>CANJKZ010000774.1:4170000-4765000 GCA_947471745.1 Closterium sp. Naga37s-1 | reverse complement strand
TTCATTTGCAAGACTGACACGCCCATCGCCTTGTTGCAGTTTATGGTAGAGGAGGGCATGCCTAATATGCCAATGAAGGACCAAGAGACATACTACAACATCTAAGTTTATGTTGTTTAAGATCTACTCCTTTCAAATAATATTTACTGATTTTTTTTTTACTATCCTAGATGCGGATTCAAGCAAATTGTCGAGACAATGGTCTCGTACTTGAAGGCAAAGCAACTTCAGCACATACACGGCAGTCCATTCCTTGGCCTTCCATTGGACGAGAGCACTGACAGAAGGCGTGGCAAACACATGATTGTGCATGTCACGTTTCTACGGGGTGACGCGGTGGTGACAGAGTTCTTCGTCAACCACTTTGTGGACAAGTGCGACGCCGCCTCGCTCGAAACCATCCTGCTAACGAACTTGAGGAGCTATAACATCAAATTGTCCGAGGTTTGCGGCATCAGTACCAACGGCGCGAATGAAATGATTGGCGGTCAGACCGGCCTAGTGGCTTGCTTACGCACGATGATTTTCCACCTTGTCTCCTGCCACTGCGTCACCCACACGTGTTGTTGACTTGTGGTTCATTTTCCGGTACTCTTGTTTTTCCAGAAAGCCAACATACTAACCACGTGCACGTTGTTTTTGCAGGGAGGCTCTTGCGCCTGGGGACGCAGCTACCCCAAACCTCCACTTCGAAATCTTCGACAAGGTGGTGCGGCAAGGTGGTGCGATCCTATGCTGTTTGATCGTTCAGCACGTTCGCTTCATGAAGCTCCATGAAGTATCGCAGAGCGATGTGCTTCGTTCTGTGCTCCAGTCTGTGCTCCTGACACAAGGCAATCATGTCCTTGTTGTCTACGTACAGAACTGGAGGCGAACGAGGCTGCTCTCCCAAGTCAGTCAGCAGGTAGGTGAGCCAGCGTAGCTCGTGTGCAGCCATGGTCCCGGCGTAGATCTCAGCCTCACAACTGGAGCTGAGAACCGAAGACGAGCGGGTAGACCGCCAGGAAACAGAGCCAGAGCCAAGGCTGAAGGTGTAACCCTGTGACAACCGCTGCGTAGCTGAGTCGTCAACACAAGAAGCGTCTACGTGACCGGTGAGGACAACTGGACCCCGTCCTCCAAGCACGAGCCCCATGCCCGACGTACTGCACAAGTAACGCAGTACCCTCTTTGCAGCATCCCAGTGCACCTTTCGGTGCCTGCCGAGAGCCACGTAGCGAGCCAGGAGGCTGAGAGGGTACGCGAGGTCAGGTCGAGTGCACGTCATCAGGTACATGAGGCAACCCACAAGCTCTGGGTACGGACCACTCGGCTCTACGGACTCGTCCGAAGGTGGAGCTGAGAGCGAGTGGCTGGTAGACACAGGAGTGGGCTGTGGCGAGGAGAACTGGAAGCCGAAGCGCTGAAGGACCTGGTGCACCATGTGTGACTGAGTCAGGGTAATGGTGCGCCGAGCTCTGTCCCGGGTGATCTGCAAGCCAAGATAGCTGCGCAGTTCACCCAGGTCAGTGCAGGTGTGTCTCTTCTGCAGCTCCGACTTCACAAGGGTCAGTGCCTCTGTGTCAGCAGTGGCAAAGACGAGGTTGTCGACGCACACGAGGACGTAGAACGGCAGCAGTGAGGTGTCGGTGCATAGAAACAGCAACGGGTCAGCAGTAGAAGGAGCAAACCCAAGAGCCGCAAGTGTAGTCCTCAGTGTATTGTGCCATTCACGAGGCACGTGGCAGAGACCGTAGACTGGCCGGCGGAGGCTCCACTAGGTACCTACAAGAAACGACCCAGTGAAGCCAGGTGGGCGGCGCAGCCACATCTCCTCGTGCAGGCTGCCCTGTAGGAAAGCTGTGCTGAAGTCCAGAGAGTGCAACTCGTAGTCACGCTGAGCAGCGACGTGCAGCAACACCCGAAGAGTAGTCATCTTTGGGGTGGGGGAGAAGGTCTGGAAGTAGTCAACCCCCTGTCGCGGATTGAAGCCTCGAGCAACGTAACGCGCCTTGAAGGCAGGCGGAGAACCCGGCGCCCGCTTCACCCTGAAAATCCACATGCCATCGACTATGTTCACCCCAGGTGGGGGAACCTTGTCGACGTAGGTGTCTGTGGACTTCCAGGATGCCATCTCGGCATCCATGGCTGCCTGCCATTGAGAGGAGTAAGGACCCGTAATTGCCTCTGCGTAAGAGCGCAGGGTCGGGATGTCTGGTGCATCCGGGTCTCCCTCAGGAGCAAGCAGCATGGAAGCGAAACGAGGTACAGTAGCTGCAAGACACTCAAAGTCCTCCTGCCTGTCCTCAAGGACGTCCGTGCCAAGAGCACACTCACCCTCGACGGACGGAGGACTGGCAGACGCAGACTCAGCAACTAGAGCAGTGGCGTAGTCTAGACGATAGGCAGCAGCAAAGTCAAGCAGCTCAGCAACGAGGGCAGACGCAGAAGCGGACTCAAAGGGAGGGTCAGTGTCAACAGTGGCAAGGAGACAAGAGACAGTGGGACTGGCAGCACGAGCGTGGTCAGACTCAGGGTCAGGGACCTCAGGAAGAGAGGACTCAGGAGGAGCAGGCAGAGGAACACGCAGTGGAACAGAGGAAGGACGAAGTTTCATAGCGTGCGTGCCGGGGACAGGAGGAGGACGCAAACGAGGAACGCGACGAGTGGTGCTAATAGGCGAGACAGGACGAGACGGAGGCTCACGACGCTCTGCAAGACCGCCGGACTGCTCAGTGTAACGAGAAGGAGCAGGCAGTGGGGAGGCTGGCAGTAACGGCAGCTGCAACTGGTCAGGCGGTGGACACAGGAGGGGAGGAGTAAGGCTAGTAGAAGACGGGACACCAAGAACCTGCTGAAGCAGAGGAACGAAGTACGGTCGCGGCCGCACAGTGCCTCCAGGGTCAACAGCACCAGCTCCTCCAGCTCCAGCGCCTCCCGCGCCAGTGCCTCCAACTCCAACGCCTCCAGCTCCAGTGCCATCAGTGCCAGCGCCTCCCGCGCCAGTGCCACCAACTCCAGCTCCTCCAGCTCCAGCGCCACCAGCGCCAGGGCCTCCATCTCCAGCAGCTCCAAGCTCCGTAGGGTCTCCAGCTCCAGCGTCCCCAACACCACAAATCCCGGCAGCTCCAGTACCCCTGGTACGAGCACCTCCAGGACCAGTAGCCGCAGTACCTCCAGTAACACCAGCTCCAACAGTAACTCTAGCACCTCCAGCTCCAGCGGCTCCAGCACCTGCAGCTCCGGCGGCTCCAGCACCTCCAACTCCGGTAGCTCCACTCCGAAGGCGTGCGCGCCAAACAAGCCACTCACGCAGCTGCCGCGGAGACAGTCTTGGCGAAGCACCAGCAGAACCTCCAGACGAAGCAGCACCCTGAGGCTCGGCACCCTCAGAATCCGCACCCTTCGACTCAACACCCCTAGGCTCAACACCCTCAGGCTCAGCACCCCCAAGCTCAGCACCCCCAGGCTCAGCATCCCAAGTCTCAGCACCCCCAGGCTCAGCACCCCCAGTCTCAGCACCCCCAGGCGCAGCACTCCCAGGCTCAGCACCCCAAGGCTCAGCACCCCCAGACGCAGTACCTCTAGCAGCACCTGAGTCCACAGCTACCTCACCAGGCACAGCACCAAGGGGTGGGTCTACCTGAGAGACACCTGAGGGAGCAAGACACTGGGGAGGGAGGGGGTCTACCGGAGGGGGACCTGGAGCAAGGAAGAGCGGCGGGGGAGGGAGAGGGGCAGAGCGGAAGGGGAAGAGACGGTAAAAGGGAACCGACTCGTCAAACGTGACGTCCTGAGAGGGGAGGACACGGCGCGAGGTAGGGTGGTAAAACTGCCAGCCAGGCGCGTCAGGGACAAAGCCAAGGAAGACACAGGGAATGGCGCGGGCGGAGAGCTTGTCCGTAGACGTATCGCGGACAAAGGCACGAGAACCCCAGACTCGGAACAGCGACGCATCGCCAACCTTCCCCGTCCAACGCAGTGTGGGCAAGGTCTCCGGCAAGGAGACACGGGGCCAGAGGTTGAGCTGATGCGCAGCATACCGGACCGCAAACGGCCACAGAAAATGGGGAGCAGCCGCATGGATCATGGAGGTACGAGCGACCTCCATGACTAAGCCAATGCGGCGCTCAGCAATCCCATTTTGCTGAGGGGAGTCCGGAAGCGTGAATGACTGGAGAATGCCCTCCCCACGACAAAAGTCCCGCAAGAGGTCGGAGGAGAACTCACCACCTCTGTCAGAGTGCAGACGCAGGACAGGAAGGTCCGCACGGAACCGCTCGCGGAGCTGGAGACGGACTGCGCGGATCCAAGGGATCAAGACATCAACAACCTGACCCTTGCTGCGCAAGGGGAAGACCGTGGTGTACCGCGTGTAGTCGTCAACAACCAGCAGAAAGTAGCGCTCGCGGCCCTGTTCACTGACGCGGGCTGGGCCCCACACGTCCATGTGGAGAGTCTGCAGGGGAGCAGTCGTTGGGGGAAACGAGGAGGAGTGAGGAGCAGCGCGCTGCCGCCCCTCGACGCAAAGAAGGCAGGGCGGGGCAAGCGAGGGCGGGAGGGGAGGCAGAGACCTGGGAAGACCAGAGACAAGGAGACGGGAGTGCATGCCACGAAGGCGTGGCAGGGAGGGGTGACCCAGGCGGTGGTGCCACAGAAGAGTCTGGTGCGACAGGAGGCGACACAAGCAAGGGGGTGCTACCTGACCTGACGCGGGCACCTGAGCAGACGCAGCTACCCGAGGAGGCTCGGTAGCCAGTGTGTACAGACTCGACCCTGGCCGACGAGTGAACGTGGCCAGGTGACGACCCGTCCGTGTACACGTGCAGATCGACACACGCTGACCCCCAGGAGTGCTGGTAATGACCATCGCATCCTGGAGGGCAGCGGTACTCACCAAGTTCGTAGAGAACAAGGGGAGGTGAAGACCTGACAGCGAGCCGGACGGAACCGCCGGACACGGGAGGACAGTGGAGGAACGGGCCACGACCGGGCCCCCTGAGGGGTCAGCCAGTCGGACCGGGACAGGTGCAGGGAGAGGAGTGAGAGTGGTGCTGTCACGAAAGAAACAGCGGGAGGCACCTGAGTCCAGCGTGAAGGTGTGCAAGGCCTCAGCAGGCGCAGTACAAGGGAGAACAGACTCACTAGCACCTAGAGCAGCAGCGTCTATACCTGGGTCAGGCGGCACACACCGGTAATAGTCACCCTCAGTACTAGCAGACAAAGCATACATAGCAGAAAGGATAACGTCATAGTCTAGAGCAAAGACATCCACACCCTGTGTAATCAGCTCTAGCCAGAGGGGAAGCTCAGCCGTATCGCCAAACTCTGCACGCCAGGTGTCACTCAGACAGGAGAAGCAGCGGGACTGTGTGTGACCAAATGTCCCGCATGTCTGACCAGCCTGATCACCTGTGCGAATGACGTACGGGCAGCGAGCACTACTCCGAGACGTCCCACGCTGTACGTACCACTCACGAAGTTGTTGAGGCGTAAGGGTCTCGCGCGGACTCCGTTGCAGCTGCGCCAGGCCACTGCCAGAAACTCCCAACTGAACAGCTGCACAGCGACCGCCACTACTGCCGCCGCCACCACCCCTACGAGCGTACCACTCACGTAGCTGCTGGGGTGAAAGGGGGTCGTGCTGACGCCGCTGCCGCTGCAGCTGGCCACCGCCAGAAACTCCCCACCGAACAGCTCCACAGCGACTGCTACTACGGCCGCCACCACCCCCACTGCTGCCAACACATCCGTCACCACTCTCACCGCTGCTACGAAGAGGAGTCATAGCGGTCAAGCACAGGGGCGCGCGACCAGTAGGGCAGCAAGGAGCGGCAAGCGGGCCTAGGGGCGGCGAGCGGGTCGCAAGGGGCGGCTAGAGAGCCTTAGGGGCGGCGCGTGGGGCTGCAAGGGTGGCTCGCGGGCTGCAGAGGCAAGGGGCGAGGGGCAGCAGAGGCCCCGGGAAACGGGCCAGGGCCTAGGGGCGACGGGCGACGGGCCGGGGCTAGAGGGGACGGGCCGCGGGGCCAGGAGCAATGGGCTGAGGGGATTGACAGCGGCGGCACACAGACAACGCACACCTACGAGCTACACGAGAAGCTTATTGAGGGGCAGAGCAGCGGAGGAGACTTGCAGCCGTGCATCAAGCTGGCATCTGAGTTTGCCTACGCGACAATTTGGCACATCAATGACCGGCTGAAGGACTTCAAGTCGCTCTTGGGGAGCCGTTCATTCCGCCAAGAACGATACCCTCGTTCACGTGCAAAGAGGGCGCGGAGGTTTCCCTGTCAAAATGTTATAATGCTTATATTGTGTAGGCTGTAGTGGGGTACAACCCAATTAGGGTTAGTACTTGTACCAACTTTCTGCTCAATGCATTCATTCTCGTTCAGTTTCTTAACATTCCCCAATGGCTACAGTTGGTGCGAAACATGTGCCAAAGTACCAGACACTAAACCAGTGGGATAAAAGGGCTTGTTCCAGTAGTGGGTCAGTCCGCCCATAACCCCCCAAACTAACATGCATGTATCCCTTTATAGGATCAATCGGGGATCCCCAGTGCCTGTCTTCTGACAACCCCCCCCTCACACAGGGAGGCCCAGGACACTGCCAGCTTGTTGTGACACAAACATGTGATGACAAACACAACAAAAACAGAGCATGATAGACACATGACCAGAAAGACAAACAGGACACATATGTGATGACAAACAGGACACACATAACACATGGCATTTCACATGCACCTAAGAAGTTTACTACTCCTATGCTACTCTAGAAAAAACCAGCAAGTGTCAAAACCCCCTTAAATACGGGGTTTGTACAAGTAGACCAAATCAGGAGCCTCATCAGTGAAAGCTACTTGCTGTGAGAAAGATGGGTCTTCACTTGAAATGCCCTCTGAAGAAGCAGGGAAAGTAGCTTCAACCCAGCGGTGGATGGTCCTAGCTTGCGCCCGTTGTAAAGCTATGGAGATGCGCACTGTGTAGGAATTGTCAAAGGCAGCAAGGACGTGGTCTGCAGCTCCAAGATCCTGGCAACGAGTTGCTGCCCATCGACTACAATCCCGCAAGAAAGACCTAAAATCAGTACCCATGCATCCAAAGGTCTCCAGAACTAAAGGGATGAGCTTTACTGCAGGTCGGTCACGTTGTGCTGTAGCATAGCGAGCCCTCTTCTCTGCCTCTTGCTGTTTTGCTGCTAAACCAACTGTGTGTATGACTGTTGGTGGAGCGGATGGAAGCTGTAGGTCAGCTACGGAGACATCGCCAACTTGATCCCCGCAGATGGATCGAGGCATGTGACATCATGAATAGCGTCAGGCAATAACTTGGGGTCTTCCATACGAACCGTGTAACCAAGCTCCCTGGTGATCCTAGCTACTTCGTGCTTGACAGCATCATGCACTCGGGTTGGCTCGTGAAGGTAAGGGCAGCGGAGTGCATGACTAGGGATGGTGGGTTTAGAGTAGGTGTGTGCACAGGAGCAGGGTGGGGCTTCTTCGAGGAGGCGGAGATAGGGGATGGGGAGGCCAAGGCGGATCTCTGCTGCAATAAGCCAATTTGCAGGTTCAAGCTGCGCACGGGGAGCCGAGGGTACAGCTGTGAGCCAAGCACGAGCAGACGGGTCCTGAAGGGAGGTTAAACGGACAATCTGATAGTGTTGAGTAGCGGCTGCCCGCAGTTGCTCTGCTGCGTGTGCGGAGATGCGCTGGGCTAAGGCTGAGAAGAGGCGGTTTGGATAACCTGCTAGGAAGGCAGACTAGGGGGGAACAAGGTGGCGGAGTCCTCAGGCAGGGCAGCTAGAGCGCATGAATTCTGGGGGTCTAGGCGGTCGAGCGTGTCAATGGCTATGAACCGATGAAGGAAACAGTCGCCTTCAGTGCTGCAGTTGCTTGCCAGGACTGGAATAGCTTAAGCCCAACTGCAGACATAGCTAAGCGATGTGTGCATGCGTGCACTCTGAATCCCCAACCCCCCCATGCGGATCGGTAAAAAGGCTTGTGAGCGGGCTAGCTGTCCCTCCGCCGTGTCAAGGTCCCATACGTCCGGTGGGAAGAGAGAAATGAGGGTATCAAGAAGATGGTCATCCTGGTCACTATAGGCCTCTAGGACGTCCTTGGTGGGGGGGACCATGCGGGGGAGGTAGGTAGGTTTTGCGGACAGGCATACTGCTGGGAGATGGGCTGCAATATGTGGGTTCTCAAGACGCGGCAGCCATGGCGTGTCAAACTTATATCTACTATAGTCTGTTTAGGCTGTAGTGGGGTAGTCCTTAGAGGGTACAACACTTTTGTGTTTTCTACTTGTACCCATTTTGCTTTCTAGTTCATCATTCATTCCTCGCTATTCTCACATGGTATAGAGCAGTTTCCCTAGTGGAACTGTTTTTAGGGCCCACCACTAATTTTTTTTTTTCCTTACCTGCCCAAAGCACGCGTCGCATCTGTCCTATCTGCGCCCCGTGCGCCTGCCCTTTGAGGCCCTTCGTGGCCCGTAGTGGCCCCCCCCCCTCGCGTCCCTTAGAGGCCCCTTGCGACCCCGCCCCGGCCCTGCCCCGTCACCCGAAGCTGCCGCGTCGCGGCCCGGCCCGTCGCCCCGTCGCCCGGCGCCCCGTCGCCTTGGCCCGGCACAGCCCGTCGCCTCGTCGTCCCGGCCCGGCCCTGCCCGTCGCCCCGTCGCCCGGCGCTGCCCCGACCCGTCGCCCCGTCGCCCGGCGCCCCGTCGCCTCGGCCCGGCCCAGCCCGTCGCCCCGTCGTCCCGGCCCGGCCCTGCCCGTCGCCCCGTCGCCCGGCGCTGCCCTGGCCCTGCCCCGTCGCTCGTCGCGGCCCTGTCGCGGCTCGGCATCGGCCCTCCCCCGGCCCTGTCGCGGCCCTGTTCCGGACCTGTCGCAGCCCTGCCCCGACCCTGTCGCGGCCCTGTCCCGGACCTGTCGTGGCCCTGCCTCGACCCTGCCCCGGCGCTCCCTCGGCCCTGCCCCGGGCCTGTCGCAACCCTGCCCCGGCCCTGCCCCGGACCTGTTGCAGCCCTGCCCCGGCTCTCCCCCGGACCTGTCGCAGCCCTGCCCCGGACCTGTTGCGGCCCTGCCCCGGCCCTCCCCCGGCCCTGCCCCGGCTCTCCCCCGGACCTGTCGCAGCCCTGCCCCGGACCTGTTGCGGCCCTGCCCCGGCCCTCCCCCGGCCCTGCCCCGGCCCCGCCCCTGGTAAGAGCACCGCCGAGCCACGCTGCCGAGCCGCGCCGCGCCGCCGAGCCGCGCTGCCGAGCCGCCCCGCGCCGCCGAGCCGCGCTGCCGAGCCGGCCCGCCCTGCCGAGCCGCGCTGCCTTGCCTAGCCGTGCCGCTTAGCCGAGTTGCACTGCTACTACTGCTACTGCTGCTACCACTGTTTTGCACTGCTGCTGCTCCTACTGCTACTATGGCTAGTCCTACCGTTCTCACCTTTGATGCTGAGGGACGTGCAGTTGGCTTTGACGTGTGGGTTGACGACCTATAGCTCTTTCTTCAGTGTGATTCTAGGGATGGGGTATCTCTTTTCGATCACACATCCGGTGTTTCCACTGCTCCTGCTGCCACTGCTGACAGTACTGTTCGCTCTCAGTGGACCACTCGTGACGCTGTTGCTCGTCTTGCTGTTCGTAGTCACCTGCCGCCAGCTGAGCGCGCACACTTTGGCCAGTACAAGACTGCTCAGTCTTTGTACGACGCTGTAGTTGCACGCTACTCCTCCCCTTCCACTGCTGCCCTCAGCCGCCTCATGCTACCGTACCTTTTCCCTGACCTTGCTGCCTTTGCCACAGTCGCTGACCTAGTTGCTCACCTTCGCACTAGTGACACCCGCTACCGTGCTGCCCTTCCCACTGAGTTCTGTGCCAAGAACCCCCCCCCCATGTACATCACCCTTTACTACCTAGTCACCCGCCTCCCTGACTCACTTTCCTCAGTCAGGGATCACTTCCTCTCCCTTTGCCCCACCGAGCTGACTGTCGACCTGCTAGAGGAGTGCCTTACTGCAGCTGAGAAGAGTATCTTAGCTGTAGGTGCTTCTCGCGGCGACCGTCGCACCCCTTTCTTTGAGGGGTGTTCCCCTGTCCCCCTTCTCCCCTCTGTTGCTTGTGCTACTGCTGTCGACCTCGTTGGCACTGAGGAGGTTGGAGCTGCGTCTGACACTAGTGGGAGACGCCGCAACAGCAGGGGCAAGGGGAGCAGAGGTGGTGGAGGGGGCGGCGGGGGGGGTGGTGGAGGAGGAGGAGGGGGTGGCGGTGGAGGTGGGGGTGGCACCGGGAGTGGGGGCTTCAGTGGCGGCAGTGGAGGTGGTGGAGGCAGCGGCGGAGGTGGTGGAGGCAGCGGCGGAGGTGGTGGAGGCAGCGGCAGCAGTGGTGGAGGTGGCGGCGGCGGAAGTGCTGGGCGAGGTGCAGCCGCGCAGCGTGGAGGCTCTGGTGGTAGCCAGCGCCAGCAGCAGCCGCGCTCCCGTGAGACCCCGTCGGCCCAGCAGCTTCGTGAGTGGCACGCTGGGCGTGGGAGGTCTGGGGGTGATGGTCCCTGCACTTACGTTCTTCGCTCCGGCACTCGTAGTGGGGAGGTGTGTGGGCTCCCACACACTACGCAGTGCTGCTTCGGTCGCTTGACTGACGCTTGGCGTGCCCAGTTTCCTGACGCTATTGAGCTCCCTCGCTGGCATGATCTGCTTCTGCAGAATGTGCCTATCTTTGATCTAGACTTTGATGCTATCCTTGCTGCCATGTATGCTCTTGCTGATATTACTGAGGGTGACTGTTACCTGAGTGTCCCGCCCGACCCGGGCACTGCGGCTACTGCTCTAGGTGCTAGTGCGGCTGCTTCTCTAGGTGCTAGTGCGTCTGCTGCTCCAGGTACTTGTGTGTCTGCTGCTCCAGGTGCTGGTACGTCTCCTCCTGCTGGTACTGCACCTACTGAGTCCTTGCACACTTTCACACTTGACTCTGGTGCTTCGCGCTCTTTCTTTAGAGACAGCACCACGCTCACGCCGCTCAGTCGGCCTGTTGCGGTCTCCCTTGCTGACCCCTCAGGGGGCCCCGTCCTTGCACACTTCTCCACACATCTACCGTGTCCTACGGCCCCGTCGGGCTTGCTGTCGGGACTCCACCTCCCCTCGTTCTCTACGAACTTGGTGAGTGGAGCTGACCTCCAGGACGCGTGGGTTGACCAGCTCACCCCTGGAGGTCAGCGTGTGACCCACTGCACTTGCTCTCGAACGGGCCGCCACCTGGCCACGTTCACCCGTCGGCCAGGGTCGAGTCTGTACACACTGACTACTGCGCCTCCTCCGGCCTCTGCGTCTGGTCAGGTAGCTACGTCCAGTCAGGTGTTTGCTGCCGCGTCCAGGTCTAGTCCTGCGTCTGCCCCCTGCTCGTGTCGTCCTCTGGCACACGAGACTCTCCTTTGGCACCACCGCCTTGGTCACCCCTCCCTGCCTCGTCTTCGAGGTATGGCCTCCCGTGCCCTTGTCTCGGGTCTACCCAGGTCCCTCCCTCCCCTTCCTCCGGGGCCTGCCCCCACCTGTGTTCCTTGTGTCGAGGGCCGGCAGCGCGCCACCCCTCACTCCTCCTCGTTTCCTTCGACTGAGGCTCCTCTGCAGACTCTTCACATGGACGTGTGGGGCCCAGCCCGCGTCCGTGGACAGAGTCACGAGCGCTACTTCCTCCTGGTCGTTGACGACTACTCGCGTTACACCATAGTCTTCCCCTTGCGCAGCAAGGGTGAGGTCCCTGAGGTGTTGATCGACTGGATCCGCGGTGCTCGTCGCCAGCTCAGAGAGAGTTTCGGCTCAGACCTTCCTGTTCTGCGTCTGCACTCGGACAGAGGTGGGGAGTTTTCCTCCGACCTCCTGCGAGCCTTCTGTCGTTCGGAGGGCATCCGCCAGACGTTCACGCTTCCGGCCTCCCCGCAGCAAAATGGGATTGCTGAGCGCCGCATTGGCATGGTCATGGACGTCGCTCGTACGTCCATGATCCATGCGGCTGCTCCCCATTTTCTGTGGCCGTTCGCGGTTCAGTACGCTGCGCATCAGATCAACCTTCAGCCTCGTGTCTCCTTGCCGGAGACCACACCTACTCTGCGGTGGACGGGGAAAGTGAGAGAATGATAGACGAAAAGAATGAATGAACTAGGAATGAGATGGGTACAAATAGGAAACACATAAGTGTTGTACCCTCTAAGAGCTACCCCACTACAGCCTAAATAGACCATAGCAGATATAAGTTTGACACACCCCCATAGGCAAAGTGGGGGAGAACAAGAGGTCACAAGACCAGTCAAGAAAAAGCAAAGCAAGCTCAGGGTGGATCACAAAGTCACCACACAGTCTGAGAACAAGCAAAGGGCCATAAGGCCAGTTCACATGCAGAGTTATATAAAGGAAAGCAAACAGTACAGTGAACACAACCTAACAAGTGTAAGCATGCATGTATATGCATATAGAGTACAGTACAAGCAGAGTCAAGAAGTCAACAAGTGAGGTACAGTAGGTACAAGGCCTAACACAGTACAGAAACGCTGATGATCACAAGGCTGAAGTGCCTTGGTGAAAACATCAGCAGTGTTGGCCTGAGAGGCCACGTACGCAAGACGAAGCTGGCCACGCTGCTGCAACTCTCGAGCAAGGAAGTAGCGCAGAGCAATGTGCTTCGTTCTGTGCTCCAGTCTGTGCTCTTGACACAAGGCCAGCATGGCCTTGTTGTCGACGTACAGAACTGGAGGAGAACGAGGCGCCTCTCCCAAGTCGGTCAGCAGGTAGGTGAGCCACCGAAGCTCCTGTGCAGCCATGGCCCCAGCGTAGATCTCAGCCTCACAACTGGAGCTGAGAACAGAAGAAGAGCGGGTAGACCGCCAGGAGACAGAACCGGAGCCAAGGCTGAAGGTGTAACCCTGTGACGACCGCTGCGTAGCCAAGTCGTCAACCCAGGAGGCGTCAGCGTGACCAGTGAGGACAACTCGAGCCCGTCCTCCAAGCACAAGCCCCATGCCCGATGTACTGCACAAGTATCGCAACACCCTCTTCGCAGCATCCCAGTGCACCTTTCGGTGCCTGCCGGGAGCCACGTAGCGAGCCAGAAGGCTGAAAGGGTATGTGAGGTCAGGTCGTGTGCAAGTCATCAGGTACATGAGGCAGCCCACGAGCTCTGGATACGGGCCACTCGGCTCTACGGACTCGTCCGAAGGTGGAGCTGAGAGCGAGTGACCGGTAGGCAGAGGAGTGGACTGTGGCGAGGAGTAGGTGAAGCCGAAGCGCTGAAGGACCTGCTGCACCATGTGTGACTGAGTCAAGGTAATGGTGCGCTGTGCTCTGTCCCGGGTGATCCGCAAGCCAAGATAGCTTGTCAGCTCACCCAAGTCTGTGCATGTGTGTCTCTTCTGCAGCTCGGACTTCACGTGGGCGAGTGCCTCCCTGTCAGCAGTAGCAAAGGCAAGGTCGTCTACGTACACAAGAACGTAGAACGGCGGCAGAGTAGCATCAGTGCGTAGAAACAGAGAAGGGTCAGCAGTGGAAGGAGCAAAACCAAGAGCAGCAAGAGTCGTCCTGAGCGTGTCGTGCCACTCACGGGGCGCCTGGCGGAGACCGTAGACTGGCCGCCGGAGGCTCCACTGGGTACCAGCAGGAAACGACCCAGTGAAGCCAGGTGGGCGGCGCAGCCAGATCTCCTCGTGCAGGCTGCCCTGTAGGAAGGCTGTGCTGAAGTCAAGCGAGTGGAGCTCGTAGTCACGCTGAGCAGCAACGTGTAGCAGTACCCGAAGAGTGGTCATCTTCGGGGTAGGGGAGAAGGTCTGAAAGAAGTCAACTCCCTGTCGCTGACTGAAGCCACGTGCAACGTAACGCGCCTTGAAGGCAGGTGGAGAACCCGGCGGCCGCTTCAGCCTGAAGATCCACATGCCACTGACGATGTTCGCCCCAGGTGGGGGAACCTCGTCTACGTAGGTGCCTGTGGACTTCCAGGAAGCCATCTCTGCGTCCATGGCTGCCTGCCACTGAGAGGAGTAGGGACCCTCTATCGCCTCTGCGTAAGAGCGCGGGGTCGGGATGTCTAGTGCATCCGGGTCTCCCTCAGGGGCAAGCAGCATGGACACGAGATGAGGTACAGAAGCAGCAAAGCACTCAAACTCCTCCTGTCTGTCCTCAAGAACGTCCGTGCCAAGAGCACACTCACCCCCGACGGACGGAGGACAGACAGACGCAGACGCAGACTCAGCAACAAGACTAGTGGCGTAGTCCAGGCGACAGGTTGCAGCAAAGTCGACGAGCTCAGTAACAAGAGCAGACGCAGTAGTGGACTCAAACAGAGGGTCAGTGACAGCAGTGGCCAGAAAGCGCGTGACAGTAGGACTAGCAGCACGAAGGGAGTCAGACTCCGGGTCTGGACCGTCAGGAAGAGAGGACGCAGGAGGAGATGGCAGAGGGACACGCTGTGGAGCAGTAGAGGACGCAGAGTCATAGAGTGAGTGCCTGGGACAGGAGGAGGACGCGGACGCGAAACACGACC
This sequence comes from Closterium sp. Naga37s-1, assembly GCA_947471745.1. Classification (NCBI taxonomy): domain Eukaryota; kingdom Viridiplantae; phylum Streptophyta; class Zygnematophyceae; order Desmidiales; family Closteriaceae; genus Closterium; species Closterium sp. Naga37s-1. The sequence continues at coordinate 4,750,511 of CANJKZ010000774.1, read as the reverse complement.
AGCGCGAACAGTACAGACAGGCGACGCAGAGCGAGACACAGGTGAAACAGGACGTGACTCAGGCTCACGACGCTCCGTAAGACCTCTAGTCGGTCCAGAGTAAGGAGAAGGACCAGGCAGCGGAGAGGCCGGCTGCAACTGCGACTGGGACTGGACAGGCGGTGGACTCAGGAAAGGAGGAGGAGGACCAGGAGAAGGCGAGGAGCCAAGAACCTGCTCAAGGAGCGGAACGTAGTACGGCCGCGGCCGCGCAGCGCCTCCAGAAACAGCAGAGACAGAACCGGTCCCCTCAGCCCCAGGGTCTCCAGTCCCAGCAGCACCTCCAGCAGCTACAGCACCAACAGCACCTCCAGCAGCTCCAGCACCAGCACCACCTCCAGCAGCGCCAGTACCTCCAGTAGCTCCAAAAGCACCTCCAGCACCAGCAGCACCGCCAGCAGCTCCAGCACCAGCAGCACCTCCAGCACCTCTAGCACCAGCACCACCTCCAGCAGCTCTAGCACCAGCACCACCTCCAGCAGCGCCAGCACCTCCAGTAGCTCCAGTAGCACCTCCAGCACCTCCAGCAGCTCCAGCACCAGTAGCACCAGTACCAGTAGCAACCCGACAGCGCCGAGAGTACCACTCACGAAGCCGCTGTGGAGAGAGGGGCTCCCGCCGCGACGGGACACCTAGAGCACCTCCAGACGCAGCACGCGCAGGCTCAGCACCTCCAGACACAGTACCCTCAGGCGCCACACCCCCAGGCTCAGCACACCCAGGCTCAGCACCCCCAGTCTCAGCACCCCCAGTCTCAGCACCCCCAGTCCCCGCACCCGCAGGGTCAGCACCTGAGTCGACAGCTACCTCGACCGGCTCGGCAGGGTCTACCTGGGACACACCTGAGGGGGCAGGACCCTGGGGGGGGAGGGGGTCTACCAGGGGAGGACCTGGTGCGAGGAAGAGCGGCGGGGGGGGGGGGAGAGGCAGTGCGGTGGGGAAAGAGACGGTAGTACGACACCGACTCGTCGAACGTGACGTCCTGAGAGGACAGAACACGACGCGAGGTGGGGTGGTAGAACTGCCACCCGGGTGCGTCAGGAGGGAAGCCAAGGAAGACACAGGGAACGGCACGGGAGGACAGCTTGTCCGCTGTAGTATCGCGGACAAAAGCTCGAGATCCCCAGACACAGAACGCGGACGCATCGCCAACCTTCCCCGTCCACCGCAGAGTAGGTGTGGTCTCTGGCAAGGAGACACGAGGCTGAAGGTTGATCTGACGCGCAGCGTATTGAACCGCGAACGGCCACAGAAAATGGGGAGCTGCCGCATGGATCATGGACGTACGAGCGACGTCCATGACCATGCCAATGCGGCGCTCAGCAATCCCATTTTGCTGCGGGGAGGCCGGAAGCGTGAACGTCTGACGGATGCCCTCCGAACGACAGAAGGCTCGCAGGAGGTCGGAGGAAAACTCCCCTCCTCTGTCCGAGTGCAGACGCAGAACAGGAAGGTCTGAGACGAAACTCTCACTGAGCTGGCGACGAGCACCGCGGATCCAGTCGATCAACACCTCAGGAACCTCACCCTTGCTGCGCAAGGGGAAGACTGTGGTGTAACGTGAGTAGTCGTCAACGACCAGGAGGAAGTAGCGCTCGTGACTCTGTCCTCGGAGCGGGCTGGGCCCCACACGTCCATGTGAAGAGTCTGCAGAGGAGCCTCAGTCGGAGGAAACGAGGAGGAGTGAGGGGCAGCGCGCTGCCGGCCCTCGACACAAGGAACACAGGTGGGGGCAGGCCCCAGAGGAAGGGGAGGGAGGGACCTGGGTAGACCCGAGACAAGGGCACGGGAGGCCATACCTCGAAGACGAGGCAGGGAGGGGTGACCAAGGCGGTGGTGCCAAAGGAGAGTCTCGTGTGCCAAAGGACGACACGAGCAGGGGGCAGACGCAGGATTAGACCTGGACGCAGCAGCAAACACCTGACTGGACGCAGCTACCAGACCAGACGCAGAGACTGGAGGAGGCGCAGTAGTCAGTGTGTACAGACTCGACCCTGGCCGACGGGTGAACGTGGCCAGGTGGCGGCCCGTCCGAGAGCAAGTGCAGTGGGTCACACGCTGACCTCCAGGGGTGAACTGGTCAACCCACGCGTCCTGGAGGTCAGCTCCACTCACCAGGTTCGTAGAGAACGAGGGGAGGTGGAGTCCCGACAGCAAGCCCGACGGGGCCGCAGGACACGATAGGACAGTGGAGGAGTGTGCAAGTACTGGGCCCCCTGAGGGGTCAGCAAGGGAGACCGCAACAGGCCGACTGAGTGGCGTGAGCGTGGTGCTGTCTCTAAAGAAAGAGCGCGAAGCACCAGAGTCAAGTGTGAAAGTGTGAAAGGACTCAGTAGGTGCAGTACCAGAGAGAGGAGAAGTACCAGCACCTGGAGCAGCAGACGCCTTAGCACCTAGAGCAGCAGCCGCACTAGCACCTGGAGCAGCAGACGCACGAGCACCTAGAGTAGCAGCCACAGTGCCCGGGTCGGGCGGGACACGCAGGTAACAGTCACCCTCAGTAATATCAGCAAGAGCATACATGGCAGCAAGGATAGCATCAAAGTCTAGATCAAAGATAGGCACATTCTGCAGAAGCAGATCATGCCAACGAGGAAGATCAACAGCGTCAGGAAACTGGGTACGCCAAGCGTCAGTCAAGCGGCCGAAGCAGCGCTGCGTGGTGTGTGGGAGACCACACACCTCCCCACTACGAGTGCCGGTGCGAAGAACGTACGCGCAGGGACCCGCACCCCCAGACCTCCCACGCCCAGCGTACCACTCACGAAGCTGCTGAACAGACGGGGTCTCACGGGTGCGGAGCTGCTGCTGACGCTGGCTGCCACCAAGGCCTCCACGCTGCGTGGCTGCACCGCGACCAGCACCACCTCCTCCGCTACCTCCACCACCGCTGCCGCCGCCGCCACCTCCTCCGCCACCGCCGCCACGGCCTCCACTGCCGCCACCGACGCCCCCACTCCCGGAACCACCCCCACCACCACCTCCACCTCCTCCACCTCCTCCACAGCTGCCTCCACCGCCCGCTCCACCACCCCTGCTTCCCTTGCCCTTGCCAGTGCGGCGTCGCCCACTAGGGGCAGACGCAGCGCCGACCTCCTCAGTGCCAACGAGGTCGACAGCAGCAGCAGAGGCAACAGAGGGGAGAAGGGGGACAGGGGAACACCCCTCAAAGAAGGGGGTGCGACGGTCACCGCGAGAAGCACCGACAGCTAAGATACTCTTCTCAGCTGCAGCAAGGCGCTCCTCTAGCAAGTCGACCGTCAGCTCGGTGGGGCAAAGGGAGAGAAAGTGATCCCTGACTGAGGAGAGAGAGTCAGGGAGGCGGGTGACTAGGTAGTAAAGGGTGATGTACATGGGGGGGGAGTTCGTGGGAAGGAACTCAGTGGGAAGGGCAGCGCGGTAGCGAGCGTCACTAGTGCGGAGGTGAGCAACTAGGTCAGCAACTGTGGCAAAGGCGGCAAGGTCAGGAAAAAGGTACGGCAGCATGAGGCGACTGAGGGCAGCAGTGGTGGGGGAGGAGTAGCGTGCAACTACAGCGTCGTACAGAGCCCTAGCACTCTTGTACTGACTAAAGTGCGCGCGCTCAGTAGACGGCAGGTGGTTACGCACAGCAAGGCGGGCAGCAGCATCGCGCGTGAGCCACTGAGAGCGAACAGTACTGTCAGCATCAGCAGCAGGGGCACTAGAGGTGCCAGACGTGAGATCGAACAGTGAGAGACCATCCTTGCTATCGCACTGTAGGAAAAGCTGCAGATCATCTAGCCAGACCTCAAAGTCAACAGCTCTACCCTCAGCATCAAAGGTAAGAACATTGAGACTAGTCATGACAGGAGCAGCAGCAGGCTAGCAGCAGCAGCAGTGGACCTCTGCTAAGCAGTCTAGGCAGGGCAGCACGGCTCGGCAGGGCAGCGCGGCTCGGCAGCACGGCTCTCTTACCAGGGGGGGAGGTCGGGGCAGGGCCGGGGTAGGGCTGGGGCCGGGCCGGAACAGTGCAGGAGAAGGGCAGGGGCAGGGCCGGGGCAGGGCCGGGGCAGAGCCGGGGCAGGGCCGGAGCAGGGCCGGGACAGGGCCGGGGTAGGGCTGGGGCCGGGCCGCAACAGTGTAGGAGCAGGGCAGGGGCAGTGCCGGGGCAGGGCCGGGGCAGAGCCGGGGCAGGGCCGGGGCAGGGCCAGGACAGGGCCTGGGCAGGGTCGGGGCAGGGCCGGGGTAGGGCTGGGGCCGGGCCGCAACAGGGCAGGAGCAGGGCAGGGGCAGGGCCAGGGCAGGGCCAGGGCAGGGCCGGGGCAGGGCCGGGGCAGGGCCGGGGCAGGGTCGGTGCAGGGCCGGGGCAGAGCCGGGGCAGGTCCGGGGCAGAGTCGGGGCCGGGCCGCGGAAGTGCAAGAGCAGGGCCGGGGCAGGGCCGGGACGGAACAGGGCCTTACGGGGCCTGACGGGGCCTGACGGGGCCGCTAACGGGGCCTGACGGGGCCACAAATGGGGCCTGACGGGGCCTGACGGGGCCTTACGGGGCCTTAAGGGGCCTTACGGGGCCTTAAACGGGGCCTGACGGGGCCATATGGGTCCTTACGGGGCCTTAAACGGGGCCTGACAGGGCCTGACGGGGCCTTACTGGGCCTTACGGGGCCTTAAACAGGGCCGGAAAGGGGCCTTACGGGGCCTTACGGGGCCATACGGGGCCTGACGGGGCCTTAAATGGGGCCGTAAACGGGGTCTTACGGGGCCTAACGGGGCCTTACGGGGCCCTACGGGGCTGTACGGGGCCGGAAACGGGGCCATAAACGGGGCCTTACGGGGCCGTACGGGGCCTTACGGGGCCTTAAAACGGGGCCGTAAACGGGGCCGGAAAGGGGCCTTACGGGGCCTTACGGGGCCTTACGGGGCCATACGGGGCCTTACGGGGCCTTAAATGGGGTCGTAAACGGGGCCTTACGGGGCCTTAAGGGGCCTTACGGGGCTTAACGGGGCCTGACGGGGCCTTACGGGGCCTGAAACGGGGCCGTAAACGGGGCCTTAAGGGGCCTTACGGGGCCTAACGAAGCCTTACGGGGCCTTACGGGGCGGGCGCTGGCTCTAAGGGCAGGCGCAGGGGCCGTGACGGGCCTCGAAGGGAAGGCGCGAAGCGCGCGTCAAGTAGGCAGGGAAGAATTTCAGTGGTGGGCCCTTTTTAAAAAATCTCGAAACTAGCTCTATACCATGAGAGAATGATAGACGAAAAGAATGAATGAACTAGGAATGAGATGGGTACAAATAGGAAACACATAAGTGTTGTACCCTCTAAGAGCTACCCCACTACAGCCTAAATAGACCATAGCAGATATAAGTTTGACAGAAGGTAGGCAATGCGTCCGCGTTCCGTGTCTGGGGATCTCGAGCTTTTGTCCGCGATACTACAGCGGACAAGCTGTCCTCCAGTGTCGTTCCCTGTGTCTTCCTTGGCTTCCCTCCTGACGCACCCGGGTGGCAGTTCTACCACCCCACCTCGCGTCGTGTTCTGTCCTCTCAGGACGTCACATTCGACGAGTCGGTGTCGTACTACCGTCTCTTTCCCTACCGCACTGCCTCTCCCCCCCCCCCGCCGCTCTTCCTGGCACCAGGTACTCCCCCGGTAGACCCCCTCCCCCCCCAGGGTCCTGCCCCCTCAGGTGTGTCCCAGGTAGACCCTGCCGAGCCGGTCGAGGTAGCTGTCGACTCAGGTGCTGCTCGGGGTGCTGACCCTGCGGGTGCGGGGACTGGGGGTGCTGAGACTGGAGGTGCTGAGACTGGGGGTGCTGAGACTGGGGGTGCTGAGTCTGGGGGTGCTGAGACTGGGAGTGCTGAGTCTGGGGGTGCTGAGACTGGGCGTGCTGAGCCTTGGGGTGTGGCGCCTGAGGGTACTGTGTCTGGAGGTACTGAGCCTGCGCGTGCTGCGTCTGGAGGTGCTCTAGGTGTCCCGTCGCGGCGGAAGCCCCTCTCTCCACAGCGGCTTCGTGAGTGGTACTCTCGGCGCTGTCGGGTTGCTGCTGGTGCGGGTGCTGGTACTACTGGAGCTACTGGAGGTGCTGCTGCTGCTGGTGTTGCTGGAGGTGCTGGTGCTGCTGGAGGTGCTACTGGTGCTGGAGCTGCTGGAGGTGCTGCTGGTGCTGGAGCTGCTGGAGGTGCTGCTGGTGCTGGAGCTGCTGGAGCTGCTGGAGGTGCTGGAGGTGCTCCTGGAGCTACTGGAGGTGCTGGCGCTGCTGGAGGTGGTGCTGGTGCTGGAGCTGCTTTAGGTGCTGCTGGGACTGGAGACCCTGGGGCTGAGGGTACCGGTTCTGTCTCTGCTGTTTCTGGAGGCGCTGCGCGGCCGCGGCCGTACTACGTTCCGCTCCTTGAGCAGGTTCTTGGCTCCTTGCCTTCTCCTGGTCCTCCTCCTCCTTTCCTGAGTCCACCGCCTGTCCAGTCCCAGTCGCAGTTGCAGCCGGCCTCTCCGCTGCTTGGTCCTTCTCCTTACTCTGGACCGACTAGAGGTCTTACGGAGCGTCGTGAGCCTGAGTCTCGTCCTGTGTCGCCTGCGTCTCGTTCTGTGTCGCCTGTCCGTCCTGTTCGCGCTGGTCGTGTTTCGCGTCCGCGTCCTCCTCCTGTCCCAGGCACTCACTCTATGACACTGCGTCCTTCTACTGCTCCACAGCGTGTCCCTCTGCCGTCTCCTCCTGCGTCCTCTCTTCCTGACGGTCCGGACCCGGAGTCTGACTCCCTTCGTGCTGCTAGTCCTACTGTCACGCGCTTTCTGGCCACTGCTGTCACTGACCCTCTGTTTGAGTCCACTGCTGCGTCTGCTCTTGTTACTGAGCTCGTTGACTTTGCTGCAACCTGTCGCCTGGACTACGCCACTAGTCTTGTTGCTGAGTCTGCGTCTGCGTCTGTCTGTCCTCCGTCCGTCGGGGGTGAATGTGCTCTTGGCACGGACGTTCTTGAGGACAGACAGGAGGAGTTTGAGTGCTTTGCTGCTTCTGTACCTCATCTCGTGTCCATGCTGCTTGCCCCTGAGGGAGACCCGGATGCACTAGACATCCCGACCCCGCGCTCTTACGCAGAGGCGATAGAGGGTCCCTACTCCTCTCAGTGGCAGGCAGCCATGGACGCAGAGATGGCTTCCTGGAAGTCCACAGGCACCTACGTAGACGAGGTTCCCCCACCTGGGGTGAACATCGTCAGTGGCATGTGGATCTTCAGGGTGAAGCGGCCACCGGGTTCTCCGCCTGCCTTCAAGGCGCGTTACGTTGCACGTGGCTTCAGTCAGCGACAGGGAGTTGACTTCTTTCAGACCTTCTCCCCTACCCCAAAGATGACCACTCTTCGGGTACTGCTGCACGTTGCTGCTCAGCGTGACTACGAGCTCCACTCGCTTGACTTCAGCACAGCCTTCCTACAGGGCAGCCTTCACGAGGAGATCTGGCTGCGCCGCCCACCTGGCTTCACTGGGTCGTTTCCTGCTGGTACCCAGTGGAGCCTCCGGCGGCCAGTCTACGGTCTCCGCCAGGCACCCCGTGAGTGGCACGACACACTCAGGACGACTCTTGCTTCTCTTGGTTTTGCTCCTTCCACTGCTGACCCGTCGCTCGTGAAGTCGGAGCTGCAAAAGAGACACACGTGCACAGACCTGGGTGAGCTGACAAGCTATCTTGGCTTGCGGATCACCCGGGACAGAGCACAGCGCACCATTACCTTGACTCAGTCACACATGGTGCAGCAGGTCCTTCAGCGCTTCGGCTTCACGTACTCGTCGCCACAGTCCACTCCTCTGCCTACCAGTCACTCGCTCTCAGCTCCACCTTCGGACGAGTCCGTAGAGCCGAGTGGCCCGTATCCAGAGCTTGTCGGCTGCCTCATGTACCTGATGACTTGCACACGACCTGACCTCGCATACCCTCTCAGCCTTCTGGCTCGCTACGTGGCTCCCGGCAGGCACCGAAAGGTGCACTGGGATGCTGCGAAGAGGGTGTTGCGATACTTGTGCAGTACATCGGGCATGGGGCTCGTGCTTGGAGGACGGGCTCGAGTTGTCCTCACTGGTCACGCTGACGCCTCCTGGGTTGACGACTTGGCTACGCAGCGGTCGTCACAGGGTTACACCTTCAGTCTTGGTTCCGGTTCTGTCTCTTGGCGGTCTACCCGCTCTTCTTCTGTTCTCAGCTCCAGTTGTGAGGCTGAGATCTACACTGGGGCCATGGCTGCACAGGAGCTTCGTTGGCTCACCTACCTGCTGACCGACTTGGGAGAGGCGCCTCGTTCTCCTCCAGTTCTGTACGTCGACAACAAGACCATGCTGGCCTTGTGTCAGGAGCACAGACTGGAGCACAGAACGAAGCACATTGCTCTGCGCTACTTCCTTGCTCGAGAGCTGCAGCAGCGTGGCCAGCTTCGTCTTGCTTATGTGGCCTCTCAGGCCAACACTGCTAATGTTTTCACCAAGGCACTTCAGCCTTGTGATCATCAGCGTTTCTGTACTGTGTTAGGCCTTGTACCCACTGTGCCTCACTTACTTTCTTCCTGACTCTTCCTGTACTGTACTCTATATACATATACCTGCATGCTTACTCTTGCTAGGTTGTATTCACTGTATTGTTGTTCTCCTTTATATAACTCTGCATGTGAACTGGCCTTGTGGCCATTTGCTTGTGCTCAGACTGCGTGGTGACTTTGTGATCCACCCTAAGCTTGCTTTGTCTTTCTTGACTGGTCTTGTGACCCCTTGTTCTCCCCCACTTTGCCTATGGGGGTGTGTCAAACTTATATCTACTATAGTCTGTTTAGGTTGTAGTGGGGTAGTCCTTAGAGGGTACAACACTTTTGTGTTTTCTACTTGTACCCATTTTGCTTTCTAGTTCATCATTCATTCCTCGCTATTCTCACATGGCGCAGCGACTCTAAGCGAGGCGAGGGGTTTGCGGAGCTCAGATCAATCGGGGATCCCCAGTGCCGGTCTTCTGACAACATGTTCAAGAGAGAATCCCACCACCGTGATTACCTTCCCGGTAGACTGTTATAGGTTTAGTGTTCGGGCATCCCTCAATAAACCCGCTGTCCATCTGCTATGGCGGATAATGGTATTCACTAGCTTGTGTTTTTTATCTGCCTCCCGTTTTCCTTCCGCATGTACCCCACCCGCACGTAGGCATCCTCTAGGGTAAAGCCAAGAAGGAGCTCACAAGTTTCACGGCAATACTCTCATTCCACCATGAATATCTCACCTTCCACGACAGCCTCTCGCACATGCTCTCAATGCCCGACTGGCAGTTTGTCTATCCCAATCTTGGTCAGTTGTGGATAGCAGTTGTTGTGCTCCCACTCAGCACCGTTGAGAGCGAGCGCGGCTTCAGCCATTAGAACTGTTGGGCTGAGAAAAGCCCTTAGGATCTTTCATGGCTAAGATCTGTTGTTGAAGTAGGAATGTTGTAGTTTGCGGAAGCGTTTAATATCAGAGTTGCTGAACCACCTTGTACTGGTGTGTGAGAACAAGATAATTTGATAATAGGAAAGACATACAAAGCTTTTGTATGATTACAAAGGAATACGAAAAGTTATACTTTAACTTTTTTCTGTTGTTGCGGTTCGATACAGTGCCGACTCGGGTAACTGCTTGGTATCGAGTCAGTTATGTGTCCTTGCTGTCGCACTGTACTTTTTCGTCAAGTCAAAGGTCAGCGACCTTTGACCTTCGCGTAACCTCCAGCGGTTGCTTTTGTTGACTCGTGTGTTTCTTCGCAAGCTGGGTGCGCGGGAAATTGTGCGACGCGACCCTCGGCGATCTCACGACCATCTCTCTACTTGATTACGACATGATTGGGAGGAGCTGGTGGAGAGGTGGCATGCGAGCAAGAAGCGACGGCTGACCAAAGAGGTTGTCATGGCGCAGGCATCATGCCCCGGCGGTCCCACCACGTGCAGAGAGCCGCAGTAGCATCAGCAGCAGCACGGGAAGAGGTGGAAAAGGCTGCAACCAGGGAGAAAGAGAGACTGACATAAGAAGATTGGGATGTGCCTGCTTGGAGGAGGAAGGGCAAAGCCAAAGTTCCAGTAGAGGAAGAATCTGATGATGATGCTCGTATTGAGAAAGCTTGCTTTCTTGTTTTTATCATTTGGCATCGTTCTCATTGCAAATGGGCATCGTTCTCATTGCAAATGGCATATTACAACATATCCATCGAGTTCTAACACAAGCTAGTACATGCAGAGAATACTAGCTAAAATGTACCGTGTCCAAACGGCCTTAGTAGGCAGTCGATGCTGGGGTGGGTGGTGGGAAAGTTGAGTGAGCCGTTGGAAATAGAGAAACGTGGGTGGAGGGAAATGAGCTCCAACCCACGGTTTTTGTAGTTGGAGAAGGGCGTTTAGCGCGCTTCGACGATGCCAAATGTGCAGTACAAGCAGCTTCGCTTTCACAATACACAATTTTAAAAACACAATGTGTGTTTAAAATTTATAATATTGAGAAAGCTTGCTTTCTTGTTTTTATCATTTGGCATCGTTCTCATTGCAAATGGGGCCTCTGAGACATGGGCAGCGGGGGTTTCCGGTTGCGTACGAGTGCCTCTGCGTGTTGCTCCGAGGACAATGCAAGTGTCGGGTTCTGCAGGATGCGCGATGCCTTGATGAGAGGTTCGACGTATGGCGTGACGTACATTTCCTTGGCTGTGTCACTTTGCCACCTGCCCAGTCTTTTGAAGATTCTGTCTGGTACACCGGTGTTGGCTGCCACTGTGGCCGCGCCTTTTCGGAAGGAATGAGTGCCGAGCTGCTGCTCTCCAAGCCCAACCTTTGCGAAGGCTTCCTTGCACCAGTTCCGGATCGTCGTGTATGAAGGTGGCCTGGCCTGGCCCACGCTGGTTGAGGCATGGCCGAAGACGCGGATCAACGACCCCTCCGAGTGCGGGCCGTAGCCAGCAAGTTGAATGAAGCGTCTGGTGCAGCACACGGGGCAGCAAGGGTCCGCCGTTGCCGCAATGGGTATCCATGTTCCGTGACCGGCCTGATCCGTCTTGGAGTGTGGTATGAGGATCCACATGACATCGTCGTCGAATTGGATGTCTTGCCATTTGATAGCCACGAGGTCGGAGTATCGCAGAAATCCCGAGTACATGAGGATAGGGATCAGCCCAATCTGGAATTCCGCCGGATTGTCAGACAGCAGGTAGCTCGCCGCCATGTCTCGAACTTGTTGGATCGATACGGGCTCCTTCAGACGAGTAGGGCGAGGGCAATGGCGTTTCGCAAAGTCGCGGACTTGTGTGGTGAATGGCCCATCCGTCGGGCATGTGCTCCCAGTCATGCGATGGGCGAAGCTGACTGCTGAGCACGTGAGCTGTACTACGGACAGGGTAGCTTTACGTTGGATTGCGTGGACCAGGTATAGCGCGAGGGTCATGTCGGATGCGGGGAGAAATGCAAGGTTCACCTTTGTACAAAAGGCTCGAAACTTAGTCCAGTATGGTTCGTATGTCCGGATCGTCGAGTTTGCACGAGACTGTGCGATCATGTTAATCAGCTGGTCGTGTAGCTTTGGGAGCAATTCTGAACACAAGGCGGAGAAGTTATGAATTAGTCAAATACCACTCGGAGTGCTATGATTGGGCTGTGCGGTAATCCTGAGCCTGAGAAGGCAGTGGAATGTGTCCCTGCAGCTAAGCATTGGCTTCCGTGTGTCAGAGGGATGTGTGCATGGATGTGTGACGCCCACGTGCATGGGGAGGGTTGTAGTAGTGGCCACCAGCTTGTGCCCGGCCAGTGCGGAACTATCAGTGTGAGTGATGCGTGGGTGCGTTGTGCGTGGTGGAGGACGGCGGGGACCAATTGGGGCGGGGGGAACGCGAAACCATTTTCGCCTGTCCATGCGAGCGAAAATGCATCAATTGCGAAGGCGTCTGGGTGAGGGATCTTTGTGCAGAAGCGCGATAGCTGGGTGTTGCGGGAGTTTGCAAAAAGGTCGATGGAATGGGGACCCCAACGACGTTCCAAGATGCGGAACCATGGCGTCTTCAACGAGTAGTCGTCGTGATCGACTATTTTGGAAAGCTCGTCAGCGTGTGAGTTGAGTTCGCGGGGAATCCATTCGATGATTAAGCGCGTGCCGAGCTCCATGCATGTTCGTATGATGCCCTTGCAGGCCATGGTGAGGTCGGGGCTGCGAGAGCCGCCTTTGCGAAGGATGAAGAATACACCTTGGTTGTCCACCCGCACGAGAACGTGTTTTTTCTGGATCTTGTTGGCATACGTTTGGATTGCCCAAAAGACGCCTTCAATCTCCCGTCTCGTGCTGGACGTTGCTCGTAGCGGCTCTGGCATGGTTGCACTAGCTTCTTCGAGGCCGCCCGGGAACGTGGTCAGGGTGGCGCCCCAACCGTGAGAGCTGGCGTCCACATGGATTACAGCGTCGTAACTGTTTCGGACGTGGAATGGTGCATCGTTAAACCGATCAAACTCTTCGCGCCAGAAGTTGAGCTCCTCAGCAACAGATGGGGAGACGATCACACTGCTTTTCCATGACGGCGCGTCGTTGATCACTTGTAACATGGCGTGGCTGAATGCGCGAGCTGTCGCGCCTAGTGCGACACTCATTGAGGCGAGCATGCCTGTGACTCTGGCCACATGACGGACGGGGACTGGTGTGCTTGCCTTGCTTGCACTTAGGAGGTTCTGGATGGTTGCATGTAGCGCGACTCGTCGGTCGGGACCGATGGAGAATCGGCCGGTGTCGGTGTCCAACTCTACACCCAAAAATCGAAGGTGCTGCGATGGTGAGAGCTGCGATTTCTTCGCGTTTATCACCAGCCCCGCTGCTTTGAGGTCCAATATTACGCGCTGACAGGTAGCTTGCGCATGGGCCTTTGACTGGCAGAGAAATAAAATGTCATCCACGTATGGCACTACTCGGATGCCCTGTTCTCGCCAACGCCGAGCAAGTTGCTTGATGAGTTGCGTGAAGACGAATGGAGCTGTGGCGAGTCCGAATGGCAGGGATCGAAATGCGTATGTGTGTCCACCAAATTCGAATCCAAGGAACTTCCAGCACGAGGGGTGGATGTCGATGTGGTGATAGCCGGATTTGAGGTCGATGGAGAACATCCAGTCCCCAGCGCGTGCCAGGTCGGCCACCCGGTTAAGTCCCTCGTACTTGAACTTGGGGACAATTAAGTGGGCGTTGACTTTCCTCAGATCAAGAATGAGCCTGCATTTGTCTTTTTGCTCGACCACGTTGAGCGGACTTATGCAAGTAAGCTCCTTTGCGGCCATCGGAACTGCCGCTCCGGTCTCTGTGAGTTCTTGTACGGCAGTACGTGTGAATGTGGCATGCGTGTTCGCCCCGACATGGTTGCGATCGTGGAAGGGTTGCGGTGGGCCGTGGCTCCATGGCAACCAATAGCCTTTGGCTATGACGGAGAGGACAAGGCTACTCGAGCACCATGAGCTCCACCATGCAAAGGTCGCGCGAAGCCGGCCGCGCATATGTGTAACGGTTTTGTCCGTTATGGCAAATTCGTATGGGTCGTCGCCGCATGCCGCCTCGTATTGCCACGCTCCTGTGTGTTCGTGGCATGGGACAAGGGTTGCACTTTTTATTTAAAAATACGTGTGTTGCATGTGTGCACGTGCTTGAGATCACTTGTAAACGGTGTGGACAGAATTGATAATGAATTGCTATGTCAACGAGTGTGCCGAGCACCGACCGGCTCGCCCCACGGTCCACACACGATTGGATGCGGCTGTCCATGCCCTCTCTCTCTCTCTCTCTCTCTCTCTCTCTCTCTCTCTCTCTCTCTCTCTCTCTCTCTCTCTCTCTCTCTCTCTCTCTCTCTCTCTCTTTCTTTCTCTCTGATTCTCTTTCTCTCTTGCTCTGCACCACTTCTTTGTTTCTTAGAGTGTCACTTGCCAAAATCAGAGGGCCTTTAGGAATAATGTTTTATTAAATCGACCCGACACACATAGCAATGCTTTCCTAGCATGCATACGCCACCTAGTGGCCAATACATGGGACCGAGGGGTTGATGTTCCCCTTCCCTAACCTAGGCCCAAGGCCTACTCTACCCTTGTCTAGGGCTGGCCTCTTGCCATCGCAAACCCCTAGGGCTGCCCACGGTTTCCGCACTCTAGAGTGCACCGTGCCTTGCGCTCCGAGCGCATTTCCCATGGTCCGCTCCTACACTTCCGGAGCGGGACCTTGGCCACCATGCCCGTTCCTAGGGCAGGCACTTGCCACATGGCCCGGCTGGCCGCAGCGGAAGCACGAGCCCCGAAACCCACGACAATTGGCCGTGGGTGGGGGACCCCGCTTGGGAATGAACGGCATCGGCGCGTTGCTTCCGCCGCGGTTGACGCGAGCGTATGCGCTTGCGGCGTGGTCCATCGCAGCCATGTCCGCGACCGCCTGCTTGAAGGGTCGAGAGGTCAGCAGGCTCTTCTGCTGGTACAGCTTGAAGCGCTTCGCCATGCGGAAGTCGGAGGCGTCCTCCACTTGAAGCACCTCGAAACGCCCCGCGATGAGGTTGAGGGCGTGTGAGATGAGTTCGAGTCCGCCTGCCGAGTCGCCGCGCTGCGCCTTGTATTCCGCGTGCAGCAGGTACGCGCGCAAGTCCTCCAGCAGCTCCGCTTGCTCTCGCACGGAGTTGTTGACGAATGTCGTCGCCGAAAAAGTGAGGTTAGAAGAAGGGAGGGGGGGGAGATTTTCCGTGCCAATAAAATTAGTATTGTCGACTGGAGCCTCACCGGCGTCATCTTCGGAGTCGTCGGTGTCGTTGTCGACCGCTGGAGCAGGGGGAACGCCGGTCGCTGCGTCGTTGTTGCGCCGATTCGTCCTTGCTTCTCGCACTCCTTTTTCCTTTTTTGCAGTTTCGTTTTTAGCAGACGCAGATGCAGCAGGTAGTGCAGTTTCCGCGGCTGTAACGCTGACGGGCTGCTGCTGTAGAAGGGACAGCAGCGCGTTGACCTGGTCCGGGGTCAACGCCTGCATCAGCGTAGGGGTCGCCGTCGCGTCAGACGAGGAGACCGCCGGTCGTCGCCTCTGGCGCTGACGCGACGGTCCAGCCGCGGGTGCTGGCGTGTGCCCCGCGTCAGTCGCGTGTGTCGCGCCAGCCGCCGCTGCCACTGGCGCCACTGGTGCCACAGGCGCCACTGGCGCCACATTCGCCGAAGGGTGCTGGGCATCGAGCCCGCCCAGCAGCACGTCCACTCCAGTCGGGGCGGAAGGTCCATCTTCTGCCCGACGCTTGTTACGTCGATCGCCCGCAAAATCGCGGGCGTTACAGTCGGAGTCGGAAGCGGGGTTGGCCGAGTTGTCGTTGTTAAGTGCCGGCGTAGGTGCCATCGTTGAGCGATTGAAGTTAAAAATATCGCTGAGTAAAGTCGAGGGTGAAACGCCTCGAGGAAGCGTTTTGGTTCTAGCCAGTTTGGACGGAGGAAAAAACTACTCGAGCGGGAAAGTTGAGTGAGCCGTTGGAAATAGAGAAACGTGGGTGGAGGGAAATGAGCTCCAACCCACGGTTTTTGTAGTTGGAGAAGGGCGTTTAGCGCGCTTCGACGATGCCAAATGTGCAGTACAAGCAGCTTCGCTTTCACAATACACAATTTTAAAAACACAATGTGTGTTTAAAATTTATAATGATGTAAATGGTAGTGGGAGTGACTCTTCTGATTAGGATTAGTAGCACATTTGCACTAGCATAGAATTATATATTATTTCTAGGATGTTTTCTTTGCATACCCTAACAAGGCCAAAAAATTCGTTATAAGGTATACATCGCTTATGCTTCCATATGACTCTCAGACAGGCAGCCAAAATCCGGTCTTCATGCTAGACAGAGGATTCTACGGAACTGAAGTTATCCCTGCACATGTACCAAGGACAGCAAGAGAAATATGATTGTGAAGAGGAAACAGGATAGCAACCTATCCGTGAAATACAAGCACAACTTATGATTCAGGAGCACTGTGTTGTGTGCCCCACCCTAGGTGCTATTTTCTAAAGCAACTCATTGGCCATAGCCATCCATGCTAGTGTGATGGATGCATCAGCAGCATGAAAGTGTGCCACCATTATCAGAAAGGCTAATCCACCGGGCTCCTGAGAATATCAATCATCTCCTTCTCAAACCGTGGACTTTCTTGATCTGACGCAGGACCACCCATGCACTTGTCCGCCATGTTTGCAATCAGGAAGCCACCAAAAACCTGCACAGATATAGGTAGTTATATTGTGACGATTGGAACACAAAATGGGAACTTTGGCAGCACACACATGCAACAACTTCTGGGCTCACCTGGACAGATCCAAGAATATACACAAATGAGTACTGACGGCCATGCATCACCATGTCCGCAACCATGGCAAGTGGGATGGTTAATGACAGGCCCAGTGTGGCAACAAGAGGCGTTGTCCATACAACTGATAACGCCCTGCATGCAGAAAAAGGAATTCCAATATAAACCGTATTTTAGGCACACATGCGTTCCTGCAAGCAGATTAGACAGTTATCTTTCAGACGACATGTGAAGCAGCTCACCAGCAATAATCAGAGACCACACTGCCAACAAGGCTGTTGGCAACAATGTCCTCATCGAGATTGACAGTGCTAGGCATAACGGCCAATGGTTCCAATCCAAACACATGAAGAGGAAAAACTGCCAGAAGACAAATGGAGAACATGAGGGCTAACATACAAGGACACTGAAGTGCATACCACCAAAAACGGAAAAAGAGAGGAGTAGAGCAGAAAAACAAAGACAGGAATAATATATGAAATCGCCTTGCTTATCTCACCAATCCACCATAGTCCGAGTAAGGTGACCAAGCCTATGTACCCAAAAACTTTCTGCATATCAGCTTTCTCGTCCCCTGCTTCATCATCACCGACATACTTGCGCAGAAGAGCTGCAAATTCAGCACAAAACGAAGTGAGAAATTGCATCTCAGCTGGTGTCAATGTCTGCTATGAAAATGGCTTACTTGTGTATACTCCATAAGAAACTGCAGAGAGGAGGCCGAATATATCACCAACAAGATGTTGACTCGGTAACCTGCAAAGGACAACGAGCGAGAATGACAGCTCGTCGGACGATCGTCATACACAAAACACAACCAGGCAGACTATCAGTGTGTAAACAAAAGACTTACACATACTGACCAGCTCCTTCGCCAGGATTCCTTGCGTCGTCACCAAACACGGTGCTATCATCCGCTGCAGTACTTTTGCCGAGCTCAGTCATGACCACCCCAGCTATGCTCACCAGGACTGCAACTACCTTCGACGTTGTTAACTTCTCATTTCCTAACGTAACCCCAAAAAGGAGAGTGAAAAGCCCTGAAGTCGATGAAAGAATGGTTGTGCTGGCCACGCTTGTCATTGACAGAGCGGCGTTTGACAGGTACTGCATGGAACAACCAAATCAGCTCAATATCACAAAACATGACAGCAGAGAGCAAGAAGAGCAGCAACGTTGAGCAAAGGGCTAATGGGCTGGGATGCGACCCGACCTCAGTAAGCAGCCAGAGGGGTGCCAGGACGAGGGCGCACTTAATGATTTCCCGGGTGGAAAGTTTCGCGGAACGAACGGGTTGTGCGATATCCGATAGCGACTTTTGAAGCAACAATTCCGTATCCAGGTCACTTTCTTCATCCATTGAGCTGTCATCGATCTCACGTGGAGGCTTCGAGGGCCTCTTGTGGTGTCGAGGCTCATTCTTAAGTCGTTGCAATTCGCCGCCGCTCGAGTGACTTTTCAGATCCTTCAGGGATTTTGAAGTCGCGCCCGGTACGACGGAGCTAGGTTTGGTTATTAGCGGAGTGATGCACTCCCTAAGGTAGGCGATCGGAAGGTAAATGACCAACAGAGCCGCACCGAGCCACGTGAGCAGAAAGGGGTGCCTGTATTTTTCGAAGATAAGCTGCACGAAGAAGCAACGGTTATTTACAGCCGACAGGTGATAGACGAAAAAACGCGGTAGAAAGAAAACTACTTCCGTACCTGTGTCACCTCTGCGGAGGTAACCCAGATGAAAACTACAAGAAGAATAAGTAGCAGGCCAATATTATACTTCCACTTTGAGCCTGCCATCAGACGGGAAAGCGCAACCTAGAAATGGCTGACCGAAGCTCACTCATCAGCAGACGGGCTCTGATCTGACCGCTCACGAATCTGTAAGAAAAGGCAGTACAGAAGTTGGTTCTCCAGTGACAGAAGTTGGTTCTCCAGTGACAGAAGTTGGTTCTCCAGTGACAGAAGTTGGTTCTCCAGTGACAGAAGTTGGTTCTCCAGTGAAACAGATCAACCATGTGATTGGGAAGGCTCGGACAATTGACACAGGACAGGCACCAACCAGTCCAACTCAACCCACGTGCTGGGAGTCATCTTGATATGTCTTTCTCATGTTGGTGTGCTGTCGACCTAATTTGGTCGCCTAGGGAAGCTTTCGTAAATGTTCGCGAGGGGTGCCCAGTGGCCTAGCGAAAGCGATATCTGGTGGAACGTATTCCTACACGGATACTAGTGGGTTATCACAATTCTCCAATCGCGCAAACTTGGAACATGCGTGGTCAATCTGGCGACAATGTCACGAGACCAGCGAAGGTAGTTACTATCGCAAAAAAAGCGATCGTATTTTGGTCCTAAAATAAGAGACACATCCTTACTGTCACCATAAATATGCGGTCCTCTCATCAAATGCCCACCTACGATGAACACCACCCACTTTATAAGCAAACAGCCTCACATATCCGTACAAGAAAAAATCGTTTGTCAGAAAAAACAACAATCTGCTTTCAAGTTGATGATGACCAGAAACCATCAAGTGAAAGCAAATGTGACATTGTCAAGGGTGTGGGGTCGACAAGCAAGCTGGTCCAGGTCCTGCACAATGCGAAAGACTGCATCTGGACGAGCAACGCGGAGCGCGTTGGCAGCCATCTGTTTGAACTGGTCTGCCTTGGGCCCAAACCAGTCCGCCACAATGTTCGCAATCTCTTTGGGATTCTCCTCAAACAATCCGGTGCCATTGTCGACAACGTATGGAACATTTCCAGCTTCCTGACAGAGCCAGGGGCATGAAAAGGAAATCCCGCAAAGAATGTCACATGGGTGAAAACATGGGCTGGAATCTGGGTAAGCCAAACAAGTACAGATGATCCGGAGAGAGAGGGAGAGAATATAACGCACCTGTCCTGCAATGAAGTCATTGAGCACCATGGGTAGACCCCGGATCATGGACTCAGCTATCGTGCCAGGACCAGCCTGCACAGAGGCATATGAAAGGAAGGTAGCAGAAAACGTTTGAAACGAAGACAACAGAAAAACTAAGTTGGTGGTGTTGATTGTTGATGATACAGCCATACAAGGTCTGGCCAAATACAAGCACACCATGTGCAGCACTGTGCATCAATAACTGGGTAGCAGCGCGGCCGCATGACAGCATGCAAAAAAAAACACTAACCTTAGTGATGATGCAGTCACATGCGGCCATCACATCAGGCATATTGGTCACAAATCCCTTCAGCTGCAATGAGGGCAAGATATGTGACAGGGAAACAGGAAAGAGTCAAGGAGAGGGGAGAGCAGGGGGAAGAAGTTGAATGCATAGGAAGAGATGCAGCATGACTTAGAAAACAGGGGGACGGAATAGGAGACAACAGTTTTCAATCACTACATGGAAGTTCCAGCCAGCATGGCTGAACCCCACACTGAAATCCATCCTCATGGTCAACAGTTTAACCCAACAATACCCATCTGCTGCTACCCATCCTGATGCCCGACAGCCATATAAATCCCATTCCCCATCAGCTACCCATCCTGATTCAAACACCCTTCTCAACGCTCATATCCCACTCATTTGACTCCTGCACGCACCACAACAGGCAAGGGCCACTTGACGGCCTGGAGACTAGCCAGCCGCTTCTTGTTGCGCCCGCAGATCACCACCAGCTGCCCCTTGGCCACCGCCTCCCCATTGGCTACCCATCCTGATCCAAACACCTTTCCCAACACTCATCCAACACTCGTTCAACTCCCACACGCACCACAACAGGCAAGGGCCACTTGACGGCCTGAAGATTGGCCAGCAGCTTCTTGTTGCGCCCGCAGATCACCACCAGCTGCCCCTTGGCTACCGCCTCCCCACCACCCGCAGGCGCCAGGTTGGCTGCCAGCGCCTTTGCAGTCGCCTCCACGGGGCCCATGCCCTCCCCTCCACCAATCAGCAGCGCGGCTGGGAGATCAGGGTCCATCCCCAATGCCCGGCGCAGCTCGTCCTGTTTCATGGAATGGGGTGAGGTCGGTGGGAGTGAAGGTGGGACATGAGGGTGAAGAAGGAGGTTGGCAAAGGAGAGAAAGAAGCATGGGGTGGGACAGGGTGCAGGAGAAAGTTGATGGGACATGGTGGGGTTGGGGGAAGGGTGGGGGGAAGTGGGAGGGGTTGCAGAAAAAAGGAAGAATGGAGAAAGTGGGACAACCAGGGGTAAAGGGAGTACCTTGGGAGCTGAGGGCTTGGCGAAGGCTGGTCGGATGGGCAGCCCGTGTATCCTGATCTGAGGCGGCTGCAAGCCTGCCTTGAGAGCTCGTTGCGCCACGTCCTTGGTGGGGCAGAAGCACACCGTCACCAGGCGGTGGAACCTGGTGGACGGTGGTAGAGAAGAGGCATGCAGTGAGAACCTCATGTGTGCTATCATGTACGTATGAACGTTCCCCATGGAAATCATTGGGAGCCATGTCTCTGGCGGGGCAGAAGCACACCGTCACCAGGCGGTGGAACCTGGTGGACGGTGGAAGAGTAGAGAGGCACACAGTGAGGACTTGTTTGGGTTATCAGGTTCGTTATGTTTGGAACTCATGGAGAGCTACGCCCTTGGTGGGGCAGAAGCACACCGTCACGAAGCGGAGGAACCTGGAGGAAGATGGTAGAGAAGAAGGCAGTCCGAGCATCAAGTGCGGGTTATCATTTCCTTGACCCACGAGAAGGCGACCTAACCAGATGGTACGGCAGGTACACGAGTATAAGATGGAGCAGGAAGGCAAATGTAGGACACTCAGAATCTTGCTGGGTCTCCTCTGGTGTTCAGTTTATTGCCAAGATGTGTGAGGCTCAAGCCAGGCAGGCACTAAGGAACACACCATGTGGCATGTGGTGAGGTTGGCAACAACGATGGTGAAGAAGTTAGATTGTGGTGGAAAGTTATTATTTGAAATCCTCCGCCATTTCACATTCTGGAACGCCAAAAACGCCTAGAGCCTCACCAGGTGGGGTGACATGTGGTGAGGTCGGTGACGACGGTGGTGAAGGGGATGCGATGCAGCAGGCCTCGGGAGCGCAGCACGCGCAGAGGGATGTGCTGCATGAGCGGATGCACGCTCACTATCACGTCCGGCTTGTACTTGTCCAGCCCCTTCGATACCTCCCTGATGGAATGTGACAGAAGGGGTAAGAGGGGAAGAGTTGACACATGGTGGAGCGGGGGTTGATACATTGAGGGTTGAGAGGCAGGAAGCGCAGCACGTGCAGAGAGATGTGCTGCATGAGCGGGTGCACGCTCACGATCACGTCCGGCTTGTACTTTTCCAGCCCCTTGGACACCTCCCTGATGAACGTGGAAGCACCAGGAACGATGGGGAAAGAGGGGAGAATGGTGTGGGTGGGAAGGGGATAAAGGGGGCTGATAGATTGAAGGCTGGAAAGCAGAGAGCGCCAGCAGAGGGATGTGCTGCATGAGCGGATGCACGCTCACTATCACGTCCGGCTTGTACTTGTCCAGCCCCTTGGACACCTCCCTGATGGAACGTTCAGACAACACCAAGGAGAAGGGGGGAAGAGGATAGGGAGGGCGCGGGGTGGGAAGGGGGATGGGGGTTGATAGGTCGAAGGCTGGGGCAGATAGCTTCGACGTTGATACGAGAAATCTGGATTTACTATAACTGCAGTCTTTGCAGGCTGCACACCTAACGGCTCAATCATGGAGTTTTGCACGCAAAGACAACTTCATCTCAGCTCAAGTCGTTCAATCACTTGTTCTTTGGCTTGAGCTGGGTGGGAGAAACTCGCCCAAGATGGACAAGCAGCATACTAAAAGGGGCTCTTTTGCTTCGTGGTTAACCGGAAATTAAGCTTGATGCCATGAAACGCCACCTCCCACAGAACATCCTGTGGAAAACGAATAACACGTTCGTGTGCTTTGCAGCGTTCCAGGTCTGTTAGTTTCTGCTCTCAGGGATCAAGAACATTCCAATCCCTCCTCACTCACCTTGCAACGAACGCGGAGGTCGCGGCCATCTGCGGCTGGTGCACGAACTTGGGCTTGGTGGCGTAGAACGCCACCTTCCACAGCGTCTCGTGGCGCACGAGGAAGCTGTAGCTCTTGGGCATCTGGTTGAAGGGCCACGGCGTGTGCTCCTTCCACAGGTCGATGATGGTCACCTGGCGGAGAGGACAGTGGAGGCAGAGAGAAAAGAGGAAGCGCCTTCACACGTGTTCCAGTCGCAATGCAAAAGCGTTTCACTTCGTACTTCCCTTTCTCACAAGCGCATACGCATTGTGCGTAAAAGGTTACGCATTGGACTTGAGAATCAAACCAACAGACGTAACAAACTTGTTTCCACTCACTGCATACGCATTGCAGACACGATAACGGCTGCGTTGCTCTGTGTCTGACTCACCTCGTACTTATTTCCGTATTCCAGCTCAAAGGTCGACTTGATCGCCTCAGCACTAGCGCGGTGGCCTCCACCCGTGTCGCTCATGAGAATGAGCACGCGCTTCTTGCGCTCAGCGTCCGCCACTTTCTTCTCCGGCTCCGTTATTGCCGTCGCCGCGTGCTCCACGTCATTCTTGGCGGGTTCATACCGCCCATGCCGCCAGTTTTGGATTGATCCGCGGCCTCGGCGATAACCTGTTGCGGAGGAGACACGAGGAAGAGGCACATAGAGAAGGTTGTGCACCTGAGAACAAAGGTAGGGATCAAACTGCACCCTTGGACGATAATGAAGCGAAAGGGAGCTCTTCTGGATTCGAGCGAACGAGGGATAGAACCAAACTGACCCAAGGGGGTGATTCCGCGGTTGCTGCGAAAAAGGTCGTTCAGCGTTCGGCCGAGTCCGCCAGCATTGCCTCCTGCTGACATCGTCACCAAGCTCCCAGCATTCTTGTTGGACGCTCCCAGCAGGTGACCGTCCGTAAGCCCTCCCTTTGCCACGACCAGTGGCGGAGGTTGACGAATGTCCTCACGAACATCGTCAAAATACAAAAGCTCGTCTGACGTTCTCGAGGCTGAGCGCTTGATCGCTGAAGGAAGATTCCTGTTGTCGTCAACCCGACTCGTACTGTCCTTGCTCATGTCCAGGTAACCAGCCGTTAATGCAGTGTGCTGGGAAAAAAGGTTGGAGTTGAGACTGAGCGAAATGGAAGCCAACGTCATGAAATTCGGTTCTGCTGAAATCCGGTGCTGGGAAGGTTCGGAGGAATCCATCTTGATTTCGCCTGAATGAGATGTTCTAACAAGAAAGTTCTGCCACTAGTTGGAAGGTTCTGAGCTACTCAAAAGGTTACGCGCAGTAGACAAGCTGTAAAAAAAAACGTGAGAAAAGTGCCTTCAAGTCGCGCAAAACAAAAACTAAATAACTTCCAATAATGACCCTGACTTGCTGAATGAAAAAAACTATCGACGGCAGGCTAAGCTAAGGTCGTAGACTAAGCTGACCAGCTAAGGTTCTTAGACTGCTTGTGTTGGAGCCTGCTCATTCCTATTTCTAGGACAGCCTGAAAACTACATGGAAAAAATGGTTGCTTGGAAGGGGAAAGAAATGGAGGTCCCAAGATGGAAATCTCGAAGACGACCAGACCAAACCTGATATGGTTGTGGGTGGGATGGGTGGGACTTGCAGGGAGTGTGATGGGCGTGGAAAGAGAAGAGAAGAGGGGGGCACTGGAGGAAGGGATGAAAAGCGTGTAATGACAATGGACACATCGATGTTGACGAGGGGCGAACATTTCAGCCGTGGATTTTTCAAGCCAAGCCACACACATCGATAACCGTGATCAGTGGGATGTGGAACACGTGGCAGTGGTGCTGGCATATGGCTGGGTTTGGATGAGGCCTACGAAGATGCGAGAGTTCGCAATGGCTCGCTGGCATCAACGAATGTCGTCACCGAATCTGTATCGAATCGCGAATTGCAAATTCTTCAGATGTGTCGCGAATCACTTTTATGTTTGCAGCAAATTCCTGCATTTTATTGGCTGGAGACAGTCACAGCTGGCGGGGGGAATCCTTTGTGTCAGTGAAA
Source organism: Closterium sp. Naga37s-1 (assembly GCA_947471745.1). Lineage (NCBI taxonomy): Eukaryota > Viridiplantae > Streptophyta > Zygnematophyceae > Desmidiales > Closteriaceae > Closterium > Closterium sp. Naga37s-1. The sequence goes on along the minus strand of CANJKZ010000774.1, from coordinate 4,726,205 downwards.
AGTGCAAGCTGAGCTGGCCTGATGGACAGAAGCAGAGTCATGAATATAGACCAGAGCTTCATTGCTGCTTGCTCTAAGATACATTTTGCTCATTGTCAAGCAACCGAAAGCTTGCTCTGTATCGAGTACAATGTTGGGTCAAACCTTCTGCGTTGGCTCATGTTTGTCCTCCTCCAGCCCAAGTCGCCAAAGCCTGAATAGTCTGTAAACCCTAAGCTGAACAATTTGAAGGCGTTTTGCTCTGTCTAGTAGCTTCTGTCCCTGTTTTGAATAATATAACATATTTGTGGTTTTAACAGGCGAATTCCTTTCCGCTACAACCAAACCGTCATGGGATCTGACGAGGACGAGATGGAGGGCAAAAAAGGAAGGCGAAGTCGCGACGGCGCACGGGACAGCCGGGGAAAGGAGGACGATGAGAATCCAAGGGAACGAGGAGGGAAAGGGGAAAGTCGGCATCCGGATTCGAACAAGCGGGATAGGGAAAGGGAGAGAGGAAGGAGTAAGGAGATTAGGAACCGTGAAAGGAAAGGGAAAGGGCCAGAAGGTGACGATGCAGATGCGAAGGAGGAAGAGGAGAGGAAGAAGACGAGACAGGAGAGTGATGAATGGGGGGGATCGGAGAGTGATGGGAGTGGGGGTAAGGAGAAGGAGGATCAGGAGAAGGGGAAGGGGAAGGGGAAGGAGAAGGAGAAAGAGAAGGAGAAGAGCAGCTGCCGTCACGGAAAGGGGAAGGAGAAGGGGAAAGGGAAGGGGAAGCGGCGAAGGAAAGATTCTAGTAGTGAAAGTGAGAGTGAGAGTGAAAGCGAGAGTGGAAGCGAGAGTGGAAGCGAGAGTGGGAGTGAGAGTGATGATGAGAGTTCGGAAGATAGCGAGGAGGAGAGGAGGGAAAGGAAAAGAGCGAGGAGAGAGAAGAGGAGAGGAAAGGAAGGGAGCAAGTCGAGGAAAAAGAAGAAGAGGAAGAGAGGGAGTGATGAGGACGGAGAGGAGGACGAGGAGGAAGAAGAGACCACGTCGGAGAGTAGTGGGAGTGAGACGGATGAGAGGAGGCTAGAGAGGAGGAGGAAGGAGAGAGAGCAGAGGAAGAAGGGGAAGGAGAGAGAGAAGAAGAGGAAGGAGAAGAGGAGGAAGAAGAAGGAGAAGAAGAAGGAGGAGAAGAGGGAGAAGAAGAAGGCGAAGAGAGAGGCTAAGAAAGAGGCCAAGTCCAAAGGGCCGGTCATGGAGTATGGAAAGTACGGCATTATTCGAGAAGTGGACATGTGGTGAGTGTCACTTAAAGCGAATGTGATTAGTGTTTATGGCCTGTCTGAGTAACCATGATCCTGGACCTCGTCCGGTTGCCCAATCTTCAGTGGGATTAACTCTCACATCAGGATTCCGTGTGCTGATGCATGCTCCTTTCCATCATCACTGCTGCTGCTGCTTCTGCTGCTTCGTTTGCTTCTTCTTCTGTTGTTGTTGCTGTTGTTGTCTGGAAGAGTGCCCATCTTTTCTTTGCTATGCCTTCCTTGTCTCGCAGGAACAAACGACCCGAGTTCAGTGCATGGCTGGCTGAAGTGAAAAAGGTAAATCCCCTACTCACATTCTCTTTTTGACCCTTGCGCTGTCGCTTTCTCTCTTTCTTCCCCTCCTCCTACCCGCCCCCCCCTCAGGCTCCCCCCCTCCCCCCTGGCCTGAATTTCCTTTGTTGACTTTCGTTGACTTTCACGCTTGCACTCCTTCCCATGTCCCCCACTCTGCCGTATCCATGTTCTCTGGTCAGGTCTCGCCCTTCGTCCATTGTGATGTGTGTGTGTGTGCGCGCGTGTCCGTGTGTGTGTGTGTGTGCATGCGTGCGTGTCCGTGTGTGTGTGTGTGTGTGTGTGTGTGTGTGTGTGTGTGTTTTGCTGCAGGCGAATCTGGAGCAATTGAGCGGTTTTGAGGAGAAGAACCTTTTCAAGGAGTTTATGGAAGACCACAACACTGCCACGTTCCCATCCAAAAAGTGAGTCTCAGGTTCTACAACTTATCAGCATGGGAGTATGAGCAATTGACGAGACGAGTTTTTTTTCTCGGCTCCCTGAACATGCCCAATCCTTCCCCACTGTCCCCCTGTCGGTTTCAACATTCCTGGTTCCGTCAGGTATTACAACTTGGCAGCATGGGAGCATCAGCAGATGACGAAGAGGAAGGGACGGCCGGACAAGCCGTCTGGAAAGGAGATGACGGAGTTTAATGATGAGGATGCGAGGAGGTGAGAGATGGTACAAGGGGTTTTGCTGAATGTGTTGACTTTTTTAGTAGAATCAAAAGCTGGACAAGGCTTTTGGAAAGCACAGATGACAAAGTTCGATGATGAAGACGTGATGAGGTGAAAGATGGTGTTAAGGTTTGTGCTGACTGTGTTGATCTTGCCTATGTGCTCACCCGCTTCTCCACCTTCCACATCCCTGTGCTGCCTTTGTGCTGCTGTCCCGGCCTGTGCTGCGTGTGTGTGTGCTGCTGTTCCCAACAGTGTTGCCTCTGTGCTGCTGTTTTTAACTGTGTTGCTTCTGTGGTGCTGTCCCTGCATGTATGATTCCTGCCTGTGCTCGTCTCGCCTCACCTCGCATGGCAGGGAGGAGATTCGCAGGGCGAGGGAGAAGCAGAAGGAGGAGGAGGTGCTGGCGCTCAAGCGCAGCATGGAGTCGGGAATGGTGAGAATGAGGGCTGTGGGGGTTTGAGAGCGGTCGGGGGGGTGCTGGAAGGTTGGGGGGGTTGCAGGGGTTGCGGGGGTGGTGAGCTTCGTGGCAACAAAAGCAGAGCTTTGTCCAGCAGAAGGAGGAGGAGGCGTTAGACAGAGGGTTGTTGGGGAAATAGTGCAGCATGGAGTCGAGCCTGGTGAGAATGAGGGGTTTTAGGGAGTTTGAGAGCGGCTCTGTGGGTGGTGCTGGGGGGTTGTGGGGGTTGTGGAGGTTTCAAGATTCTCCGCACCAGATGCATGGCTCCTTCCAGCAGGAGGAGTTGCTGGCGTTGCATGGGTACATGGGTGCATGGGTGCATGGGTGCATGGGTGCATGGGTGCATGGGTGCATGGGTGCATGGCTGTGCATGGCTGTGCATGGGTGCATGGGTGCATGGGTGCATGGGTGCATGGGTGCATGGGTGCATGGGTGCATGGCTGTGCATGGCTGTGCATGGCTGTGCATGGGTGCATCGTGTCGTTCATGCTGTCTCCTCATGTTCTGCATCCCTTTTTTTGTGCCCTTTTCCTGATTAATTCCCAGGCGCAAGCAATGAGGGACCAGGAGTGACTCAAAGAGGAGTTGCGTTGTTGCATGCTCTTCCATGCACGCCGTGCCTTTTCTGTGCCCCTTGCACTCCCGTCCGATGCTCTCCTTGCTCATTCCCAGGCGCAAGCAATGAGGGACCAGGAGCGACTCAAGGAGGAGCTGCGCTTCCTCTACCAGATTGGAAACTACGAGGTGAATTTCACTCCTGCTCTTCTTACATCGGTGCTAGTGGTTCAATTACTTTTTTTGTTGACTCAGAAGCGGCTCAAAGAGGAGCTTCGCTTCCTCTACCAGATTGAAACTGAGAGGTAAATTCTGCTTCTGCTCTGCTTACACTGGTGGTAGTGGTTCAATTGCTCCAGACGTCAACCATTCAAAATATTGTGACCCCCCTCTAACATCCCAAGCATCTCAGCTGGTTCTCTTCTGGCGAATTTTTCTTCATCGCAATATCTACCTCCTTTTCATGTGTCTACCTCCTCCTCGTGTGTCTACCTCCTCCTCCTCATGTGTCTACCTCCTCCTCATGTGTCTACCTCCTCCTCATGTGTCTACCTCCTCCTCATGTGTCTACCTCCTCCTCATGTGTCTACCTCCTCATGTGTCTACCTCCTCCTCATGTGTCTACCTCCTCCTCGTGTGTCTACCTCCTCCTCATGTGTCTACCTCCTCCTCATGTGTCTACCTCCTCCTCATGTGTCTACCTCCTCCTCATGTGTCTACCTCCTTATTTTAGTTTTGAGGCGCCTCAAAACTAGGTGTCTACCACCTCCTCGTGTATTATCCATGGGTATTCTTCGTCGTTGTATTTGACTGTTGCCCGTCCACTGCACTCACACCATCCATTGCCCATCCGCACGCACACCGTCCCCATTGCCTGTGCTCGCGCGTATCATGCAGCCTGCTGTGTGCTGTTTTAGGCGCCTCAAGTATCAGTTCTTTTGCTCCTTATGTGGATCATGTGATTTGCTGCTAGCTGTGTGTCTTGCCTGCCTGCATTTGCCTTTCAGGGAGCTGCTGCCATTCAAAAGAGGCTTGAGCCAGATGATCCTGCTAAGCGGTAGAACACCTCCTGTCGTTCCTAGACAACTCTTGTTTCATAAAGCAAAATATTGGACGTGTTGAATTGCTCAGTAGGCTTTCAATGAAAAATGGATGCATGTGATGGTTCACATGGCACCCAGTATTGCATGAAATATGATGTGCGAGGGGCACGTAACACTATGATATGAAATGAACACTTGGAATACAACATAGAGTACAGGTGACCCACCCACCTCGTAATTTCTGCCGTTTTTCTCAGCCTTCTACCCAAAGGAAACAAGTCTAGCGTTCCTCCCGAGCCTCCTCCAAACCAGCAAACCTCAGCCGCTTGGCTCGGTCCAAGCCTCCGGCCAGGGAAGCGGGACGTTTGGATCGGGCACCAAGCACTGCCGGCATCAAGGGCTGCGCCTCTCCACTGGAAACACCTTCTTTTGAGACAGCATGGGTCTCTTTACTCTCATTCTTTTCAAGCCTTTCACTCCCTTCATCATCTCTTCTCCCGTCTCCTTCAAGCCCTTCACCCTGATCATCCCTGATACCGGTTTCCTCTAGTCCCCCCTCCTCCAATGGTATGCTCTGTTCGACCCTCCCCTTCACACCCCCTTCTACATCTTTCACTCGAGCTGTCAAAACAATCCCTTCCCCCTCACTGAATTCCCCACCACCCCCCATCCTCCCCTGCCATCTCTCTTTCTCCCTCGCAGACTGAGCCCTCTCTCTCTCTGCTGCCCCTGCTCCACACTCATTCCCCTCTCCCTCACTACCCCCATGGACGTTCAACCCCTGCTGTTGCACCTCTCCTGTCTCTCCCGTCCCTCTCCGCTTCTTGTGCCTGGGACCCAAACATGCCCTAATAACCATGCCTTCTCCCTCTCCATCCTCCCGTCCTCCCTCTCCTTTCTCTCTTCCTTCTCTACCTTTCCCTTCCTCCTCTCCATCCTCCCATCCCCCCTCTTCTCCCTCTCCTCCTCTCTCCTCCCCTCCTTCTCTCGCCCCTTCTCCCTCTCGCTCCTCCCCTCCCTCTCTCCCCTCGCTTCCCTCTCTCCCTTTCCCACCTCCTCCTCTCTCCTCTACTATAACCATCTGCAGCCTCCCTCCAGCATACTCGCACGAGCTTTCCCCTGCCATCATGCGTGAAAGCATGCTCACAGCATGCAGCAGCCACTGCGTGCCCCGGTCCCCAGGGACCCTCCAGCAACCATCAGCCTCGTCAGGATGCTTCAAGCACAGCGCTGGTGGGTGGGAGGAAACAGAGCAGAGAGGGATGGAATTGAGCATGTGAGCTTCCCTCGTACAGCATGCGTGCAAGCATGCTGACAGCGTCCAGCAGCCACTGCGTGCCCCTGTCTCCAGGGACTCTCCAGCACCCATCAGCCTCGTCAGGGTGCTTCAAGCAGAACGCTGTTAGGAAGAGGAGGTGAAGGGAAGAAGAAAGGGAAGGCGATTGGGAGCAACGTGGGCAGCACCTGAGAGCACACTTGAGAGTGCACCTGAGAGCAGCAACTGAAAAAACGCACCTCAGAACACACCTGACAGCAACAGACAGCTCACCTGACAGCAACAGACAGCTCACCTGACAGCAGCTGCGCCATGCTGTCATTTGCCACCGTGTCCCAATCTTCCAGTTCCTCCACCAACGAAAGGTCTACATGCACAACTTCCCCCCACCCCCCATCCCCCTCCTTCTCTCCTCCCTCCCCTTCCTCCTCCTCTTCCTCCTCCTCCTGCCCTCTCCTCCTCTTCCCCTTCTTCCCATTCTCCTTCCCCTTCCCCCCTTTTTTCTTCCCCTTCCTGCCAGGCCAATCTGGGCCGTCCATCAGCAGGAGCTGCCAGCTGTTTCGAGCGATCGCGTCCGTCCAGCTGGCGTGGGCTGCTTTCAGGCGCGATTGCAGCCATTGGATCGCCTCTGCTCCATCAAAGGAATCTGTAAGGAGAAGGGAAGGATGGGGTTGGGGGGATGCGGGGGGAATGGGGGAGGAGGAAAAGGAAGAGAAGAGATGAGACTCGTATAGTAAAAACGAGCATTGAAAGATGGGTATACAGAAGCAGTCAAGGGGAAAGGAGGCATGGAGAAAGGAAGGCTAGAAGTGGGAGGGGAGGGCATTTTGGAAGCAGGATGGAGGAGTGTTTTGAGTCGACTCAAAACACACCTGGATACAATGTCACGTGAGGTGGGAGGTGAGGGCATTTTGGAAGCAGGATGGAGGAGTAGGCAATCCACTTTGAAACCAGTAACCATCACATTGTTCACAAGTGTTCTTTCTACGCAAACACATTTCACCTACTCAGGTGTCTCAAACCAAGTATTTGCTGCCACGTATTGACCCATGGCCTCTAAGTGGGGCTCGAGTTGAAAGGAAACACGGAGGAAGGACGGCTAGAAGTGGGAGGAGAGGGCATTTTGGAAGCTGGATGGAGTAGAAGAGCTCTTACCGTCAGCAAGCACTAATTGAACGCCCTCCCTCACGGCTTCCTCTTTCAACTCCACCTTCTCTTCCACTCCCACAGCAGCACTTGCAATAGTAGCACCTCCGATAAGAGCACTACCAGTAACAGGCCCTGCAGCAATTGCAGTGCTGTTTGGAACAACGATCGCCCCTTGGTCTCCCTCTAAATTCATTGCACCATCCCCACCAGCAGCCTGACTGCCTGTAGCCCATTCCTCTTCCTGGGCCTCCTGCTCCCTCGGCATCTCTCCTCCTCTTGCTGCTCCTCCTCCCCTCTGCCTCCTGTCACTCCTCTGCCCTCGCCTCACTTTAGCAGCAGCAGCCAGTGCCCTCTGTCTCTTGCTCAGCAGCACATTCTCCTCATCCTCACTGCTCTCTGCCTCTTCCTGAGAGCTCTCAAGAGCCCTTCGCCCTCGCCTCACTCTAGCAGCAGCAGCAGCAGCAGCAGCAGCAGCAGCAGAACCAATCAGTGCCTTCGGTCTCTTGCTCAGCAACACATTATCCTCATCCTCACTACTCTCCGCCTCCTCTTTTTCATCCTCTCCCTCTTCCTCCTCTCCCTCCTCTCCCTCCTCATCCCCCACTCTTTCCTCCTCTCCTCCTGCCCCTGCCTCGTCCTCTGTTTCTCCTTCCTCTACCTTCGTTTCTTCCTCTTCCTCCTCTCCCCCCGCTCTCTTCTCTCCGTCCTCCATATCCTTCAGAATCTCATCAAACCCACTCGCACTCCCACGTCTCCTCCTCTCACTCCTCTTCCTGCCCATTCCATCCTCGGGCAGCCCGAGAAACTGAATCCTCTGGGCAAGCCGGGCAACCGAAAACTTCCCTCCCATGGCCTTAGCAACCTCTTTCGCAACAGCACCCTTGCCTCTCCTGCCCGTACTCCTCCTGCTGCTGCTGTTGCTGCCGCTGCCGTTCCCCACCGGAACCCTTGTAGCATCACTGTATAGACTCTTAATCATTGCATCATCTTCATCTGTGAATGGGAGACTGCCGTGCCTCTTCGTGTTCCTCGCCCCTTTTGCTCCTCTTCAGCCCCTGCGACCGCAAAAACCGGCTGACCTTCCCCGCAAGTGCTCTTATCGAGTCAGCTTTTATCGAGTCCGCATCAACAGCAGCTGCAGGGCCGCTTTGAGGAGCACCCCTTTTCTCCCCAGCTCCCCCCTCCCCTCCAACTTCCTCCCTTTCCTCCACTTCCTCCTCTTCCCCCTCTTCCCCGCCTTCCCTTGGTTCCCCTTTCTCCCCGGGTTTTCTACGGCGGGTGGATTGAATCAGGCTGGGATCATGTGCGATCAGAGCCTTTGCTATCAGTGATGGCACCTCCCGCCTTGACTTGTGGCTGATGAGGGGAGGGGGAGGTATAGGAGACGGAGGGGGGCGATGAGGGCAGGAAGGGGAGCAATGAGGAGGGGGGGAGGAGGGCCCGTGGTAGGAAACAGGCTGGGATGATGTGCGACGAGGGCCTTTGCTATCAGTGATTGCACCTCCCTCCTTGACTTGTTGCTGATGAGGGCGGGAGAGAAGGAATGGGGGGAGGGGAGGTTGAATAAAAAAGGCACCATAAGACATGTTTACCTCTGAAACAGGTTCACCCTCTTTACCTCTGAAACAGGTTCACCCTCTTTACCTCTTTCGCACCAATCCGTCCCACCCCCGCCATACCTGTTGCTCCGCCCTCACCCGCGTTCAAGAATAAATTTTGACTTTTGAGGCGGCCATAAGCCACACAAGACGCACCCTCTTACATCTCCTGCTGTCTTTAAAAGCACAAGTACCTTTCTCACCTCTCAAACAGCTCGCGGATTCTCCTCTCCTGGTCTTCTGAAAACACTCGTGCCCTGCCCCTTCCCTTGCTGCCAGGCATCAGATTGAACGGGGAGCAAGGTGGGGAGAACGAGGTGGTGGTGGTGGTGGTGTGAGTGATGAGACGATTTATGAGGCGCCTAAGAAATCGCACTGCCCCTTCCCTTGCTGCCAGGCATCAGATTGAACGGGAGCAACGTGGGGAGGAGGCGGTGGCTTTGAGTGTTGAGTGTTGAGAGGTCTCAAAAGTGAACGGGGAGCGAGGTGATGGTGGCGGTGTGAGTGACAGTAAAATTCCTCCCTTGCCTTCTTGCGTATACAGATTTTCTCATTCCTGAACATCGTTGCGAATCATAAGGCTTAAATTCTCCTTCCTCTGCTTGTGTACCCTCTCTTCTCTCACCTCTTGCCGCCAGCAGCAGCACTAGGCGCCCATCACATGCCTCGAGGCAACTCCACATCTGCTTCATCATCCCCCAACGTCTCTCTCAACCCCCCACTCTTCAACACTCCCACATTCTTGCATATTACCAGAAAAAACTCTGCTACTGTCGCCCCTTCTCTCACCTCTTGCCAGCAGCAGCAGCAGCAGCAGCATCAGCAACATCAGCGGCCCACCACATGCCTCGAGGCAACTCCACGTCTGCTTCATCATCACCCAACGCATCCCTCAACCCCCCACTCCTTACATTCTCCCTCCCGCCCCTTTCTCCCGCCTTTCCTCCTCCCCTCCCCCCTCTCTGCCTCCCTTTTCCCCCACTCACCGCCTCCCATCCCTCTTTCCCATCCCCGCCTCCCACTCTCCCGCCCACCCACCCCCCCGACCTAAGCTCCCCCAGTGCCACGTCAGCAGCGAGAACCATGCTTTCTTTCCGGGATTTGTGGAAGAGGAGGCGGAGGAAGAGGGAGGGGCGGAGGGGGAGGAGGGCAGAGAGGTGGCGGACGGTGGAGGAGAGGAACGAGAGGAGGGGCGCGTGCAGGGGGGAGGAGCGGAGGTCTGGGTTGGTTAGGAGCTTGTAGAAGGTGTGCAGGGTTGAGACCTGGGGGGAGGGGGGATGGGGAAAGGGGGAAGGGGAAAAGGGCAGCCGCACAATTATAACACGCCACTGAAACAAGGGCACGTGCAGAGGGGAGGAGCGGAGGTCTGGTTTCGTGAGAAGCTTGTAAAAGGTATGCAGGGTTGATACCTGGGTGGGGGGAGGGCGGATGGAGAGATGGGGGAAAGGGAGCGTTCTTTAGGTGACCTAGAAACATGGGCGCGTGCAGAGGGAGCGGAGGTCTGGGCTGGTGAGCAGCGTGTAAAAGGTGTGTAGGGTTGACACCTGGTGGGAGGGGGGAGGGGGGGAAGGGGGAATGGGGAAAAGGGCAGTTAGGGGGACGGGAAAATGGAGGTTGGAGGATGGGGGAAAGGGGGGATGGGGAAACGGGCAGAGGTCTGGGCTGGTGAGGAGCGTGTAAAAGGTGTGTAGGGTTGACACCTGGTGGGAGGGGGGAGGGGGGGTTGGGGTTACAGGGAAGATGGGGGGCTTGTCAGGGTGCAGGGTGTAAGGGTTGAGACCTGAATACACCTGAAAAAGCACGTGCGAAAGCACCTGAGAAGATACCTGAGAAAGCACCTGAAAAATCAGCTGAGAAATCACCTCAGACCCACCTGGAACAGCATGGCCTCAGCATCGCACCCCACAGTGAACCTCCTGAGCAGCGACAGCACATAGTGGTTGACACGTGGCGCGTTGCTATTGGCCGTCTCCAGCAGCCACACACAGTTCTTAACTGCGTGCACTTCAGCAAACCCCCTTATAGTGCGCTTCACGTCTAGTTCATATTCCCGAACCTCCTCCCGCCCCCGCCGACCCTCCTCCTCCGCCTCCTCTATGCCGTTCCCAGGCTCGGCATCCGAGCCTATGTCCGAGCCTGCATCGGAGGCTTGGTCCGAGCCTGGTTCGGAATCTTCTGGGCCTTCTCCGTGTGCTGCTGCCTCTTCCTCTTCATTATCTTCAGCATCAGCAGCAGCAGCAACTGCAGCGCCAGCAGCAGCAGCAGCAGCAGCAGCAGCAGCACCAGCAGCAGCAGCACCAGCAGCAGCAGGGTTACCACCACCACTTTCCCCCTGTTCTGTCCCCCCCTCCTGCCCTTCCTTTTCTCCTGATTCACGTATTTCTTCACCCCTTTCTTCTGCAGCATCAGGTGCAGCATTATCACCACTACCACGATCAACACCATCAGCAGCACCACCACCACTACCAACATTATCAGCCGCAGCAGTACTGCCACCATCTGCACCCACAGCTTTCTCTCCCTCCTGATTTTTCTCCTGATTTCTCTCCTGGGCCTTCTCCTGCTCACTCCTCTGCTCTCCCCCCAAATCTCCCCCCTGCTCTCCCTCCTTATCCCCTTCCTTGCCCGTGTCTGCACTCTTCCCCTTCCCCTTTGCCTTCCCTGCCTTGTCCTTCCTCTGACGGCTCTTCCTCACCACCTGCATTGGCCAAGTTCACAAAGAGCAAGACAGGGAAGCTATCACTGTAAAATCTCCCTCAAGCAAAAACGTGGCGTGGGTGGTTTCAACAACATCCACCAGCAAGCAGCGCGGCTGAGTGTGCGGGTTGAAGCCCCTCAGCACCCGCTGCAGCACATGCACCACCCCATCGCTTGAATCGTCGTAGAAGAGTCGTAGAAGCATGGCTCGGGCAAGCCGAACCTCCCGCCGAACCTCCCACCGGACCCCCTGCGGAACCTCGTGGTGAGAGCCGGCCGAGCCCGGTGCTGTAGGGGTGGGATTCTCTCCGGATTTTATCACGGCATCTAGCATGTGGATCTGCAGGGGAGAGACCGGGAAGGGGGGGGGGGGGGAGAGGGGTAAGTGGGAATAGCTTTTAAAACCATCAACAAGCCAAAAAGAAATGATACAAAAAAAGCCAATAGCAACATTTCGCATCTCAAGGTGGGGTATAGGGAAAAAAGACATGCTTGAAAGGTGCTCACCATTTCTTTCAGCAGGCTGCCCGCAGCCACCAGCGCTGCCCGCTCGTGATTGGCCCGGGCAGCATATTCTGCCCAGCGGGCAGAAACAAGAGTGAACATGTCATCATCCATTGTGGCTGCTATTGGCCCACACCCATGCACCGCCCTCTGCTCCACCTTCCTAGAAGCTTCCTCTGTTCCTGTATTTGCCTGCTGTTTTTCATTTTCTTCTCCTGATTCTCCTTCTCTTCCTGGTTCCGCTTCCCTTGTTCCTGCTGCCTCTCGTGCTCCCCCTGCCATTCCCCCTGCAGCGCCCCCTTTCCCCCCTTCCCCTGTGCCTGCAGCTGTCCCCCCTCCCCCCCAGCCCCGCAGGCCGTGCATCTCCCGCTGGAAAGCAGTGAAGAAGGAAGCCACGAGGAAGAAGGCGAGTGTGTCAGAGGGCTCTAGGCCCGCCCGCCAGGAGGCTACGTCGCGACGCACCGTCTCCATGAGCACTGGAGGGAGGAAGGAGGAGAATGGGGAGGGGAGGATGAGTTACGTCTCCCCGCAGGCCGTGCATCTCCCGCTGGAAAGCAGTGAAGAAGGAAGCCACGAGGAAGAAGGCGAGGGTATCCGAGGGCTCTAGGCCCGGCCTCCACGCCGCCATGTCCCAACGAACCGTCTCCATGAGCACTGGAGGGCGGGTAGGGGGAGGGGGGAGGGGGGAGGGGGGGGCGGAAGGGGCGCAAGGAGCGGGGAAACGGAGATGCCTCAACAGTCAGCATGTCGGAGGGTTCTAGGCCCGGCCTCCAGGCCGCCACGTCGCGACGAGCCGTTTCCATGAGCACTGGGGAGGGCGGGGAGGGGAGGATGGGGGGGAGGAACAGGGTGAATATGGTGAGCAGGGTGTCAAGGCACGAGGAAGAAGGCGAGCGTGTCAAGGCCTCTAGCCCAGCCCGCCACGCCGCCATATCCCGACGAACCGTCTCCATGAGCACTGGAGAGAGGGGGGGGAGGAGGGGGAGAGGGGCAGGGTGTCAAGCCACGAGGAAGAAGGCGAAAATGTCGGAGGGCTCTGCCACGAGGAAGAGGGCTCTAGCCCTGCCCGCCACGAGGCTACAACAACGGAGACGATCATCTGCACCAGCCGCCAGCCAGCAGTCAAAGGCAGATGCTCATCGGCAAACGCAAGGTGACAAACTCGTGGGTGGAGTCAAAAGCAACCAACTCAGCACCATTGTAACACTCTCTATTGTCACACTCACCGTTGTAACATCCCGAAGCCAGCAGTCGGTCCGCAAACACCAGGTGACTCTTGAATCAAACGAAAGCAACCAGCTCATCTCAACTCACCTCACTATTGTCACACTCAGCGTTGTAACATCCCGAAGCCAGCAGTCGGTCGGCAAACACCCCCAGCCGCCTCGCCGTCCACCTGGAGCTCCGCCTATTGGCCCGCGTTCCACCGACCAATCCCAGGGAAGCATCCACGTCAGCATCTGGTTTCCTCGCATCACCACCGTTGCCATCATCCCCATCGCCGTTCAAACCACCATCCAACCCCATGCCGATGCCCGTTCCCCCCATAACCCGCCGCACAGGACCCCTCCTGACTTGGCTGAATATAGCATGGTGGACGGGCGGGGAGAAGGGCGTGCTGCTGACTGTTCTCGACTTGTCCTGGGGGAGAGGGGAAGAAGGGAAGCAACAAGGCAGAATGAGAGGGTGCTTGAAATGCCCCCCATGACTCTCCGCTCAGGGCCCCTCCTGACTTGGCTGAAGATGGCATGGTGGACTTGGCTGACTTGCCTGTTCTTGAATTGTCCTGGGAGAAGGGGGCAAGAAAGTGGGCAGTAAGGCAGGGGAGGTTGAAGTGAGCTCAGGATTGGCATTCCCGCCTCACTTGGCTGAAGGGCGTACTACTGACTGTTCGTGAATTGTCCAACCAGCCAACACTCACCGCGTTCCGAACCACATAGAGCCCGCCGAACCAACCAACTCACCGCGTTCCGAACCACATAGAGCCCGCCAAACCAACCAACTCACCGCGTTCCGAACCACATAGAGCCCGCCGAACCGGGAGTGCCGCTGCGTGATCTTCTGAGCCAGCGCCTTCCGAGCCGCCCGCTCCTTCTCCCGCCGCCTAGCCTCCGCCAGACGTTCGGCAGCCTCCCGGTCCTCCCTCGCGTCAGCCTCGGCATCAGCCTCCCCGGCGGCCCGAAACGCCGCTACAGCCGCGTCCTTAGGAGGTAATTCGCGGAAGAGGAGATTAAGAATCTCGAGGAATAAGAGGTTATCGTGGCGAAGAGCCGGGGCGGTTTCGGGGGCGTGAAGGCAGGATATGAGGAAAAGGAGAATGTCTTGGAAGCTGCTGCGGAAGAGAGAGCGAATGAGATCGTCCTGAGAGAAAAGGGGTGTGGGTGGGGGAAGGCGGCAGGGGGGGGTGGGGGTGGGAAAGCGGGGCAGAATGATGGGGCGGTTTCGGGGAAGTTGAGGCAGGAGATGAGGAGGAAAGGTGGAATTGGGGGGAAGTGGGGAGAGGGAGTGGGGAAGTTCACCGAGCCTACCTGAAGGAAGCACAGGTGCGCCCATGCCGAGGCTGAGGATACGTCCGGCGGAGGGTCGGGGATGGCAAGGAGGTTCCGAACCAGAGTGACGATCATCTGCACCAGCCGCCAGTCGTCGCTGCTGCCACGCCCGCTGCACAAGGGAGGCGGAAAACAGGAGGAGGACGTGGGGGGGCGGGAGTGGAGGAGAAGGGGTGTAAGCTGGGGAATCAATAGGTACCAACCAGTTTTGAGGCGCCTAAAAAAAGCTATCATCTGAACCAGCCGCCAGTCGTCATTAAAGCCACGCTCGCTGCATGGGGAAGGCGGGAGCAGACGGGAGGTGGTTTGAGGAGGGGGGGAGGGGGGAGGTAAGCAGGGGACATCGGCAGCAAGCAGGGTCAACGCCCCCTGCTTACCTCCCCCAGCAAGCAGGGTGAGTATGATAACACCCTCTCCCATCAGCTCTTTCTTTTTGTTGAACTCTACCTTTGGATGTTCTTGAGAGGATCTACGAGCAACTAGAGCACAGGAGACGTTCAGTTGACTTTGAGGGGGTTTGAACTCTACCTTTGGATGTTCTTCAGAGGATCTACGAGCAACTAGAGCACAGGAGACGTTCATTTGACTTTGAGGGGGTTTGAACTATACCTTTGGATGTTCTTGAGAGGATCTACGAGCAACTAGAGCACAGGAGACGTTCAGTTGACTTTGAGGGGGTTTGAACTCTACCTTTGGATGTTCTTGAGAGGATCTACGAGCAACTGCAGCACGATCGCGATGGCATCGCTCTCCCCACTCCCCACGTAACCAGCAGCAGCAGCAGCAGCGCCAGCAGCGCCGCCGTTTCTCGGTATAAGCCCACTCGTTACAGCGCCGGTTCCGTGCACCAGCGCGCTCTTGAAACGCCTCTGGCATCCGTGGTGCTCCAGCCGCAGCTTCTGCTGCTGCTGCCGACCCGCCGCGTCCAAATCAGGCGGTGGTGGCGGCGATGGCATCGTAAGGAACACCAGCAGCTTGACTGTTGGGGGGGGCGGAGGGTGGGGGGGATGGTGAGGGGGAAGGGGTGGGGACGAGGGGAAAGTCGGGGAATGGGGAGGTGGCGCTTGAAAGGAGCAGCGCGGAGTCGCGGTGGTATGGGCAGATGATGGGGACGAGGACCGCGCGAACAATGTCCCACCGACCCACCGAGTTCTTGGGAAGGGGCGCTTACCGGCGTTAAGGAGCAGCGCGGAGTCGCGGCGGTATCGGCAGATGATGGGAACGAGGTCCGTGCGAACAGCGGCAGTCAGTTGGAAGGGGCGCTTACCGGCGTTAAGGAGTAGAGAGGAGTCGCGGCGGTAGCGGCAGATGATGGGAACGAGGTCCGTGCGAACGATGTCCCACCGACCCAGCTGAACCAGCACGTCGCGCGACACAGGGTGGTCCCGCCGCATCAGCCGCTGCAGATCGCGCAGCGAGCCTGAGAGACGGGAACGAAGAGGGAGAGCGGGTGGTGGATCGCTTGTGGAACAATGAGGGGTAATGGCCGAGCAGGGTAGGCAGTGGGAGCAGCGTCACGCGGTGGTCCCGCCGTATCAGCCGCTGAAGATCGCGCAGCGAATATGAGAGACACGGACGAGAGGGGGGAGGGATCGGGGGCCGGGATGGGGGGGTTGGAGACGGGTGGAGGGAAGGGCGGCGGTGGAGAGTGTTGGTACTTGGGGCAGTTGAGGGGAATGGGCGAGCAGGGGGAGCTTTAGGAGAAACGATGGGAACGTCGTGTTAGGAGAAACGATGGGCAAGGCAGGCGGCCGATTCCCTTCTCGTACATCGTCCGTCCGTTTTGAGTCGACCAAAAATTCACCTAGTCATATACGAACGTGGCAAAATACGGAGACAAATCCTATAGGAATTACCGAGGCAATCTTCTCCCTTCTCGTACATCGTCTTCCCCTCCTCGTCTTCCCATTTCCTCCCTAACCGCGTCGCGACGCTGCTGATGATACTCGGATGAATAAGAACCATGTCGATACTAGGGGTCTGAATCTCGTAATTCCGTGTCGTTGGTAATGAAGAAATTCCCTTCCGTGTCACTCTTTTTTCAGCAGCATCCTAATTTTCCCCAGCTGCGTGTCTAATCAAATTATCTCAGCTGTCGTAAATCCTGAGCTTTTTTTCGCACGAATGTTTACAAAAACTTCAGCCAGTGCAAGCTTCGCCTACACGACCCGTGTGACGGAAGTTCAGCTATATGAGCAACAGCGGGAGCTTGCTGCTGAGAGAAATCAAACGGCCAACATGTGGGACTCCTGATTCATGCAAGGCCCGTTTTCAAAAAACAGTTCCCTGTGTTTACGAGTGTGAGTTGTCTCCGTGCTCCCATCCCATCGACAACTACGACGAGTTTAGTTTATGAACCCAGCTGGGAATTTGGACTGCTTGTTGGGGGGAACGAGGTCCGATCTTGTAAACGCTGCCTCGTAAATTTGAAATTGCAAAATCTTAACTTGCGCGCCTCGCTCAATCCGCTTTATTAGAAGTGCTTGTTTTCACTTTCGTGAGTTTATCACTCATCGCGTTGAAAAGGCCTTTTAGATGTCCCATATAATCAGGATTGCGGATATTTTTCCCCGTGGGGTGTACCTTCGAACATGTGTAAACATCCAGACTAACCAAACTTATCGAGGAGTATCATCCGAGCGAATCGCTCGCAAATCACCAAATGTCAACCGCTTCTCCGAGCCGCCACATGTCGCATGCAACCCACGCTGCTGCAACAGCTCCCAATCTCCCAACCCAAACAGCCCCTTCCAGCCAAGCCAATTCAACCTCTCACCCAGCAATCCCCCCTAAACCCAAATTCATCCCCCACCATTCGCTCTTTTTCCAAGTCTCCCTTTTCTTCAGTTTGCTAGACGGTTGAATTTGCTGCCCATCCTCTGGTTTCACTGGCAGGAGAGAAGTTTGGTCGCAACTGCATGCTTGCTGGACGCTTCCTCGGTTCTTAACGACATGGGGCGACGCGCGGCATGGGTAGTTAGCGAAAACCGCCCTCGCTGGGTCAAAGTTTTTGTTAGGGTCCTGGAGCGGAACAAAAAAGGAAAAAACAAATGTGAGCAGGCGCCGCGAAACGCGCTGGAGCCGTATCGTCAATGCGCGCAGCCCTGCAAGAAGCTGTTGAATCCTCCGAAACCACTCAGAGCGCGTCTCCGTTCCACCAAACGACTGTTATTTGCACTTAACGCCTCTAACCATGTCCAAACGTTGCTATCGCGCCGCCGCGACGCGTACAGCTGCACCGTCGCTGGGAGACCCTCTCAGTAACCTTCACTTAACCGCTGCGCGCTCTGGTCGAAGCTCACCCGGCGCTCACGGAACGCCTTGGATTTGAGGCTTTGGTCTTCCCGCGAACGAAACTATAAGTCAGGCGGATCTGTTGCTTTCAATCATCATCGGCTGAACACAAGCAGCTGTTAAACAAGAGCTTGAGACAGCGAGTTCTCAAGCCGAAGTCAGCAGCTCAGCTTCCTTTTCCCGACTTACTGCTAATAGTAATAATTAAACGCCGCAAGTACCTCTCATCAAGTTCCTGAACCACCATGGCGTTCCCTCGCGGCTTCTTCACTGCGGCAACGCTCGCCCTCGTCGCCCTCCTCGCGGCGTCCCTCCTCCCCGCCGCTCAGGCGCGCAAGGTGTTGGAAGGAAACGGTGGTGGGGCGGTGGTATGCCCCCAACCCACCGAGGGCACTTCGGTGCCTTCGATCCCTTTGACTAGGGATCGGTGGGGTGGCACCGATTGACTTCGGGAGACTCACCCTTCGGTGCCACGTGGCGGCACCACATTCCAACCTTCAAGTGCAAGGCGAATTCGGTGTGTTCGGTGTGAAATTCGGTGGTCGAATTTCACCCCAACCGAAATGTTACACGCGGCGCATTCGCGACGCGAGTGTAGCGATGTGATGTTACATGTGCGGTTCGATGTAATGCATTTGCTATAAATCGACCTGCCTTGTATGCATGCTTTATACTGAAATCCTGAATCTTCTTGTACATGGTCCATTCGAACCAAAATTCCAGAGAGGTCTATCCTTGCTTCTAAGAGCACTAGCAATCACGTGAACGCCAATATCTCGGCGTATACTTGGGCGATTAACGTGTTTGACGGCTTGTTGGAAAGCCAAGACTGTGCTCTATCGTTTAGAACAACTCCCAGTTCCTGCAAAGTAGAGGAGAGTCCTCTACAACAGTGGTATCAGAGGTGGTCGGTAGAGTCTACGTGCGCGACTTGTAGCAAGCATGATGACGTCAAGCGAAACCTCCGGCACTTCCTTAGGTGGTGTCGTCTCGAATCCCGGCGAACCCTGGACAAACGCGACGGTGTTCGACACGTCGGCGGTTCCGATTTTCACGGGACAAAACTACTCCGCGTGGAAATTTAAGTTCCAAGTGCTCATGATGGAGCGGGGACTTTGGGGTCTCTTCGACGGAACGGAGAAAAAGCCGGTCAACGAGGACGAGATCGCGGCATGGAAGAAGAAGGACCAAAAGGCGTTCGCAACGTTGATTTCGCGCATCGGCATCAACCTCGTGAGTTCGGTGCGCACGTGCATCAAGCTCGAAGCTTCGGCGCGTGAAGCATGGAAGCGGCTCGAGACGATGCACGTGAACAAGACTCTCCACGGCAAGATCCTAGCCTGAAATGCGTTCTACACGGTGAAGTTGCGCGCGGGCGAATCGATGCACGAGTATGCGACTCGTGTGGAGGAACTCGGGGAAACGTTCATGGACCTCGGTGGAACGGTCACGGAGGAGGATTGGATTCTCACCTTGCTTTGCGGCCTTCCGGAAGAGTGGTCGACGGTGATTACGACACTCGATAGCGTGCAAAACACTTGGACGAAGGAAATGGTGGTCGGTCGGCTTCTCCATGAAGAATCGCGACGCCGACAATTCGCTAACGAGAGCGTGGAGACCGCCATGTTCTCCGCAGGGAGCTCCAGAAAGAAGTCCAAGTGGAGCAACGGTGAGGCAAAGAAGTCGTCCGGTGGAAACGGTCGCGGCAAGGGCAACGCATCGAACGGTTCGAGCAAGTGTCATTATTGTCGCAAAGCGGGGCACTTTTGGCGTGAATGTCGGAAGCGGCCGAGCGATTGGATTCCATCGAAGGCGCGGAACCAAGAGGGCAATGCGCACACGGCATCCGGCGAGGCGGATGATTCAACGGAGTCGCTCGTTTTGTTGGCCGGTGACGGGATCAACACTTCAAACGACGCGTGGTTCCTCGACACCGGTGCAACACAACACATGACGCACTCGGCGTCGCTCCTCAACAACGTCGGTGCTCCGGGAGACGTCAAGCGCGTCGTCTTCGGGAACGATAAATCGCTACTGGTGGTTGGAGTTGGGAGTACGCGTCTCATCGTCGATGGCGGGCCGGTGGACATCACGAACGTGCTTCACGTCCCGGGATTGAAGGTGAATCTACTCTCCGTCACTCAACTTGCAAAGATGTTGGAGGTCGCGTGAGTTAGAAGCAAACGGTGGTGGGGCAATTGATATGCCCCCAACCCACCGAATGTGTTTCGGTGCTCACCGCTTGAGAGAGCTGCAGGTTTCACGAAGTGTGTGGGTTGACTTTGGAAGACCCACTCAATTGGTGCCACATGGCAACACAAGAAGGATCGAGACTAAGGAAGAATTCGGTTCGGTGAAATTCGGGTGCCGAATTTCACCCCTTCGAATTGTTACGCGAATGTTCTCGATGCATCTCGTATGTTACATGCGCGACTCGATGTTTTGAGTAGCTATATATTGTGATTGCTTTGTATGCATGATATACTGAAAATCAGAGTTTTCTATACACAGTTCAACTCGACACAAAATCCAGAGACTTTCTATCCTTCAATCTTAGAGCACTACCTAGCACGTTGAAAGCCGTATCTCAGCCGATACTTGGGCGAATTACGTGTTCTACGGCTCCTTGGAAAGCCAAGAGTGTGCTCTACTGCTTAGAACAATTCCCAGTTCCTGCAAAGTAGAGGAGAGTCCTTTACATCAGTGGTATCAGAGCTGGTCGGAGGAGTCTACGCGCGCGACAAGGAGCAAGCATGATGACGTCAAGCGAGGCCTCCCGCACTTCCTTGGATGGTGTCGTTGTAAATACCGGCGAACCCTGGGCAACCGCGACGATGTTCGACACGTCGGCGGTACCGATTTTCACGGGACAAAATTACCCCGCGTGGAAGTTTAAGTTCCAAGTGCTCATCATGGAGCGGGGACTTTGGGGATTCTTCGATGGAACGGAGAAGAAGCCGGACGACGAGAGCGACATCGCGGCATGGAAGAAGAAGGACCAAAAGGCGTTCGCTACGTTGATTTCGCGCATCGGCATCAATCTCGTGAGCTCGGTGCGCATGTGCATCAAGCTCGAAGCGTCGGCGCATGAAGCGTGGAAGCGGCTCGAGACCATCCACGTGAACAAGACTCTCCACGGCAAGATCCTAGCCCGGAATGCGTTCTACACGGTGAAGATGCGCGCGGGCGAATCGATGCACGAGTATGCGACTCGTGTGGAGGAACTCGGGGAATCGTTCATGGACCTCGGTGGAACGGTCACGGAGGAGGATTGGATTCTCACCTTGCTTTGCGGCCTTCCGGAAGAGTGGTCGACGGTGATTACGACACTCGATAGCGTGCAAGGCACTTGGACGAAGGAAATGGTGGTCGGTCGGCTTCTCCATGAGGAATCACGTCGCCGACAATTCGCGAATGAGAGCGAGGGGACCGCCATGTACTCCGGAGGGAGTTCCGGAAAGAAGTCCAAGTGGAGCAAGGGTGCGACGAATGAATCGTCGGGTGGGAGCGAGCATCGCGGTAAGTGTCACTATTGCCGCAAACCGGGACACTTTTGGCGTGAGTGTCGGAAGCGCCCGAGCGATTGGACTCCATCGAAGGCGCGGGACGAAGAGGGCAACGCGCACACGGCATCGGGCGAGGCCGATGATTCAAAGGAGTCGCTCGTGTTAGTGGCCGGCAACGGGAACAAAACTCCAAGCAACGCGTGGTTCCTCGATACTGGCGCAACGCAACACATGACGCACTCGGCGTCGCTCCTCAACAACATTGGCGCTCCGGGAGACGTCACGAGCATCGTGTTCGGAAACAACGAATCTCTACCGGTGGTTGGAGTTGGGAGTACGCGCCTCATCGTCGATAGCGGACCGGTGGACGTCACGAACGTGCTTCACGTCCCGGGGGTGAAGGTGAACCTTCTATCCGTCCCGCAACTGGCGAAGAAGGGCGTGATCGCCACCATCGACGGTGCGAAGATGAACCTCTTTGGAAGGGGGAGCAATTCGCGCAAGGGGTTCTCAATGGAGATATCTACCAACTCAAGACGTACCCAAGAGTGGCTTCATCGAACGTGGCGCAAGGCTCCAAGGCAACTCTTAAGGCGTGGCATGATCGACTTGCGCACGCCAATTACGACTCGGTCAAGGAGTTGGCCAACAAAGGACTTGCGAAGGGACTTGACGTGATCGCCGGCGACGACGAGAAGGGCGTGTGCGCGGCGTGTGTCGAAGGAAAAATGGCTTGCAAGCCATTTGGTAGCCGAACGTCACCCCTCGCTAAGGACCCGCTTGCGCTTGTTCACATGGACGTGTGTGGACCGATGCGACATGCATCAAAGGGAGGAGCGCGGTTCCTCTTGGTGATGCTCGACGACGCGACGCGGATGTGTTGGACCCGACTCTTGAAGGCTAAGGGAGATGCGGCCAAGGCGATTCAAGAGTGGGCGCTCGATGTTTGCGACGACGACAAGAAGCGGATCAAGTGTATTCGCACCGACGGTGGGGGCGAATTCGTGAACGCGGAGCTTGAGAAATGGATGAAGAGCAAGGGCATAAAGCACGACGTCACGACACCCTACACACCCCAACAAAATGGAGCGGCGGAGCGGCTTAATCGCACGTTGGTGGAAACCGTTTGTTCACTACTTCAACACTCCAAGCTTGGGAACGAGTGGTGGGGAGAGGCGAGTGCGCTAGCGGCATGGATTCGTAATCGTGTGCCGACAAAGGTGCTACCGGGAATGAATCCGTTCGAAGCATGGACCGGAACGAAGCCGAACCTATCCCGCCTACGCACCTTTGGGTGCCTTTGCTACTACCATATACCGGATGCTCTTCGCCACAAGTTGCAACCGAAAGCTCGTGCGGCGATCTTCTTGGGAGTTGCGCCAAACGAGCGTGCATGGCGAGTGTGGGACTTGGGTGAAAAGCGTGTCGTCACGTCTCGGGACGTGGTCTTCGATGAAGACAAGTTCCCGTCGAAGGAGAAACCCACTCAACAACTCACTTTCATCCTTCCGCCACGAGAGGAGGTTGAAGAGAGTGAGACTCCACCTCAAGTGGAGAAGGAAGCCGATGGAGGGGGAGAGAACAACGAGGAGAGCGTTGATGATGTCGTGGAGGTGTCACCTACCGAGGCGGCAACTACCTCCACACCTTCCTCCCTACCATTGGCCTTGACCCGCGAGCGTCGTGAGGTTCGTCCTCCCTCCAAGTACGCCGACTATGCTACGGTAGCCGTTGGGAAGTTGGATAAGGAGGGGGCGGCATTTTGCTTCGCAACCATGGGTGATGATGAACACATGGATCCTCTCCTGGAACTACCCCCTAAAGATCCGTCCCGTGCATGCTACGAGCATGTTGGATTGCACACCTAGTGGGTTGGGTGCAAGGGGGAGTGTTGGAGGTCGCGTGAGTTAGAAGCAAACGGTGGTGGGGCAATTGATATGCCCCCAACCCACCGAATGTGTTTCGGTGCTCACCGCTTGAGAGAGCTGCAGGTTTCACGAAGTGTGTGGGTTGACTTCGGAAGACCCACTCAATTGGTGCCACATGGCAACACAAGAAGGATCGAGACTAAGGAAGAATTCGGTTCGGTGAAATTCGGGTGCCGAATTTCACCCCTTCGAATTGTTACGCGAATGTTCTCGATGCATCTCGTATGTTACATGCGCGACTCGATGTTTTGAGTAGCTATATATTGTGATTGCTTTGTATGCATGATATCCTGAAAATCAGAGTTTTCTATACACAGTTCAACTCGACACAAAATCCAGAGACTTTCTATCCTTCAATCTTAGAGCACTACCTAGCACGTTGAAAGCCGTATCTCAGCCGATACTTGGGCGAATTACGTGTTCTACGGCTCCTTGGAAAGCCAAGAGTGTGCTCTACTGCTTAGAACAATTCCCAGTTCCTGCAAAGTAGAGGAAAGTCCTTTACATCAAAAGAAAGACGTGAAGGTCACCATCGATGGCGCGAAGATGAACCTCTTTTGGAAGGGGAAGCAATTCGCGCAAGGCGTTCTCAACGGACAACTCTACCAACTCAAGACGCATCCGACAACGGCCTCATCCAACGTGGCGCAAGGCTCCAAGGCGACTCGCAAAATGTGGCATAATCGGCTTGCGCACGCCAACTACGACTCGGTCAAAGAGTTGGCCAACAAAGGACTTGCGAAGGGATTTGACGTGATCGCCGGCAACGACGAGAAGGGCGTGTGCGCGGCGTGTGTCGAAGGAAAAATGGCTCGCAAGCCATTTGGTAGCCGTACCTCACCCCTCGCAAAGGACCCGCTTGCGCTTGTTCACATGGACGTGTGTGGACCGATGCGACATGCATCAAAGGGAGGAGCGCGGTTCCTCTTAGTGATGCTCGACGACGCGACGCGGATGAGTTGGACCCGACTCTTGAAGGCTAAGGGAGATGCGGCCAAGGCGATTCAAGAGTGGGCGCTCGACGTTTGCGACGACGGCAAGAAGCGGATCAAGTGCATTCGCACCGACGGTGGCGGCGAATTCTGTCAGAATATGTTGTTTGTGTAGCCTGCAGTGGGGTACTCTATAGTGAGTACAGCCCCTTAGGGTTTGCCATTTGTATCCTGCTGCTTGCTAGTTCAATCATTCCTTCTCAATTCTGTTCCTACACACATTCCTAGCTCGTACTTGGCTCCTCGTTACTAGTCCTACTGTGGCCTAGGCTACTAAGCCTAGGCCGTACTCCTACTACTTCTGACATGGTATCAGAGGGCGGCATGTCTGCCGCCTTCCTGTGTATGGGCCCACCACCCGCTTCCGCTGCCGTACTGTCCGCCGCGCGCCCCGTGGTGCGCGGCGGCGAAACCCTAATTTCTGCCCGCCGCGCGCTCGGGGCGCCTGGCGGTTTTCCCTTCCGTGGCGCCCGTCGTGGTGCCCTTGGGGGGGCCTCCGCGGTCCCCCTCCCGTCGAAGCGCCCGTCGAGGCGCTCTCGGGGACCCGCGTGGCCTCCCCCCCCGTCGCCCGTCGAGGCGACCTCGGGGACCCGCGCAGCCTCCCCTCCCGTCGCCCGTCGAGGCGACCTTGGGGGCCCGCGCGGCCTCCCCACCAGTCGCCCGTCGTGGCGACCACGGGGGCCGCGCGCGGTCCCCTCCCGTCGCCCGTCGAGGTGACTTCGGGGGCCGTGCGCGGCGCCCTCCCCGTCGCCCGTCGTGGCGACTTCGGGGGCCGTGCGCGGCCCTCCCCGTCGCCCGTCGAGGCGACTTCGGGGGGCCCGCGCGGCGCCCTCCCCGTCGCCCGTCGAGGTGGCTCTGGGGGCCCGTCGCGGCGCCCTCCCTGGTGCCCGTCGCGGCGCCCCGGGGGGGGCCGCGCGGCTCCCTTCTCGTCGCCCCTCGGGGCGCCCTGGGGGCCGTGCGTTTTCCCCCCCCGCGGCCGCCCCTGGAGCCGCCCGCCACTGCAGCAGCAGCCCCTGGAGCCGCCCGCACCTGCAGCAGCCGCCCCTGGAGCCGCCCGCCAGTGCAGCAGCCGCCCCTAGAGCAGCCCGCACCTGCAGCAGCCGCTCCTGGAGCAGCCCACACTTGCAGCAGCCGCCCCTGGAGCAGCCCGCACCTGCAGCAGCCGCCCCTGGAGCAGCCCGCACCTGCAGCTGCCGCCCCTGCAGAAGCCCGTCCCCCCCCCCCCCCCCCCCCCCCCCCCCCCCCCCGTGCTGCCCATTGCTCCCATTCCACCGTGCGTTCCGCGGTGGTTGGGGTGTGGGGTGGCGAGCATGGGGGTGAGAGGTGTGGGTTCTCCCCTCCTCCTTTTTCGTCTCCCACTGCTGCAGCTGCCGCTGAGGGGGGTGGAGGTGTGGGAGTCGTGGGGAGTGGCACTAGGGGGGTGATGTGGGAATGGAGCTAGGGGTGAAACAGGGGGTGTGTGAGAGGGGTGTGGGACTGTTGGGGGAGGTTGAGTGGAGGCTGCTGTCTTGTCGTCCGCAGCACCTGTAGTCCGGGGCGCACTGTCCTGGTAGCTCAGAGAGCCTGCTGCACCTGTTGCCCGTGGGTCCGTTGCTCCTGCCGCTCGTCGCAGCCGCAGAGCCTATTACTCCTGTATTCCGGGACGCACTGTCTCGGTAGCCACTGAGAGCCTGCTGCACCAGTCGCCCGTGGGTCCGTTGCTTCTGCCGCTCGTCGTAGCCGCAGAGCCAGTTACTCCAGTATTCCGGGGCGCTCTGTCTCGGTAGCCACTGTGTCAGCCGCCACTGTGTCAGCCGCTTCTGTTGCCCGTGTGTCTGCAGCTTCAGTCGTCGCCTCCCATCTTCTCTCCTTTCATAGTCCCTCCTCCTCCTCACTTGCCCTCTGTGATAGCCTCTAGCTTTGCTGATAAGTATGAACTATTGCTATGACTGCTCATTGTGCTGATTACACCCCACTTTGGCTATGGGGGTGTGTCAGAATATGTTGTTTGTGTAGCCTGCAGTGGGGTACTCTATAGTGAGTACAGCCCCTTAGGGTTTGCCATTTGTATCCTGCTGCTTGCTAGTTCAATCATTCCTTCTCAATTCTGTTCCTACACACATTCCTAGCTCGTACTTGGCTCCTCGTTACTAGTCCTACTGTGGCCTAGGCTACTAAGCCTAGGCCGTACTCCTACTACTTCTGACAAATTCGTGAGCAACGAGCTTGAAAAATGGATGAAAAGCAAGGGCATTAAGCACGACGTCACGACACCCTACACACCCCAACAAAATGGAGCGGTAGAGCGGCTCAATCGCACATTGATGGAGGCCGTTCGTTCACTTCTTCAACAGCTTGGGAACGAGTGGTGGGGAGAGGCGAGTGCGCTAGCGGCATGGATTCGTAATCGTGTGCCAACAAAGGTGCTACCGGGAACGACTCCGTTCGAAGCATGGACCGGAACGAAGCCGAACCTATACCACCTACGCACCTTTGGGTGCCTTTTCTACTACCATGTACCGGATCCACTTCGCCACAAGTTGCAACCGAAAGCTCGTGCGGCGATCTACTTGGGGATTGCGGCGAACGAGCGTGCATGGCGAGTGTGGGATTTGGATGAAAAACGCGTCGTCACGTCTCGGGATGTGATCTTCGACGAAGACAAGTTCCCGACAAAGGAGAAACAAACGCCGCAACTCACCGTCGTCCTTCCCGCACGAGAGGAGGATGAAGCGGTGGAGGTTTCACCGCACGTGAAGAAGGGAGCCGAAAGTGGAGGGGGAGAGAACGAGGAGTGCGATGATGATGTCGAGGAGGTGCCACCAACCGAGGAGGCCACTTCCTCCGCACCTTCTTCCCTACCATTGGCGTTGACTCGCGGGCGTCGTACACCTCGCCCCAACACGAGGTTAACCGACTATGCTACGGTCGCCGTTGGGGAGTCGGATGAGGAGAGTGCGGCGATTTGCCTAGCGACCATCGGCGACGATAACCCACGCACTCACAAGGAGGCTTTGGCTTCCCCGGATGCACCGCTATGGAAGCAAGCGATGGAGAGGGAGTTAGCATCGATCAAGGAGAACGATGTTTTCGAGCTCGTCGACCCGCCGAAGGGTGCCTACTTGGTGGGATGCAAGTGGGTGCTTAGGAAGAAATTGGGAGCCGATGGAGGTGTCGAACGCTACAAGGCGCGGCTTGTGGCGCAAGGGTACACTCAACGGGAGGGGGAGCACTATAGTGAGACCTTCGCTCCCGTTTCGAAGGCCTCCACTCTTCGGGTGTTGCTCGCGCTAGCGGCATCTCTCAACCTCGAGGTGGAACAATTGGACGTTTGCACCGCCTTCCTCTACGGGCTTCTCATGGAAGAAGTCTACATGCGGCAACCCCCGGGGTACGATGACGGTAGCGGTCGGGTGTGGAAGCTCAAGCGTACCCTCTATGGCTTGAAGCAAAGCCCACGCGGATGGTACAAGCGCATCGACGACTTTCTTCTTCAACACGGCTTCGCGCGTAGCGTGTGTGATAGCGCTTTGTACGTGTTGAAGGAGGGGGAGAAGCAATTGGTGCTTTTGCTCTACGTCGATGACCTCCTTCTTTTCTCCGACTCCAAAGACCTCATTCGAGAGGTCAAGCAACGGCTAGGGGCGGAGTTTGCCATGAGGGACTTGGGACTGGTGACGTACTACCTCGGGATGCACGTCGACCGCGACCGTGCGAACGGGACCATTCACCTCCACCAAGAAAAATATGTGAAAGGGGTTGTGGAGCGCTTCGGCATGGGTAATAGCAACCCGGTGGGGACGCCACTAGACACGGGATTTTCTTGCCTCCCGGGAGAGGAAGAATCCGCCCTCGACGAAGCCGAAGGGAAGCGGTTTCATTCGCTAGTCGGCTCACTCATGTATGCCGCCGTTTCCACCCGTCCCGACCTCTCATACGCCGCCGGGGTACTTGGACGAGCCGTAAGCAACCCTCATACCGAGCATGTGCGTGCGGGAGGACGTGTTCTACGCTACCTCCAAGGCACACCCAACTTGGGAATCGTATATGAAGCCGGTCCAATCGTGCTTAAGGGCTACACCGACTCGGATTATGCCGGTGATCAAAGCAAGCGCAAGAGTACCGGCGGGTACGTCTTCACCTTGCTTGGGGGAGCCGTGAGTTGGCAAAGCAAGTTGCAACCAACCGTGGCTCTAAGCACAACGGAAGCGGAGTATATGGCACTCACTCAAGGAGCCATGGAGGCAATATGGCTACGGCGCCTTCTAGCGGAGCTTGGGCATCCTCAAGCCGACCCAACTCCTCTCTTTTGTGACAACCAAGCGGCCATAAACCTCACTCACAATGCCGTCCTTCACGGGCGTACCAAGCACATTGAGGTGAAGCATCACTTCATTCGTGAGGTGGTCGAGAGAGGTGAGGTCAAGGTCACATACATAAGCACCAAGGCGCAACCCGCGGATTTTTTCACTAAACCACTCCCTAAGGATTCATTCCGTGCATGCCGTGAGCGTGTTGGTATGAACACCTAGTGGCTTGGGTGCAAGGGGGAGTGTTGGAAGGAAACGGTGGTGGGGCGGTGGTATGCCCCCAACCCACCGAGGGCACTTCGGTGCCTTCGATCCCTTTGACCAGGGATCGGTGGGGTGGCACCGATTGACTTCGGGAGACTCACCCTTCGGTGCCACGTGGCGGCACCACATTCCAACCTTCAAGTGCAAGGCGAATTCGGTGTGTTCGGTGTGAAATTCGGTGGTCGAATTTCACCCCAACCGAAATGTTACACGCGGCGCATTCGCGACGCGAGTGTAGCGATGTGATGTTACATGTGCGGTTCGATGTAATGCATTTGCTATAAATCGACCTGCCTTGTATGCATGCTTTATACTGAAATCCTGAATCTTCTTGTACATGGTCCATTCGAACCAAAATTCCAGAGAGGTCTATCCTTGCTTCTAAGAGCACTAGCAATCACGTGAACGCCAATATCTCGGCGTATACTTGGGCGATTAACGTGTTTGACGGCTTGTTGGAAAGCCAAGACTGTGCTCTATCGTTTAGAACAACTCCCAGTTCCTGCAAAGTAGAGGAGAGTCCTCTACAACACAAGGACGTGCTCAGCTCCGCGGACGACGCTTCCGCCGCGCTCCCCGCGTCCTCCTCCGCGGACGCCGCCGTCTCTACTGCCGCCAGCGCTGCTGCGGGCGGCGCAAGCGGCGCTGAGGCGATTGCTGATATGATCCAGCGCCAGGGCCCGCGGATTCTTCACGTTGAGTCTTATAACGCGGATGAGCCTCTCCCGGAGCACCTGAAGGATATGGAGGTGCACAGGCGCGAACTTCAGTGGACGCCCCCCCTTACCGATAGTGAGTGACCTTATCTTAATCTCATATGCCTCATCTCCTACCTTTTTGCTGTTTGCAACAAAAGCTTAGCCTCATCTCAAATTCCCTACCCTTATCCCTCCCCCCTCCCCCGATCTCCCCCTCCCCTCCTCTCCGCAAATGCTTCCCCGTGCAACCCAGATTGCGGCAGGACGACCCTGAGAATCGCTCAGAAGTACGTGGGCGTTTGGTACCAGAAAAACTACATCTTCAATCTGACCATGGTGAACAGGTGCAAGTACAGCATCCTGAGCCCGCTCATTCTCTTCAACTGCTTCGACTTCGGCAATCTTATGGTTGGCTCGCTCGACAACCCCGCACTCAATCCCACCCGCTTCCAATGTGAACCGGTCTTCAGCCCTTGCTGCGTTGAGAGGTTCAAGAAGGGCAACTGCGCGGTTCAATTCAACCAGGGCCCCAGGGGTAATGTCCAGTTTTACCCTGGGCAGACTCAGAGCTTTCTTTACGCGTGGAATTACCCGGTTCAGCCGTGTGTTCGGGAGCTGCACTTTGCAAACGGGGATACGTACTTCATGCCTGATGAGGTGGCGGGAAAGGAGTGTACTCTTCCTGTTTTGTATGGTGTTCCTAAGTAGATGGGGTGGGTAATCTACTTTGGAATGTGCTAGGGGAAGGGTACCAGACTTGCGAAGTCCAGCCTTGCGAAAGGCTGCTTGGGTGGATGGATGGAAGGTGTGGATGCAGCAGATTGGGTGGATGGAATTGACGGGGCAGAGATAAAAGGGCTTGTAGATGTTTCTCTGTAAGACTTCAGTTCTATAATGGAATAAGGCCCTGGGTGATAATTACATCTGTTCTTCTTTGTTTGTGGAAGTGATAGTGCACTTCGCGATTCGGATAGCACCTTGCAACTAAGTCTTGAGGGCCTGTGTAGAATAAACTGTACCTTTGCCATGTCAAGGATACAGATTCAGTGCACAAATGCACTATCTTCCCCTTTCGGAACCTTCTTTTAACAGTTGGCAAGCTTCAGAACTGGTAGGAGCATGTCATTACCTCCTTGCCTATGGTTGAGCCTTGTTGAGTCATTCGGAAGCTGTGTTGCCACGTGTGACGAGGCTTTGTTGAAGCAACTGTTGCGTTCTCTAGAAACCATTGAAGAACCAAGGTTCAGCTGAGGTTGATACCTACCGTAGGTTTTTTTCAGGTCCTAGCAGAAATGTACGGTATTTCCAGCCGTATGCAACTGACTTTATCGCATGATGCCATGTTGGACGTCCTGAAACTTGTATACAGTCCGCAAGAATATAATCAGTAATGTTGGCGCCAGAAGCAAGTTCATATCGTGCACGCTCCAGATAAGACCTTGAAAACGGCATGTCAAGGGTTCATAATGACGATGATAAGCTCATTTAGGAGTCATGGCAGAGTCAAAGATATAGGAAGGAAGGAATGTTGCGTTCATAATCTTGATACTGGAATTGAAGTGGGTGGATAATATAGCGCGTATTGTCTACTTTCTAACGCGTTTATCAGCTGTACATTTGTACTGAATCGAGCACATCGTTCGAGCGAGTCGCAAATTCCCAATGTCAAGCGCTTTTCCGAGCCGCCACATGTCATATGCAACCTCTGCTGCTGCAGTGGCTCCCAAATCAAACAGCCCCTTCCATTCCAAACCAACCTCTCCCCAAACGACCCCTGTCAACCCAAATTCATTTCCCATTTCCCCCAAATCCCTTCCTCCCAACAATTCCCATTCTCTTCCCACCCCCTTGTTTCACTGCCAGTGTCGTCGCATCGCAACTGCTTCGTTGCTCACGCTTCATCAGTTCTTAACGACATCTCGAAACCCGTGGCGTAGGGAGTTAGCAAGAACCGCCTAAGGTGGGTATATTTCGTTGTTAGGGTCGCTAAAAAACGTTTTGCAAAGCTACGTGCCGCCGAAGCACGCAGGTGCCGTATCATCGATGCGCGCAGCCCTGCAAGAGGCTGTTGGATTCTCCGAATCCACTCAGAGCGAGTATCAACCCCCCCAAACGACCGCTAGTTGCAAGTAACGCCTCTAGCCATCTCTAGAAAGAGCAATCAACGCGCCGCCGCGAAGCGACAGCTGCACGGTCGGGAGAGCCTAGCAGAACCGACCTTCAGCGCGTAGCACCTTCACCGAGAAAGACCTTTACCCTGAAACTTCACTCACTGAGCCTGAAGAATTCGATACGCCCTCTGGTCGGTGCTAACCGGTGATAACGACGTCTCGCCTTCGCCTTCCCCGCGAACGAATAAATTCAAACGAATTGGTCGCTTTCAATCATCATCAGCTGGACACAAGCAGCTGTTAAACAAGAGCTTGAGACAGCGGCCTCTCAAGAAAAAATCAACACCTTCAGCTTCTTTTGCTACCATTTGACGTTCCTCGCAACTATGGCGCTCCGTCACGGCCCTCGAGGAGCATCAGAGGAGCTAGTGCAACCCAAGAGACCGGATCTCTCCGCTGCTGCGGTGCTCGCCCTCGTCGCCCTCCTCGCGGCGTCCCTCCTCCCCGCCGCTCACGCGCGCAAGGACGCGCTCAGCTCCGCGGACAACGCTTCCGCCACCACCTCCGCCCTCCCCGCGTTTGCCTCCACGGATGCTGCCGTCTCCGCCGTCTCCGCCGCCGCTGCGGGTGGCGCGAGCGGCGCGGAGGCGATCGCGGATATGATTCAGCGTCAGGGCCCGCGGATTCTCAACGTGGAGTCTTATAACGCGGATGAGCCTCTCCCGGAGCACCTGAAGGACATGGAGACGCACAGGCGCGAGCTTCAGTGGAAGCCCCCCCTTACCGATAGTGAGTGAGCTTATCTTATCTCATATGCCTCATCTCCTACCTTCTTGCTTTTTGCAACAAAAGCTTAGCCTCATCTCAAATGCTGGCAGTGCTGGGGGCCCCGGCCGCTTGCCGCTCGTCTGCTATGCCTCATCTCATCTCAAATGCCTCCTCTCATATGCCTCATCTCATATGCCTCATCTCATATGCCTCATCTCATATGCCTCATCTCACATGCCTCGTCTCATATGCCTCATCTAATATGCCTCATCTCATATGCCCCATCTCATCTGCCTCATCTCATCTCATATGCCTCATCCCATCTCATATGCCTCATCTCATATACCTAGAAAGGAGTAGTGTTCCCTCCCTTACCCTTTACACCCTCTCCCCCTCCCCTCCCTCCCCTCCCCTCCTCTCCTTGCTCCTTCCATCCGCCAACTCTTCCCCATGAATTCCAGATTGCGGCCGGACGACCCTGAGAATCGCTCAGAAGTACGTGGGCGTTTGGTACCAGAAGAACTACATCTTCAATCTGACCATGGTGAACAGGTGCAAGTACAGCATCCTGAGCCCGCTCATTCTCTTCAACTGCTTCGACTTCGGCAATCTTATGGTTGGCTCGCTCGACAACCCCGCACTCAATCCCACCCGCTTCCAACGTGAACCGGTCTTCACTCCTTGCTGCGTTGAGAGGTTCAAGAAGGGCAACTGCGCGGTTCAATTCAACCAGGGCCCCAGGGGTAATGTTCAGATTTACCCCGGGCAGACCGTGAGCTTTCTTTACGCGTGGAATTACCCGGTTGAGCCGTGTGTTCGGGAGCTGCACTTTGCAAACGGGGATACGTACTTCATGCCTGATGAGGTGGTGGGTACGGAGTGTACTCGTCCTGTTTTGTATGGTGTTCCTAAAAAGTAGGGGTGGGTTATATGCTGGCTGGAGAATGTGCTAAGGGATCGGTAGGTACAGGACTTCAAAGTCAGCCTTACGAGAGGCAGATTGGGTGGATGGATGGACAGTGTGGTGCGGATGCAGCAGACGGGGTGGATGGAGTTGATGGGGCAGAGATAAAAGGGCTTGTAGATGCTTGACTGCTGAGTCTTTGATCAATAATGGAATAAGGCCCTGGGTGAAATTCGTTTCCAGTATGTGACCCTGCTGACCCGATGTTGGAGGACCATGCCCCATGGACCATATCATGCCATGCCACATGGATCATGCCATGCCATGTGATGCCCCATGGACCATGCCATGTCATGTCATGTCCCATGGACCATGCCATGCCATGCCATGTCCCATGGTCCATGGGGCTCTAATGCAATGAACGACTCACAAGCCAAAGGGTTGAAGTGAAGTAGCCTGTTGCAGTGTGTGTGTGCGGAGAGCTCTTAAAGATCTTACGAGTTATGAGTCAGACTCATATCTACGGTAGTTGTGACTCTCTCGAGTCGTGACTCACGTCGTGTCACGAGCCGAAGGGGTGCAGTGCAGAGCAGTGCAGTGCAGTGCAGTGCAGTGCAGTGCAGTGCAGAGCAGTGCAGTGCAGAGCAGTGCAGTGGAGTGGACTGTTCCACACTGTGCGCATGTGAGTATCAGAGAATGAAGGCCCTCTTAAGAGACTAAGCAACTATCTGAAAGAGCTAGTGAGTGCCGTCCAGTTACGGTCCATATCGGATGTTCTTTCTCACACACCTGGCACAAATCTTTGCGGCAAGGCAACTGCCTGAGGAGCATACATTTACAAACATGTCAGGACCTGCATTCTCACATACGGTTGTGGCTATTTTTGAGGCATTTAAAAAACAGTCAACTGCTTGAGGAGCATAAATTTACAAAACCGTGTCTGGCACAGACTCCGGAGCCCGGACCTGCATTATCACAAATGGTACGGTATCTGGTGTCAATCCAACCTACCGCACATCAATGTTTCTCGAACTGCTCAAATTGTATTGCCATAACGGATACCTAGCAGCAATGCTACCATCAGGCCTAGAAGCAAGAGTATGAGATTCCAATACAGAGCTACCGGTATCAAGACTGTACAAAGGATGAAGGAGGAGCTGCTATGCTAAGGCAGCTTTGGCAACTCTCAACCACGTTCAAAGCAGATCCCGATTTCGCATCGATTCAAAAGCAGACCCCGTTCGATAAGCATGAGCAATAGTACAGAAGGAAAACATATTAGCATAGCAGAGCAGAATAGAGCAGCAGACGAGAACAGCAAGGCAGAGCAGCAGGACATGTTAGAATCTTAACTGTTTGAATAGGATCGTAGTCTTAGGATGGTAGCTTCCTGTAGCAGTGGAAGTCTTTTTATATGAGTGACTTGTAACAGGATCAAAAAGTCTCTGAAATCAAGTATATAATAAAATGACAAGCATACAGAATATATAACTAGACTAAAGTACCTGTTCGCCTACTGTGCTGTATTTATTCGCGCTATTCCTGTTCTGAAAAGGTACGTGACTATTCGCGATACCTACAGCTACTGATGACGTCATCCTAAGGCGCGTAGCGCTTTGCTGACGTCAGTCTATCGGTACTTTTACTGTACGAATTCCTTGAAGTGCATAAGTCTCGACATTATCTCAACACTCCCCTTCACTTCTAGGAGTTCGGTGTAGTCACCCTGTTGACTCGGAAATGCCACTGAGCTGGTTGCAGTGATGAAATTTCTGACGTGTCAGCTTCTTAGTAAGCGAATCAGCGGCCATGTCGCTGGTGGGGCAGTAGACAAGGCGCATTCTCCCCTTGTCGATCGCGTCTTTTACGAAGAAATAACGCAGCGAAATATGCTTCGTGCGATTGACGAAACCAGGCTTGTTGGCGATGGTAATTGCACTCTGGTTGTCACACTGCAACGTGAACTGATTCGGCGTGACGAATTTTGCTTCGTCAAGTAACTCCTGCAGGTACAGACCTTCGCGAGTTGCAGCACAAGCGGCGATGAATTCTGCTTCAGCCGATGAAAGTGACACCAGTTCCTGTTTTGAGGAATTCCAGGAAATCGGACCAATCGGCTCGAGACGGAAAATATAACCCGTGCGTGACCGTCGATCTGACGTGTCGCCAGCATGGTCTGCGTCAACGTACCCGCTGAGGTACATTTTGTCGGTCAGCTTCCCAGCATTGAAAATCAATCCGAGTGTTGGTGTAGAGACGAAGTAGCGTAGCGCACGCTGTAAATCGAGAGAGTGTTCTTCTTTCGGGCAGCGTAAAAACTGCGCAAGGTGACTTGCGACGTAGGCAAGATCAGGGCGACAAGTGACTGCTGCGAAAAGAAGACATCCCAGCTGCTGCTGATACAGTTGAAGACCAGCTGCTGACAAATTTTTCAGATTGGGAACGTGCCCAGTGAGTGTAGACCGATAAGGTGTAGCAACGAAATCCGTGGAAATGTTGAAACGCTTAGCGAGTGACTCCGCGTACTTCGAAGCCGTGAGATGAATAGCGGAAGAAGTTCGCGAAACGTTTAACCCCAGAAATTGAGTTACTTTGGTGGAAATGGTTAAGTCAAGTGACTTCTTCAGATCGGCTTCGATACGATCTCCCAGCGAAGTAGACGAGCTGACGTAGAGGATGTCGTCCACATAAGCCACTAACAACGCATAGCTCCCCTTGTCGTCTAGTCGGTACATCCCGGGATCGTGCGGCAGTTGTCGAAACCCAACCTCCGTCAGCTTCCTGTTCAAATGCTGCTGCCACAATCGCGGTGCTTGTTTGATGCCATACAGTGATTTCTTGAGCTTGCAGACACTTGGCGGATTTGTCGGATATGTGTGCGGATATTCGACGTAGATTTCGGCATCGACGTCAGCGTACAGAAAGGCGTTAGAAACATCAATTTGTCGAAGTGGAAATTTTTTCGCGGCTGCTTCGCAAAGAACAAGTCGAACACTCGTATGTCGACTGACCGGGGCGAAGGTAAGTGTGTAGTCGATCCCATGAGTCTGATCAAAACCACGAACCACCCATCGTGCCTTGTGTTTCTCGTAAGTACCATCCGCTTTAGTCTTCACCCTGAAGACCCACTTACCGGTAAGAACATTTTTGTTTACCGTTTTTTCAATGGGTATAAGATCCCAAGTTCCCCTTTTCTCCAGGGCAGCCAGTTCGCGATCCATCGCTTCACGCCATTTTTCGCGATG
The DNA here is from genome assembly GCA_947471745.1 of Closterium sp. Naga37s-1. Lineage (NCBI taxonomy): Eukaryota > Viridiplantae > Streptophyta > Zygnematophyceae > Desmidiales > Closteriaceae > Closterium > Closterium sp. Naga37s-1. The sequence continues at coordinate 4,690,136 of CANJKZ010000774.1, read as the reverse complement.
AGGCCCTGAGAGAGCTTGTCGGGCAGTTTTCGGCTCCAAATTTACTGTAGAACTGTGCTGTACCGCTGCTGCGAGTCCCAGAATTTGCAGTCCGGTCTGATAATGTGGATTATCGTCGGGACGACCTGCGAAATTGACAGAATCATTCTGGTCTCCACTTGCCCCCCCAATTTCGTCAGGGTTGACACGGATGCTGCTATCGGAAACCACCGGCATTGGTTGGCGTTGTTCATCCACGAGGTAAGTATGATGAACTTCGCGGACATCCTCAGGTGCCGCGTCAGCAAGAGGAATAAATGTCAGAATGTTATCTTATGCTCTAGCCTGTAGTGGGGTGCTCTATAGCGAGTACAACCCTTCTAGGGTTTCCTATTTGTATCCCCATTCTTGCTAGTGCAATCCTCTTCTTCTCTCTTCTTTCTTCTAAACTTTAACATGCTATCAGAGCAGGTCGATCCCCTTGGATCGATCCTGTGGGTGGGCTCACCACCTTGTTGCTTCCGCTGCAACTGCTACTGCTACTCTCTGTGCCGCACGCTTCGTGGCGTGCGGCAGTTTTTCTTCCCGCCGTGCGCCCCGAGGCGCGCGGCGGTTTTCTGCCCGCCGTGCGCCCCGAGGCGCGCGGCGGTTTCCTGCCCGCCGCGCGCCCCGAGGCGCGCGGCGGGTCGCGCGACCCCTACAGCCCCGTCGCGCCGCCCAGGGGAGCCGCGCGCGACCCCTGCAGCCCCGTCGCGCCGCCCAGGGGAGCCGCGCGCGGCCCCTGCAGCCCCGTCGCGCCGCCCAGGGGAGCCGCGCGCGGCCCCTGCAGCCCCGTCGCGCCGCCCAGGGGAGCCGCGCGCGGCCCCTGCAGCCCCGTCGCGCCGCCCAGGGGAGCCGCGCGCGGCCCCTGCTGCCCCGTCGCGCGGCCCTGCTGCCCCGTCGCGCTGCCCAGGGGAGCCGTGCGCGGCCCCTGCTGCCCCGCCCCGTCCCCGACCTGCCCCGGCCCCGACCTGCCCCGGCCCAACTCCCGTCGCCCGTCGCGGCGCCCTGGGGGGGGCCGTCTACCGGGGGCCGCGCGTTGCCCCCCCCCCCCCCCCTACCTCCCTACCCTGTTTTTAGGGTTTGGGGGGTAGTGGTTGGGGGGTGGCGGTTGGGGGGTGGCGGTTGGGGGGTGGCAGGTGTGTGGCGTCGCCTGCTCCTCCTCCTCCTCCGTCTCCCTGTGCTGCAGCTGCCGCTGAGGGGGGGTGGACGTGTTGGAGCCGGTGGAGTGGTACTAAGGGGGGGTGAAGGGGGAGTGGAGCTAGCGGTGTAGCAGCGGGTGTGTGCCAGGGGGGAGTGGGATAGTTTGGGGAAGCTGAATGGAGGTTGCCGTCGTGTCGCCAGCAGCACCTGTATTCCGGGGACTTCGTCCGGTAGCCCAGTCGTAGCCAGCTGTGCCAGCCGCCCGTGGGTCCGTTGCTCGTCTGCCGCTACTTTAGCCGCGGGGCCTGTTACTCCTGTATTCCGGGGACTTCGTCCGGTAGCCGCTGTGCCAGTCTGCCTCCTGTTGCCCGTGTGTCTGCAGCTTCAGCCGTCGCCCCCTATCTCCTCTCCTCTCACTCTCTCTCCTCCTCCTCACTTGCCCGTTGTGACTACCACTAGCTTTGCTCATAATTGTGAACTTAAACTATTGCTTCTTGAACTTGTGCTCAGAATGTGTGGTGACATTGTGATCCACCCTGAGCTTGTACTCCTTTGCTTCCTCTGCTGATTACACCCCACTTTGGCTATGGGGGTGTGTCAGAATGTTATCTTATGCTCTAGCCTGTAGTGGGGTGCTCTATAGCGAGTACAACCCTTCTAGGGTTTCCTATTTGTATCCCCATTCTTGCTAGTGCAATCCTCTTCTTCTCTCTTCTTTCTTCTAAACTTTAACAATAAACTCCGGAATTCCTGATGACGTGACGGGGATAGGTGGGTCGGGAGCAGCTTCACGTGCACCGTCAGAGTCAGGTTCTTCGCTGGCAGTAATTTCGACATCGGCGTTAGCAAACGAACGAACACCGTGGAAAAGCGTGGCAGGGTTTTGCTGCATGGCAAGATGCTGTTCGAAGACGGGCAGCGTCAGATTCTCGTAGAAAATATAGTCGCGAGCAGGAACAAGAAGACGGCTGCGGTAATCCATGATACGCCAGGCAAAATATTGTTTTTCAATGCCGAGATGTAGTCCCCACTTAGCACGCTGATCGAACTTCCCGAGCGGAGCGGTAGGAGGACGGTACTGGACAACACACCCGAAAACACGGAGTAATTTAGTGGTACCCAACTTGCCCGTCCACAGCAAGTGGGGTGATGCGTTGTTGGGTAGGGCCGAGGACGAAAGAAGATTGTGCAACAGCGTTGCATGGTCCATGGCGAAAGGCCAGTAGAGTGGGCCGAGTTGAGCCTGGGCAAGAAGGGCTCGCATCTTCTCTTGCAGAGTCCTGTTGAGCCTCTCTGCTACGCCACTCTGCTGATGAGCGTGAGGCAACAAAAAAAGTCGTCTTATCCCGCGTTTTTGCAGATAGGTCGTGAACTCAGTACTGCGATACTCGCCGGCGCCGTCACACTGAAACGCCTTGAGCTTAGTATCAGACTCTCGTTCGGCGAGAGGAAGCCAGGTGCGAAAAGCTGTAAACGCAAGAAAACGGTTAGTCATGTTTCCAGTCCAAACGTAACGAGTAGAAGCGTCTGTAAATGTGATAACGTAGCGTTCGCCGTTGAAACCATCCTCAGGTAAGTTAAGTATATCGCTGTAAACCTTATCCATCAGTTGATAATCGTCAGCTCCAGGGAAATGAGTCGGGAACGGCTCGTGTGGTAGGTTTGCCGCAGGGCAGATGGTGCAGGGTGCCGGGCGATTCACCGGCTTCAGTTCGAGACCGCTCGGTAAGAGTAACGAATTTTTGTCAAGCACTGCAGCCTTGATCGTGTTGTTTAGCGTAGACTGCGACGGATGACCAAGTCGTTTATGCCATGTTTCTCCCGTGGCTTTGTGACCTTGTGCGCGCAGATTGTACTCGGCGTTAGCGAAGAACGACAACAGAAGCTGATGACCATCGGAGCGGATCTGATCGAAAGCAGGTGCGACGTAACGAGTAAGATTTGGTGGTGGAACACGAACCTCAACATCCACGTACTCGCCTGGAGCAAGTACTAACTCGCCACTTTCTTGATCAGATGCTGCAGGTACAGGTTCAACTCCAACGAGACGACCCGAGTCAAGAATCTCCATTTCAGCGACGCGTTGTTCAGCTTCAGCGAGAAGACGAGCATTGCGTTCAGCAGGTGTCTCGCCCCAAGTTGTTTCATCAGGTTCGTCAGCCCCCCATATGCCGTCATCAGTCGGCATGTTCGTCGGATCACCCCAACCTTCAACTGCAGCCATGTACTCCCGAGAGTTCTCAACATCATTCAAGCCTTGATCGTCAAAGGTCAACATGACGGCGGCAGCCGTGGTTGAAGACGTCGGGACAACTCCCTCACGTGGAACTGTATCGTCGGTGTAATCAATATCATCACGATGCTCCCAAGGACCAAGCGAGAGAATGTTATCAGAGTCAGCAGTAGTACGCTCAGGTATGAAGTTCAAAACGAAAACACCGTTTTGCTCAACTGCCGTGCCAAGTTTCTTTTCACCGTATTTCAGAGTGAATTTTCCAGGTTCACCGAGAAGGATAATCCCGTTCTTCATGAGCTGTGCAGATGACATGAGGTTGAAGCCAAGCCGAGGGACCAGAAGAACTTCATTCAGATGAAGACTGAAGTCTTCTTCAACTGAGTCCAGAACAATACTTCCCATCCAGTGAGCTGTAAGTCGTTGGTTATTGACGACCGTGACGACAACGGGATTCTCCAGACGGCGTTGATTCACGATGAAACGCGTCTCTGACGAACACATGTGCTGACCGCAGCAACTGTCGAGGTACCAAGTATTGGGACCTGCAATGGTATGTGCAAGATTTGCATAAACCTCAGGTGGAATCGGTGTGTTGAGTTCGTTGTTGAACCGGTTGTGAATCCGCTCTTCAGCATCAGGATCATAAACCGTTGACACTGATGTCATGCAATTAATAACTGCTTTTGTTTGTGGTTTGGCAGGTGCAGTAGTCAGCTTCGCAGTATTCTGCTTCTCAGCGTCCGGCTTCTCTGCTTCCGGCTTCTCTGCTTCACTTGAAGAATCTTTATTATGTTTTGAAGCAGACCGCTTCCAAGATGGTTTGTCTTTCGACCAGCAGGTATCAATAGTGTGTCCTGGTTTTCGACAAAAAGAACAAACGAGCTTGTGACGTGGATTAGAATAAAAACTGACTGTATTGTTTACCATCTTTTTCCCTCCTCGAGCGTTTTGCAGATCCATATCCTGCTGCTCGGCGATGAGAGCGGCACAGAGTGCCCCCTCGGACAACTGTGCTTGCATCCGAAGTATAGAGCGACACTGTCGCCATTCTGGTCCAAGACCCGCAAGTAGCACCGTGTGGAACATAGCGTCGGGAAAGTACCCTCCACACTTCTGAAGTTGATCGCGCAGATTTCGAGCGCGGTTAATATACTGCGTCACCTTCTCGCCGTTTATCATCTGTATATTTGACAGCTGTGTCAAAATTTTACTCTGGTTGACAGTATCGTTTGCCATGTGAACCCCTTGCAGGTATAACCAAGCTGCTTCAGCGGGAGCGACACTGTTACGAAAAGAACGAATTCCAAGCTGTTCAGTCGGAGTCAGATTACGAACGAGAACTGTGTATGCAGTCAGCGACGCCGATCGAAAAGTGGCTTGTTGAAGTGGTGACCCGTGTGATGGAAATGGTGCTGTGCCGTCATACAGCTGCCAGAACCCCGCGGTCTGAACAAGAAGCTCAAACTCAATGCTCCAGGTATAAAAATCTTGACCGTTAAAAGGCATTGTCGTTTTGATTTTTGTAGGATTTGCAGAAGCAGGAATATAACTTCCGGTACCGTCAGCTGATTGTAGCTGATAGAGTGATGGCGCTTGTAACCCTTGTTGTGTTTGTTGTCCTTGTCCAGCAGGACCAAAGGAGAAAGAGTTGTTCGACCCATCACTTCCTTGTGGCATCTGACCACGCTGATAACTGGAGCCATCAATGCTCATCGGAGTTGGAAACATCTGGTTAAGTGACAAGACGGCAGCGTTAACACGTTGTTGAAGATTTGCTGGTTGGTAAGCACCTTGATATTGGTAAGGTCCAGTCGGAACGAAGTTAGACTGTTGTCCTGGTTGACTTGAAGAACCAGGGACTGCAGCTGCAGCTGTTGAGGCTGCTGATGCTGCTGTCGCGGCGGCTGCTGTCGATGATGCCGCTGCTGTAGTTGTGTGTACGGGCTGACTGCTCAATGGCATGCCGTACATCGGTTGCTGATATTGTTGTTGTTGTTGTTGTTGTTGTTGTTGCTGCAGATGTGAATTATCAGCAGCTGGAGACGCAGTTGGGCGTGATGGGCTCGTAACAGAAGAGCCATTGTTGGACCTTGGAGATCCAGACATAGTTGTAGAATAGGCAGATGGAAGCTGTTTTAATCCTAAGTTGCTCTCATACCATGTTAGAATCTTAACTGTTTGAATAGGATCGTAGTCTTAGGATGGTAGCTTCCTGTAGCAGTGGAAGTCTTTTTATATGAGTGACTTGTAACAGGATAAAAAAGTCTCTGAAATCAAGTATATAATAAAATGACAAGCATACAGAATATATAACTAGACTAAAGTACCTGTTCGCCTACTGTGCTGTATTTATTCGCGCTATCGGTACTTTTACTGTACTAACTATACGAATTCCTTGAAGTGCATAAGTCTCGACATTATCTCAACAGGACAGAGGGGTGTCCTCACTTGACAAACATGAGCAAGAGCACAGCAGCAGGCACGACAAGCAGTGACGACACCACCAACACCCCCACAAGCACCACACACGACCAGTGCCATTTCCTCCCATCTCCTCCCCCCTCCTTCCCTCCCCCTTCCCCACCCCCACTCCCTACTCCCTCCCCCCCCATAACCACATAAGCTGTAGAGCCCCCCCCAACCCCTCCCCCCCCTGTCCATCCCCTCCCCCCGCTCCTCCCCTCTCCCCCTCCCCTCTCTGGAATCCCACCAATCCGCTTCCTCGCTTTCACCAGCTCATCGCTCCCTATCCCACTCTCCAGCAGCCACACAAGCTCCTGGATCCCCTCCTGCAGCCGTGCCAGCCTGTCGCCGACCCGCGCTGACAGCTGCTGACGCGCCGCCAGCTCAGACACGAGCCGTTCCACGTCGGCGTCGAGCCCTCCGACTCCCGAGGTGGATTGGGAGGGGCGGAGGTAGGGGAGGGAGGAGATGGAGGAGCAGAGGAGGCGGGAGAGCAGGCACTCGGGGGTGGCTGGGGAGCAGAGCTGCTCGACTAAGTCATTGGAAGGCGCACAGCCTGTCACGTCCGTGTACCTGGGGTGGTCAGGTAGTGGAAATGTTGGTGGTGGGTGGGGATAAGGGAGAGAAAAAAGAATTATGACGTGAGGCAGAGCTGCTCGACCAAGCCGTTGGAAGGGGCACAGCTTGTCACGTCCGTGTACCTGGGGTGGTCGGGTAGTGGAAATGTTGGTGGTGGGTGGGGATAAGGGAGAGAAAAAAGAATTATGACGTGAGGCAGAGCTGCTCGACCAAGCCGTTGGAAGGGGCACAGCTTGTCACGTCCGTGTACCTGGGGTGGTCGGGTAGTGGAAATGTTGGTGGTGGGTGGGTGGGTGGGGATGCAGGGAGAAAAGAGAAAAGGAGGATTATGTTGGTGATTTGGGAAACAGACAAGGCAGGGGAGCAGACATTTGGAGTTAGCAGCAAACAACCTGGTGAGCCCAGCTGCTGCTCAACCAAGTCACTCCGTGTACTTGCGGTGGGGGTGATGGGGGTGATGGGGGTGATGGGGGTGATGGGGTGATGGGGGTGATGGGGGTGATGGGGGTGATGGGGGTGGTGGGGGTGATGGGGGTGGTGGGGGTGATGGGGGTGGTGGGGGTGATGGGGGTGGTGGTGATGGTGGTGTATGTGGGTCTGTGTGGGTGGGTGAGTTGGAAAAGGGTTGGGAAACATGCAAGGTGTGAGTGGTTGTGAAGCGAGAAAGGAAAGAATCAAGAGATGAGCCATAGGCCGTCCATAATTCCCACCCATGCACCTTCCCCCTGCACTGTCTCTCACGCCCATACTCAATTTCTGAGTCGACTCAAAAATACCCCCAGCCTTCCCCCTTCCCTCCCCCCCGCTTTCCTTCCAACCCCAGCCTCCCTGAGCCGCCTCACTCCATAGCCCATTCGCCACTCAAGCCCCTCACAAACGTCCCATCACACCCACCTTCTTCTCGCAGTGTCCCGAACGCCCATATTTAATCGGAGAGCCACGTCACCAGCCTCCTTGTGCCGCCGCCATAGCTTCTCCACCATTGCTGCCGCCACTGACGCTCTGATGTGCCCCATGGCCGCATTTCCCGCTCCCCTGCTGCTGCTGATGCCACTGCTGCCACTGCTGTTGCCGCTATTGCTATTGATCCCGACACTGCCAATTCCCGAGCCTAACCACGCCCCCAAGCCTCCAACCCTACTCACCACACCCCCTCCCCCCCCAATACCTCCGCTTCCCAGTTTCCCGCTGTTGCTCAGGCTGCCCGAGTGCTGGTCATTTCTGGGGTAATTTACCCTATCAGAATCCCCCGTAAAGCTGCTGCTGATGAGGTCTCTCAGGTTTCCAGTCACCGAGCCTTGCAGTCGATCCAGCTCTGACGTCATCCTCTCTGCAAGCTTCTGCGAAATGAGGAATAAAGGGAGGGAGGAAAAGGTAGGATGGAAAACCTTACGAGTCAGGCAGTGTTTCGTTACAAGCACAAATTGGCTCATGCAAGGGTTGTTATGCTGGTAAAGTTATAAATAATCGGATTCACCTCCACTGCATCTTTGCTTGATAATAACCGATAGTCGTCCACAAACCCTAGCAGCCTCGCTATAGTCACTTTCAAATCGCGTAACTCCTGATCCACCTCCCCCGCTCGCGCCAAAAACTGATCCACTTGCGCCGCCAGCGCGCCGCCCGGCGGAATTCCCGCCACTGCCGCCGTGGCTACCGCCGTCGCCCCCGAATCCGCATCCCCCGCATCCCGCGGCGCGATGCGCTGCGCCACGTCATCGGATCTAGGCCCCGCTATTAGCTGTTGCTGTAGCTGTCCGCATGTGCTTATAGAGGAGGTTCGCGCGGAAGCGAGGTCGACTGAGGTGAAGGAGGATGAAACGGACGAGTCGGTGTCCGCAGCGGGTGTAACACTGGCCGTCGCGGAATGGCGATGACCGTTCGCGAACGTCGCAGACGCGAAATCTGCTGTTGCGAAATTCGTCGATGCGAAACGGTCGGCGGTTGCGAAATCAGCAGGCGCAGCCGCGTGAGGGGCACCGAAAAGGGACGGGGAGAATGACGGACGAGGAACCGAGGCTTGAGGAAGCTTCGGCGACGATGGACCGGACGGAACGTCGGAATCGAGAGCGAGGGAGAAGACGGAATCTGTATCGTCAAGGTCGTTAGAGCAGCGAACGGATACTGACGCCGGAATCTCGGACGACAAGCGGTGCAGGCCTGGATTCTCAAGGGACACGTGTCGCGGAATTCCTGGAGCAGCAAGCGGGCTTTGTCTGGCCGACATAACGTCTCATCTAGCTTCTAGAAGAGGTTTCCGCACGGATTGATTTATGATAGCAGTTATTGCAGTCGCCGGGGTTATTCAGCTTGTACTTGCGAGGTAATGGGTCATCGAGTCAACGGCCTAAGAAGTAGAGCTAGTAGGCTGCTGTCTGTGGTTCAGCGTACGCGCCGCTAACATATTGTGTACACTATTTCCGACTTAGCCACACTGGCTAACTGATGGTGTCGGAACATCTTAATTGGGACGCGGCGCGTATCTCGAGGCGATGCGTACAGAGGACACAGAGGACGCGGGGGAGCACGAAGGTACAGGCTCCACGCACGCGTCTAACAATCACTGTACCGAATGACCCGTATGACTCTATTTAACGCGAGCCGAATGACCCGTATCGCCCACAAGGAATAACGCGCCAACCGCGGAAAGGGAAGGCTGCAAGCAGCTGCCAGGGCTGACTGGTGAGTAACGAGTCTAAGGTGGAGGTGTATCCAGCTTCTAATGGATTGGGAAGTCAGCCGTGAGCCTCAAATAGTTGTGAGGGAGTGCCCCAAATTCCGGCCAGCGCGACTTCACAAGGTTCTTTGCGCTCAAGAGCTCTTGCATAAATTAAAGTCGCGGTTGAGAAGGGTCAAAAGGGGCCTTGAGTTGCTTAGTGCCCTGTTCTCTTTACATGACCAATTTCGCCGCAGTGCCATTCTAACCGTTGAACGGAGTGCTACTGTAGTGGTGTTCGGTGTTCCCAAGATACACCTAGTCCGCGGTATTTTAACCGCCGCTATCTTAACAGCGCAAGGGTACTTCTCCTTGGTCAAACTTGTTTAAACGAGTAGTTTGAAAATTAATGAGGGTAGAATATAGCATTCCCTTCGCGAGAAACGGCAGTTAAAACTCTGTCAATGCCGATCTGCCCCCTATCTCGGACCACTAAGTGTGCGTTTCTTCGGACGGAAAGGCATCTGGCTGTAAAATAATGACCTCGAAGTCTTTGGGTGCCCATCTCATTACCCGAAAACGAATAAAGGGTGTTTGAAACAAAACAGTTCACGTGGTTAAAATACCGCGGACTAGGTGTAGTGACGCATGACCGTCAAGTTACACGACGCTGGAGACGACGACCCAGACGACGACCGGTCGTCGCAAAGTTAACCTATTAGACGACAACCAATGTCCGAGACGCAGCAGTACAGTAACGGATGTCGGCTGTTGACTGCTTTTACAGTGCTTCGCTAACGTTTTCACACGTGGGAGTCCGAAGCTTCCAGTACGTGGGTGAACAAATGGGGCACACGCTGCTTCGATTCATTCAAGATGACTAGGAAACCGTATCGAACCAGAATTCGAGCCCAGGCTAGACCCCGGGTCACCGAACCGGGGCTAGGTTCCCAGCCTGCGATTCCAAACGAATGACTGAACTGAACACCAGCATTTGGATAGCTGAACAATTGCCACCACCACATACGACCAGTCAAAAATACTCATGGCTAGGTCCAACCGTCTAGCTGGACCGAACTGACTCGATCTTGTCGTGTACTTCACACAATGCTGTATGGCCAGGCCCCAAATACACCTGGGCCAAGGATCCTCATATCTTTACAACGCCCCAAATATCAGTGGAGTATTCCTGTCCAATTACCCAGCAGTCTTATGTTGAGGATCAGACGTGGAACTGTACTGATTGCACATTAGCAGAATAATGCCACAGATGAAATTACAATCAGGCACTGAGACATGCACTACTAGATTAAAAAGGGCTCTCCTTGCTGCTGCTTCTCAGCTTCAGCTGCTGCGTGCACTGAGGTGCTGCTACTGCTGCTAGTGCAATATTCTAGAAACATAGAAGCCCAGCAAGAGATGGTAAGGCACAAGGTTTACAGACGGCGACCGCGGCGACCACCCTTTTTGCGAGTGCTGTCGGTGGGGATAGGGGTCACATCCTCTGCACGACAACACGGTCCCAGACAATCAACCGCACCAAAAGCAAATATTAGAAACCAGTGGACAACAAAGCCACATGTTGCAGTATCACTATCACCACCTCAAAAAACTGGTGGCAGAAGTGAAAAAAGGAGCAGGAATGCACTTGGGGTGGAAATTGCACACTCAATGGGAACAAAAAGGGGACAAGGCTCGTACCAATGCGGCCGATCTTGAGGCCGGAACGGGCAAGAGCGCGGATGGCGGACTGAGCTCCAGGGCCAGGCGTCTTGGTGCGGTTACCACCGGTAGCCCTCAGCTTGATGTGCAGCCCCGTGATGCCCAGCTCCTGGCGGAAGGGGAAGTGAGAAAGGGGGAAGTGCGGAAGGGGGGAAGAGGGGGAAGGCGGAGGGGAGGGGAGGGAAGGAGGGGGGCAAAGGAAGAGAGGGAGATGGAGGTGAGTGGGAAATAGGATGGGGAGATTAGGGTGAGTGGGAAATAGGATGGGGAGATTAGGGTGAGTGGGAAATAGGATGGGGAGATTAGGGTGAGTGGGAAATAGGATGGGGAGATTAGGGTGAGTGGGAAATAGGATGGGGAGATTAGGGTGAGTGGGAAATAGGATGGGGAGATTAGGGTGAGTGGGAAATAGGATGGGGAGATTAGGGTGAGTGGGAAATAGGATGGGGAGATTAGGGTGAGTGGGAAATAGGATGGGGAGATTAGGGTGAGTGGGAAATAGGATGGGGAGATTAGGGTGAGTGGGAAATAGGATGGGGAGATTAGGGTGAGTGGGAAATAGGATGGGGAGATTAGGGTGAGTGGGAAATAGGATGGGGAGATTAGGGTGAGTGGGAAATAGGATGGGGAGATTAGGGTGAGTGGGAAATAGGATGGGGAGATTAGGGTGAGTGGGAAATAGGATGGGGAGATTAGGGTGAGTGGGAAATAGGATGGGGAGATTAGGGTGAGTGGGAAATAGGATGGGGAGATTAGGGTGAGTGGGAAATAGGATGGGGAGATTAGGGTGAGTGGGAAATAGGATGGGGAGATTAGGGTGAGTGGGAAATAGGATGGGGAGATTAGGGTGAGTGGGAAATAGGATGGGGAGATTAGGGTGAGTGGGAAATAGGATGGGGAGATTAGGGTGAGTGGGAAATAGGATGGGGAGATTAGGGTGAGTGGGAAATAGGATGGGGAGATTAGGGTGAGTGGGAAATAGGATGGGGAGATTAGGGTGAGTGGGAAATAGGATGGGGAGATTAGGGTGAGTGGGAAATAGGATGGGGAGATTAGGGTGAGTGGGAAATAGGATGGGGAGATTAGGGTGAGTGGGAAATAGGATGGGGAGATTAGGGTGAGTGGGAAATAGGATGGGGAGATTAGGGTGAGTGGGAAATAGGATGGGGAGATTAGGGTGAGTGGGAAACAGGATGGGGAGATTAGGGTGAGTGGGAAATAGGATGGGGAGATTAGGGTGAGTGGGAAATAGGATGGGGAGATTAGGGTGAGTGGGAAATAGGATGGGGAGATTAGGGTGAGTGGGAAATAGGATGGGGAGATTAGGGTGAGTGGGAAATAGGATGGGGAGATTAGGGTGAGTGGGAAATAGGATGGGGAGATTAGGGTGAGTGGGAAATAGGATGGGGAGATTAGGGTGAGTGGGAAATAGGATGGGGAGATTAGGGTGAGTGGGAAATAGGATGGGGAGATTAGGGTGAGTGGGAAATAGGATGGGGAGATTAGGGTGAGTGGGAAATAGGATGGGGAGATTAGGGTGAGTGGGAAATAGGATGGGGAGATTAGGGTGAGTGGGAAATAGGATGGGGAGATTAGGGTGAGTGGGAAATAGGATGGGGAGATTAGGGTGAGTGGGAAATAGGATGGGGAGATTAGGGTGAGTGGGAAATAGGATGGGGAGATTAGGGTGAGTGGGAAATAGGATGGGGAGATTAGGGTGAGTGGGAAATAGGATGGGGAGATTAGGGTGAGTGGGAAATAGGATGGGGAGATTAGGGTGAGTGGGAAATAGGATGGGGAGATTAGGGTGAGTGGGAAATAGGATGGGGAGATTAGGGTGAGTGGGAAATAGGATGGGGAGATTAGGGTGAGTGGGAAATAGGATGGGGAGATTAGGGTGAGTGGGAAATAGGATGGGGAGATTAGGGTGAGTGGGAAATAGGATGGGGAGATTAGGGTGAGTGGGAAATAGGATGGGGAGATTAGGGTGAGTGGGAAATAGGATGGGGAGATTAGGGTGAGTGGGAAATAGGATGGGGAGATTAGGGTGAGTGGGAAATAGGATGGGGAGATTAGGGTGAGTGGGAAATAGGATGGGGAGATTAGGGTGAGTGGGAAATAGGATGGGGAGATTAGGGTGAGTGGGAAATAGGATGGGGAGATTAGGGTGAGTGGGAAATAGGATGGGGAGATTAGGGTGAGTGGGAAATAGGATGGGGAGATTAGGGTGAGTGGGAAATAGGATGGGGAGATTAGGGTGAGTGGGAAATAGGATGGGGAGATTAGGGTGAGTGGGAAATAGGATGGGGAGATTAGGGTGAGTGGGAAATAGGATGGGGAGATTAGGGTGAGTGGGAAATAGGATGGGGAGATTAGGGTGAGTGGGAAATAGGATGGGGAGATTAGGGTGAGTGGGAAATAGGATGGGGAGATTAGGGTGAGTGGGAAATAGGATGGGGAGATTAGGGTGAGTGGGAAATAGGATGGGGAGATTAGGGTGAGTGGGAAATAGGATGGGGAGATTAGGGTGAGTGGGAAATAGGATGGGGAGATTAGGGTGAGTGGGAAATAGGATGGGGAGATTAGGGTGAGTGGGAAATAGGATGGGGAGATTAGGGTGAGTGGGAAATAGGATGGGGAGATTAGGGTGAGTGGGAAATAGGATGGGGAGATTAGGGTGAGTGGGAAATAGGATGGGGAGATTAGGGTGAGTGGGAAATAGGATGGGGAGATTAGGGTGAGTGGGAAATAGGATGGGGAGATTAGGGTGAGTGGGAAATAGGATGGGGAGATTAGGGTGAGTGGGAAATAGGATGGGGAGATTAGGGTGAGTGGGAAATAGGATGGGGAGATTAGGGTGAGTGGGAAATAGGATGGGGAGATTAGGGTGAGTGGGAAATAGGATGGGGAGATTAGGGTGAGTGGGAAATAGGATGGGGAGATTAGGGTGAGTGGGAAATAGGATGGGGAGATTAGGGTGAGTGGGAAATAGGATGGGGAGATTAGGGTGAGTGGGAAATAGGATGGGGAGATTAGGGTGAGTGGGAAATAGGATGGGGAGATTAGGGTGAGTGGGAAATAGGATGGGGAGATTAGGGTGAGTGGGAAATAGGATGGGGAGATTAGGGTGAGTGGGAAATAGGATGGGGAGATTAGGGTGAGTGGGAAATAGGATGGGGAGATTAGGGTGAGTGGGAAATAGGATGGGGAGATTAGGGTGAGTGGGAAATAGGATGGGGAGATTAGGGTGAGTGGGAAATAGGATGGGGAGATTAGGGTGAGTGGGAAATAGGATGGGGAGATTAGGGTGAGTGGGAAATAGGATGGGGAGATTAGGGTGAGTGGGAAATAGGATGGGGAGATTAGGGTGAGTGGGAAATAGGATGGGGAGATTAGGGTGAGTGGGAAATAGGATGGGGAGATTAGGGTGAGTGGGAAATAGGATGGGGAGATTAGGGTGAGTGGGAAATAGGATGGGGAGATTAGGGTGAGTGGGAAATAGGATGGGGAGATTAGGGTGAGTGGGAAATAGGATGGGGAGATTAGGGTGAGTGGGAAATAGGATGGGAGATTAGGGTGAGTGGGAAATAGGATGGGGAGATTAGGGTGAGTGGGAAATAGGATGGGGAGATTAGGGTGAGTGGGAAATAGGATGGGGAGATTAGGGTGAGTGGGAAATAGGATGGGGAGATTAGGGTGAGTGGGAAATAGGATGGGGAGATTAGGGTGAGTGGGAAATAGGATGGGGAGATTAGGGTGAGTGGGAAATAGGATGGGGAGATTAGGGTGAGTGGGAAATAGGATGGGGAGATTAGGGTGAGTGGGAAATAGGATGGGGAGATTAGGGTGAGTGGGAAATAGGATGGGGAGATTAGGGTGAGTGGGAAATAGGATGGGGAGATTAGGGTGAGTGGGAAATAGGATGGGGAGATTAGGGTGAGTGGGAAATAGGATGGGGAGATTAGGGTGAGTGGGAAATAGGATGGGGAGATTAGGGTGAGTGGGAAATAGGATGGGGAGATTAGGGTGAGTGGGAAATAGGATGGGGAGATTAGGGTGAGTGGGAAATAGGATGGGGAGATTAGGGTGAGTGGGAAATAGGATGGGGAGATTAGGGTGAGTGGGAAATAGGATGGGGAGATTAGGGTGAGTGGGAAATAGGATGGGGAGATTAGGGTGAGTGGGAAATAGGATGGGGAGATTAGGGTGAGTGGGAAATAGGATGGGGAGATTAGGGTGAGTGGGAAATAGGATGGGGAGATTAGGGTGAGTGGGAAATAGGATGGGGAGATTAGGGTGAGTGGGAAATAGGATGGGGAGATTAGGGTGAGTGGGAAATAGGATGGGGAGATTAGGGTGAGTGGGAAATAGGATGGGGAGATTAGGGTGAGTGGGAAATAGGATGGGGAGATTAGGGTGAGTGGGAAATAGGATGGGGAGATTAGGGTGAGTGGGAAATAGGATGGGGAGATTAGGGTGAGTGGGAAATAGGATGGGGAGATTAGGGTGAGTGGGAAATAGGATGGGGAGATTAGGGTGAGTGGGAAATAGGATGGGGAGATTAGGGTGAGTGGGAAATAGGATGGGGAGATTAGGGTGAGTGGGAAATAGGATGGGGAGATTAGGGTGAGTGGGAAATAGGATGGGGAGATTAGGGTGAGTGGGAAATAGGATGGGGAGATTAGGGTGAGTGGGAAATAGGATGGGGAGATTAGGGTGAGTGGGAAATAGGATGGGGAGATTAGGGTGAGTGGGAAATAGGATGGGGAGATTAGGGTGAGTGGGAAATAGGATGGGGAGATTAGGGTGAGTGGGAAATAGGATGGGGAGATTAGGGTGAGTGGGAAATAGGATGGGGAGATTAGGGTGAGTGGGAAATAGGATGGGGAGATTAGGGTGAGTGGGAAATAGGATGGGGAGATTAGGGTGAGTGGGAAATAGGATGGGGAGATTAGGGTGAGTGGGAAATAGGATGGGGAGATTAGGGTGAGTGGGAAATAGGATGGGGAGATTAGGGTGAGTGGGAAATAGGATGGGGAGATTAGGGTGAGTGGGAAATAGGATGGGGAGATTAGGGTGAGTGGGAAATAGGATGGGGAGATTAGGGTGAGTGGGAAATAGGATGGGGAGATTAGGGTGAGTGGGAAATAGGATGGGGAGATTAGGGTGAGTGGGAAATAGGATGGGGAGATTAGGGTGAGTGGGAAATAGGATGGGGAGATTAGGGTGAGTGGGAAATAGGATGGGGAGATTAGGGTGAGTGGGAAATAGGATGGGGAGATTAGGGTGAGTGGGAAATAGGATGGGGAGATTAGGGTGAGTGGGAAATAGGATGGGGAGATTAGGGTGAGTGGGAAATAGGATGGGGAGATTAGGGTGAGTGGGAAATAGGATGGGGAGATTAGGGTGAGTGGGAAATAGGATGGGGAGATTAGGGTGAGTGGGAAATAGGATGGGGAGATTAGGGTGAGTGGGAAATAGGATGGGGAGATTAGGGTGAGTGGGAAATAGGATGGGGAGATTAGGGTGAGTGGGAAATAGGATGGGGAGATTAGGGTGAGTGGGAAATAGGATGGGGAGATTAGGGTGAGTGGGAAATAGGATGGGGAGATTAGGGTGAGTGGGAAATAGGATGGGGAGATTAGGGTGAGTGGGAAATAGGATGGGGAGATTAGGGTGAGTGGGAAATAGGATGGGGAGATTAGGGTGAGTGGGAAATAGGATGGGGAGATTAGGGTGAGTGGGAAATAGGATGGGGAGATTAGGGTGAGTGGGAAATAGGATGGGGAGATTAGGGTGAGTGGGAAATAGGATGGGGAGATTAGGGTGAGTGGGAAATAGGATGGGGAGATTAGGGTGAGTGGGAAATAGGATGGGGAGATTAGGGTGAGTGGGAAATAGGATGGGGAGATTAGGGTGAGTGGGAAATAGGATGGGGAGATTAGGGTGAGTGGGAAATAGGATGGGGAGATTAGGGTGAGTGGGAAATAGGATGGGGAGATTAGGGTGAGTGGGAAATAGGATGGGGAGATTAGGGTGAGTGGGAAATAGGATGGGGAGATTAGGGTGAGTGGGAAATAGGATGGGGAGATTAGGGTGAGTGGGAAATAGGATGGGGAGATTAGGGTGAGTGGGAAATAGGATGGGGAGATTAGGGTGAGTGGGAAATAGGATGGGGAGATTAGGGTGAGTGGGAAATAGGATGGGGAGATTAGGGTGAGTGGGAAATAGGATGGGGAGATTAGGGTGAGTGGGAAATAGGATGGGGAGATTAGGGTGAGTGGGAAATAGGATGGGGAGATTAGGGTGAGTGGGAAATAGGATGGGGAGATTAGGGTGAGTGGGAAATAGGATGGGGAGATTAGGGTGAGTGGGAAATAGGATGGGGAGATTAGGGTGAGTGGGAAATAGGATGGGGAGATTAGGGTGAGTGGGAAATAGGATGGGGAGATTAGGGTGAGTGGGAAATAGGATGGGGAGATTAGGGTGAGTGGGAAATAGGATGGGGAGATTAGGGTGAGTGGGAAATAGGATGGGGAGATTAGGGTGAGTGGGAAATAGGATGGGGAGATTAGGGTGAGTGGGAAATAGGATGGGGAGATTAGGGTGAGTGGGAAATAGGATGGGGAGATTAGGGTGAGTGGGAAATAGGATGGGGAGATTAGGGTGAGTGGGAAATAGGATGGGGAGATTAGGGTGAGTGGGAAATAGGATGGGGAGATTAGGGTGAGTGGGAAATAGGATGGGGAGATTAGGGTGAGTGGGAAATAGGATGGGGAGATTAGGGTGAGTGGGAAATAGGATGGGGAGATTAGGGTGAGTGGGAAATAGGATGGGGAGATTAGGGTGAGTGGGAAATAGGATGGGGAGATTAGGGTGAGTGGGAAATAGGATGGGGAGATTAGGGTGAGTGGGAAATAGGATGGGGAGATTAGGGTGAGTGGGAAATAGGATGGGGAGATTAGGGTGAGTGGGAAATAGGATGGGGAGATTAGGGTGAGTGGGAAATAGGATGGGGAGATTAGGGTGAGTGGGAAATAGGATGGGGAGATTAGGGTGAGTGGGAAATAGGATGGGGAGATTAGGGTGAGTGGGAAATAGGATGGGGAGATTAGGGTGAGTGGGAAATAGGATGGGGAGATTAGGGTGAGTGGGAAATAGGATGGGGAGATTAGGGTGAGTGGGAAATAGGATGGGGAGATTAGGGTGAGTGGGAAATAGGATGGGGAGATTAGGGTGAGTGGGAAATAGGATGGGGAGATTAGGGTGAGTGGGAAATAGGATGGGGAGATTAGGGTGAGTGGGAAATAGGATGGGGAGATTAGGGTGAGTGGGAAATAGGATGGGGAGATTAGGGTGAGTGGGAAATAGGATGGGGAGATTAGGGTGAGTGGGAAATAGGATGGGGAGATTAGGGTGAGTGGGAAATAGGATGGGGAGATTAGGGTGAGTGGGAAATAGGATGGGGAGATTAGGGTGAGTGGGAAATAGGATGGGGAGATTAGGGTGAGTGGGAAATAGGATGGGGAGATTAGGGTGAGTGGGAAATAGGATGGGGAGATTAGGGTGAGTGGGAAATAGGATGGGGAGATTAGGGTGAGTGGGAAATAGGATGGGGAGATTAGGGTGAGTGGGAAATAGGATGGGGAGATTAGGGTGAGTGGGAAATAGGATGGGGAGATTAGGGTGAGTGGGAAATAGGATGGGGAGATTAGGGTGAGTGGGAAATAGGATGGGGAGATTAGGGTGAGTGGGAAATAGGATGGGGAGATTAGGGTGAGTGGGAAATAGGATGGGGAGATTAGGGTGAGTGGGAAATAGGATGGGGAGATTAGGGTGAGTGGGAAATAGGATGGGGAGATTAGGGTGAGTGGGAAATAGGATGGGGAGATTAGGGTGAGTGGGAAATAGGATGGGGAGATTAGGGTGAGTGGGAAATAGGATGGGGAGATTAGGGTGAGTGGGAAATAGGATGGGGAGATTAGGGTGAGTGGGAAATAGGATGGGGAGATTAGGGTGAGTGGGAAATAGGATGGGGAGATTAGGGTGAGTGGGAAATAGGATGGGGAGATTAGGGTGAGTGGGAAATAGGATGGGGAGATTAGGGTGAGTGGGAAATAGGATGGGGAGATTAGGGTGAGTGGGAAATAGGATGGGGAGATTAGGGTGAGTGGGAAATAGGATGGGGAGATTAGGGTGAGTGGGAAATAGGATGGGGAGATTAGGGTGAGTGGGAAATAGGATGGGGAGATTAGGGTGAGTGGGAAATAGGATGGGGAGATTAGGGTGAGTGGGAAATAGGATGGGGAGATTAGGGTGAGTGGGAAATAGGATGGGGAGATTAGGGTGAGTGGGAAATAGGATGGGGAGATTAGGGTGAGTGGGAAATAGGATGGGGAGATTAGGGTGAGTGGGAAATAGGATGGGGAGATTAGGGTGAGTGGGAAATAGGATGGGGAGATTAGGGTGAGTGGGAAATAGGATGGGGAGATTAGGGTGAGTGGGAAATAGGATGGGGAGATTAGGGTGAGTGGGAAATAGGATGGGGAGATTAGGGTGAGTGGGAAATAGGATGGGGAGATTAGGGTGAGTGGGAAATAGGATGGGGAGATTAGGGTGAGTGGGAAATAGGATGGGGAGATTAGGGTGAGTGGGAAATAGGATGGGGAGATTAGGGTGAGTGGGAAATAGGATGGGGAGATTAGGGTGAGTGGGAAATAGGATGGGGAGATTAGGGTGAGTGGGAAATAGGATGGGGAGATTAGGGTGAGTGGGAAATAGGATGGGGAGATTAGGGTGAGTGGGAAATAGGATGGGGAGATTAGGGTGAGTGGGAAATAGGATGGGGAGATTAGGGTGAGTGGGAAATAGGATGGGGAGATTAGGGTGAGTGGGAAATAGGATGGGGAGATTAGGGTGAGTGGGAAATAGGATGGGGAGATTAGGGTGAGTGGGAAATAGGATGGGGAGATTAGGGTGAGTGGGAAATAGGATGGGGAGATTAGGGTGAGTGGGAAATAGGATGGGGAGATTAGGGTGAGTGGGAAATAGGATGGGGAGATTAGGGTGAGTGGGAAATAGGATGGGGAGATTAGGGTGAGTGGGAAATAGGATGGGGAGATTAGGGTGAGTGGGAAATAGGATGGGGAGATTAGGGTGAGTGGGAAATAGGATGGGGAGATTAGGGTGAGTGGGAAATAGGATGGGGAGATTAGGGTGAGTGGGAAATAGGATGGGGAGATTAGGGTGAGTGGGAAATAGGATGGGGAGATTAGGGTGAGTGGGAAATAGGATGGGGAGATTAGGGTGAGTGGGAAATAGGATGGGGAGATTAGGGTGAGTGGGAAATAGGATGGGGAGATTAGGGTGAGTGGGAAATAGGATGGGGAGATTAGGGTGAGTGGGAAATAGGATGGGGAGATTAGGGTGAGTGGGAAATAGGATGGGGAGATTAGGGTGAGTGGGAAATAGGATGGGGAGATTAGGGTGAGTGGGAAATAGGATGGGGAGATTAGGGTGAGTGGGAAATAGGATGGGGAGATTAGGGTGAGTGGGAAATAGGATGGGGAGATTAGGGTGAGTGGGAAATAGGATGGGGAGATTAGGGTGAGTGGGAAATAGGATGGGGAGATTAGGGTGAGTGGGAAATAGGATGGGGAGATTAGGGTGAGTGGGAAATAGGATGGGGAGATTAGGGTGAGTGGGAAATAGGATGGGGAGATTAGGGTGAGTGGGAAATAGGATGGGGAGATTAGGGTGAGTGGGAAATAGGATGGGGAGATTAGGGTGAGTGGGAAATAGGATGGGGAGATTAGGGTGAGTGGGAAATAGGATGGGGAGATTAGGGTGAGTGGGAAATAGGATGGGGAGATTAGGGTGAGTGGGAAATAGGATGGGGAGATTAGGGTGAGTGGGAAATAGGATGGGGAGATTAGGGTGAGTGGGAAATAGGATGGGGAGATTAGGGTGAGTGGGAAATAGGATGGGGAGATTAGGGTGAGTGGGAAATAGGATGGGGAGATTAGGGTGAGTGGGAAATAGGATGGGGAGATTAGGGTGAGTGGGAAATAGGATGGGGAGATTAGGGTGAGTGGGAAATAGGATGGGGAGATTAGGGTGAGTGGGAAATAGGATGGGGAGATTAGGGTGAGTGGGAAATAGGATGGGGAGATTAGGGTGAGTGGGAAATAGGATGGGGAGATTAGGGTGAGTGGGAAATAGGATGGGGAGATTAGGGTGAGTGGGAAATGAGAGGGGAAAGGAAGCGCGACATAGGGCAATCGAGAATTTGGGTGGCAAATGAGTTTGATTGATTTGCCGATCTGTGTGTGCAGCTCCTGAGAGGCGGAAGCGAGAGGGCGCGGGGGCGGGAGGCGGGTGAGGCGGGATTCGCGGGAGTGGCGGAGCGTCAGAGGGTGGGGAGGGGGGGCCATAAGAGGAGCAAAAAGACAATTTCGACCCTGTGGTTCCAGGTTCTGGTGTGCCCGGGACGTTAGGGGAGAGAAGTCAGGGGATATGATCGACAGTCCCTTGATTCCAGCACGTACCTTGCACCTGATTGCTACGTCCTGCGCCGCAAGCATAGCCGCGTATGGGGACGACTCGTCGCGATCGGCCTTCACCTTCATGCCGCCTGCCCACCCACGAACAAAAGAGCCAACGACGCGAAGGAGCAAGAAATCAATGTCAGGAGGCGCCTAGAGAATTGCGGCCAGGCCCCCGAAGAACAGAAGAGCCAAGCACGCGAAGGGGCAAGAAATCAATGTTGGGGGGGGGAGAGCGTGAGGTTGGGCAAGAAATCAAGGAGCGGGGGTTGGGGGGGGGAGGGGAAACGAGGGGCGAGGGGGGAGGAGCGTGAGGGTGTGGGGATGGAGGGAAGAAGAGTAATTTGGAGAATTCTAAAAAATAGCCGATGGGAGATGGCATTGAAGGGAAAACAAGGGGTTGGAATCCGCAGCAAGAGCGAAGGGTCCCGAGCACGCTTGACGGAGTGTCAGAGTGACCCGCTGGAATCTGGAAACGTCGTACACACCATACATCGAACGGCGGATTCAAACAGATGGAACTGCAAAACTGCGCGGTAGGCTCCTTCTAGTAACTCCACCAGCGAAAGGTTCGACCTAATACTAAGGTTAAGGAGCAGGAGCAAGAGTCTGGCACTGTGGCCTGTGAGCGGCCAGGTGACGGGCTAATCACTACCATGCGTTGTAACCTGGTGCTGAAGGTACGGCTTCACCGTACGCACGAACTAACCGGAAACCCTAACGCGCCGACAACGCTCTTCAAAACTAGGGGGAAAGGGCCCATTGCAGCAAGCACGGAGAGCTATGCGGAGGCTTGGAACCTACGACAGCGCTAGATGTGAAAGGAAAAAGAGAGGCATACCAGTGACTCGGCACATGGTTTCCTTGCCGGAGAGATCTGTCACGTGCTGCAGGTAAGGGCAGATGGGGAAGAGACGATCGCCAAGGGAAGGAGGCAGGTGGGGGAGGGAGGAGAGAAAAGCACATGTGGAGGGTAAGTTGCAGGGGGGAAAGCCGACGATAGACGAAAACGGGAGAAAGTAGATGTTGTATGCCTGTTGCGCCGGATCAAAAGCTGTGGAACCCAGCGAACGCGATTGGATCGCAGACACGAAGACGAGTTGAAGATTGCACAAACAGACACTACCGTGACACAAATGTGAAGAGACTGAACGAACTGCGCGAAATGTTACTCACCACGAAGGTGTCGTTGAAGGATGCGAAGATGTGTGCGACACCGAAGACGATCTCGCCCTCTCGCACCTGCGGGCCAGCGGGACCCTTCTCCTCCTTCACTTCTTTCACCTTCTTCTTGGAAGACTGCGGGAGGGAGGAGGAATCAGGATTGAGAGGGTCGGGTGAGGTGGAGACCAGGCAAAAAAAAGAGGAAAAAAATCTAGAAAAAAAACCATGCTCCTACTTCACAACTTTCGGGAGCACGAGACAAGGATAATTCCGGACGAGACGACACGTTATGGGACGAGACGAGACAAGTGATTGTATTGGACTGGACGACAGGACGGGGACGAAGGAAGTCAGAGGGGCAACGGGGCCGAGATGAGGAGACAGGGGGAACGGCGAAGGGGAGAGCAGCGTGGAAGGCACACGGGTGCAAACGGGGGACAGAGGAGGATGCCGGGAAGAGGGTGGTAACGAGAGAGAAGGAAAAGTAGCTATTGACCAACATACGAGACATGTGACTTAGGAGTCCAGCCCGTGAAATGCCGTCAATCAAGCACATGGAAGATTCGGGTCACAATACTTGATAATAAAAGTGTTTTGAGACGTCTCAAAGCACATAGAAGATCCGGTCACAATACCACCGAACAAGCCCCCTCAATGAGTAAATTCAGATAAGAGAGGGATTTGAACTCTAGAGAACAAACGCGCAAACTCAGCCGGCCAGAAACAAACTGCTTCTTAAGAAATCAGCCGACGTGCTCCGGAACCCTCGCACTATGAACGCCTTCCGGCGAACTCGGCCAATGAACGCATTTGTGCAAAGGGGAACGGCCATCGCACTTACTGGACCTTCCACAATCGCCGAACGAGTCCCTACCACCCGCTACACGGTGCAAGGAATGCAACGGCCAATTCATAACCTCCCTGACAAAAACCCTCACATCCCACAATGATCCACACAGAACACCCCGCACGACCACTGCGAACGATGAATCTATTCCCCAAGGTACACACAGTGAAGGACACGAGCTAAACGGGTAAGGATAACGAGGACTTGCCATGGCTGTGGTTGTGGGAAGCTGAGCGGAAAGGCCGCTGGGAGGAAGGGAAACCCTAACGACTGGAGAAAGAGAGGAGAGGGAAAAGGAGGCGAGGATGAAAGAGGCCACGGAGAAGAAGCAAGGAGAGACAAACCAGCAATTCCTAAGCGAACCAAAACCGCTGGTGGCGAAAACATTGGACAGCTTCAAAACTTCGGAAAAATCTGGTAACAGAATCTGGACAATTCGTCGTGAAGTCTCGCAGGGGTTCAGGTGTTGGGGCTTGCCTTTGACGTTTAACGTTGAATGGAACGTTTGCCGTCAACCTGCCGTCAGATGAAATTGCCTCGCGCTCCCAGATGGGGCTGCTGTTGCAAGAGCCATTTCGGTCATTGCGAGGAGCCCACGAACCGTATTCAAATAATTTGCATTAAAAGATTGATACACTCAGCATTCTCAACAGAAACGTAAGTCTGTCATGCAATATACGCTACCTGATAAATCGGAATATAAATAGAATAACAGATTTAGCAATCTTGTGTTACAGTTTTAGCGGAACCACAGTTCAGATAGACTTCTTGCACGTATATAGGCTTACGTATTTGCTGTCCCACATTGTGCACGGCAGAAGTTAATTTGAACATGATAGGGTATCCCAAGTGGAAAACGAGTTTCATTCTTTTACACATATCACTCGATTTTCATGTAAACTATATGCATGCATGCATCAACATGTCAAAAATAGCCGATAACGCATCACAAAAAAATTATCACTTCTTTTTGCCAGTTGCGGCAGCAGGAGCGGGCGGCGCATCGCTCTTATCATCAGCCAGGTTCAGCAGCAGCGAATCAGAGGAGAGGAAGACGCGGTTGTTGCTATTGGCCAGCGTGTTGGCAATCTCCCTGGCCGCCTCAATCTTCCTGAGAGTGATGAACGAGGGGTTGTTGGCGATGGCCTCTCCTATCAGCTGCGCACTCGTGGCTTCTCCCTGTTGTTTGTGGAGAAGTGGGGAAGGGAAGAGTGGACGGTGGGGAAGAGAGAGGGCGGACAGGAGCGTGTGGTGATGAAGGACGAATTATTGGCAATGGCTTCTCGCACATCAGCTGTGCACATAAAAAGAACACTTACACAGCTGATGTGAGCAGAAGAATGATCAAATTCTGCTCCCAGCTCACCTGAGCTCCGCCTGCTGCACCACAAACTTGGCGTGCTCCGCCTCCTGTAAGCACATTCCCCGCTCTTTCTCTCTATCTCACACACGCACATACATGCATACCCCACCACACACACACATACATGCATACCCCACCACACACACACCTGCGCTCGAATGATCGCTCCCTGTTTGCCCTGCTCCGCCTCCTGTGCCGCCCTTCACCACCCAAGCACACACACGTACACACAAACAGACACCCCACTATCCCCTCACCTGCGCTCGGATGATCGCTCCCCTCTTGTCCTGTTCCGCCTTCTGCACCACAAACTTGGCCCGCTCCGCCTCCTGAGCCGCCACTTGCTTCGCCTCGATGGCTGCTGTGAACTCGCGTCCGAACGTGAGGTTGGTGATGGAGACATCGTCTAGTGCTATGTTGAACGACGCCGCCCGCTCCTCCAATATACGGCGGATCTCCCTGCTCACAGACTGGTGGGGCGGAGGGTGCGAGGGTCAAGGGGTGAAGGAAGAAGAGTGCCATGAGCTCAAGCAACCTGCTTCGCCTCAATAGCTGCTGTGAACTCGCGCCCGAGCGTGAGGTTGGTGATCGACACGTCGTCCACTGCAATGTTGAAACTGGACGCTCTGTCCTTCAGGATGCGGCGAATCTCCCTGCTAACAGACTGCGGGAGGGGGGTAAACAGGGGGGGGGGGGAAAGGGGAGGGGGGAAAGTGGTAGACGGGAAAGGGGAGGGGAGGGGGAATGGGAAGCATGAATCAAATCAAATCAAATGGTGAAGGGGAGTGAACAGTGAACCCGCTCTGCCTCCTGTGCCGCCACCTGATTCTCCTCAATGCTGTGAACTTGCGCCCAGGTGTGTGGGGTTGAGGGATTTAAAGAGATGCAAGGAAGATGGTGCTGTGAACTCGCGCCCACACATGAGGCTGGTGATCGACACGTCGTCCCGTACCACAGCAACCAAGTAACCAACCTCTTCGTGCATTGAGGTGTATTTTGAGGCGCCTCAAAATACACCTCAATGCACGCGTATCACAGCAACCAAGTAACCAACCTCTTCGCACATCTTGCTGTGTGATGAGCTGGCATGAATTGTATGGCACCATTACTGAATTCAGAGTCTCCTGCACACCATTCTTCAGCAGCGGAAAGGTTCTCACTGCTCAGTACCGCTCAATACCATGCCATACCTCTCGCTGTGTGATCAGCTGAGTGGCATTGTATTGAGCTACCACCGAGTGTATTGTCTCCTGCACAGTTAAAAGCAGCACCCTCTGTGCTGTGCTTCCCATGTCACTTCCCTGCTTCCCCATCCCCTTATCCTATCACAAGCACGAACCTCTCGCTGTGTGATGAGCTGGCTGGCGTTGTACTCAGCCACCACGGATTTCAGAGTGTTTTGAGACGTCTCAAAACACTACTTTTATCACGTTGCTGGCATTGTAATGAGCCACAACGGATTTCAATGTCTCCTCGTCGGCAGCACCCTCTGCTCCCTCAGCCCACCAACGCTACAACGGATCCCAAGCCATACTACACCACTCTCTTCCCTTGCAACCCCATACCTCTCGCTGCGTGATCAGCTGGCTGGCGTTGTATTGAGCCACCACGGATTTCAGAGTTTCCTGCACGATTGAAGGCAGCACCCGCTCCGCATAGTCCTGGCCCAAGGTGCGGTAGATGGTGGGGAGGCGGTCCGACATGGGACGCGTGAGCACTCGCAGAGTGATTCGGACCTGAGATTAGGGCAGGGGCAAGCAGCGCATGGGAGAATGGTGAAGGAAACACCAGCACAGGTTAGAACCGCAGAAGCACCCGCTCCGCTTAGTCCTGCCCCAGCGTGCGGTAGATGGTGGGCAGGCGGTCGGACACGGGGCGAGTGAGCACTCGCAGGGTGATTCGGACCTGAGAGGGAAGGGTGGAGGAGAGACAGAGGTCAGCAGAGGAAAGAGGGACTGGGGGAGAAAGCAGCAGCACCCGCTCTGCATGGTCCTGGCCCAGCGTGCGGTAGATGGTGGGCAGGCGGTCGGACATGGGGCGCGTCAAAACACACAGAGTAATGCGAACCTGAGAGTAGGGCAGGGGAGAGTGGGGCACAGGGCACAGGGGGAAAAGGGGTGAGAGAAGAAAGGGGAAAAGGGGTGAGAGAAGAAAGGGGAAAAGGGGTGAGAGAAGAAAGGGGAAAAGGGGTGAGAGAAGAAAGGGGAAAAGGGGTGAGAGAAGAAAGGGGAAAAGGGGTGAGAGAAGAAAGGGGAAAAGGGGTGAGAGAAGAAAGGGGAAAACGGCAGCACCTGCTCCGCATAGTCCTGATTTTGCGTGCGGTAGATGGTGGTAGTTGGTCGGACATGGGGCGAGTGAGCACACGCAGAGCAATGTGAATCTGCAAGGGGAGAGATGAGGAGACACAGGGCACAAGTGGGGAGTGGGGACGTTAAGCACCCTCCTTGCATGGTCCTGGCCCAGCGTGCGGTAGATGGTGGGGAGGCGGTCCGACATGGGGCGTGTCAAAACACAACCTGGGAGGATGCGGATAACGGGAGGGGAGGTTAGGGCGCTTGGGACAGGGCAAAGGGGGTAAGGGAAGAGAGGGGGAAACAGCAGCAGCACCCGCTCCGCATAGTCCTGAGCAGAGTGCAGTAGATGGTGGGCAGACGGTCAGACATGGTGCGATTGAGCACTCGCAGGGTGATTCAAATCTGACCGGTGGGAGGACCGGGAGAAGCAGTGGGACAGAAGTGGCGGCTGAGTGGGGTCGGGGTGGGGCTGGCAAGAAGCTGACCGGGGGCCTGGGCGGGCGGGGAGCAAGGTGAGCGGGCGGCTGGGTGGGAGGCTGGGTGGAGTGGAGCGTTTGGCATGATGATTTGTGTTTCGAGTCGACTCAAATCACAATTGACTGTAAACTCATGCTGGCATGTCAGTTCACCGCGCTAACGTCATCCACACACGAATTCGTCTACCTACGCACCGCATTCCGCCTGCACCCACCGAGCTGCGTTCACGCCACACGCCAAACCTGACCAGCCACCCGCTAAACGACATGCCCAGCCACACAGGACAAAAGAGGCCCACCATTTGCAGATCGCGGCTGCCGGACGTGCTCTCCACGAGGTGGGGTCGCGCGCGCACGTCGTAGATAATGGGCCACTCAATACCGGGGATGATGAAATGCGTCCCTTCCTGGTATACCTGTTGGATGGAATACGTTAGAATGGGATGAGATGGGATGGGACGGGACGGGACGGGACGGGATGGGATGGGATGGGATGGGATGGGATGGGATGGGATGGGATGGGATGGGATGGGATGGGATGGGATGGGAAGGGGATATGGGGTATACAAGAGGTATTGGAGCGCAAATGGATTGAAAGGTTGAAAACACAGGAGGGAGTGAAGGTGTGAGTGAGGGAGGGAGTGACGGGGAGTGAGGGAGTTAGTGAGGGAGTGAGTGAGGGAGGGAGTGAGTGAAGGAGAGAGTGAGGGATGGATGGAGGGAAGGAGAGAGGGGAGGAGGAGGAGAAGAGTGGGGGATTGATGAAGGGCATTTGCACCTAGTACACCCTAATTTGCAGGTCGTTTTTTAATCAGATGACGAGGAGCGAGCGCGGGAAAGGGGGGCGAAAGGGGGAGAGAACGCGGGGGTAGGGGGAGAAGAGTGAGAGAGTGGGGGGAGGAGAGGGGGGAAGCGGGGGGGGAGAGGGGGGGAGTGGGGGGAGAAGTGGGGGCGGAGGGTGGGGGGGAACAGAGGGGTTCGAGGGGTAGGATATATTCAAACCAGCGCTGCACACGGGGATGACGAGGGAGAAACGAGCGTTGAAGGCGGAGAATGGGCGCAATGAGGAGGGCCGGGGGAAGACTGTACGAGGAGGAGGCCTGAGGCCTTAAGTCCGAAAGAACCTAACGAGACTGCTTATAACGGGAACACTCAGATCAAACCCGATAAATGGACGACCTAACTTCAGGGACAATCACAGATCTCGCCTTACCGTCCATCACCGCACTAAACCGATTCACACCGAAACCCACCGTGTCTTTGATCCCAGAGAGCCGGTTGAAGATAATCGCGCGATGACCTCCCTCCACGTTGTACAGACTGTGCACCGCACCGTACAGAACCACACCGCCTACCACCGCAGCGCGCAGCACCGATCCGATCGCGCCGCCCGCTCCGGGCGGCACCTTCATATTCTTCATCGCCCCGAGATTCATGGCGCCTAGAGAATAGAATCTAGAAGATTCGATAGCAGATCGACCAGCGGATCTAGAGATTCGGCGGCTCCTTGACTAATGAAATGGCAGCTCGAACAGTCGCGAAT
Organism: Closterium sp. Naga37s-1; assembly: GCA_947471745.1. Classification (NCBI taxonomy): domain Eukaryota; kingdom Viridiplantae; phylum Streptophyta; class Zygnematophyceae; order Desmidiales; family Closteriaceae; genus Closterium; species Closterium sp. Naga37s-1. Next base: position 4,661,088 of record CANJKZ010000774.1, on the reverse strand, counting down.
TCGGCTAGCGAATTCACGGATCCTGGTCCCTGAGGTAGGAAGGGGAGCCGCGCAGTAAACGATGGGCGAAAGAGCTTAACACTGCGAGTGCGACCGGCGAACGAGTCTCCGAACGAGTTGCGACGCAAGAGGCGAAATGTAACGGTGGGCGAACGAGCAGATCGAGCTGGGGCGAAGAGGCTCAACAGCGTGGGGCTCGAGCTGCAACCACAGCTGCAGTCGCGTTTCGGACTCGACTCCAAAAATACGGCTGCCGATTTATCCTCGCGGTGGCAAGTTAACCAAGCTCCCCACCTAAAAACAAAAGGATCCGACACTGCCGCTCAGAAGACAGAAGCGAGCCGAAAAAGAAGCCGCAGGGCTATGGCTGTGTGAAGAAACTGGTGCCTCGAGCTCTCTTTTCCGAAGCCTTCGACCTGGATAGGTCTGGGAAAGCTCCAGAAGCACCAGCAATTATGTAGACGAATCGCACTGTCTCGCACGAAATTGCATTCAACCGTATAAAAATTGGATCATTTTGACATGCGCGTTTGGCCAATGCATCGTGTTTGCCTAAACACCGCCCTACGGTATTGTTTCGTGAAAAAAATGGGGGATAATAATTGGAGGAGCTAATACCGAGGTTGAGTCATCCACACTGCAGACTCGCTATCGTGGTTCCTTTGGTGCACCGCAAACACTTCTGTATCTGTGGAAAGATCTATAACGGCATCAAGGCAATTTAGTACCACTACCTCCTTCAAATCAGACTGATTGCAGTCTAATGTCACCCATAAGCCTCAGCACTAATGGCAACTAAAAATGCTCCCATCCTGTAGAGGCATGTTCTTAAAGCGACGGTGCACATTTGCCACCCAAAACCCAGAACCCTGGCGAACTGTTACTGAAGAAATCCTGGTTTTCGCCAGCCAGCACTTTCGCGCTGGCAAGCCTGGTTCAAAAAAAAAACTTCAGGCATGAGCCCACACTGTAGTCATGATGATTGCGCAAAAACAGCTCATTCCGTTTTGGCCTTTGGTGCCACGTCAGCAAGGTAGGAGAGAACTTGGTGGCCGGGAATGGCTGTGAGAACAGCGAGGAGAAGGATGAGCTTGAGGGTGGTGAACAGATTCACCTGCGTTGATCGGAGGGGAGATTGAGGCAAGGGGAGAGGAAGCAGGACAAGGATTATGATCACCCACAATCCCCCATACCTGCACCCGCAATCCCCCATCCCTACACCCCGTCCCCCATACCTGCTCCCACCATCCCACATACCTGCACCCAGAAGGCAACGTAGAGCAGCAACAGAGCAGCGATTCCCCCATGGAAAGCCAGAGCCGAGAGGAGAGGCTATTGAAGCGACTCAAGAGTCATGAGACACATATACACGCCTGCCTACCTGCACCCAGAATGCGACGTAGAGCAGCAGAAGAGCAGCGATTCCTCCGTGGAAAGCCAGAGCCGAGAGGAGCGGCACACCCCCCGAGGGGAAGGCCTTGAGGTTCACTCCTAGCACCGCCAGCTGCGCGGTGGGGAAAGGTGGGAAGCGGTGGAGAGAGGGGTGGAGAGGGGTGGGGAGGGATGGGAAGGAGAGGGGCAGGGATGCAAGGGCAAGGATTATGCCGTGTGCCGAGTGGAACAGCGGGAAAGAGAAGCAGTGGTACCACGGAAAACGAGAGTGGCGTAAACGCTTGAGATGTGGGGAAAGGCGGATGGCAAGGTAAGCAAAAAGGTGTGTGGTGAGCTGAGCGCCAGGAGAGGGCTGCAGCGTCGTGACAACTAGAACCAAGGCAGTAAACAAGGGGTACGCTGAGCACAGAAGCCACATGTAGCCCCCACACACACCACAGATAACCCCACAAACACATATCCTCGCATCAAATACCCCCGCACTACACAACCCCGTACCACACATATCCCCAAGCCACACAACTCCACACCACACGTACCCCCACAAGCAGCACCACCAGCGGCAGCAGCACGAGCGCCACAAATGAGTACGAGACGACAAACGCCGGCCGGGAATCCGGCTTGCGGAAGATATGCGTAATCTCGGGCTTGGCAGAAAATCGCTCAGCCAGAGATTCCGGGCGGGCGGGCAGCTTGGGGGCAGTCTCAGGGGCAGCAGGCAGGTCAAGGTCAACAGAGCCGAGCTGCCAGTCAAATGCGTTGTCCATGACTTGGTCTCCCACAATCAGTTTCAGAGTGTACTCGCCCGAGTGGTAGAACAGACGGTCCATCATCTCCAGCAGCTCCTGTTGGCGTGGGTGGGGAGCAGTGAAAAGCGGTGGAGTGAGTAGAGGAGGGTGAGGGGAGCAGGAAGGTCGAGGTCGACAGAGCCGTACTCTCCCACTTGGTCTCCCACGATGAGTTTGAGGGTGTACTCTCCCAAGTGGTAGAACAGACGGTCCATCATCTCCAGCAGCTCCTGTTGAGAAGATGGAAGGGGATAGAGAAACGGTGCAAGGGAGTGGGAGGGAGTGAGGAACAGGGAACAGGGAGGGGGGGCAGTCTCAAGGGCAGCAGGCAGGTCAAGGTCAACAACGCCGAGCTGCCAGTCAAATGCGTTATCCATGAATTGGTCTCCCACGATCAGCTTGAGAGTGTACTCTCCCGAGTGATAGAAGAGACAGTCCATCATCTCCAGTAGCTCCTGTTGACATGGGTGGGGAGCGGTGCAAAGGAGTGGAGAGAGTAGATTGGAGGGGTGCAAAGGAGTGGAATGACTTGGTCGTCCAAAACGAGCTTGAGAGTGTACTCGCCCAAGTGTTAGAAGAGCCGCGCCGCTCCATCAGCTCCAGAGGCTCCTGTTGGAGCAGATGGGAGGGGATAGAAAGCGGTTCAAGGGAGTGGGAGGGAGTGAGGAAGGAGTGCAAAGAAGGGGGAGCACGAGAGTAGAGAGGGGTGATGGCAGAAGGGTGAAGTGTAGACAGGGCGAGTGATACCTGATACTACCAGAGCATAGGACAGGCAGGCCAGCAGGGCAATGGGCAGGCCAGCAGGGCAGTAGCTGGAAAGGCTGCACTCACGAGCTGAACTGAGAGGGTGCTGCCGGATAACTTGAGCACTGAGGTGATTTTTGAGGCGCCTTAAAAATAACCTCAGTAGCTGGAAAGGACGCACTGAAAGGCCGCACTCACTAGCCGCACAGAAAGACAGCACTCACGAGCTGGACTGAGAGGGTGCTGCCGGATGGCTTGAGCAGGAAGGAATACGCCATGCCGATGCCGTTCACCAGCTGCAGTACGGCCTGAAGGTCAGAGAGGGGATTGAGAGTAAGTACAGGGGAAAAAGACAGGGTGTTGGTATCGCTCAGGGCAGCAGTGGGAACAGGAAGGAATAAGCCATGCCAATGCCGTTCACCAGCTGCAGCACAGCCTGAAGGGCATCAGGGGCGGGGGAGAAAAGAGGGAGGGAAAAGGGAAGCGGGGCAAGGCGAGAGGAGATGGAGTGTTAATAGCAGTCGTTTGACAGGGTTTATGCTCTCCTGCTCTCCTGAAGGAGTTGCTGGGGTGGGGCGTTTCCATGATGAGAATACTATTTTCCTGAGGAAAAGAAGGAATGTTCCAGGTTGCCCCTTACCTGGTGCAAGACAAAGACTTTCCCTGGAGAAGGAAAGAGTGACATGCGCGGCTTCTTGTGGACTCCTAAACCCTCAGCAGCACTTCCTAGCCTCAAAACAGAGATTCAAACCCTTCTCTACCGTGCTCACTGCCCCGTACCTGGTGGGGAACGAAGGCCTTTCCCGAGGGTGTGGCGAGGGAGAGGGAGACGCGCAGCTTCTGCAGGTGGGTGGCAGAGAGGTCGGTGAAGTTTGTCCTCTTCTCAAAGTCCAGCCTGGCGAGAGGAGGGAGGAGAGTGGAGTGGGGACAGTGGAGAAGGTGAGGAGTCAAAGAGGACCCCCACAGGACTGCTTGCCTGCAGCTTTAAATGCATCATTGAGGAAGAAAGCAGCTCTCTCACTGACCTCAACACACCACAGCCTAGCAGACATGCACCTGATAGCACTTGAACTCACCCCACACAAAGAGAGACCCCTGAGTCCCTGACATAGCCTGGAGGCAAAGAGCAGCGCTCTCACTGACCTCTCCACACCACTGCCTAGCAGACATGCGTTTGATAGCACTCGCACTCACCCATGCCTGGGAACCCACTGCTTCTCCGCACTCACTTCTTCTCAGCCTCAGGAGTGGCACCATCGCTGTCCAACACGGCCACAGACACGCCAGTGACAGCCATGGCCACAGAGAGCAGCACTCTTACTGACCTCACCACACCAGCCCCACACGGGACTCACGCATGCCTAGGAAGTCACTACCTCAAGATACTCACTTCTTCTCAGACTCAGGAGTGGCGCCATCGCTGTCCAGCACAGCCACAGACACGCCCGTGACGGCCATGGCCGCAGAGAGCAGCGTTCTTATTGACTTCACCACACCAGACCCGCACACAGGACTGAACCCGCAAAGAGAGAGTGCAGCAGAGACACTCACTTCTTCTCAGACTCAGGGGTAGCGCCATCGCTGTCCAGCACGGCCACAGACACGCCCGTGACTGCCATGGAGGCAGAGAGCAGCAGAGGGCGTTCCACTGATGCGCTGCCGGCAATGAAGGCCGAGTCGGCCGGGGGGGTGATCTGAAGAGGAAAGCGCAAGTGAAAGAGGGGAACATGGGAGGCAAGAGGTGGGAAGGGTGAGAAGGGTGGGATGGAGAGAAACAGGTTGGGTAGTTAGGATAGGAGAGCAGCAGAGGGCGCTGCACTGATGCGCTTCCAACAATGAAGGCCGAGTCCGCAGGGGGAGTGATCTGGGGACGAGGGAAGTGGGGAGGGGGATTGGAGGGAAACAGGCAAGGAAGGAGTTGGGGAGGGTGGGAAGGGGAGAAGCAGGCACAGTTGGTTAAGTGACTGCTAATGGGATGCCTGCAGAGAGCAGCAGAGGGCGCTCCACTGATGCGCTGCCGACAATGAAGGCAGATTCCGCAGGGGGGGTGATCTGCGGGTGAGGAAAGCAGGGCGTTGGGAAGAGGAGAGGGTAACCAAACAGGGAGAGAGGTGGGGGGGAAGGAAGAGGGGGGAAGGAAGAGGGGGGAAGACGAAGGCACAGGAGGGTAGGATCAGAAGCAGGCAAGGTACTGGGGAGGGCGGAGAGGGACGGGAGAAAGGAGGAGCAGGAGAAAAGAGGGGGGAGGAAAAAAGAAGCAGGCACAGGTGCTACAAGACAGTATGCAGACATGGCATGGGCTTGGAGAAATGCAGACATGGCATGGGCTTGGAGAAATGCAGACATGGCATGGGCTTGGAGAAATGCAGACATGGCATGGGCTTGGAGAAATGCAGACATGGCATGGGCTTGGAGAAATGCAGACATGGCATGGGCTTGGAGAAATGCAGACATGGCATGGGCTTGGAGAAATGCAGACATGGCATGGGCTTGGAGAAATGCAGACATGGCATGGGCTTGGAGAAATGCAGACATGGCATGGGCTTGGAGAAATGCAGACATGGCATGGGCTTGGAGAAATGCAGACATGGCATGGGCTTGGAGAAATGCAGACATGGCATGGGCTTGGAGAAATGCAGACATGGCATGGGCTTGGAGAAATGCAGACATGGCATGGGCTTGGAGAAATGCAGACATGGCATGGGCTTGGAGAAATGCAGACATGGCATGGGCTTGGAGAAATGCAGACATGACATGGGCTTGGAGAAATGCAGACATGGCATGGGCTTGGAGAAATGCAGATATGGCATGGGCTTGGAGAAATGCAGACATGGCATGGGCTTGGAGAAATGCAGACATGGCATGGGCTTGGAGAAATGCAGAGGGCGTTGCACTCAAGGACACGCCCCTTCCGTGCCTGCTGCCAGCTCCTTGCACAATGCAGCACTAACCGCCCCCAATATTGACTGCCTTGACTGGCGTTGACTTAGTCCTCTCAAACGTGAGCGTGTAGACCCCCAGGGTAGACGCTTTAGAAAAGGGTTGGGCAGAGAAGGAGACGCCATCATTGCCTACTGCCAGCTCCTTGCCTCCATTGACTCCCTTGACTCGTCTGTACTTCTCGCCATCATTGCCTGCTGCCAGCTCCTTGCCTCCATTGACTCCCTTGACTCGTCTGTACTTCTCGCCATCATTGCCTGCTGCCAGCTCCTTGCCTCCATTGACTCCCTTGACTCGTCTGTACTTCTCGCCATCATTGCCTGCTGCCAGCTCCTTGCCTCCATTGACTCCCTTGACTCGTCTGTACTTCTCGCCATCATTGCCTGCTGCCTTCCAGCGTGGACGCCTTTGAAAAAGGCTTGGCGGAGAAGGAGACGCCGTCCTTGCCTGCTGCCAGCTCCTTGCTCGAAGAACAGGGAGCTGCTACCCTGTATTTGAGCCTCAACCCACCCACACCATCCACTCGTTGTGTGACTGGCACTGGCATCTCACCTTAAACTTGAGCGTGTAGACTCCAAGCGTGGAGGCCTTGGAGAATGGCTTGGCAGAGAAGGAGACGCCATCCTTGCCTGCTGTCAGCTCCTTGCCAGAAGCAGCACTGCCGCCCCCGATGGTGGCGCTCTGCAGCTTCACTGCCACGCCTGGCACCTTCCCTCCCAGCGCTGTTGTCACACTCACCTGCAGTCACACAAGGGGGGAATCGGAGGGGGTGGGGGGGGTCGCAGGTGCGGGGGTGCACAGTGTGAATCAGCCAGGGATGGAAGGGAAGCACGGGGACAGGAGTGATGCGAGCGAGGGGTGGGAGGATTTACAGTGAGCGTCCCGATAGGGGTTGGAGAAAGTTCCAGTGAGTGTAGGGTCTGAGGAGATGGAGATGTGACCGGGAGACGAGAGGAAGATGGGCACAACACAACACAGAGATGCTGCCTGACTGGGTCACTGGGGGGAGGGCGGACTCACAGTGACCGATCGTGCTTATGGGAGGTGGGAGGACTTACAGTGAGTGTGGGGTCCGCGGAAATGGAGATGTGGCCGGGAGACGAGAGGAAGATGGGCACAAAGATGCTGCATGGCCAGGGGGAGGGTGGATGAAAAACCGTCAGCCATAGAAGCTTGTTAGGCGAGCTGCAGTCGAGAGGAAATCTTTAGATGGGCACAAAGATGCTGCATGGCGAGGGCGAGGGTGGATGAGGGACGGGTGGACGGTGGGGAGGGGGGTTTGAGCGGCGGAAGCACAAGGGGTAGAAGGGTGGGGAGGAGGTGGGAGGGGCGAGGAGGTGGGGGGAAGGGGGGGGGGTGGGATGTGGGGGTGATGGTGGGGTGCGGGAGGAAATAATGGGAGGTACAACATGGAAGAGAAATTCAGAATGCGTACATTTCACGTCCTCTAGTAAAGAATACAACAGGGGGAGGTGAAGAAAGGCGATTTGGGAGAAAAGTGTGAGATAGCGACCAGGGGAACTAGAGTGAGGAGTCAGTGCGAGAGCCAGTGAGAAATAGAGGCAAGAGAACACGGGAGGAACGGGTGGAAAAATGTCCAGAGTCTGCCAAACCACTCCCCCCCATTCCCCGCCCCGCCCACCCCTCTGTTCCTCAACCAGCTCATGGGTTATTCTCGGTGTTACTTTTGAGAATTCTCACAAGTATCACGGGTTGTTGTCAAGCACAGCAAGTGCTCCTGCCCAGGCAGCAGTTTTTACCTCACCCACCCTCCCCGTTCTCTTCCCCTCCTCTTTCCCCCCCTCCCTTCTCTCTGTTCTTCAGCCCAACTCACGGGTTGTTATCAAGCACAGAGCGCTTCCGCTCAGGCAGCAGCCTCCGCCTCCCTCTCCCTCCCCACACTCTCCCCGCCCTCTCCTTTCCCCCCCCTCCTCCCTCCCCATTGTTCGTCAGCCCAACTCACGGGTTGTTATCAAGCACTGCGAGTGCTTCCGCCCAGGCGGCGGCCTCCGCGAGGGAGAGGGGGAGCGCCGCCACCAGATAGCGCCCCGCCTCCGCCACCTTGGTGGGGCGCACGGGGGAGGCGAGCGTGGAGGCCAGCGCGAGGTAACCCATACCAATCTCCCCCCCTCTTCCCCTTCCCTCGCCTCTCCCTCCCTCCCTCCCCGCATTCTCTCCCACTTCTCCCCCTTCTCCCACCCCCCTTAACTCGGTTCATAACCAACTCACGGGTTGTTATCAAGCACTGCGAGCGCTTCCGCCCAGGCAGCGGCCTCCGCGAGGGAAAGGGGCAGCGCCGCCACCAGATAGCGCCCCGCCTCCGCCACCTTGGGAGGGCGCACGGCGAGAGGGGAGGCGAGGGTAGAGGCGAGCGCGAGGTAGCCCGTGATGGCGGACGCCGTGGCAACGAGAGTCCCGCCCTCCGCGGGTGATGCTGAGAAGAAGGAAACGGCGTTGCCACTAGGATCGGCTGGATGATTAGGGGACGCAGGGGGAACGGGAAGGAGGGGAGGGGAGGAAAGGGAGGGGGGTGTGGAGGGGGAAAAAGGGGGAGATGGGGAGGGCAGGACGGGGAGGGCGGGCAGGGGGCGCAAGGCGTGGGGGGCGAGTGAAAAGGAGGCAGGGTGGACCAAGAGAGGGGAGGCGAGCGCGAGGTAGCCCGTGACGGCGGAGGCCGTGGCGACGAGAGTCCCGCCCTCCACGAGGGAGGCTGAGAAGAAGGAGACTGCGTTGCCACTGGATCGGCTGGACGAGTGGGAGAACCGGGGGGCGGGGAAGTGGGGGGGTGGTGAAGGGAGGAAAGCGGGGAGAGGGGCAGGGGAGGGACGGGAGGGCGGGAACCGGGCGCAGGGGGTGGGGGGGAGTGAAAACGAGGCAGGGTGAAGGAAGAGAGGGGAGGAGAGAGTGGAGGCGAGGGCAAGGTAGCCCGTGAGGGCAGATGCAGTGGCGAGGGAGGAGGAGAGAGATCCATACAAACAGTCAAGTGTGAGGAGGGAAAGAGCAAGTTGACAGTTGATTCCACTTAACAGTGCGAGACGAAGGGCTGTACAAAGAGTAAGCGGAGCGTTTCTTACAGTCAGCTGTGAGGAGAGAGAAGAGCGATCCGACAGCATCTGTAACCGCAGACACCTGCCACATGCAGAGCGAAGCATTGCCACATGCAGAGCGAAGCATTGCCACATGCAGAGCGAAGCATTGCCACATGCACACAATGTTCACATCAGAGCTCTGATACACACATCAGAGCACTGTCACGTGAACACACAGAGCACTAAAACATCCACTCGCTCAAAAACGAGCTAAGAAACTCCATTACTAAGCAAAATCACCTCCCAATCGCAACCACCCAGTCAACAAAGAGTTTTATCCAGTGCGTGCGCAAGTACCAAGCAAAATCACCTCCCAATCCGAACCTCTGGTTCGCAACCACCCCACCTGCTTCTCATCCACCAGCCCCAGCTCCTTGAGTGCAGCCAGAGCCTCGAGAGCCACGCCCACAGCACCACCACGACCTCTCACCTTTCAACAGCCCCACTAATCACCTGCTCCCCTCCCCCATCACATCTAGCTGTCACCACTCCGACTCTCACCTGCTTCTCATCCACCAGCCCAAGCTCCTTGAGTGCAGCTAGTGCCTCGAGCGCCACGTCCGCAGCACCACAACCTCTCACCTTTCATCAGCCCCACCTGCTTCCCATCCCTCACCTAGCTCTCACCCATCCCGATTCCCACCTGCTTCTCGTCCACCAGTTCCAGCTCCTTGAGTGCAGCCAGTGCCTCGAGTGCCACGCCCGTGGCAGCCACGGACGACACCCCCTGGCTGTCCTTCGCCGTTGCCCACGTGCCATCCGCCTGCTTCAATGCCTGAGAACACACAAAGCACAGTATCGAAAAGTCTCAGAATTTGAAGCGTTTCAACGCTCATGTGGGATACGCCTGCTTAAGTGCCTAAATATGCACAAAGATGCTTAAGCTTTTGTTCTTTCTTCCCCACAAAAAAACTGAAACAATATTACAAGCGGTTACGAGCACGGGACAACACAAACGAAACCACATGTGACACTAGTGCCAAACCTCATAAGGAGCTCAAGGATAGCAGCATAGATGAGAGGCTTACGAGGATTGCGGCGGCAGCCTTCTTAAGACCTGAAGGCACGGATCCAGTGCTCCACTTGTTGGCCTGTTGTTTGGTTGTTACATTGGAGCATACGTAGGGGAGGAGGGCACGGATGGAGCAATGAGCACGCAGGGGAGGAAAAAGGAAAGGCTGCTGCAGACAAAAGAGGGTCCATTCCCAGCAAGTAAGGTCGCTAGCTTTTTCTCTCTATCTTTCTCTCTATTGCACGAATACGTCTCCTTGCATCACCTTGAGGATTTGCGTGCCGGCTGCAGCATAGAACAGCTGGTCGAGGGACGAAGAGGATGCTGACGCGGAAAAGAGAGGCTCTGCTTCCTGCAAACAAACAAGGAGTGTGGGGCAGAGGGAGTGTTCATCAAACACACAACGCATGAACATAACATAAGCGTGAAACGTTGTGACGCGGGTACCATGGCTGCAACAAGAAAAGGCTGCAACAAGGAAGGCTGCTTTGAGGTTGCTTTAACAATTACGTGAACACCGTCGCTGCTTGAGGCCTTAATTACCTTGACAACGGCGCTAACGCCCTTGCAGCCGAGCGCAGCGGCGATCGACACCTTCTGGAAGGCCTCCTCTGCTGACGTGGCGGCGGGAAGCTTCTTCAACCACGCGCAGAGCTTGGCCGAATCGAGCGACGATTTCGAGACGACGCTCAGAAGCTTGACTGCCTGAAAGGTCTCCTTCAAGCTGGTGATATGGGAAACGGCAAGAGGTGGAAAGGGAGAATGCGACGGCAGCACATGATGAGACCAGAGGCAATTGTGCGCTTAGTTTGGAGATTCCTCGGAAAACAGCAATAACGGGATTCACAGCATGAAATGTCTCCGTTAAACCGGGGAGACGAGAAACGGTACGTGGTGGAAAGGAAGAGCGCGATTGAGCGAAACGCTGACAACGGTACGACGCGTAAGATTGCAAGTAAAAAAACAACTACTCCACAATAATTTCGCCCCTCTCCCTAGGATGACGAGACGAGCAAAACGGGCGCGCTTCGTCTCACCGGCACTGATTGACTAATATAACGCCCGATCATGTGATCTGAAACGGAAATGCGGCATCATCGTGTCCGGCGGCAAACAAGAGAGTCTAACATGGTAACCAGCAGAATCTGATTCTCGATCTAACATTCGCTCACAAGAAAGTCATACCATGTAAGTCCAGCAACCGTCGGGCTGATCTAATAGGGTCATAAACGATCGGATTTATGGAGAAAGGACTTTCGATATAGTAAACGGCGACACGACGATCGTATGCCGTCCGATTAATGCCACTTAATCCACACAAAGATAAAGAATGTAACTTTCAGCTGATGTACGAGCCGTCTTCGGAAAGGACGGAACCAGAATGTGTTCATGGTTGGCTAAAGAAACGCATTGAAGATTGACAGCGGCGAGAATTTTGAGTCTATTCCGAAAACATGAGGTCATGTGGGTCAAATCTCACCTGCCGTAGGAGCCGTCGTCCGACGGAACTGCGAGAGTCTTTGCTGCTTCCACGGTTGCTAACGGCGACGCATTGACGATGGCCGCGCCAGATCCGGCGAAGACGAGGGAGATAATAGCGAGTATGGCCATGAATCCGCGCGATGCTGCACACATGACACCAGAACGAACTTTCGAAAAGAGTCACCAGATGCGAAGAAGGTGCTTTGAAGAATTCTAAAATAACCCACAAAGTTCGGAATTGTGACTTGATCCCAAGCACGTGACAGCGAGATCTGGTAGATGAATCTACGACGACGGAAAAATAGACGCGAAGGCACTAATGATCTGGGAAGCCTACCTGAAGCAGTCGCCATGGCTAGGGACAGTGACCAGAGGATGTGACAAGGAATTTCCTAGACAAGACCGAGAGATCCAGAATTTGAGCCTCGAGATTGCCAGAGGAGTGGATCAGTGATCAAGGAATGAAGGGTGTGGGTGGGATGGGAAAGATGGTTGGATGTTTGTGCGACCTCTTTCCATTACAAGAACTGTGTTACAGTTTTTGAATCAAAATATGGTTCATGGTAAGACTTTTATTATCAAATGCTGAGCCAAGGCACACACTGTATTGAGGGACATTTGATGTAAACAATTGTGTAGTAAACACAGAGCACTACATTAGTTGTGATGCACTAACTTGAGCTCCTGAACTTTTGAAACCATGGACCGAACCAGCTAGCAGGGCACCTGCAGCACACCCGCAGAGAAAAATATATCAATCCAGCAGAGGATGCAAGCAGCTACTAGCAAATACTTCACAGAAAACACAATCCCATCATTAGAACAAGTTGTTCCCCTTGAAAAACTGAATGAGAAAGCATGAACCCCCCACAAGAATGATGCACGTAGCCTGGGAGGCCTAGAAGGCAGTTTGAGATATGGAGAGGGCGTTAGCTATGTGGGTACTATTGAAGTGCACCCAAGCTACTTGAGCTAAGGTGTTCCCCCCTCCCACCAGCACATTCATCTCTCCAGCTCTAAGCTTTGGTCTGTGCCACACGAACATCTCTTAAGGCTATCAAAAGCTTGATAAGAGGGCCTCAGAGACCATTTTGTGGCAGCAAAAAAACTGCACTTTCTAAATCAGTAACCAATATTCGGCTCGTCCTTTAGTGGGGTTCAGGTCTCTCACCTCGTTTGTTCCTGAGGTCGCTTAATCAGCGGATGGAAAATATTGACAGAAACCTGACAGCCGGCCAGCACTGCAGCAAGCTCAGAAGCGAGCGCGCGCTCGGAAAGCACACACAATTTGTGTCAGGGAAGCAAGCGCCTGCATGAGACAATTCATGTTACAGAAAGTCGTGAAAATCTCGCAAGTTAATTTGTACTGAAAGGAAAAAATGGACACGACTACACGCGGATGTCCCGTGAGAAAACGTCCTCGCAGCACACAGGAGGCTGCGGCCGGCCTAGCAAGGAAGAGCGGTGGTCGGTCCACAGATGGGAGTCTTGAGGCGGAGGCACACAAGCCGACTGCAAACAATCAAGACGGATAAAGGAAGTAGGTAACAAAATAAACTACAGATCACAGACAACGGAGAGTGCAGATAAACGGAAGTGAACATATGAAATGCTTTGTAAGTTACCATATTACGTGATAGCGTCGATACGACATTTCTCTAGGCCAAACTAGCGAAGTGGTTAGTCAACACTTCACGTGTCATAGCAAGCCCAGGAAGAGGTCTGTTCACTCTGTAGCACAAGCCAGAAGAGCACATCGCGTTCCCTCTGAAAGTCAGTTGCGATGCGATCCTCGTGCCCATATACCATACAGTACACATCTGGGCCATGCCACACAACCCTTGTACACATGCCCGTTTGAGCCCCCCGACCCTGCCTTACTTACCCTCTGGGCCTATACCGGTAAGTGATTCTGCATTTCGCAAAGGTTTCGTCAATTCACACCTAGCAAAAATGGGCTTACCGTATCAAAAAATTGTAACTCACAGTCGACAGTTTGACTTCAGTCTCTTCAGTCAAACCTCGGTTTCTGCGGTTAGTATTGGTTCAAATCACTGCAACTTGCTCAGGGGGCTTGTAAATGGGGTGCAACTGGCTGACGCAAAAAATGCGGGTGAAAGGTTTCTTAAATGTCAAAGGCAAATTTGTGCGCAGGGGTTGAGCATCATGTGTACGGTACAGGCACAGGCCAATCGATGTTCACATCTCTGGAGCGTCGAACAGGCCCTGAACCTTGCTGTTTGAAGGAGGTACAATCAAGGGTCAATTGCCGTAAATCTTTAGTTATACCTGTGTACCATTTCGTAACACAATGGATCTAACCATACCATGTGACAACCAGGTCTCGGCAGTCTAGGTTTTGACACAACACGAAGTCTCAAAGTGGCTGGTGTTACGCGAGTCACGACATTTCTAGAGACTTCCCGCCAACACGTGTCAAACTATATGTTTGTGTTCTCTCTAGGCTATAGTGGGTTAGCCTACAAGGGGTACAACACTTTAGGGTTAACCAACTCATTCATACTTCATTCATTCCTGCACAGTGATTTTGACATGGTATTCAGAGCAAGAAACTTGTTAAGTTTTTAGGGCCCACCGATAGTTCCGCTCGTTCCTGCCCGAAACGCCCTTGCGCTGTCCGGCCCTGCTCGCACAGTGTCGCGCTGCCCTGCAGCTACTCGCACTGCCTGCCCCCCGCACGTCGCGCCCTGCTGCAGCCCGCGCGTCGCGCTCTGCTGCTCCGCGCGTCACGCCCTGCTGCAGCCAGCGAGTCGCGCCCAACTGCAGCCAGCGCGTCGCGCTCTGCTGCCCTGCACGTCGCGCCCTGCTGCAGCCAGCGCGTCACGCCCTACTGCAGCCAGCGCGTCACGCTCTGCTGCCCCGCGTGTCGCGCCCTGCTGCAGCCAGCGCATCGCGCCCTACTGCAGCCCGCGCATCGCGCTTTGCTGCCCCGCGCGTCGCAGCCCTGCTGCCCTGCACAGCGCGCGCCCTGCTGCCCTGTCCACCACGCGCCCTGCCCTGCAGCCCGCGGCGCGCCCTGCCTTGCCCAGCCGCGCCGCCCAGCCCGGCCGAGCCGTGCCGCCCAGCCCGAGCCGGCCTGCCCAACCCGAGCCGCGCCGCCCTACCTCGATCACCAGCCCCATCGAGCCGCCCTGCTGCTACTACTGCTACTGCTGCTCGTGCTACTGCTGCTGCTGGTGGAGGTGCTGCTGGGAGTGCTGGGAGTGCTGGAGGTGCTGCTGGTGCTGGAGGTACTGGACCTACTACTGACCGTCACTGCCTGTCATGGCCACTATCACGGCAGTTGCAGCAGCTAGGGGTGGACAGCGACGGTCACTGCCTCTCCCGGACGACCCCACCCCTCAGCAGCTTCGCGAGTGGGTTCTTCAGCGAGCCCGTCCAGGTGGTGGAGGCTTTGGTTTTCTACATACTGCACAGTGGCGGCATCAGAGTCAGCAAGAGACCTTCTCCCAGCAGGTGCTTAGTGAGTTGTTTCCTCAGCGATGTGTCACGGGTTCTGTCAAGGCTACTGTACTAGGTGCTAGTGAGTCTGCTGCCGCACTAGGTGCTAGTGAGTCTGCTGCCATTCAGGATGTCTGGGTTGATATCTTTATTCCTGGAGGGCAGCGTGTGGCGATCTGTACGTGCTCCCAGACTGGCCGCCACCTTGCTACGTTCACTCGACGGCCTAGGTCTAGTCTGTACACACTGACCACAGCGCCTGCACAGGTGGCTGAGGCAGGTTAGGTGGCTACGTCTGGTCAGCTTGCAGCGTCTTGCTCGTATCGGACACTCTCCTACCAGACTCTCCTCTGGCACCATAGCCTCGATCACCCCTCCCTGCCGCGTCTCCGCAGTGTGCACTCCCGTCTCCTTGTCTCCGGCCTTCCCAGGTCCCTGCCCTCCCTCCCGCGCTCGCCTGCCCTGCCGTGCCTTCCCTGCGTCGAGGGGCGGCAGCGCGCCGCTCCTCAATCCTCCGAGTTTCCTCCGACCACTGCTCCTCTGCAGACTCTCCACATGGACGTTTGGGGCCCGGCCCCCGTCGGTGGAACGGACCAGGAGCGCTACTTTCTGCTGGTTGTTGACGACTACACACGTTACACTACTGTCTTCCCCTTGCGTCGCAAGGCGGACGTCAGCGGTGTTTTGATCCTCTGGATCCGTGTTACTTGTCGCCAGCTACGCGAGCGGTTCAGTTGGGACTTCCCTGTCCTGCGTCTGCACTCTTACAGGGGCGGTGAGTTATCTTCTGACCTCCTTGCGGATTTTTGTCGAGACGAGGGCATCCACCAGTCGTTCACGCTTCAGGCCTCTCCTCAGCAAAATGGGATTGCTGAGCGTCGCATTAGCTTGATCATGGAGGTTGCTCGTACCTCCATGATCCATGCGGCTGCTCCCATTTTCTGTGGCCGTTTGCGGTCCGATATGCAGTGAATCAGCCCAACCTCTGGCCCCGTGTCTCTGAGCCAGAGACCTCGCCCACACTCCGGTGGACAAGGAAGGTTGGCGATGCGTCGGTGTTTTGGGTCTGGGGCGCGCTCTCCCTTGTTCGCGATGCCAAAGCGAGCAAGCTCTCCCCTCGCACTCTCCGCTGCGTCTTCCTTGGCTTCCCCACCGACGCCCTGCCGTGGCAGCTCTACCACCTGCGCTCGCGATGAGTCTTCTCCTCCTAGGACGTCACCTTTGACGAGGCTGTCTGTTTCTATAGGCTACACCCGCACGCGTCCCACCCGGTCCCCTTAGCGCCTCTTTTCTTTGTACCAGCCCCCCCCCCTTGGAAGACCCCCTCCCCCTACAGGGTCCTGCTCCCTCAGGTGTGTCTCAGGTAGACCCACCCCCCTTGGTTGAGCCTTTGGAGATCTCTTCTAACTCCTCTGGCCCAGCTGAGGGGGGTGACCCCGCCGCTGACGACACGGTGGCCACTCGCCGCTGTCCATGCTTGGAGACCCCCCCTGGTTTTCCGCCTCGGCCGTCTTCGTCGCCTCCGCAGCCTGCTGCTGTTGACTCTGGAGCTGAGACTGCTAGTGCTGAGCCTGGGGGTGCTAAGACAGAGGGTGCGGGTTCTGGGGCTACTGCGACTGGGGGTGCTGCGAATGGGGGTGCTGCGACTGGGGGTGCTGGTTCTGGGGGTGCTGCGACTGGGGGTGCTGGTCCTTGGGGTGTTGCGACTGGGGGTGCTGACTCTGGGGGTACTGCGAGTCCTAGTGGCGGTGGAGCTGTGGGTGACTCTGCTGGAGGTCCTGGAGCTGGACAGCCACCACAGCCTAATCTACTTGAGAAGCTCTCCCCGTAGGCGATTCGTGCGTGGATCATTTGGCGAGGCACTCCTGGTGGTGGAGGCTACAGTCCTGCTGGTGCTGGAGTTGCTAGTCCTGGAGGTACTGCTGGTGCTGGAGGTACTGGAGATACTGCTGGAGGTGCTAGAGGTGCTGCTGGTGCTGGAGGTACTAGAGGTGCTGCTGGTGCTGGAGGTGCCGGAGCTACTAGTCCTAGAGGTGCTACTGGTTCTGTAGGTGCTGGACCTACTAGTCGTGGAGGTACAGCTGGTGCTGGAGGTGCTAGAGGTGCTGCTGATGCTGGAGGCGCTGGAGCTGGAGTTACTGGAGGTGCTGGAGCTGCTGGTCCTGGAGGTGCTCATACTGGAGGTGCTGGAGCTGCCGGAGCTCGTGTTGCTATTAGTGCTGGAGTGTGCTAGAGGTACTGCTGGAGGTGCTGGAGGTGCTGCTGGTGCTGGAGGTACTAGAGGTGCTGCTGGTGCTGGAGGTGCTAGAGCTACTAGTTCTAGAGGTGCTACTAATGCTGGAGGTGCTGGACCTACTAGTCCTGGAGGTACAGCTATTGCTGGAGGTGCTGGAGGTGTTGGTGGTGCTGGAGGCGCTGCAGCTGGAGGTACTGGAAGTGCTGGAGCTGGTGGTCCTGGAGGTGCTCGTACTGGAGGTGCTGGAGCTGCCGGAGCAGGTGGTGCTGCTGGTGCTGGAGGTGCTGGAGGTGCTACTGGAGCTGCTGGCACTGGAGGTGCTGGAGGTACTGCTGGTGCTGGAGGCGCTGGAGCTGGAGGTACTGGAGGTAGTGGAGGTGCTGGAGCTACTGGTGCTGGAGGTGCTGGTGCTGCTGGTGCTGGAGGAGCTGGAGCTGCTGGTTCTGCCCCGCGCCGACAGTTTTTCTACCCGCAGCCGCATTCGTCCTTGCCGCCGCCTGACTCGGTCCTTCGCGAGGTTCTTAGTCTCTTGTCTTCCACTGGCCTCACTCCACCCCTCCAGTGTTCACCGACAGACCAGTGTCCGCCACAGCTACTGCCTGGCTCCTCGCTACCTGCTCCTGCTCCGCACACTGAGGTGAGTGAGTCCCTGACTGAGCGTGGTGAGCCTGAGACTCGTGCTTCCACACCTGTTCGTGCTCGTCGTATCGCCCGTCCTCGTCCTCCTGCCGTCCCAGGCACTCACGGTATGGCACTTCGTCCTTCCTCTGTTCCACAGCGTGTTGTCCTGCCTGAGCCTCCCGCGTCCTCTCTTCCGCACATTCCTGGCCTTGAGTCCAACCTTACTCGTGCTGCCATTCCTACTGTCACTCGTCTCCTTGCTACTGTCGTCACTGACCCTGACCTTGAGTCTACTGCAGCGTTTGCCTTAGTCACTGAGCTAGTCGACTTTGCAGCTAGGAGTCGACTCGACTACGTCGCGAGTCTTGTTACTGAGTCTGAGTCTGTCCGTCCTCCGTCTGTCGGGGGTGAGCTTTCCCTTAGCAGTGACGTCCTTGAGGAAAGACAATTTGAGCTTGAGTGTCTTGCGGCCGCTTTACCTCGTTTCGCATCCATGTTGCTTTACCCTAAGGGAGACCCGGATGGATTTGACATCCTTACCCCGCGATTTTACGCTGAGGCGATCGCGGGTGAGTACTCCTCTCAGTGGCAGACAGCCATGGACACAGAGATGGCTTCCTGGAAGTCCACAAGCACCTAAGTCGACGAGGTTCCTCCTCTTGGGGCGAACATAGTCGATGGCATGTGGATTTTAAGAGTGAAGCGGCCGCCGGGTTCTTCGCCTGCCTTCAAGGCGCGTTACGTTGCTCGAGGCTTCAGTCAGCGACAGGGGGTCGACTTCTTCCAGACCTTCTCCCCCACCCCAAAGACGACTACTCTTCGGGTGCTGCTGCACGTTGCAGCATAGCGTGTCTACAAGCTGCACTCTCTCGACTTCTCCACAGCTTTCTTGCAGGGCAGCCTTCACGAGTAGATCTGGCTACGACGCCCACCTGGCTTCACTGGGTCGTTTCCTACGGGTACCCAGTGGAGCCTCCGGCGGCCAGTCTACGGTCTCCGCCAGGCGCCCCGAAAGTGGCACGACACATTGAGGACTACACTTGCGGCTCTTGGGTTTGCTCCTTCCTCTGCTGACCCGTCGCTGTTTCTACGCACCGACACTACACGCCGTTCTATGTTCTCGTGTACGTCGACGACTTGGTTTTTGCTATTGCTGACACTGAGTCGCTGGCCCAATTGAAGGTGGAGCTGCAGGAGATACACACCTGCACTGACCTGGGTGATCTGCGTAGCTATCTTGGCTTGCAGATCACCCGGGATAGAGCACGGCACACCATCACGCTGACTCAGTCACACATGGTGCACTAGGTCCTTCAGCGCATCGGCTTCCAGTTCTCCTCACCACATCCCACTCCTCTGTCTACCGGCCAGTCGCTCTCAGCTCCACCTTCGGACGAGTCCGTAGAGCCGAGTGGTCTGTACCCAGAGCTTGTGGGTTGCCTCATGTACCTGATGACGTGCACACGACCTGACCTCGCGTACCCTCTCAGCGTCCTGGCTCGCTACGTGGCTCCCGGTAGACACCGAAAGGTGCAGTGGGATGCTGCGAAGAGGGTACTGCGTTACTTGTGCAGTACATCGGGCATGGGGCTCGTGCTTGGAGGACAGGGTTCAATGGTACTCACAGGACACTCCGACACTTCTTGGGCCGACGACCAGGTGACTCAGCGTTCGTCACAGGGTTACACCTTCAGTCTTGGCTCTGGTTCGGTCTCATGGAGGTCCACTCGTTCTTCTTATGTGCTTGGTTCCATCTGTGAGGCCGAGATCTACGCTCGGGCCATGGCTGCACAGGAGCTATGCTGGCTGACCTACCTGCTGACCGACTTGGGGGAGCGGCCTCGTTCTCCTCTAGTTCTGTACGTCGACAACAAGGCAATGCTTGCCTTGTGTCACGAGCAAAGACTGGAGCACAGAACGAAGGACATTGCTCTTCGCTAATTCTTTGCGCGTAAGCTGCAGCAGCGTCGTCAGCTCCGCCTTCCCTACGTGGCCTCGTGGGCCAACACTGCTGATGTGTTCACCAAGTGCCTTGGGTCTGGTGATCATCAGCGTTTCTGCACTACTCTTGGGCTTGTGCCCACTCTGCCTCACCTGCTGGTTGCTTGACTTGCTCTTGTTGTACACTGATATACATCTTTATACCTGCTTGTTTACTCTTGCTAGGTTGTGATCAGTGTACTGCCTTGCTATTATAACTCTGCATGTGAACTGGCATTGTGGCCGCTTGCTTGTGCTCAGATTGTGTGGTGTCCTTAAGATCCACCCTGAGCTTTGCTTTGCTTTGTTCTCTTACTTGACTAGTCTTGTGACAGTCTATTGTGTTTGCTATCTCCCACTTAGCCTATGGGGGTGTGTCAAACTATATGTTTGTGTTCTCTCTTGGCTATACTGGGTTAGCCTACAAGGGGTACATCACTTTAGGGTTAGTACTGTTGAAATATATTTATATATATTCTTCATAATTGTCTGCAGTGTAGAGTGTAGTACATTTCATTTGCTGTAGGTGGTGCACCATGCTTGTCCTTGCTATATCTTGTACTGATCTTTCTTAATCAAACCCTCTTTTGGCCAAACTCTCTCATCACATCCTTGCCTTGCTCTAAACCCTAAAGCTTCGGCTTCTAAGGATGTTCCTAAGCTACTCTAGCTAAGCTACTATTCTGACATGGTATCGAGCTAACTACGCTCCTTGGCCTGCTTGTCTTTATCTTAATGATGGCTCCCTTGCTGGGGTGCACCAAAATCCTGGCGCACGAGCGCCTTTGCTGGCGTGCGACAAAGGCAGCAACTCCCGCTGATCTTCAGAGCGCGAGCAATGCCAGCAGCGTGCTCCGCACGACCGCGCGCGGCTGGCAGTTGCCCCGCGCCGTTTCGTTGCCCCGCGGCCCCCGCGTCGCCCCGCTCCATTTTGTTGCACCGCGGCCCGTGCGTCGCCCCGCTCCGTTTCGTCTCCTCGCAGCCCCCGCGTCGCCCCGCGCCATGTCATCGCACTGCGGCCCCCCACGTCGCCCCGCGCGTTTCGTCGCCCCACCCCGATCTGCCAGCGCCAGCGCCAGCAACGTCGCCAACTGTGAGCGCCAGCGCAAGGAGCAGCGTACGCCGCCCCCCCGTCCTCCCTCGGTTTCCACCGTGGGGAGGGAGGGGGGGAGATGGGGAGTGGCGGAGGTGACCAGCAACTCGTCACGAGCTGCCTCTCCTATTTGTTTTCCTTCTGCTGCTGCTGGGGGGGGAGCGGTGGGGTGAGGGGGTGGCAGGAGTGAAGTTTCAGGACCAGCCGCCATCCTCCTCCTCTCTCTGTCAATTCTGCTGCTGTGGGGGGAGGTTTGGGGAGAGGGGGGGAGGTTTAAGGGGGATGGCCGCCGTGAAGCCAGCAGCTTCAGTTGCCCGTGAGCTCGTTGCTCCAGTCGCCCGTGAGCCCGTTGCTCCAGTCGCCCGTGAGTCAGTTGCTCCAGCCGCTCGTCTAACCGCGGAGCCAGGTACTCCAGTTGTCCGTGTGCCAATTGCTCCAGTTGCCCGTGTGCCAGTTGCTCCAGTTGCCCGTGTGCCAACAGCTTCAGCCACCGCCCACCACCTACTCTCCTCTCTTGGTCCCTCCTTCTTGTCACTTGCCATCTGCTTCTTCCGCTGCGCCCTGTTTGGTGTACCCCTTCATGGGGTGTTCAGTACATGGTTCTCACCGCAATCAATTAGGGGGTGTGTTGAAATATATTTATATATATTCTTCATAAATGTCTGCAGTGTAGAGTGTATTACATTTCATTTGCTGTAGGTGGTGCACCATGCTTCTCCTTGCTATATCTTGTACTGATCTTTCTTAATCAAACCCTCTTTTGGCCAAACTCTCTCGTCACATCCTTGCCTTGCTCTAAACCCTAAAGCTGTGGCTTCTAAGGATGTTCCTAAGCTACTCTAGCTAAGCTACTTTTCTGACAAGTACTTGTACCCAACTCATTCATAGTTCATTCATTCCTGCAAGTGGTTTTGACAACACGGGCACTTACCTCCGCGGTAACACATATTGGGCTCGATCGCACCCCGAGGTAAGCCACGTGTCCAGATCGTAACAAATGTATCCTCTCTTTGCCACCGTGGTAACCATCATGCCTAGATGGTCAACATTATTGCCCGAATGGTAATGAACAGTGCATATGGAATTCCTGGCTGGTAACTTCGCATTCCAACAAAACTGTACGCCGTAGGATTTGACTCAGCGAAATTGAACTGACTATCCATGCATACTCCACAGAATGCGCATTATTGTTTAGTAGACAAACGTTTACAAACGCACAGTGTTACATGCACGTATGCGATACGATTAAATATCCATATAATAGCATAAAAAATGTAGAAACAAATATAAAAATCACAGGATCAATTTTATCGTTCATGTGGATTCACAAAATAAATGACAAATCATTGAAGCGTACCATAAAAAACTTTCAAGATAGCTAATAACTTAGGAGATTAGGTTTAGCCATGGTGAGAGTTACGAGAGGAACGAGCGGGAGAAAATTGTCGAGAAAGAAGAAAGGTGTGGTTTCACTATTGAGCAAGGTACAAACAGGAAACAAGGGAGGTGCACCACCTACAGGATGTTGAGAGATATAGGTCTCTTAGCATTTCTGAAATTCGCAGTTAGACTATACAGTAGTGAAACAGTACAATAGTGGGTCCCGAACTTGATGACGTCAGCATTCGGATTCAGCTGACTAGTCAAAGTAGCTCTAGGCCTAGGTCAACAAACAGCCACTTTCATTAGTGTCCACAGGTCAAACACCCCTAGAGTGACGAATAGATACATTCGGCTACAGTATACGAACAGGTACTTTACTCTAGCTATATATTTTGTATGCTTGTCATTTTATTGTATACCTGATATCTGATTTCAGAGACATAGATCCTGAAACATATCACTACATGAGCTTTGCATAATAAGCTCAGACAAAGCCTCCTACACTGGCTTTAATTCATACAAGTCTTCCGCTGCCAATACTTAGCCTTTAATCCAAGATACTACGATCCTGAAAAGGGCTACGTCCCTTAACCAGTTCTACGGGTTTCCAACCCATTCCATCACAGGAAATACCTCTAACACTACAGTAACCATAGAAGTTGTTTTTAAACTTGTTTAGACCTCTTGTAGTTTTCTTGAGTAGATAGTTAAATATTTATTTTACTAATGCAGCTTTAGACGTTTATAATATCGAGAAAAAAATGTTCCTACTAATACTGAAATGTTTGTAACTTGATTGTAAACGCCGTCATTATAAACGGAAATGCGCAATTTGTGGAGTAGACGTGGACATTCAGTTTTATTTTCGCTGACTGTTACGGGTGCAATGAATCGAGGTAGCGAGGATTGCACTAGAGTGTTCAATGCTTACAAAGTATGAGCGAAGGCATGAGCAAATACTTATACGCGAAAATGTGCGAACGGTAACGCGGTGCGTGCGAGCTAGCTAGTGCTACGCTGGCGCGAGGTTCGGGCTAGTCCCGAAGCGTAGGCCGACTCGGCTGCTCTAGCAGTGCGAGGTCTGGTGAAACAGTGCGCACAAAGTTGTCGAAGCCCCGTTAGCAGTAACGGGCGAACAACGGATGCTGCTGTATGCGATGTGGACGGTCGCGGTAAGGAATAGCGAGAAAATTCCCTATACTACACCCCCCCCCCCCCTCGAGAAGCCCCCTCCGCTACGCAAGTGCGTGTATATCGCGGAAACCCCGGCTCCTCAGGTACACTTGCAGGGCAGGGTGGTTTTCGATGTTGGCCAAGGGCACCCAGCTATCCTCAGTTGCCTTGCGGTCCTTCCAGCAAACAAGGAACTCGATCCTCTTGATGCCTGTGGGGTGGCGAATCCGATGGCTCAGAATTTTTTCAAGCTCGATGGTTGGCTCTGATGCAGGGCAAGTCATGGATGGCGGGCGGTGACGAGGTAGTTGGCTCGTGCTTGGGATGTAAGGGCGAATCAGGCTGACATGGAATGATGGGCTGATGTACCAGTCTGTCGGCAACAGTAAGTGAACGATAACTGGGGTGATCATGTGGCTGATTTGAAATGGTCCACAGTAGCGCGGTCGTAATTTCAGCACGATGAGCAGTCTTAAGTTCTGTGTGTCGAGCAGTACGTAATCCCCGGACTGGTACGTGACTGGGCGGCGGTGGTGGTCAGCGTTGCGTTTAGTGATGACGTTGGCTTTTTTAATTGCTTCTGCGGCTCTGGTGCGGGCAGCTTGCAGAATCTCGGCGAATTACTGTGCTCGTGACGTTGGGTTGTCCGGAGTCGGCGTCATGCGCACTGTTGGGTTTTGCCCATAGTTCAGGCAAACAAGAACTGCTGCGTCGTTGCTGACGTGGCGTTGTTGTAGGCGAACTCGATAAGCGGCATCTGCTGTCAGAACACTAAGCACCTAGGAAACTAGGTTTAGGCTTAGGAGGCATAGCTTGGGTTTCGAGAGAGTTGAAGCAAAGAAAAAGTCGAGAAATATGATGTTTCACTATTGAGCAAGGTACAAGATATAGTCAGGAGAAAGCTGTTAGAATCAGGAACGGAATGGATGAACTAGGAAGCAGGAAGGTACAAGTAGGAAACATAAAAGTGTTGTACCCTATAAGAACTACCGCACTACAGCCTAAACAGACTATAGCATATATAAGTTTGACACACCCCCATAGGCAAAGTGGGGGGGAACAAGAGGTCACAAGACCAATCAAGAAGGCAAAGCAAGCTCAGGGTGGATCACAAAGTCACCACGCAGTCTGAGCACAAACAAAGGGCCACA
This sequence comes from Closterium sp. Naga37s-1, assembly GCA_947471745.1. Classification (NCBI taxonomy): domain Eukaryota; kingdom Viridiplantae; phylum Streptophyta; class Zygnematophyceae; order Desmidiales; family Closteriaceae; genus Closterium; species Closterium sp. Naga37s-1. The sequence goes on along the minus strand of CANJKZ010000774.1, from coordinate 4,636,542 downwards.
AGGCCAGTTCACATGCAGAGTTATGTAAAGGAAAGCAAACAATACAGCGAACACAACCTAGCAAGTGTAAGCATGCAGGTATATGTATATAAAGTACAGTACAAGCAGAGTCAAGAAGTAAGCAAGTGAGGCACAGTAGGTACAAGACCTAGAACAGTATAGAAACGCTGATGATCACAAGGCTGAAGTGCCTTGGTGAAAACATCAGCAGTGTTGGCCTGTGAGGCCACGTAAGCAAGACGAAGCTGGCCACGCTGCTGCAACTCTCGAGCAAGGAAGTAGCGCAGAGCAATGTGCTTCGTTCTGTGCTCCAGTCTGTGCTCCTGACACAAGGCCGGCATGGCCTTGTTGTCGACGTACAGAACTGGAGGAGAACGAGGCGCCTCTCCCAAGTCGGTCAGCAGGTAGGTGAGCCAGCGTAGCTCTTGTGTAGCCATGGCCCCAGCGTAGATCTCAGCCTCACAACTCGAGCTGAGAACAGAAGAAGAGCGGGTCGACCGCCAAGAGACAGAACCGGAGCCAAGACTGAAGGTGTAGCCCTGTAACGACCGCTGCGTAGCCAAGTCGTCAACCCAGGAGGCGTCAGCGTGACCAGTGAGGACAACTCGAGCCCGTCCTCCAAGCACGAGCCCCATGCCCGATGTACTGCACAAGTAACGCAACACCCTCTTCGCAGCATCCCAGTGCACCTTTCGGTGCCTACCGGGAGCCTCGTAGCGAGCCAGAAGGCTGAGAGGGTATGCGAGGTCAGGTCGTGTGCAAGTCATCAGGTACACGAGGCAGCCCACAAGCTCTGGATACGGGCCACTCGGGTCTACGGACTCGTCCAAAGGTGGAGCTGAGAGCGAGTGAACGGTAGGCAGAGGAGTGGACTGTGGCGAGGAGTACGTGAAGCCGAAGCGCTGAAGGACCTGCTGCACCATGTGTGACTGAGTCAAGGTAATGGTGCGCCGTGCTCTGTCCCGGGTGATCCGCAAGCCAAGATAGCTTGTCAGCTCCCCCAGGTTGGTGCACGTGTGTCTCTTCTGCAGCTCGGACTTCACGTGGGCGAGTGCCTCAGTGTCAGCAGTAGCAAAGACAAGGTTGTCTACGTACACGAGAACGTAGAACGGCGGCAGAGTGGTGTCAGTGCGTAGAAACAGAGAAGGGCCAGCAGTGGAAGGAGCAAAACCAAGAGTAGCAAGAGTGGTCCTCAGTGTGTCGTGCCACTCACGGGGTGCCTGGCGGAGACCGTAGACTGGCCGGCAGAGGCTCCACTGGGTACCAGCAGGAAACGACCCAGTGAAGCCAGGTGGGCGGCGCAGCCAGATCTCCTCGTGCAGGCTGCCCTGTAGGAAGGCTGTGCTGAAGTCAAGCGAGTGGAGCTCGTAGTCACGCTGAGCAGCTACGTGCAGTAGTACCCGAAGAGTGGTCATCTTCGGGGTAGGGGAGAATGTCTGGAAGAAGTCAACTCCCTGTCGCTGACTGAAGCCACGTGCAACGTAACGCGCCTTGAAGACAGGCGGAGAACCCGACGGCCGCTTCACCCTGAAGATCCACATGCCACTGACGATGTTCGCCCCAGGTGGGGGAACCTCGTCGACGTAGGTGCCTGTGGACTTCTAGGAAGCCATCTCGGCGTCCATGGCTGCCTGCCACTGAGAGGAGTAGGGACCCTCTATCGCCTCTGCGTAAGAGCGCGGGGTCGGGATGTCTGGTGCATCCGGGTCTCCCTCAGGGGCAAGCAGCATGGACACGAGATGAGGTACAGTAGCGGCAAAGCACTCAAACTCCTCCTGTCTGTCCTCAAGAACGTCCGTGCCAAGAGCACACTCACCCCCGACGGACGGAGGACAGACTGACGCAGACGTAGACGCAGACTCAGCAACAAGACTAGTGGCGTAGTCTAGGCGACAGGCTGCAGCAAAGTCAACAAGCTCAGCAACGAGAGCAGACGCAGCAGAGGACTCAAACAGAGGGTCAGTGACAGCAGTGGCCAGAAAGCGCGTGACAGTAGGACTAGCAGCACGAAGGGAGTCAGACTCCGGGTCCGGACCGTCAGGACGAGAGGACGCAGGAGGAGATGGCAGAGGGACACGCTGTGGAGCAATGGAAGGACGCAGTGTCATAGAGTGAGTGCCAGGGACAGGAGGAGGACGCGGACGCAAGACACGACCAGCGCGAGCAGTGCGAACAGGCGATGCAGCACGAGACACAGGCGACAGAGGACGCGACTCAGGCTCACGACGCTCCGTAAGACCTCTAGTCGGTCCAGAGTAAGGAGAAGGACCAGGCAGTGGAGAGGACGGCTGTAACGGCGCTGTGACTGGACAGGCGGTGGACTCAGTAACGGAGGAGTAGGACCAGGAGAAGGCGGTAGACCAAGAACCTGCTGAAGGAGCGGAACGTAGTACGGCCGCGGCCGCGTAGCGCCTCCAGAAACAGCAGAGACAGCACCAGTACCACCTCCAGCAGCTCCAGCACCAGTAGCACCTCCAGTAGCTCCAGCACCAGCAGCACCTCCAGCAGCTCCAGCACCAGCAGCACCTCCAGCAGTACCAGCACCAGCAGCACCTCCAGTAGCTCCAGCACCAGCAGCACCTCCAGTAGCTCCAGCACTAGCAGCACCTCCAGCAGCTCCAGCACCAGTAGCACCTCCAGCAGCTCTGTGAAAATGAAACGAGGAATGATTGAACTGAGCAGCATGAGAAGTACAAGTACCAAACCCTAAAGTGTTGTACCCCATATGAGCTACCCCACTACAGCCTACACAGACTATAGTGTATGAGTTTGACACACCCCCATAGGCAAAGTGGGGGAGAGCAAGGGGTCACAAGACCAGTCAAGCAAAGCAAGGCAAAGCAAGCTCAGGGTGGATCACAACGTCACCACACATTCTGAGCACAAGTTCAAGGCCACAAGGCCAGTTCACATGCAAGATTACATATATATAAGGCTAAACAAGCAAGAGCAGGTATATATATATGTAACAGTACAAACAAGGTCAAGAAGTGAGCAAGTGAGGCAAGGTAGGCACAAGGCCCAGCTGAGTACAGAAGCGCTGATGATCACAAGGCGCGAGTGCCTTGGTGAAGATATCAGCAGTGTTGGCCTGAGAGGCCACGTACGCAAGTCGCAGCTGACCACGCTGCTGTAGCTCACGAGCTAAGAAGTAGCGAAGAGCAATGTGCTTCGTTCTGTGCTCCAGTCTCTGCTCCCGACACAAGGCCAGCATGGCCTTGTTGTCTACGTACAGCACTGGAGGAGAACGAGGCGGCTCTCCGAGGTCAGTCAGCAGGTAGGTGAGCCAGCGAAGCTCCTGTGCAGCCATGGCCCCTGCGTAGATCTCAGCCTCACAACTGGAGCCGAGAACAGAAGACGAGCGGGTAGCCCGCCACGAAACAGAGCCGGAACCAAGGCTGAAGGTGTAACCCTGTGACGACCGCTGCGTAGCCTGGTCGTCAGCCCAAGAAGCGTCTGCGTGCCCAGTGAGGACCACTGGACTCTGCCCTCCAAGCACAAGCCCCATGCCCGACATACTGCACAAGTAGCGCAACACCCTCTTCGCTGCAGCCATGTGCTCCGGTCTGTGTCTCCCAGGAGCAACATAGCGTGCGAGAATGCTAAGAGGGTATGCAAGGTCAGGTCGTGTGCAGGTCATCAGGTACATGAGGCAGCCAACAAGCTCTGGGTACGGGCCACTCGACTCTACGGACTCATCCGAAGGCAGAGCTGAGAGCGAGTGGCGAGTAGGCAGAGGAGTGGCCTGAGGCGAGGAGTACGTGAAGCCGAAGCGCCGAAGGACCTGCTGCACCATGTGTGACTGAGTCAGGGTAATGGTGCGCTGTGCTCTGTCCCGGGTGATCTGCAAGCCAAGGTAGCTGCGCAGTTCACCCAGGTCTGTGCACGTGTGTCTCTTCTGCAGCTCGGACTTCACGTGGGCGAGTCCAGCAGTGTCAGCTGTGGCAAAGACCAAGTCGTCGACGTACACGAGGATGTAGAACGGCGGCAAAGAAGTGTCGGTGCGCAGAAACAGCGACGGGTCGGCAGTAGAGGGAGCAAACCCAAGAGCCGCAAGTGTAGTCCTCAGTGTGTCGTGCCACTCACGCGGTGCCTGGCGGAGACCGTAGACTGGCCGCCGGAGGCTCCACTGGGTGCCAGGAGGAAAAGTCCCAGTGAAGCCAAGTGGGCGGCGCAGCCAGATCTCCTCGTGCAGGCTGCCCTGCAAGAAAGCAGTGCTGAAGTCAAGAGAGTGCAGCTCGTAGTCACGGTGAGCAGCTATGTGCAGCAGTACCCGAAGAGTGGTCATCTTCGGGGTGGGAGAGAAGGTCTGAAAGTAGTCAACTCCCTGCCGCTGACTGAAGCCACGAGCCACGTAACGCGCCTTGAAGACAGGCGGAGAACCCGGCGGCCGCTTCACCCTAAAAATCCACATGCCACTGACGATGTTCGCCCCAGGCGGGGGAACCTCGTCAACGTAGGTGCCTGTGGACTTCCAGGAAGCCATCTCTGCGTCCATAGCTGCCTGCCACTGAGAGGAGTAGGGACCCTCTATCGCCTCCGCGTAAGAGCGCGGAGTCGGGATGTCAAGTGCATCCGGGTCTCCCTCAGGGGTAAGCAGTACGGACACGAGATGAGGTGAAGCAGCAGCCAAACACTGGAACTCCTCCTGCCTGTCCTCAAGGACGTCCGTGCCAAGGGCACACTCACCCCCGACGGACGGAGGACAGACAGACTCAGACTCAGCAACAAGACTAGCAACGTAGTCTAGACGACAGCGAGCAGCAAAGTCGACGAGCTCAGCAACTAGGGCAGACGCAGCAGTGGACTCAAAGGAAGGGTCAGTGACAACAGTAGCAAGGAGACGCGTGACAGTCGGACTGGCAGCACGAAGAGAGTCCGACTCCGGGTCGGCAAGAGCAGGAAGAGAGGACTCAGGAGGAGAAGGCAAAAGGGCACGCAGAGGAGCAGTGGACGGACGCAGAGACATCCGGTGCGTGCCAGGGACAGGAGGAGGACGCTGACGCGAACCACGACCACTAGCGCGAGCAGCACGGACAGGCGACACAGGGCGAGACGCAGGCGCACGACGCTCAGCAAGACCTCCAGTAGGACCAGTGTAGGGAGAAGGAGCAGGCAGTGGGGAGGCCGGCTGTAACTGTAACTGCGACGGGACAGGCTGTGGACACTCTAAGGGAGGAGGAGGACCAGTAGAAGGCGGGAGACCAAGAACCTGCTCAAGGAGCGGAACGAAGTACGGCCGAGGCCGCGCAGCGACTCCAGACACAGCAGGGACAGCACCAGTACCCCCAGTGGCAGCACCAGAGCCAACAGCACCGCCAGCTCCAGCACCCCCAGCAGCTCCACTAGCTCCAGGACCTCCAGCAGCACCAGTAGCACCCCCTGCAGGACCGCCTCCAGTACCGCCAGCAGTACCCTCAGCGCCAACACCCTCAGCAGCTCCAGCTCCAGTCGGACCACGAGAAGACGCAGTGGCCCCAGCTCCAGTAGTACCCGCAGGCCCAGCAGCTCCAGTACTCCCAGTACGAGCACCTCCGGGACCCGTGGTACCAGCACCCTCAGCAGCCGAAGAACCTCCAGCTCCAGCAGCACGCCTCCAGCGCCGGGCAAACCACTCACGCACCTCCTGTGGAGAGAGTGGCTCCCGTCGAGACGGAGCACCCGGAGAACCTCCAGGCCCAGCACCGCCAGACGCCACACGAGTAGGCCCAGCTCCCGCAGGCTCCGCAACTCCAGGCTGAGCACCCCCAGGCTCAGCACCCCCAGTCGTAGCACCCCCAGGCTCAGCACCCCCAGACTCAGCACCCCCAGGCGCAGCACCCCCAGGCGTAGTACCCCCAGGAACAGCACCCCCAGGCTCAGCACCCCCAGGCGTAGCACCCACACGCTCAGCACCCCCAGAGTCAGCACCCCCAGGCTCAGCACCCCCAGCAGCACCAGAGTCACCAGCTACCTCAGCAGGCTCGACTGCGTCTACCTGGGACACACCTGAAGGGGCAGGACCCTGAGGGGGAAGGTGGTCTACCGGGGGGGGACCTGGCACGAGGAAGAGCGGTGGCGGGGGGAGGGACGGAGTGCGGTAGGGGAAGAGGCGGTAGTAAGGCACCGACTCGTCAAACGTGGCGTCCTGGGAGGACAGAACACGGCGAGAGGTGGGGTGGTAGAACTGCCACCCTGGCGCGTCAGGGGGGAAGCCAAGGAAGACGCAGGGAGCAGCACGAGGGGACAGCTTGTCCGCAGACAAGTCGCGGACAAACGCCCGAGATCCCCAGACACGGAACGCAGACGCATCGCCAACCTTCCCCGTCCACAGCAAAGCTGGGGAGGCCTCCGGCATGGAGACCCTGGGCTGAAGGTTGATCTGATGCGCCGCGTACCGAACCGCAAACGGCCACAGAAAATGGGGGGCAGCCGCATGCATCATGGACGTACGGGCGACGTCCATGACCATGCCAATGCGGCGCTCAACAATCCCATTTTGCTGTGGAGAGTCCGGAAGCGTGAAGGTCTGGCGGATGCCTCGTGCACGACAGTAGGCTCGCAGAAGGCCAGAGGAGAACTCCTCGCCTCTGTCAGAGTGCAGACGCAGAACAGGAAAGTCCGAGCCGAAACTCTTCCTGAGCTGGAGACGAGCTGCGCGGATCCAGTCGATCAACATCTCAGTGACATCACCCTTGCTGCACAAGGGGAAGACTGTGGTGTAACGCGAGTAGTCGTCAACCACCAGCAGGAAGTAGCGCTCGTGACCCTGTCCACGGACGCGGGCTGGGCCCCACACGTCCATGTGAAGCGTCTGCAGCGGGGCCTCTGTCGGAGGAAACTGGGAGGAGTGAGGGGCAGCACGCTGCCGCCCCTCGACACAGGGGACGCAGGTAGGGGCAGGCCCCGGAGGAAGGGGAGGGAGGGACCGGGGAAGACCAGAGACAAGGACACGAGAGGCCATGCCTTGGAGACGAGGCAGGGAGGGGTGACCAAGGCGGTGGTGCCAGAGGAGAGTCTCGTGAGACAGGAGGCGACACGAGCAGGGGGCAGACTCAGGACCAGACCTGGACGCTGCAGCAAACACCTGACCCGACGCAGCTGCCTGACCAGACGCAGTGACTGCAGGAGACTCAGTGGTCAGTGTGTACAGGCTCGACCCCGGCCGACGTGTAAACGTGGCCAAGTGTCGGCCCGTCCGAGCGTCCGTGCAGTGGGTCACTCGCTGGCTCGCAGGAGTGAACTGGTGAACCCCCGCATCCTGTAGGTCAGCACCACTCACCAAGTTCGTAGAGAACGAGGGGAGGTAAAGACCAGACAGGGTGCCAGAGGGGGCCGCCGGACACGGGAGGGCAGTGGAGAAGTGTGCAAGGACAGGACCCCCAGAGGGGTCTGCCAGAGAGACTGCAACAGGCCGACTGAGCGGCGTGAGTGTGGTGCGGTCTCGAAAGAAGGAGCGGGAAGCCCCTGAGTCAAGGGTAAAGGTGTGGGAGGCCGTAGCCGACGCAGTACCTGAGAGAGCAGACTCACCAGCACCTGAGGAAGCAGACTCACTGGCACCTAGAGCAGCAGCCTCACCAGTACCTAGAGCAGCAGCCTCACCAGTACCTAGAGCAGCAGTACCAATGCCCGGGTCGGGCGGAAAACACCGGTAACAGTCACCCTCATCACTAATAGTCACAGCATACATGGCAGCAAGAATAGCATCATAATCAAGATCAAAGATAGGAACCCCCGCCCTAGACAGCTCGCCCCAGCGAGGGATCTCAGTGGCCTCAGGGAACTGGTGACGCCAAGCGCCCGTCAGGCGGCCAAAGCAGCGCTGGGTGGAGTGCGAACCCCCGCACGGCTCACCCGCGCGGTCGCCGGTGCGCAGGACGTAGGTACACGGACCAGCACCCCCACCTCGCTGACGTGCAGCGTACCACTCACGAAGCTGCTGAGGGGGAGGGATCTCACGGGTGCGCTGCTGCTGCTGCTGCTGCTGGCGCGGACCACCACCGGAGCCGACCCTCTGCGCAGCGCCACCCCGACCAGCTCCACCTCCTCCGCCGCTACCTCCTCCACCGCCGCCACCTCCGCCACCTCCGCTCCCACCACCACCGCCGCCGCCGCCTCCACTGCCGCCACTGACGCCCCCACCCCCACCACCACCCCCACCGCCACCCCCACCCCCTCCACCGCCTCCACCGCCGCCGCCACCGCCCCCGCTAGCTCCTCCAGCTCCCTTGCCCCCCTTGCCCTTGCCAGTGCGGCGTCTCCCGCTAGGGGCAGACGCCGCACCGACCGACTCAAGACCAACGAGGTCGGCCGCAGCAGCAGAGGCAACAGAGGGCAAGAGGGGAGAGGGGGAGCACCCCTCAAAGACAGGGGCACGAGGGTCACCACGAGAGGCTCCTACAGCGACTATGCTCTTCTCTGCCGCTAGGAGGCGCTCCTCGAGGAGATCAACGGTGAGGGTGGTGGGGCAAACAGAGAGAAAGTGGTCCCTGACCGGGCGAAGGGTGTCAGGGAGCCGGGTGACTATGTAGTAGAGGGTGATGTACATAGGGGGGGGGTTCTTGGCGCAGAACTCAGCGGGAAGGGCAGCGCGGTAGCGAATGTCACTAGTGCGAAGGTGCGTAATGAGGTCAGCGACTGTGGGAAAAGCTGCGAGGTCAGGGAAGAGGTACGGCAGGATGAGGCGGCTAAGTGCAGCAGTGGCAGGGGAAGAGTAGCGTGCAACTACAGCGTCGTACAAGGTCCTAGCACTCTTGTACTGGCTAAAGTGTGCACGCTCAGAGGTAGGCAAGTGGCGACGCACAGCAAGACGTGCAGCAGCATCGCGTGTGGCCCACTGTGAGCGAACAGTGGCGTCAGCATCAGCAGCAGGGGTAGGAGAGGCACCAGAAGTGAGGTCAAAGAGGGAGAGACCGTCTGCCCTATCGCACTGTAGGAAAAGCTGCAGGTCATCTACCCAGACGTCAAAGTCAATGGCCCGACCCTCAGCGTCAAAAGCGAGGACACTGGGGGTAGCCATGACAGCAGTAGACTAGCAGCGCGAGCAGTAGGCTAAGGGCAGTGCAGTGGTAGAGGTGCTGCTCTTACCGGGCAGGCGAGAAGGACCGAGGCTCGCCGGCAGGAACAGGGCCGCGACGGCAGTGACCGGGTGTAGCGGACAGGGCGGCTCGGACGGCTCGGCGGCTCGGCGGCACGGCAGCAACAGCAGCTCGGCGGCTCGGCGACTCGGCGGCTCGGGCGGCTCGGGCGGCTCGGCGGCTCGGGCGGCTCGGGCGGCTCGGCGGTTCGGGCGGCTCGGGCGGGTCGGCGGGAGCGGCGGCTCGGTTGCTGCAGGGACAGTGGCAGCTGCTGCTGCAGGGACGACGGCGGCGACTGCTGCTGCAGAGACTGCGGCGGCCGCTGCTGAAGGGACGACGGCGGCGGCCGCTGCTCCAAGGAAGGCGGCGGCCGCTGCTGTAGTGGGCGACGGCGGGCCGCAAAAGGGGGGGGGGGCGTAAGGGGCCACGTGAGGGGCCGTAAGGGGCCGCTAAGGGCGGCGCGAGGGGCCGCAAGGGCGGCGGCGGGGCCGAGGAGCGGCGCGAGGGGCCGCAAGGGCGGTGCGCGGGGCCGACGAGAGGCGTGAGGGGCCGCAAGGGCGGCGCGCGGGGCCGACGAGAGGCGCGCGAGGGGCCGCAAGGGCGGCGCGCGGGGTCGACGGGCGGCACGAGGGGCCGTAAGGGTGGCGCGCGGGGCCGTAAGGGCGGCTCAAGGGGCCGCTAAGGGCGGCGCGACGGTAGGGAGGGCACTCGGGGCGCGACTCGGGCAGGGGCGAAGCGCGCTCCGGGCAGGAAAAAAAATATCGAGGTGGGCCCTAGAGAGCGTTCCCACTAGGGAACCTGCTCTGAAACCATGTGAAAATGAAACGAGGAATGATTGAACTGAGCAGCATGAGAAGTACAAGTACCAAACCCTAAAGTGTTGTACCCCATATGAGCTACCCCACTACAGCCTACACAGACTATAGTGTATGAGTTTGACAAGCTCCAGCACCAGCAGCACCTCCAGAAGCTCCAGCACCATCAGCACCTCCAGTAGCACCAGCACCAGCAGCTCCAGTACCGCCAGTACGAACGCCTCCAGGACCAGCGGCAACAGCACCAGTAGCACTAGTAGCACGGCAACAGAGTCGAGCGTACCACTCACGAAGCCGCTGCGGAGAGAGGGGCTCCTACCGCAACGGGACACCCGGAGAACCTCCAGACTCAGCACACGCAGGCTCAGCACCCCAAGACGCAGCACCCCCAGAGTCAGCACCCCCAGGCTCCACACGCTCAGGCTCAGCACCCCCAGGCTCAGCATCCCCAGTCCCCGCACCCGCAGGCTCAGCACCCCTAGTAGCACCTGAGTCGACAGCTACCTCGACCGGCTCAGCAGGGTCTACCTGAGACACACCTGAGGGGGCAGGACCCTGAGGGGGGGGGGGGTCTACCAGAGGAGTACCTGGTACTAGGAAGAGAGGCGGGGGGTGTCAAACTTATATATGCTATAGTCTGTTTAGGTTGTAGTGGGGTAGTCCTTAGAGGGTACAACACTTTTGTGTTTGTTACTTGTACCCCACCTGTTTCCTAGTTCATCCATTCCTCTCATGATTCTCACATGGTATAGAGCTGGTTCGAATTTTTAGGGCCCACCACTACAATTTTTTTTTTACCTGCCCGAGGCGCGCGTCGCGTTTGTCCTAGCTGCGCCCTCGCGCCTGCCCTTTGAGGCCCTTAGTGGCCCGTCGCTGCCCCTTCGCGGCCCTTAGCGGCCCCTCTTAAGGCCCTTCGCGGCCCCTCTTTAGGCCCTTCGCGGCCCCTCTTAAGGCCCTTCGCGGCCCCCTATAGCGACCCGTCGCGGCCCCCATTAGCGACCCGTCGCGGCCCTTCGCGGCCCCTCTGACGGCCCTTCGCGGCCCCTCTGACGGCCCTTCGCGGCTCCTCTGACGGCCCTTCGCGGCCCCGTCACGGCCCTTCGCGGCCCCTTTAGCGACCCGTCGCGGCCCCTCGCGGCCCTTCGCGGCCCCTCTGACGGCCCGTTGCGGCCCCTTCTCGGCCCCTTTTACGGCCCCCCTCACGGCTCTTCGCGGCCCCTTCCGGCCCTCTGCTGGCGCGCCCCTGCCGGCCCCTGCAACCGAGCCCCTGCCGGCCCCTGCAACCGAGCCTCTGCCAGCCCCTGCTGGCGCGGCCCCTGCTGACGCGCCCCTGCCGGTCCCTGCTGGCGCGGCCCCTGCTGGCGCGCCCCTGCCGGTCCCTGCTGGCGCGGCCCCTACTGGCGTGCCTCTGCCGACCCCTACTGGCGCGCCCCCTACAGTCCCGGCCCGCCCCTGCACCTGTTTCTAGTAAGCCGAGCCGCGCCACCCAGCTGAGCCGCGCCGACCAGCCGAGCCGCGCCGCCCAGCCAAGCCACGACGCCCAGCACTGACTTGCGCTACTGCTGCCACTGCTGTTACTGCTGCTACTGCCACTACTCTTGCTACTGCTCCTATTGCTGCTATGGCTAGTCCGACTGTTCTCACCTTTGATGTTGAGGGACGTGTAGTTGATTTTGACGTGTGGGTTGACGACCTACAGCTCTTTCTTCAGTGTGATGCTAGGGATGGGGTATCCCTTTTCGATCACACGTCAGGTGTTTCCACTGCTCCTGCTGCCACTGCTGACAGTACTGTTCGCTCGCAGTGGACCACTCGTGACGCTGTTGCTCGTCTTGCTGTTCGTAGTCACCTGCCGCCTGCTGAGCGTGCGCACTTTGGCCAGTACAAGACTGCTCAGTCTTTGTACGACGCTGTGGTTGCACGCTACTCCTCCCCTGCCACTGCTGCCCTCAGCCGCCTCATGCTGCCGTACCTTTTCCCTGACCTTGCTGCCATTGCCACTGTCGCTGACCTAGTTGCTCACCTTCGCGCTAGTGACGCCCGCTACCGCGCTGCCCTTCCCACTGAGTTCTGTGCCAAGAACCCCCCCCCCCCATGTACATCACCCTTTACTACCTAGTCACCCGCCTCCCTGACTCCCTCTCTTCAGTCAGGGACCACTTTCTCTCCCTTTGCCCCACCGAGCTCACTGTCGACCTGCTAGAGGAGCGCCTTACTGCAGCAGAGAAGAGTATCTTGGCTGTAGGTGCTTCTCGCGGCGACCGTCGCACCCCCTTCTTTGAGGGGTGTTCCCCTGTCCCCCTTCTCCCCTCTGTTGCTTCTGCTGCTGCTGTTGACCTTGTTGGCACTGAGGAGGTCGGCGCTGCGTCTGCCCCTAGTGGGAGACGCCGCACCAGCAAGGGCAAGGGGAGCAAGGGTGGTGGAGGGGGCGGCGGGGGAAGCAGTGGGGGAGGTGGAGGCGGCGGAGGAGGTGGCGGTGGAGGTGGGGGTGGTACCGGGAGTGGGGGCGTCAGTGGCGGCGGTGGAGGTCGTGGCGGCGGTGGCGGAGGAGGTGGAGGCAGTGGCAGCGGTGGTGGAGGTAGCGGCGGAGGTGGTGCTGGTCGAGGTGCAGCCACGCAGCGTGGAGGCTTTGGTGGCAGCCAGCGCCAGCAGCAGCTGCGCACCCGTGAGACCCCGTCGGTTCAGCAGCTTCGTGAGTGGTACGCTGGGCATGGGAGGTCTGGGGGTGCAGGTCCCTGCACTTACGTTCTTCGCACCGGCACTCGTAGTGGGGAGGTGTGTGGGCTCCCACACACCACGCAGCGCTGCTTTGGTCGCTTGACTGACGCTTGGCGTAACCAGTTTCCTGACGCCGTTGAGCTTCCTCGTTGGCATGATCTGCTTCTGCAGAATGTGCCCATCTTTGATCTTGACTTTGATGCTATCCTTGCTGCCATGTATGCTCTTGCTGATAGTGCTGAGGGTGACTATTACCTGAGTGTCCCGCCCGACCCGGGCATTGCGGCTGCTGCTCTAGGTGCTAGTGCGTCTGCTGCTCCAGGTACTAGTGCGTCTGCTGCTCCAGGTGCTGGTACGTTTGCTCTCTCTGGTACTGCACCTACTGAGTCCTTGCACACTTTCACACTTGACTCTGGTGCTTCGCGCTCTTTCTTTAGAGACAGCACCACACTCACGCCGCTCAGTCGGCCTGTTGCGGTCTCCCTTGCTGACCCCTCTGGGGGCCCAATCCTTGCACACTCCTCCACGGTTCTACCGTGTCCTGCGGCCCCGTCGGGCTTGCTGTCGGGACTCCACCTCCCCTCGTTCTCTACGAACTTGGTGAGTGGAGCTGACCTCCATGACGCGTGGGTTGACCAGTTCACCCCTGGAGGTCAGCGTGTGACCCACTGCACTTGCTCTCGGACGGGCCGCCACCTGGCCACGTTCACCCGTCGGCCAGGGTCGAGTCTGTACACACTGACTACTGCGCCTCCTCCGGTCCCTGCGTCTGGTCAGGTAGCTGCGTCCAGTCAGGTGTTTGCTGCCGCGTCCAGGTCTAGTCCTGCGTCTGCCCCCTGCTCGTGTCGTCCTCTGGCGCACGAGACTCTCCTTTGGCACCACCGCCTTGGTCACCCCTCCCTGCCTCGTCTTCGAGGTATGGCCTCCCGTGCTCTTGTCTCTGGACTCCCCAGGTCCCTCCCTCCCCTTCCTCCGGGACCTGCCCCCACCTGTGTTCCTTGTGTCGAGGGCCGGCAGCGCGCCGCTCCTCACTCCTCCTCGTTCCCTCCGACTGAGGCCCCTCTGCAGACTCTTCACATGGACGTGTGGGGCCCAGCCCGCGTCCGTGGACAGGGTCACGAGCGCTACTTCCTGCTGGTCGTTGACGACTACTCGCGTTACACCACAGTCTTCCCCTTGCGCAGCAAGGGTGAGGTCACTGAGGTGTTGATCGACTGGATCCGCGGTGCTCGTCGCCAGCTCAGTGAGAGTTTCGGCTCAAACCTTCCTGTTCTGCGTCTGCACTCAGACAGAGGCGGGGAGTTTTCCTCCGACCTCCTGAGAGCCTTCTGTCGTTCGGAGGGCATCCGCCAGACGTTCACGCTTCCGGCCTCCCCGCAGCAAAATGGGATTGCTGAGGGCCGCATTGGCATGGTCATGGACGTCGCTCGTACGTCCATGATCCATGCGGTTGCTCCCCATTTTCTGTGGCCGTTCGCGGTTCGGTACGCTGCGCATCAGATCAACCTTTAGCCTCGTCTCCTTGCCGGAGACCACACCTACTCTGCGGTGGACGGGGAAGGTTGGCGATGCGTCCGCGTTCCGTGTCTAGGGATCTCGAGCTTTTGTCCGCGACACTACAGCGGACAAGCTGTCCTCCCGTGCAGTTCCCTGTGTCTTCCTTGGCTTCCCTCCTGACGCACCCGGGTGGCAGTTCTACCACCCCACCTCACGTCGAGTTCTGTCCTCTCAGGACGTCACGTTTGACGAGTCGGTGTCGTACTACCGTCTCTTTCCCTACCGCACTGCCTCTCCCCCCCCCCCACCACTCTTCCTGGCACCAAGTACTCCCCCGGTAGACCCCCTCCCCCCCCAGGGGCCTGCCCCCTCAGGTGTGTCCCAGGTAGACCCTGCCGAGCCGGTCGAGGTAGCTGTCGACTCAGGTGCTGAGTCTGGGGGTGCTGAGCCTGCGGGTGCGGGGACTGGGGGTGCTTTTTCAGCAGGTTCTTGGCTCCCCGCCTTCTCCTGGTCCTCCTCCTCCTCTCCTGAGTCCACCGCCTGTCCAGTCCCAGTCGCAGTTACAGCCGGCCTCTCCACTGCCTGGTCCTTCTCCTTACTCTGGACCGACTAGAGGTCTTACGGAGCGTCGTGAGCCTGAGTCGCGTCCTGTGTCGCCTGTGTCTCGTTCTACGTCGCCAGTCCGTTCTGTTCGCACTGGTCGTGTTTCGCGTTCGCGTCCTCCTCCTGTCCCTGGCACTCACTCTATGACTCTGCGTCCTTCCACTGCTCCACAGCGTGTCCCTCTGCCCTCTCCTATTGCCTCCTCTCTTCCTGCCGGTCCGGACCCTGTGTCTGACTCCCTCCGTGCTGCTCGTCCCGCTGTCACGCGTTTTATGGCCACTGCTGTCACTGACCCTTTGTTTGAGTCCACTGCTGCGTCTGCTCTCGTTGCTGAGCTTGTTGACTTTGCTGCTGCCTGTCACCTAGACTTCACCACCAGTCTTGTTGCTGAGTCTGCGTCTGTGTCTGTCTGTCCTCCGTCCTTCGGGGGTGAGTGTGCTCTTGGCACGGACGTTCTTGAGGACAGACAGGAGGAGTTTGAGTGCTTTGCTGCTTCTGTGCCTCATCTTGTGTCCATGCTGCTTGCCCCTGAGGTAGACCCGGATGCACCAGACATCCCGACCCCGCGCTCTTACGCAGAGGCGATAGAGGGTCCCTACTCCTCTCAGCGGCAGGCAGCCATGGACGCCGAGATGGCTTCCTGGAAGTCCACACGCACCTACGTCGACGAGGTTCCCCCGCCTGGGGCGAACATCGTCAGTGGCATGTGGATCTTCAGGGTGAAGCGGCCGCCGGGTTCTCCGCCTGTCTTCAAGGCGCGTTACGTTGCACGTGGCTTCAGTCAGCGACAGGGAGTTGACTTCTTCCAGACCTTCTCCCCTACCCCGAAGATGACCACTCTTCGGGTACTGCTGCACGTAGCAGTCAGAATATTATGCTCTAGCCTGTAGTGGGGTGCTCTATAGCGAGTACAACCCTTCTAGGGTTTGCTATTTGTATCCTCATTCTTGCTAGTGCTCTCCTCTTCTTCTTTTGCCTAAACTTCTCTTGCCTAGCTAGGACTTACCTAGCTATGGCTCCTAACTCTACCTACTATTTTCACATGGTATCAGAGCAGGTCGATCCCCTTGGATCGATCCTGTGGGTGGGCTCACCACCTCGTTGCTTCCGCTGCAACTTCCACTGCTACCCTCTGTGCCGCACGCCCCGTGGCGTGCGGCAGTTTTTTCTTCCCGCCGTGCGCCCCGAGGCGCGCGGCGGTTTTCTGCCCGCCGTTCGCCCCGTGGCGCGCGGCGGTTCTCTGCCCGCTGTGCGCCCCGAGGCGCGCGGCGGGCTTCTGCCCCGTCACTCGGCGCGTCGCCCTCGGGAGGCGCTGCGACGGGCGACGGGGACCCGCGCGTCGCCCCCCGTCGCCCGTCGTGGCCTGCGCGCGGCCCGTACAGGCTACGCGCGGCCCGTAAGGGCTGCGCCAGGCCCGGACGCGGCCCGTACGGGCTGCGCCAGGCCAGCGCGCGGCCCGTACGGGCTGCGCCAGGCCCGCGCGCGGCCCGTACGGGCTGCGCCAGGCCCGCGCGCGGCTCGGGCCGCCTGCGCGCGGTTCGGGCGGCTGTGCCAGGCCCGTGGGCGGCCCTTTCCTCGCTGCCCCTGCCCTCCCCGCTGTCCCCCGTGCTTCTACTGGCGCCCCACCCCTCCTACAGCCCGTTCTCCTGAATTAGGGTTTGGGGGTGAGGGGTATGGGGGTGAAGCCACTGTGTGCCGTTCCCTGCTCCTCCTCCTCCTCCGTCTCCCTGTGCTGCAGCTGCCGCTGAGGGGGGGTGGACTTGTTGGAGCCGTTGGAGTGGTACTAAGGGGGGGTGAAGGGGGAGTGGAGCTAGCGGTGTAGCAGCGGGTGTGTGTCAGGGGGAGTGGGATAGTTTGGGGAGGTTGAAGGGGGTGGCCGCCGTGAAGCCAGCAGCTCCAGTCGCCCGTGAAACCGTTGCGCCAGTCGCCCGTGAGCCCGTTGCGCCAGTCGCCCGTGAGCCCGTTGCTCCAGTCGCCCGTGAGTCCGTTGCTCGTCTGCCGCTACTTTTAGCCGCGGAGCCAGTTACTCCAGTAGCCCGTGTGCCAGTTGCTCCAGTTGCCAGTGTGCCAGTTGCTCCAGTTGCCCGTGTGCCAGTTGCTCCAGTTGCGCCGTGTGCCAGCAGCTTCAGCTGCCGCCCACTACCTCCTCTCCTCTCATAGTCTCTTTCCTCCTCCTCACTTGCCCGTTGTGACTACCACTAGCTTTGCTCATAATTGTGAATTTTAAACTATTGCTTCTTGAACTTGTGCTCAGAATGTGTGGTGACATTGTGATCCACCCTGAGCTTGTACTGCTTTGCTTGCTCTGCTGATTACACCCCACTTTGGCTATGGGGGTGTGTCAGAATATTATGCTCTAGCCTGTAGTGGGGTGCTCTATAGCGAGTACAACCCTTCTAGGGTTTGCTATTTGTATCCTCATTCTTGCTAGTGCTCTCCCCTTCTTCTTTTGCCTAAACTTCTCTTGCCTAGCTAGGACTTACCTAGCTATGGCTCCTAACTCTACCTACTATTTTCACAGTAGCTGCTCAGCGTGACTACGAGCTCCACTCGCTTGACTTCAGCACAGCCTTCCTACAGGGCAGCTTGCACGAGGAGATCTGGCTGCGCCGCCCACCTGGCTTCACTGGGTCGTTTCCTGCTGGTACCCAGTGGAGCCTCCAGCGGCCAGTCTACGGTCTCCGCCAGGCACCCCGTGAGTGGCACGACACACTCAGGACGACTCTTGCTGCTCTTGGTTTTGCTCCTTCCACTTCTGACCCTTCTCTGTTCTTACGCACTGACACTACTCTGCCGCCGTTCTACGTTCTCGTGTACGTAGACGACCTTGTCTTTGCTACTGCTGACACTGAGGCACTCGCCCACGTAAAGTCCGAGCTGCAGAAGAGAAACACGTGCACAGACCTGGGTGAGCTCACAAGCTATCTTGGCTTGCGGATCACCCGGGACAGAGCACAGCGCACCATTACCTTGACTCAGTCACACATGGTGCAGCAGGTCCTTCAGCGCTTCGGCTTCACGTACTCCTCCCCACAGTCCACTCCTCTGCCTACCGGTCACTCGCTCTCAGCTCCACCTTCGGACGAGTCCGTAGAGCCGAGTGGCCCGTATCCAGAGCTTGTGGGCTGCCTCATGTACCTGATGACTTGCACACGACCTGACCTCGCATACCCTCTCAGCCTTCTGGCTCACTACGTGGCTCCCGGCAGGCACCGAAAGGTGCACTGGGATGCTGCGAAGAGGGTGTTGCGATACTTGTGCAGTACATCGGGCATGGGGCTCGTGCTTGGAGGACGGGCTCGAGTTGTCCTCACTGGTCACGCTGATGCCTCCTGGGTTGACGACTTGGCTACGCAGCGGTCGTCACAGGGTTACACCTTCAGTCTTGGCTCCGGTTCTGTCTCTTGGCGGTCTACCCGTTCTTCTTCTGTTCTCAGCTCGAGTTGTGAGGCTGAGATCTACGCTGGGGCCATGGCTGCACAGGAGCTACGCTGGCTCACCTACCTGCTGACCGACTTGGGAGAGGCGCCTCGTTCTCCTCCAGTTCTGTACGTCGACAACAAGGCCATGCTGGCCTTGTGTCAGGAGCACAGATTGGAGCACAGAACGAAGCACATTGCTCTGCGCTACTTCCTTGCTCAAGAGCTGCAGCAGCGTGGCCAGCTTCGTCTTGCTTACGTGGCCTCTCAGGCCAACACTGCTGATGTTTTCACCAAGGCACTTCAGCCTTGTGATCATCAGCGTTTCTGTACTGTGTTAGGCCTTGTACCTACTGTGCCTCACTTGCTTACTTCTTGACTCTGCTTGTACTGTACTCTATATACATATACCTGCATGCTTACACTTGCTAGGTTGTGTTCACTGTATTGTTTGCTTTCCTTTATATAACTCTGCATGTGAATTGGCCTTGTGGCCCTTTGCTTGTGCTCAGACTGCGTGGTGACTTTGTGATCCACCCTGAGCTTGCTTTACCTTCTTGACTGGTCTTGTGACCCCTTGTTCTCCCCCACTTTGCCTATGGGGGTGTGTCAAACTTATATATGCTATAGTCTGTTTAGGCTGGATTGGGGTAGTCCTTAGAGGGTACAACACTTTTGTGTTTGTTACTTGTACCCCACCTGTTTCCTAGTTCATCCATTCCTCTCATGATTCTCACAGGGGGGGGAGAGAGGCAGCGCGGTAGGGAAAGAGACGGTAGTAAGACATCGACTCGTCAAACGTGACGTCCTGAGAGGACAGAACACGACGCGAGGTGGGGTGGTAGAACTGCCACCCGGGTGCGTCAGGGGGGAAGCCAAGGAAGATGCAGGGAACGGCACGGGAGGACAGCTTGTCCGCTGAAGTATCGCGGACAAAAGCTCGAGATCCCCAGACACGGAACGCGGACGCATTGGGATAAAAAGGCTTTTTAAGTAGCGGGTCAGTGCGCCCATAACCCCCCAGGACAACGAGCCTGTAACCCTTCCCTAGGATCAATCGGGGATCACCAGTGGACCTCTGACACCCCCCCGCACTGGGATGCCCGAAGTGCACACACTGGGATTCGAACCCGAGACCTTCACTCTGATACCATGTTAGAATCAGGAACGGAATGGATGAACTAGGAAGCAGGTGGGTACAAGTAGGAAACCTAAAAGTGTTGTACCCTATATGAACTACCCCACGACAGCCTAAACAGACTATAGCATATATAAGTTTGACAAAAACCACATGGTACACCACCTACAACAAGTGAGATACACTACAGTCTACACTACAGACAGTTATAAATAATATATAAGTATATTCTAACAGCTGCTGCTCCCAAGTTGCCGCGTCGCCGCGAGAAGCACCTACAGCTAAGATACTCTTCTCAGCTGCAGTGAGGCGCTCCTCTAGCAGGTCGACGGTGAGCTCGGTGGGGCAAAGGGAGAGAAAGTGGTCCCTGACTGAAGCAAGGGAGTCAGGGAGGCGGGTGACTAGGTATTAAAGGGTGATGTACATGGGGGGGGGGTTCTTGGCACAGAACTCAGTGGGAAGCGCAGCTCGGTAGCGGGCGTCACTAGTGCGGAGGTGAGTAATGAGGTCAGCGACTGTGGCAAAGGCGGCAAGGTCAGGGAACAGGTACGGCAGCATGAGGCGGCTGAGGGCAGCAGTGGCAGGGGAGGATTAGCGCGCTACTACAGCGTCATACAAAGACTGAGCAGTCTTGTACTGGCCAAAGTGCGCGCGCTCAGCAGACGGCAGGTGACTACGAACAGCAAGGCGAGCAACAGCGTCACGAGTGGTCCACTGTGAGCGAACCGTACTGTCAGCAGTGGCAGCAGGTGCAGTAGAGACACCGGACGTGTGATCGAAAAGGGATACCCCGTCCCTAGAGTCACACTGAGAGCTGCAGGTCGTCAACCCACACGTCAAAGTCAACTGCACGCCCCTCAGCATCAAATGTAAGAACAGTAGGGCTAGCCATAGCGGCAGTAGCAGCAGTGGCAGCAGAAGCAGCAGTAGCAGCAGGAGCAGCGCAGGCAGGGCAGTGCGGCTCAGTAGGGCAGTGCGGCTCGGTAGGGCGGCGCGGCTCGGTAGGGCGGCGCGGCTCGGTAGGGCGGCGCGGCTCGGTAGGGCGGCGCGGCTCGGCACGGCGGCGCGGCTCGGTGGGCGGCGCGGCTCGGCTGGGCGGCGCGTCTCGGCTGGGCGGTGTGGCTCGGCTTGGCGGCGCGGCTCAGCTCCTGGCGGCGCGGCGCCTCAGGGCGGCGCGGGTGCTTACCAGGGGCGGGTGCAGGGCAGGGCCGCAGCTGTCGGCTCAGGCCAGGGCCGCGACTGGGGCGGCAGCAGGGCAGGGCCGTGACAGGGCGGCTGCAGGGCAGGGCCGCGACGGGCGGCGAAGGCAGGGCCGCGACTGGGGCGGCAGCAGGGCAGGGCCGCGACAGGGCGGCAAAGGCAGGGCCTGCGACGGGCGGCAACGGGCCGGCGACGGGCGGCAACGGGCCGGGACGGGCCGGCGACGGGCCGGGACGGGCCAGCGACGGGCGGCGAAAGGCAGGGCCGCGATAGGGCGGCTGTAGGGCAGAGCCGCAATGGGCGGCGAAGGAAGGGCCGCGACGAGTGGCGACGCGCCAGCTACGGGCTGCGACGGGCCGGGACGGGCCGGGACGGGCCAGCGAAGGGCGGCGAAGGCAGGGCTGCGACGGGCCAGCGAAATCAGGGCCGCGACGGGCCGCATTAGGGCAGGGCGCGTGACGGCGCAGGTGAGGCAGGCGCGAGGCGCGCTTCGGTCAGGGCAGGAAAAAAAAAATGGTGGGCCCTAAAAAACGTTTCCACTAGGGAACCTGCTCAGAATACCATGTCAGAATAGTGAAGGAATGAATGAATGAATAAGCAAGGAGGTGGGTACAAGTAGGAAACCTAAAAGTGTTGTACCCTATATGAACTACCCCACTACAGCCTAGATAGACTATAGCATATAAGTTTGAAAGTAGCCCGCCACGCCACGCATGTGTAGTTTTTTTAGAGCGTACGCGGCATCACTTACAAGCATGTAGTTGCCTAGTTCTCCCGCTTCCTTGCACTCCTTCAGTGGTGAATTGTTGAACACCCGTGCGTCATTCACACTTCCGGGGTAGCCGGCGTTGTAATCCCAAATGATTCCGTTGCTGTCACATGCTATCTGCAGGTGTATGGAGTAGAGTCCCTTCCTGTTCTTAAAGTCTTCCTTGTCTCGCCCAAACCCCCTGCACTCTATGAATGTACCGTCCAACGCACCAATCACACCCGGAATACCCCCTTCGTATCTAGACTCCTCTGCTATCTCGGCGCATTGCTCAGGTAATGGGTGAGAGACCCACAGAGGCTCTAGAATGTCTACTGTGAAGGCTATGAAGCGATGGATGATTCGGAAAGCGTGCGTGGGTACTACTCCAAATTGCAATGCCATTTGACGAAATGTGGCACCCGTGCCTAGATAGACAAGAGTCATTGCCACACAAGTATCAATAGGCACTACTCTCCGCCTGTCCCCGTACCTCGTGACCCACGCGTCAACTAGGTATTAAAAAACGGGACGATTAACTCTGAACGTCTCCATGAAAATGTGGTTGGGCATAGCCCCGAGGAGAACATCCCACCGCGCTCTCTGGTTCTCACGGTCGCGTCGCATAATGTTACGGTCTTCATCTTCTAGCAGCAATATCATGTCTGCGAGTTGGTCAATGGCTGGCCTAACCATAAACTCCTGGTAACCTCTGTATAACAGGTGAAGTACAGAGAGTAGGAGCCTCCTGGATATGGCGAAACTACGTGAGTAGTGTGTATGTGCTCTGTGTACATGTCTGTCTGTGTGCTGGTTTCGATGTATCAAGTTGTGTGGTGTGCTGGGTGGGTGTGAATGTTTGAAATCGAGCCGCCGTGTGGTGAGCGAAACTGGCGAGAGTGTGTGACTGGGGTTACGATGGTACAGTAGCTCTAGCGAGTCCACAGTACTTCGGTAGTTTCAGAAGTAGAGAAAAGTCACGTTTTTGCCTTCGGACAGTCTGCAGTTTCGAATTTTCGAAACGGACTGTCCGGTACCCGCTATTGGACCGTCCGCTTCGATACAAGTGGACTGTCCGCGAAAACACAAAATAAAAAAATAAAAAAAGGCACACGCCCTTAGCAGTAACGGGCGAACAACGGCTGCTGCTGTACACTATGTGGACGGTCGCAGTAAGGAATAGAGAGAAAATTCCTTACACCGACTCAAACACTACTTGTACAGTGTACAGTTTGGTTAGAACGCGAAGTTACCAGCCAGGATTACCAGATGCACCGTTCATTACCATTCGCGCAATAATGTTGACCATCTAGGCATGATGGTTACCACAGTGGCGAAGATAGGATACCTCTGTTACGATCTGGACACGTGGCTACCTTGGGTGTGATTGAGCCCAATGTGTATTACCGCGGAGGTAAATGCCCCCGCCAACACAGCAGCATGGGTTCTGCCCCTCCTTGGTGTTGGTTTGCAAGTCTGGCAGTGAGCATTTCTCGAGACTTGTTCAGGTTCCTCTCCTCTCCTCCCCTCCCCTCTCCTCTCATGTCTGCTAATACTGTACTACTAGAGCAGCGGTTTCTCGCGCCAATATTGTTCCATTGCCTTGCGAGACGAGGATCTGGTGTTGTGTGATCGGGCTCCAGTCCAGTAATCTGTGCTCTGACGTCTGTCCCTACCAAGCAACGCGATATGAGCGGGAATGGCGAGAGAGACGCACGCGCATAGGTAGACTGGTATCTTCTACATCCGCCTTCACGATCGCAGCTGCCTTCGCTTATACACCAATCCTACATCAGGCTTCACCCGCCGAGAATCCATAACTGGTTTTTCGTTTACTCAAGTTTCATTCACCGTACTACTCGTTTTCGTGTACCGTATTTCTCGTTTTCGTCTACCATTTACCAGTAATACCTAGTCTTGAAGCCCGCACCATTCTCCAGGCAATTCATTTTCTATGACTGTTATTGTATCAGACACGCTAGCCTGTACTCCGTCTTCACCGACTGCTCAATACTCTTTCCGTCGACTATTCCGTCAACAACTTTCCGTCAACTACCTTCTGTAAACAATTTCACGTCAGCTCATTGACTCGCCAAAACCACAGGGCCTCTCGTGCAGTTTAAATGCAACTTATAGCAGTCGCTGCTGAGTCACCGTCCGAAAGTTAAGGTGCCTGTATCGGCGTAAGAGCTTTTCAGCTCACGTGGCGTCGCCACGTCGGACACGTAGATTTACTTTAGGTTTCGGCCATATCGCGAAGCCTAACGACCCTCATTCGCAGACTGGACTCTAGTCTCTTGTTCCAGGAAGTTTCTTAGGCAAGTCGCCAGTCGCCAAGAAACCGATGAATAACGTGAAAGCGGGATAGTTTAACGGAACCGACAATAGCCGATAGTCCAATAAACCGACCGTCTTCCCAATTACCCAGCCCCTGTTCTCATGTTTCCGCATCGTGGCAGTGCAGCACCAACCGTCCCTCCATTCCTCTCCGCCCCCTCGCCCAACTCCCAAGCCCCCACCATGTCATTCGAGCCTCTCTCTCTCGCCTCCCTCCTCTCCCTTCCCGTCGAAGCGGTTTCCGCGAAGCTTCGCTCCACGCCGCCCGCGCATTTGGAGCAGCTGCGCGTCTCGCTATGGGACATCCTCGGCACGCCCGACCGCAAGCCGGAGTTTCTCTCCCTCCAGCGCCTGCTTATGACGCGTACGGGCGCCGGCGCGGGCCTTATCACAGAGTCCCTCTCCCGCGCACACTACACGCATCTTAAGATCCTCGTCGCGGTTCGGACCGGCATCCAGGCGTTTCTACACCCCGATATCGCCATCCCGCCGACGTCTTTAATCGAAATCTTCCTCCGCCGCCGCTGCCAGAACATGGCCTGCCAGAGCCCGCTTCCCGCGGGCGGCTGCCGCTGTCGTTTCTGCACGACGGGCAACGGCGAACCGGGGGGATCCGGCCGGGCGGGAACAGACGGGGGAGCGACAAATACCGCCGGAATTTCCGGTACCACCAGCGCCAACATCACTGGTGCTATCACCAGGGGTAACTCAGGCGCAGGCACAAGCGCTGGTATTGCTTCTAGCACGGAAATCGGCGGAGGATTTTGCAATTTGTGCATGTGTGTCGCATGCGGGAAGTTCGATTTCGACACCAACACGTGTCGGTGGATCGGATGCGATTTTTGTCTGCACTGGTGCCACACGGATTGCGCGCTCCACATGGGCTTCGTGCGCCATGGCGCAGTGGGGGCGGGGGGAAGCGCGGGGGGCGCGGGGGGAAGAGGCGGAGGGCAGGCGGGCGGGGGGGCTGCGGAGGGCTCCGCGGACGGGGCGACGGCGGCGACGAGTGCGCAATTCGCGTGCCCCGCGTGCGCGCGGTCGTCGGAGCTGTTTGGGTTCGTGCGCGACGTGTTCCGCCTGTGCTCCGCGCAGTGGGACGCGGAGGCCGCGCGGAGGGAGCTGGAGTGCGTGGGGGGGATCTTCGGCGCGAGCACGGACGCGCTCGGGCGCGAGCTTGCGCGGAGGGCGGCGCTGGCGCTGAGGGAGCTGCGGGAGGGGCGCAGGGCGTGCGCGGACATTTGTCGCGACATGCAGCTTTTCTTCGCCAGCAGTGAGTGGGGTGGGTGTCGTTTGGCTTGCTTGTATTCAAGCCGCCGCTTACAGAAGGTTACATTCAGGGTTTGTGCGGCGCTTGGAAGTTAGGGCTAGGGTATGTTTGCCCTCGTGTGCTCTCTTCGTGCTCTAACAGGTGATACGCTGTCCTGATCTGCTGTGTCGCATCAACTCACCACTGTTGTTCTGATTCGTCCCATTGTCGTTTACCTTTGCCTTTTGCCATTACTCACTTGCTTCCTGCATCCGGCTCGACTGTTTTTCGCCATCACCATCCCTTCGCCCTGCAGACGCCTCGTTCGTCCTCCAGTCTCCCCACTTGTTTTTGCTTGCTCTCTAAGGTGCCCCTTTTTATCGCCATCCCCATCCCTTCGTCCTGCAGGCGCCTCGTTCGTCCCTGCTCCTCCCAATCCTGCCACCCCCGCCGCTTCAGCTGCTTCTGCTCCTCACCCTCCCCCAACAATGGTAGCGCCTTCCCCTGCTCCTCCCGTCGCCGCATCTGCTCCCATCGCTGCCCCTCCTGCTCCTGCTCCTCCTCCTCCTCCTGCTGCTGCTTCTACTGCCGCTTCTCCCATCCCTCCCACGGGCCCGGCTGTCTCCGCCTCAGGCTCGGCCAGACCTGCTCCCGGGCTTCCCGGTCCAGGTTCGGGCCATACCAGACCCAGCTCCGGTCCCACCGCACCCACATCAGCGCTTTCCAAACCTCCGTCTCTGCCTCGGTACCAATCCAGCCTGGAAGCAGCGCGAGAGGCTCTGGCGGAATGCCATAGGGACGTGCTAGGGAAGCGGAAAGAGGCAGCAGCGGTGGAGGAGGAGCGAGCGCGGAAGAAATGGCAGGTGCAGGAGCTAGAAGCGGTTGCTGCGTCGCGATTGGCTGACGCGGAACGTATGGAGAGAGAAGCGGCAGAGGCGAGGAAAGAGGTCGAGGTGCTGAAGATGATTATATCGGTGAAAAAAACTACTTCGGAGGAGGAGTTTCGGCGGAGAGGGGTGGATTTGGCTTTGGAAGAGGCTGAGGCCAAGTATAGGAAGATGCTGGGGGTTGTGCAGGCGTTGGAAAGGGAAGACGGGCAGGGGGGGAGTGAGAAGGGGAAGGAAAGGGAGAGTGAGAGAGAGAGGGAGGGGGAAAGGGAGCGAGAGAGGGGAAGAGAGATGGGAGGTGAGAGGAGAAGAGAGAGGGAGCATGGTGAGGTTTCGTGGCCGCAGGTGCCTGATCAGAACAAACAGCAGCAGCAGGCTCAGCAGCAACAGCAGCAGCAGCAGCAGCGACAGCACCAGCAGCAACAGCAGCAGCAGCAACAGCAGCAGCAGCAGCAGCACCAGCTGCACCAGATGCAGCAACACCAGCAGCAGCAGCAGCAGCAGCAGCAGCAGCAGCAGCAGCAGCAGCAGCAGCAGCAGCAGCAGCAGCAGCAGCAGCAGCAGCAGCAGCAGCAGCAGCAGCAGCAGCAGCAGCAGCAGCAGCAGCAGGAGCAGCAGCAGCAGCAGCAGCAGCAGCAGCAGCAGCAGCAGCAGCAGCAGCAGCAGCAGCAGCAGCAGCAGCAGCAGCAGCAGCAGCAGCAGCAGCAGCAGCAGCAGCAGCAGCAGCAGCAGCAGCAGCAGCATCAGATGCAGCAGCACCAGCAGCAGCAGAACCAACAGCATCAGCAACAACAGCAGCAACTCCATAATCAGTTTCAACAGCAGCAGCAACAGCAACAGCTTCAACAGCAGCACCGGAATCATTTTCAGCAGCACCATCAGCAGCAGCTGCAGCAGCAGCAGCAGCCCAATCAGCAAAACCAGCAGCACCAGAACCAATATCCGATGCAGCACCAGCAGCAACAGCGGCAGCAGCAGCAGCAGCAGCAACAGCAACAGCAGCAGGCGTGGCAAATGCAACACGCGATGCAGCAGCAGCAGTCGAGGATGGGTGGTGGGCTTAGTAACGAGCCTCTTCCCAACAGCAACCAAGCGCTCACACGAGGGGCACCACCCTACGGAGCATCACAGATCCCACCAGCACATGCAGCACAAGGAGCACAAGCAGTGCAAGCAGCACCGGCGTTGCAAGGAACACGAGCAGCACCCGCGTTACAGGCAGGGCAGGTAAGGCAGCGAGCGGATGAGCAAGGAACAGCAGAGAGGGCAGCAACAGCTCAGCAACTTGCAGCACAGCAGGTGGCTGAAGAGGTTCAGACGGTCAGACAGCTAGCCCGACAGCAAGTCGCACAAGAGCAGCAGAAGCAGCAGCAGAGGCAATTGCAGCTGCAGCAGCAGCAGCAGCAGTATAGGGGGGAGGACGGGAAGATCAGTGGGGGGAGGAGGTTGGGCGTGGAGTTAGGGAGCGAAGACGGCAGGGGGGGTGACGAGGGAGAAGGAGAGGGAAGGAAGGAGAAGGTTGCTTGGTGGAAGACGGAGGCTGGTCGGGGTGGAGAGCGGTTGACAGGCATGAACGAGGAGGCAGAAGGGAATGGGCAGGAACAGCAGACTCAGCAGCGGCAGAATCTGCAGCATCAGCATCAGAATCAACTGCTGCTGCAGCAAAGGCGATTGGATTTGCAGCAGCAGCTGCAGCAGTTGCAGCAGCACGGGCAGGGGCAGGGGCAGGGGCAGAAGAAGCGGAAACGGCTAGTTTTGGACTTAGAAGCTGATACTGTAGAAGAGCAGGAGGAGGAGATGGAAGAGGAGGAGGAAGGGGGAACGGGAAAGCACCGTCCAAAGCAGCAGCTGCTACAGCCACATGAGCAGAGCCTGCAAGGGAGAGAGGGGCAACGGGAGCAGCGTGAACAGCAGGCGCAGTGGGAGCGGCAGGGGAGGCAGGAGCAGTGGGAACAGCAGGGGAGACAGGGGCAGCGGGAGCAGGAGGGAGGACAGAGGGAGCAGCAGGAACAGCAGGCACAGCAGGGGAGACAGGAGCAGCGGGAACAGCAGGGGAGACTGGGGCAGCGGGAACAGCAGGGGAGACTGGGGCAGCGGGAACAGCAGGGGAGACTGGGGCAGCGGGAACAGCAGGGGAGACAGGAGCAGCGGGAGCAGGAGGGACAGAGGGAGCAGCAGGAACAGCAGGCACAGCAGGGGAGGCAGGAGCAGCGGGAGCAGCGGGAGCAGGAGGGACAGAGAGAGCAGCAGGGAAGGAGGGAGCAGAGGGAGCAGCAGGGGCAGCAGTGGAGGCTGGAGCAGCGGGAACAGCAGGGGCAGCAGGTGCAGGAAAAGAGGCAGCAGCAACAGCAAGGCGTGGATCCGAGTAGTTATGAAAGCAGCAGGAGACAATCACAGTTTGGTGCTGTTACAATAGCCGAAAGTCAGGGTTCGGAAGGGAGATACCTCACAAGGGCAAATGGGGCAGCTTGGAAGGAGAAAGAGAAGGTGACGGAGGAGAGGGAGAAGGAGAAGGAGAGGGAGAGGGAGAGGGAGAAGGAGAGGGAGAGAGAGGAGAGGGAGAAGGAGAGGGAGAGGGAGAGAGAGCGGGAGAGGGAAAGGGAGAGTGAGAGGGAGATAAAGAAAGAGAAGGAAAAGGAGAATGATTATGTGGAGGTGGAAGACGGTGGGGCCAGGAATCAGAGGCTGGAGGGGAGAGAAAGAGGGGGTAGTGAGAAGGAGAAGGACGAGGAGAAGGACGAGGAGAAGGAGAATGATCGAATGGAAGTAGAAGAATGCGGGTCGAGGAAGCAGAAGGATCAGGGAGGCAGCAGAGATAAAGCAGAAGATGGAGACATCAGGGAGGGGAAGGGACGGGTGGATGAGAAGGGACCCGGAGGGGGAGAGAAGAGTACCCGAATCCAGAGAGAAGGGGGTCCGAGAGGGCATGAGTTGAAGACGTCCCAAGGAAACGAGCGCTCGGTAGGGGATACCCAAGAAATCAGGATGAGTTCAGCTCTTGCGAAGCTTGTGAAGCAACATGATTCACGTCAGGTTGAAACAAAGCCTATCTCCCCAGGGAGGCGTGGTGAAAGGGGTGTTTCAAGAGATGGGTTCGATGCGGTTGAGAGGGATAAGGAGAGGCAGAAGGAAAAGGTCAAGGATATGGGTGAGTGGAAGGAGAAGCATGGGCAGAAGGATGGGATGAAAGGTCATGAGGAGGGTCAAAAGACTGCTGCTGCTGCGCAAGAGGGGCGACAGGGGCAAAAGGGTGAAAAGGAGCGACAGGGGCAAGAGGGGGAAAAGGAGCGACAAGGGCAAGAGGGGCGGGAGGGGGAAAAGGGGGGACAGGGACGAGAGGAGCAAACAGGGCAAAAGGGACGAGAAGGGGGTCTGACAGATACTAAGGTGCGGGGACTGGTAGGTAAAGAGAAGGCAGATGAAGGGAAGGCAGATGAAGGGAAGGCAGGTAAAGAGAAGGCAGATGAAGAGAAGGCATCTGGGGAAGGTACAGCTGGGGAAGGTACAACTGGGAAAGGAGATGTTACTGAGAAGGAAGGTGCTTCTTCCGACAGCAATGTGGAAGAGGTGGAAGAGGAGAGCGGTGCAGAGCGGTTGAGTGAGAGAAAACGGGTTGAGGCAACTGTTGAAGGAACAGTTGCTAGGGAGAAGGGGGAGAAGGAAAAAGCGGAGAGGGGGGAGAGGGAGAGGGGGGGAGCTGGAGGGGAGGGAAAGGGGGATGAGTAGAAGGATGGGAAGAGAGAAGGGGAAGGGAATGGGGGTTTCGCAGGTCAAGAGAAAATCGAGCGCGGACGCTGCTACTGGTACTGCTGATACTGATGGTGGTTTGGATAAGGTAAGGCCAGGAGGAGTGGGGGAGAAGGAAGGTAGGGAGGTGAAGGAAGGGGAAAAGGGAAAGGGACGGGTGGGGAAGGAGGGGAAGGGAAGAGAGGAGAGTGAGTGAGGTGAGGAGTGTTAGTAGGTGAATGTCAAACCAGATGATGCGAGATCTGTGAGAAAGGGAGGAATGGGGGAATGTCAAACCATAATTGTTTTTGCAGAAGTTTTTTTTTATGATGAGTAAGAGAGCTAGCCATGTGAGCAGCTTATTAAGGCATATGGAGCGGAGAGCTTGAGTAACGAGAGGACTGTTTATGGTGTCTTATGTGGGGATATGGTAGATTGGTTATGTGTACTTAGCAGAATAGTGTCCGTCAAATGGGCGGGCTACTGTTTGTGATGTTACTGCTAGTTGGCACTCTAAATGGGCTAACTTGATAGGGCCAGTTGGATCAAAGGAGGTGTTTTATTAATAAACCCAGCTAGCTGCTTGTACGGTATGTACATTCCTTGTTCACTGCTCATATTTTCGCTAATTGTTCAGTAACAGAATTTCTGTACTTACTGGTGAAACAACAGAATTCCATCGCCACCACTAGTTAGTGACCGGAGTGGTTGTACGCGATTGTGGCATCGCACAGGGAATACAGTAACAATGAAAACGCGCTCACTCCCATCTCGTCTTTTTCTGATCACTGCTCTCTCGATACTCACGCCTGCTAGGCTGCACGATCGTAATCGTATCTTTCGCGCCGTTTGCGGTATTAGTTAGACTGTTCTGGTCTCCGTATTCGCACATGCGAATTAAGTCGGTGCTATGGAATCTGGGGTTGCAGAGGGTAAGGAGGTAGGCGCGTTGGCGGTGGACGCCGCGCCGCGTGCGGCGGAGATTAAGGACGCGAAGGACCGCCGGTGGGATCGTAGCGAGATTCGCGGCATGTGGGAGTTTGCGTCGATACTTGATTTTTTCAGAGTAATAATTCGCGTTCATGCGTCGCAAGCGTAGGACATAAGCGTCGCCGTTGATTTCACGGTTGGATTGGAAACAGGACTTTCCGCGGTTACCGGCACTTGGTCGCGTTAGTATGATAGCATGAGAAAAAGTTGCAGAGTCTTTCTTTTTGTAACGGTAGATCAAAATTATTTCATGCGCTATATCAGCTTCCCGTTTCCAAATCCTTCTGAGGTGAACGAGCTTAAATGGCGATTCGGGATCTCTCGCGTCGCGTTATTCGCGCCGCGATCATCGAACCATGGCCTCTGCCTCACTCGCGTGTCTTCACTGAATATTCCCCGTAATCCTCCGTCGCAATATCCTCATATACTTCATGTCTCTCCGATCCTGCTCAAATCCATTACGTTTTTTTCCCAGATTTTCCGGGAGCCGCTACAACTTAACTTCGACGCTACAGCCGAAGACATCGAAACGGCTCTGCTAACCCCGGACCCGTCTCCGCTTCTTAAAGACATACACATTACGCTTCTTAAGGTGACTAGGGTTTGCTCGCAGCGCCACGCGACTTGGCATCACTGGCCTATGGCGGTTCGTAGTCGCGTCGAGCATCCATCCTAACGTAACGCAACGTTATTTCCTTTTCGTAGCGCTTGTTCGGTTGACGGAATCCGTTAGGGTTAGTCGGCTTACTGTAGGCGGCGCTCAGCATCTGCTGTCAGCTTGTCGACGCTTATCAGTAGAGTGGTTACCTTTTGGCAATTTCTGTGTTTCGCCAGTGGTTTCATTCCGCAAAGATTATGGTTTCTTCAGGCATTCAGGCACTCCGGCATTCAGGCATTCAGGCATTCATGCATTCATTCTTTCGGGCATGCAGACATTCAGGCGTTCAGGCATTCAGGCTTTCAGGCTTTCAGGCATTTAGGCATTCAGGCATTCAGGCATTCAGGCATACAGGCATACAGGCATTCATTCAATCAGGCATTCATGCATTCAGGCATTCATGCATTCACACATTCATGCATTCACGCATTCATGCATTCATGCATTCACGCATTCATGCATTCATGCATTCACGCATTCATGCATTCATGCATTCATGCATTCATGCATTCATGCATTCACGCATTCACGCATTCACGCATTCACGCATTCATGCATTCATGCATTCATGCATTCATGCATTCATGCATTCATGCATTCATGCATTCATGCATTCATGCATTCATGCATTCATGCATTCACGCATTCACGCATTCACGCATTCACGCATTCACGCATTCATGCATTCATGCATGAATGCATGAATGCATTCACGCATTCACGCATTCATGCATTCATGCATTCATGCATTCATGCATTCATGCATTCATGCATTCATGCATTCACGCATTCACGCATTCATGCATTCATGCATTCATGCATTCACGCATTCATGCATTCATGCATTCATGCATTCACGCATTCATGCATTCATGCATGAATGCATTCATGCATTCATGCATTCATGCATTCATGCATTCACGCATTCACGCATTCATGCATTCATGCATTCATGCATTCACGCATTCATGCATTCATGCATGAATGCATTCATGCATTCATGCATGAATGCATTCATGCATTCATGCATGAATGCATTCATGCATTCATGCATTCATGCATTCATGCATTCATGCATTCACGCATTCATGCATTCATGCATTCAGGCATTCATGCATTCATGCATTCATGCATTCATGCATTCATGCATTCATGCATTCACGCATTCATGCATTCATGCATTCACGCATTCATGCATTCACGCATTCACGCATTCATGCATTCACGCATTCATGCATTCATGCATTCACGCATTCATGCATTCATGCATTCATGCATTCATGCATTCACGCATTCATGCATTCAGGCATTCATGCATTCACACATTCATGCATTCACGCATTCATGCATTCATGCATTCACGCATTCATGCATTCATGCATTCACGCATTCATGCATTCATGCATTCATGCATTCATGCATTCATGCATTCACGCATTCACGCATTCACGCATTCACGCATTCATGCATTCATGCATTCATGCATTCATGCATTCATGCATTCATGCATTCATGCATTCATGCATTCATGCATTCATGCATTCATGCATTCACGCATTCACGCATTCACGCATTCACGCATTCACGCATTCATGCATTCATGCATGAATGCATGAATGCATTCACGCATTCACGCATTCATGCATTCATGCATTCATGCATTCATGCATTCATGCATTCATGCATTCATGCATTCACGCATTCACGCATTCATGCATTCATGCATTCATGCATTCACGCATTCATGCATTCATGCATGAATGCATTCATGCATTCATGCATTCATGCATTCATGCATTCATGCATTCATGCATTCATGCATTCATGCATTCATGCATTCATGCATTCACGCATTCACGCATTCATGCATTCATGCATTCATGCATTCATGCATTCATGCATTCATGCATTCATGCATTCATGCATTCATGCATTCATGCATTCACGCATTCACGCATTCATGCATTCATGCATTCATGCATTCACGCATTCATGCATTCATGCATGAATGCATTCATGCATTCATGCATTCATGCATTCATGCATTCATGCATTCATGCATTCATGCATTCATGCATTCACGCATTCATGCATTCATGCATTCAGGCATTCATGCATTCATGCATTCATGCATTCATGCATTCATGCATTCATGCATTCACGCATTCATGCATTCATGCATTCACGCATTCATGCATTCACGCATTCACGCATTCATGCATTCACGCATTCATGCATTCATGCATTCACGCATTCATGCATTCACGCATTCATGCATTCATGCATTCATGCATTCACGCATTCACGCATTCATGCATTCACGCATTCACGCATTCATGCATTCATGCATTCACGCATTCACGCATTCATGCATTCATGCATTCACGCATTCACGCATTCATGCATTCATGCATTCACGCATTCATGCATTCATGCATTCACGCATTCATGCATTCATGCATTCACGCATTCATGCATTCATGCATTCACGCATTCATGCATTCATGCATTCACGCATTCATGCATTCATGCATTCATGCATTCATGCATTCATGCATTCATGCATTCATGCATTCATGCATTCATGCATTCACGCATTCATGCATTCATGCATTCACGCATTCATGCATTCACGCATTCATGCATTCATGCATTCACGCATTCACGCATTCACGCATTCACGCATTCACGCATTCATGCATTCATGCATTCATGCATTCATGCATTCATGCATTCATGCATTCATGCATTCACGCATTCACGCATTCATGCATTCATGCATTCATGCATTCACGCATTCATGCATTCATGCATGAATGCATTCATGCATTCATGCATTCATGCATTCATGCATTCATGCATTCATGCATTCATGCATTCATGCATTCACGCATTCACGCATTCATGCATTCATGCATTCACGCATTCACGCATTCATGCATTCATGCATTCACGCATTCATGCATTCATGCATTCACGCATTCATGCATTCATGCATTCACGCATTCATGCATTCATGCATTCACGCATTCATGCATTCATGCATTCACGCATTCATGCATTCATGCATTCACGCATTCATGCATTCACGCATTCACGCATTCATGCATTCATGCATTCATGCATTCATGCATTCATGCATTCATGCATTCACGCATTCACGCATTCATGCATTCATGCATTCACGCATTCATGCATTCACGCATTCATGCATTCATGCATTCATGCATTCACGCATTCATGCATTCATGCATTCACGCATTCATGCATTCATGCATTCATGCATTCATGCATTCATGCATTCATGCATTCATGCATTCACGCATTCACGCATTCATGCATTCATGCATTCATGCATTCACGCATTCATGCATTCATGCATGAATGCATTCATGCATTCATGCATTCATGCATTCATGCATTCATGCATTCATGCATTCATGCATTCATGCATTCATGCATTCACGCATTCATGCATTCATGCATTCATGCATTCATGCATTCATGCATTCATGCATTCATGCATTCATGCATTCATGCATTCATGCATTCATGCATTCACGCATTCATGCATTCACGCATTCACGCATTCATGCATTCACGCATTCACGCATTCATGCATTCACGCATTCATGCATTCATGCATTCATGCATTCACGCATTCACGCATTCATGCATTCATGCATTCACGCATTCACGCATTCACGCATTCACGCATTCACGCATTCATGCATTCACGCATTCATGCATTCATGCATTCATGCATTCATGCATTCATGCATTCATGCATTCATGCATTCATGCATTCATGCATTCATGCATTCATGCATTCATGCATTCATGCATTCATGCATTCATGCATTCATGCATTCACGCATTCACGCATTCATGCATTCATGCATTCACGCATTCACGCATTCATGCATTCACGCATTCACGCATTCATGCATTCATGCATTCACGCATTCACGCATTCATGCATTCATGCATTCACGCATTCACGCATTCATGCATTCATGCATTCACGCATTCATGCATTCATGCATTCACGCATTCATGCATTCATGCATTCACGCATTCATGCATTCATGCATTCACGCATTCATGCATTCATGCATTCACGCATTCATGCATTCATGCATTCATGCATTCATGCATTCACGCATTCATGCATTCACGCATTCACGCATTCATGCATTCATGCATTCACGCATTCATGCATTCATGCATTCACGCATTCACGCATTCACGCATTCACGCATTCATGCATTCATGCATTCACGCATTCATGCATTCATGCATTCATGCATTCATGCATTCATGCATTCATGCATTCACGCATTCATGCATTCATGCATTCACGCATTCACGCATTCATGCATTCACGCATTCATGCATTCATGCATTCATGCATTCATGCATTCATGCATTCATGCATTCATGCATTCATGCATTCATGCATTCATGCATTCATGCATTCATGCATTCATGCATTCATGCATTCATGCATTCATGCATTCATGCATTCACGCATTCACGCATTCACGCATTCATGCATTCACGCATTCACGCATTCACGCATTCACGCATTCACGCATTCATGCATTCATGCATTCATGCATTCACGCATTCATGCATTCATGCATTCATGCATTCACGCATTCATGCATTCATGCATTCATGCATTCATGCATTCATGCATTCATGCATTCACGCATTCATGCATTCATGCATTCACGCATTCATGCATTCATGCATTCACGCATTCATGCATTCATGCATTCACGCATTCATGCATTCATGCATTCATGCATTCATGCATTCACGCATTCATGCATTCACGCATTCATGCATTCATGCATTCATGCATTCATGCATTCACGCATTCATGCATTCATGCATTCACGCATTCATGCATTCACGCATTCATGCATTCATGCATTCACGCATTCATGCATTCATGCATTCATGCATTCATGCATTCATGCATTCATGCATTCATGCATTCACGCATTCATGCATTCATGCATTCACGCATTCATGCATTCATGCATTCACGCATTCATGCATTCATGCATTCATGCATTCATGCATTCATGCATTCATGCATTCATGCATTCATGCATTCATGCATTCATGCATTCACGCATTCATGCATTCATGCATTCACGCATTCATGCATTCATGCATTCACGCATTCATGCATTCATGCATTCATGCATTCATGCATTCATGCATTCATGCATTCATGCATTCATGCATTCATGCATTCATGCATTCATGCATTCATGCATTCATGCATTCATGCATTCATGCATTCATGCATTCATGCATTCATGCATTCATGCATTCATGCATTCATGCATTCATGCATTCATGCATTCATGCATTCATGCATTCATGCATTCATGCATTCACGCATTCATGCATTCATGCATTCACGCATTCATGCATTCATGCATTCACGCATTCATGCATTCATGCATTCATGCATTCATGCATTCACGCATTCATGCATTCACGCATTCATGCATTCATGCATTCATGCATTCATGCATTCACGCATTCATGCATTCATGCATTCACGCATTCATGCATTCACGCATTCATGCATTCATGCATTCACGCATTCATGCATTCATGCATTCATGCATTCATGCATTCATGCATTCATGCATTCATGCATTCACGCATTCATGCATTCATGCATTCACGCATTCATGCATTCATGCATTCACGCATTCATGCATTCATGCATTCATGCATTCATGCATTCATGCATTCATGCATTCATGCATTCATGCATTCATGCATTCATGCATTCACGCATTCATGCATTCATGCATTCACTGCATTCATGCATTCATGCATTCACGCATTCATGCATTCATGCATTCATGCATTCATGCATTCATGCATTCATGCATTCATGCATTCATGCATTCATGCATTCATGCATTCATGCATTCATGCATTCATGCATTCATGCATTCATGCATTCATGCATTCATGCATTCATGCATTCATGCATTCATGCATTCATGCATTCATGCATTCATGCATTCATGCATTCATGCATTCATGCATTCATGCATTCATGCATTCATGCATTCATGCATTCATGCATTCACGCATTCATGCATTCATGCATTCACGCATTCATGCATTCATGCATTCATGCATTCATGCATTCATGCATTCATGCATTCATGCATTCATGCATTCATGCATTCATGCATTCACGCATTCATGCATTCATGCATTCACGCATTCATGCATTCATGCATTCACGCATTCATGCATTCATGCATTCATGCATTCATGCATTCATGCATTCATGCATTCATGCATTCATGCATTCATGCATTCATGCATTCATGCATTCATGCATTCATGCATTCATGCATTCATGCATTCATGCATTCATGCATTCATGCATTCATGCATTCATGCATTCATGCATTCATGCATTCATGCATTCACGCATTCATGCATTCATGCATTCACGCATTCATGCATTCATGCATTCACGCATTCATGCATTCATGCATTCATGCATTCATGCATTCATGCATTCATGCATTCATGCATTCATGCATTCATGCATTCATGCATTCATGCATTCATGCATTCATGCATTCATGCATTCATGCATTCATGCATTCATGCATTCATGCATTCATGCATTCATGCATTCATGCATTCATGCACAGCATAGCACTTTCAAGGAGCGCCCTCATGTCGCTCGTCCCAGTTCATGTTTTGACACGGGACCAGTTAAAAAAACTTGGACCAGGAGCACTGAACTGGTCAATCCGCTCCGCCCCACCCCTCTCTCCGGCTCCTCCCGTGCATGCAGGGCATTCAGCCATTCAACCGCCCGCCAGCCGACCATCGCACATGGGCCACACTTGTGTGTCGTCGCGTGCACAACACATGGCCGCAGGTAGTTAGGGGTGGTCAAGAATGCGTGATGATGATCTTGCTGCATGCGGAATGTTGTATGTTGCTTGCTTGCCATTCATGGGCTACACTTGTGTGCCGTCGCGTGCACAACACATGCCCGCATGTAGATATGATGCATGCATGCATGCATGAGTCAAGGGCTACTGTTTTGCACCGTCACATGCACAACACATGGCCACAGGTAGGCATGAATGATCCATTATACATGCCATGTGTGTGTGGCCCATGAAATCATGTGCATTGCTCAAGATAAGGCTGCGAGTCAAGCATGATGAGATATGATGCACGCATACATGCATGCCATGTGTGATGCATGCATGCCTGTTGAGTTTGCACCACACGAACAACACGTTGCAGCAGATACAGCATGCATGCATGAAGCTTCTGTGTCTGCCTCTCCTTGCATTGCATCTAAATGAAAACCATTCCCACTCCCCACAAATGTGCACGTGTGCGCGCACGTGCGTGTGTGTGTGTGTGTTTGTGCGTGTGTGTGTTGCTGTTGCGTGCACGCATGTGTGTGTGCTTGTGTGTGTGTTGCCGTTGCGTGTGCTCATGTGTGTGTGCTTGTTTGTGTCTGTGAATGTATCCCCACTTGTCTCCCCAACCAGGTTGGACCTGGGATATGCCCTCTCTATTCCTGTCAGGGGTAAGTGCTTTTGTCTTTGGCTTTGTACGCACACTCTCCAACTCCTGCTCCTTGTGGTGCTTGTTTCTGCTCCTCCTGCTCCTTGTGCTCGTCTCATAAGGAACAGGGGGCATGCGCCCGCCTCGCATGTGCCCACACCTCTTCCTGTGTGCCCGCCTCTCCCCCTTATGGACCCTATCCCCACACCAGGGCTGAGGCGGAGCTCTACGCGTCCCTCCCTCCCCCTGACCGCGTGCGCATCTTGTTCCCCCCATGTGCCCTCCTCTCATTCCCCACTTACATCCCACACGCGGTAACCTCACACCAGGGCTGAGACAGAGCTCTACGACTCCCTCCCTCTCCCTGACCGCGTGCGCATCTTGATCCTCCCATGTGCCCACCTCCCCCCCTCACCTCTTCCCCCCACATGCCCTAACCCCACTCCAGGGCTGAGGCGGAGCACTACGCGTCCCTCTCTCCGCCTGACCGCACGTGCATCTTGATCCCCCCATGTGCCCGCTCCTCTTCCCCCGACCTCTTCCCCCGACCTCTTCCCCCGACCTCTTCCCCCGACCTCTTCCCCCGACCTCTTCCCCCGACCTCTTCCCCCGACCTCTTCCCCCGACCTCTTCCCCCGACCTCTTCCCCCGACCTCTTCCCCCGACCTCTTCCCCCGACCTCTTCCCCCGACCTCTTCCCCCGACCTCTTCCCCCGACCTCTTCCCCGACCTCTTCCCCCGACCTCTTCCCCCGACCTCTTCCCCCGACCTCTTCCCCCGACCTCTTCCCCGACCTCTTCCCCCGACCTCTTCCCCGACCTCTTCCCCCGACCTCTTCCCCCGACCTCTTCCCCCGACCTCTTCCCCCGACCTCTTCCCCCGACCTCTTCCCCCGACCTCTTCCCCCGACCTCTTCCCCCGACCTCTTCCCCCGACCTCTTCCCCCGACCTCTTCCCCCGACCTCTTCCCCCGACCTCTTCCCCCGACCTCTTCCCCCGACCTCTTCCCCCGACCTCTTCCCCCGACCTCTTCCCCCGACCTCTTCCCCCGACCTCTTCCCCCGACCTCTTCCCCCGACCTCTTCCCCCGACCTCTTCCCCCGACCTCTTCCCCCGACCTCTTCCCCCGACCTCTTCCCCCGACCTCTTCCCCCGACCTCTTCCCCCGACCTCTTCCCCCGACCTCTTCCCCCGACCTCTTCCCCCGACCTCTTCCCCCGACCTCTTCCCCCGACCTCTTCCCCCGACCTCTTCCCCCGACCTCTTCCCCCGACCTCTTCCCCCGACCTCTTCCCCCGACCTCTTCCCCCGACCTCTTCCCCCGACCTCTTCCCCCGACCTCTTCCCCCGACCTCTTCCCCCGACCTCTTCCCCCGACCTCTTCCCCCGACCTCTTCCCCCGACCTCTTCCCCCGACCTCTTCC
Source organism: Closterium sp. Naga37s-1 (assembly GCA_947471745.1). Lineage (NCBI taxonomy): Eukaryota > Viridiplantae > Streptophyta > Zygnematophyceae > Desmidiales > Closteriaceae > Closterium > Closterium sp. Naga37s-1. The sequence continues at coordinate 4,596,487 of CANJKZ010000774.1, read as the reverse complement.
CCCGACCTCTTCCCCCGACCTCTTCCCCCGACCTCTTCCCCCGACCTCTTCCCCCGACCTCTTCCCCCGACCTCTTCCCCCGACCTCTTCCCCCGACCTCTTCCCCCGACCTCTTCCCCCGACCTCTTCCCCCGACCTCTTCCCCCGACCTCTTCCCCCGACCTCTTCCCCCCGACCTCTTCCCCCGACCTCTTCCCCCGACCTCTTCCCCGACCTCTTCCCCCGACCTCTTCCCCGACCTCTTCCCCCGACCTCTTCCCCCGACCTCCCCCCCTTCCCCCGACCTCTTCCCCCGACCTCTTCCCCCGACCTCTTCCCCCGACCTCTTCCCCCGACCTCTTCCCCCGACCTCTTTCCCCCGACCTCTTCCCCCGACCTCTTCCCCCGACCTCTTCCCCCCGACACTCGTTCCCCCGACCTCTTCCCCCCACCTCTTCCCCCCACCTCTTCCCCCCACCTCTTCCCGCCACCTCTTCCCCCCACATGCCATAACCCCACTCCAGGGCTGAGTCGGAGCTCTACGCGTCCCTCCCTCCGCCTGACCGCGTGCGCATTTTGAAAGCTCTCTGCGAGATTCGGCTGGATGTGAGTAGACAGACAGACACTGTGCGTTGGGCGGAATAGGGAGCTGTGTGTTGAATAGAGCAGCTTACAGTAGAGAGGCATTCAGTAGGGAGGCAGGCGCTCTTCCAGTGGTGGTAGAGGCTGCTATGAAGAGGAACCTTGAAGGGAGGCGCTCTTCCCTCCCCCCCCCTGATTGCACGCGCATCTTGATTCCTGACAGGTGGCCTATCAACTCCTCTCTATTTCCCTCCCTCACTCCCTGCCTCCCTCCTGCTGCTACCCACACTCCCCCCCCCCCCCCTCACCACGCAGCAAGAGGACACTCGAGTGGTGGTAGCGGCTGCTATGAAGAGGAACCCCGATGAGATTGGTGGCTTATTAACTCCTCTCCACTCCTCTCTACCTCTCTACTTATCCCCGTCCCCACACTGCACAGCAAGAGGACACTCGAGTGGTGGTAGAGGCGGCCATGAAGAGGAATCCCGAGGAGATTTCTGCCCTATCCCCTGGCTCCCTCTCTGACCCCGCTGTACCCATCCCCACCGCGCAGCAAGAGGACACACGAGTGGTGGTAGAGGCGGACATGAAGAGGAATCCCGAGGAGATCCGCATGGATGGTGCCTGCATCCCCCTGTCCTCTCGCCCCTAACTTCCCCCCTCCTGCGGCTACCCTCCTCCCACCCCCCCCGCCCGCCAAGCAGCAAGAGGACACGCGTGTGGTGGTAGAGGCGGCCATGAAGAGGAATCCCGAGGAGATTCGCATGGAGCCGTTTGGGGTAGACACCAACAACCATGTGTTCTGGTGAGTGCAGTGCGGTGCAGTGTGATGCTGTGTGGTGCAGTGCTGTATGGAAGAAGTGATGTGCTTTAAAGGCGCCTCAGGACTCCAATTGACCTTCAGGCTTTGCAAAGACACAGTGCTGGGCCGTCGGCTGTTAAAAAAGGGTCCTCCTGTTGTTGCTACTGCTGGCCCTTCTTGTGTTGTGACGTGCCCACTTTTAATATTTCTCCCCTCCCCATTCACATACTCCCGGCTTTCAGGTTCCTGCCACGACTCAGTGCTGGGCTATCGGCTATTCAAAGAGCCTCCGCCTGTTTCTCATGCCCATTGCTCAAAGAGGCAAAGAGGCTCAGCATCGGATGTTGCATCTTAACATCTCACCTCTGCTCTCATGCTCTCACATTCATCTTGGCCCCTCTCACCATCCCCACTCACGAATTGTCTACCTTCAGGTTCTGCAACGATGCTGTGCTAGGCCATCGGCTGTTCAAAGAGGGCCCACCTGTTTATGTCACACAAGAGGAGGCAGACGCTGCTGCCGCTGCTGCTGCTGCCGCCGCTGAAGCTGCTGCTGCTGCCGCCGCCGCTGCTGCTGCTGCCGCCGCCGCTGCTGCTGCTGAAGCTGAAGCGGCTGAAGCTGCTGCTGCTGCTGTTGCTGCTAACACGGCTCTTCCTGCTGCTGCTGATTCTTCTGCTGCTGTTTCTCTTGCTGAAGCCACAGCTGTGTTGGTGGAAGGAGCAAAGGCGGAGGCTGCAACAGATGCTGCCAAAAGTGTTGCCACAGCTAAATGTGAAGGTGCTGAGGCTGAAGCTGTCACTGAAGTTATTCAACCACCTGTCACAACCTCTGATGATCACACAGACGCTGCTGTTGCTGCAGAGGCGGTGGCTTTTGAGGCGCCTCAAAAGGCTGAAGCTGTCACTGAAGTTATTCAACCACCTGTCACAACCTCTGATGATCACACAGACGCTGCTGTTGCTGCAGAGGCGGTGGCAGCGATGGTGGAAGGAGCAAATGCGGCGGCTGGAAGAGTTGAAACAGAAGCTGCTGAGCCTACTCAACTGACCACAACCTCTAATGATCACACAGACGCCATTGTTGCTGCAGAGGCGGTGGCAGCGATGGTGGAAGGAGCAAAGGCGGTGGCTGGGAAAGTTGAAACAGACGCTGCAGTTCTCATGTCTCGTGCGTCGAGAGGTGAAGAAGTGGCAAGGGCAGCAGAGGCAGGAGAGGTGGCAGAGGTAGCAGAGGTAGCAGGGGCAGAAAAGGCAGCAGATGGAGAAAATGCAGCAGGTGCAGAAAAGGCAGCAGGGGCAGAAAAGGCTGCAGATGCAGAAAAGGCTGCAGATGCAGAAAAGGCTGCAGATGCAGAAACGGCTGCAGATGCAGAAAAGGCTGCAGGGGCAGCGAGAGCAGATGTTGCAAGAGTGTCAGCTGGTGCTGAAGCTGATGTGCCTGCCACTCAGCCTGCTACTAGCACTGATGTTACCAGAGCTGCTGCTACTGCTGCTGCTGCTGCTTCTGATGGTGCAGTGGCTGCTGATGGTGCTGGTGCTGCTGCTGCTGCTGCTAGTGCTACGGCTGCTGATGGTGGGGCCGCTGCTGATGGTGATGATGAATCAGCGGCCAAGGAGGCCCCATCTGGCAAAGCCGGAGCATCTGAGCCGTCCGTTAGCCCAACGCCAGCATCTGATCCCCTACAGTCTGAGCCACCATTCAATCCCACTAGTGAAGCCTCTAAGGCTGACAGTGTTACAGCGATCAGTGTGGTAACCAGATTGGATGATGTGAAGGCGCGTGCAACTGGGGTTGACTTGATACTAAAGTCGCCACTCGGGAGTCCCAATAGTATGGAGTTTTCACAAGGTAAAATTAAGGAGTTATTACGAGGAAATGGTAAAGAGTTGCAAGGTGATATGGATTCAGTGAGTGGGCTAGCTGCTATCGGTGGATTGAAGGCTTTAGTCGGGGTGAAGGCTGAGGAGGAGGGGGGAGTGAAGCGGAGAGGAGGAGAGGAGAGTAGGGTGGGAGCAAAGGAGGGAGGGGTGAAAGAGGAGGAGGATGGGGAGGGAATGGGGAGAGGAGAAGAGGATAAGGTGCTTGTGAGGAGAGGGGCTGGAGCGAAGGAGAATGAGAGGGTTTACAGGAGGCGAGGTGGCAGGGAGGCGGGTAGGAAGGATTGTGAGCGTGGGAAAGGGGGCAAGGGGGAGGTGAAAGGGGAAGAAGAGAGCAATAGAGGTGGCGTTGGTGTGGTGAGTGAAGAGCATGGAAGATACGAGGGAGAAGAAGAGGAGGAGGTGAAGGAGGTGAAGGAGGGAGAGGAGGAGAAGAAGGAGGAGGAAGAGGAGGAGAAGAAGGAGGAGGAAGAGGAGAAGGATGCTGCTGTGATTGACTTAACTGACTCAGATCCCTGCATCCCTGCTCAAGGCAGCTCAGCTGAACCTGCTCAAGACCCCTCAGTCACCGCCGCTGCTGGAAAGGACTCGGTTGTTGCTGGTAAGGCAGACTCTGCTGCCAAGGCAGATTCGAGCGCCCATCCTACTCGGCATGGCATGAGCACGCGAACCAGGTCAGGCAGTCTCCGCCCTCCTTCCGCCTCCAAACCTGCTCCCAAGCCTGCTGCCAAACCTGCTCCCAAGCCTGCTGCCAAACCTGCTGCCAAGCCTGCTCCCAAGGGCACTCCCACCAAGGGTGGCAGCAAGAAGGGGAGAGGAGCCGATGCTGCTTCTGCTGCTGGAGGGGAGGGGAGGAGGAAGGCAAAGAAGACGGCCAAGCCAGTTTTCCTGCCACCTGTGTGTGGCGAGTTCGTCACTGCTGCTGTGTGTCTCACAGACTTTACTGCTCTCGCGGTGAGTCACTTCACTCTGAGGAGATCCCTTTTCAAGGACCTCAATATTGGCCCGGCTGGTGTTCCTGCCACCTGTGTGTGGCGAGTTCGCCACTGCTGCTGTGTGTCTCACAGACTTTACTGCTCTCGCGGTGAGTCACTTCACTCTGAGGAGATCCCTTTTCAAGGACCTCAATATTGGCCCGGCTGGTGTTCCTGCCACCTGTGTGTGGCGAGTTCGCCACTGCTGCTGTGTGTCTCACAGACTTTACTGCTCTCGCGGTGAGTCACTTCACTCTGAGGAGATCCCTTTTCAAGGACCTCAATATTGGCCCGGCTGGTGTTCCTGCCACCTGTGTGTGGCGAGTTCGCCACTGCTGCTGTGTGTCTCACAGACTTTACTGCTCTCGCGGTGAGTCACTTCACTCTGAGGAGATCCCTTTTCAAGGACCTCAATATTGGCCCGGCTGGTGTTCCTGCCACCTGTGTGTGGCGAGTTCGCCACTGCTGCTGTGTGTCTCACAGACTTCACTGCTCTCGCGGTGAGTTAGTTGGTACTTGGTTGGAGCTTTGAGTGTGCTTTTCGTTAACTGTATTGAGTTTTATTTTATGCATCTCAAAAGTTTACTCCAGACTTGAAGCCAATTTCACTGGATGATATGACTGCTTATTGGACTTAGAACATCAGTTTATACCTGTTTCTAATACAAAATCGGATCAGCTTATATGAGTTTCTTCCCTCCCGCTGCCTTCCTTGGCGTGCCTGTATCTGCAGGACGACCTCAGCGCCAGTGTGCATAACGCGGATCAGCTTATAGCGGATCGCTTGGCAGAGGAGGTCATTCCTAAAGTGGAGCTAGAAGAGAAGGTGAGGAGGGACGGGATTGTTCTTTCACCCGCGCACTCTCACTCTCACTTTCGCTCTCACTCATTTTCAATCACATGCTAATGTTATTTCAACACTCACCTCCCTCTTCCCTCTCCCTTCTCCTTTCATGCCTCCTCACACCAGCGCAAGGAGCGGCATGCAAAGAGGCAGCAGTGGCAGGCAGCACAGCAGGCAGTAGCCATGGCACAGGTGTATCCAAATCCTTGCTTTCTGCTACATACTCGTCTCGTCTCTCTCTTTCACCCGTCTCTCCTTCCCCCATCAGCACAAGGAGCGGCATGCGAAGAGGCAGCAGAGGCAAGAGGCGCAGCTGGCAGCGCAGCTAGCAGCTAAGTTTGTACCCGAAACCCTCTCTCTTCACTTCCGTTCACCCCTCTTCTGTACCCCCACCAGCGCAAGGAGCGACATGCAAAGAGGCAGCAGAGGCAGGCGGCGCAGCTGGCAGCTACTGTTGAACCCAACTTCTGCTATCTCCCATGTTCTTCTCGTTTCTTTCTCCTCTTATTTCTCCTATCAACAGCGCAAGGAGCGGCATGCGAAGAGGCAGCAGAGGCAGGCGGCACAGCTGGCAGCGCAGCTAGCAGCAGCGATGGCAGCAGCAGGGCAGTACGCTGGGGGGTACGGAGAGGGGCTGGCTCTGGGTCGATCCAGACGGGAGAGAAAGCCAGTGACCTACACCTTCGGTGCGCGCATCTTGCATTGCTGTGTTGGGTTTGGGGAGGGGACTTTTGAGTCGACTCAAAACGAGGTGACTTTTGAGTCGACTTTTGAGTTTTGAGTCGACTCAAAAGTCACCTCATGAGTCGACTCAAAAGTCACCTCATGAGTCGAGTCAAAAGTCACCTCATGAGTCGAGTCAAAAGTCACCTCATGAGTCGACTCAAAAGTGCATCTTGCATTGCTGTGGGGGGTTTGGGGAGGGGATGGCTGTGGGGTGCTGTCCTGAGCGCCAGAGGGGTACAGCGAGGGGATGGCTCTGGGGCGAGAGAGAAAGCCAGTCACCTACACCTTCGGTGCGTGCATGCTTGTTGATCTTCTTTGGCTGTGCGGGGTATGAGGAAAGGCTGGCTGTTGGGTAGGTGGTGTGTTCCTGGGGGGTACGGCGAAGGGCTGGCTCTGGGTCGATCGAGACGAGAGAGAAAGCCAGTCACCTACACCTTGGGTGCGTGCATTGGTGTCTGGGTTGGTGTGAGTTATGGGGTGGTGTCCTGTCTGTGTGCCAGGGGGGTCCTGGGAGGGCCTGGCTCTGGTTCGATCCAGGCGGGAGAGAAAGCCAGTCACCTACACCTTCGGTGGGTCCGTCCATCTCTGTAGACGTGATGTTCTATTGATGTGCGGGATATGGGGAGGGGCTGGGTGTTGGGTAGGCTGGGCTGGGATCCTTTCACCTACACCTTGGGTGGGTCCCTCCATCCCCGTCCATCCCTGTCAGTGACGGTGCCACCCATCATTGTCACACCACCTGCCAAATCTCATCAGTTGATTCAAGTTACGAGGCGCCTCAAAGGTCACACCCCACTTGCCAAATCTTATCCATTGATTCAAGTATCTCGTGTCTGTGTCTAGTCTAGTCAATGTCACTTCACCACCCACCTTCCTCTTGCCCCCTCCCCATCCCCTTCCCTTTCCTCTTCCCCTTCGCTCCTGGTCTTCTCCCTTCCCCCCGTCCCTTCTGTCCCTTCAGACGATTTCGATCGTTCTATCAACGATGCCATCACGCTACCTTCCAAATCCCGTGAGCTTCCCCCCGAGCACGCCCCCACTCGCGAGGGCCTCCGACAGCTGGCAGGGCGGCGTGTTTTGTCTGCTAGCGGCGATGCGGTTGGTAGTGGTGTTGGGGGGGATGGAGGAGGGGAAGGGGGTGTGGGAGGAGGGAGGGGAGGAGAGGAGGAGGAGGGAGAGAGAGAAAGGGGAGGAAGCAAAGGAGGAGGAGAAGAAGGGGAAAAGGCAGGAGGAAGAGAAGGGAAAGAAGAAGAGGGAGGAGAAAGAGGAGAAGAGGAGGATGGTTTGAGAGTAGGCTCTTCTGGGGAAGGTTTATATGGGGAAGGAGAGATGGAAGAGAAGGGGGGTGAGAGCGATGGTAAGGAGCGTGATAGTAATGATGGTGATAGTAGTGATGGTGATTGGAACGAGAGTGGTGATAATACAGGGGATGGGAGTGATGGTAATGAGAATGGGGGGGCACGGAAAGTGAGGAGGAAGGAAGGAGGAGAGGAGGGAAGGGGGCAGGGAGAAGGAGGGGGGGAGGAAGAGGAGTATGATGAGGTGGAGAATGGGCGGGAGATTGGAGGAGAAGTGGAAGAAGAGGAGGAAGAGGGCAGGAGGAGCAGGTTGAGAGGGGAGAGAAGAGAGGGTGGTTCAGGGAACAAAGAGGGGTCGGAAGAGAGGGAAAGAAAAGAGGGTAGAGCGGGGAAGAGGGGAAGAGAAGGGGTGGAGAAGAAGGATGGAAATGAGCAGGGGCTGAGGAAAAGACGATTGAGGGAGGGGCGGGAAGAGGAGGATGGGGCAATGGATGAGTGTTTGAAGGGATCAGGAGGGGAGGGAAGGAAGCGGCGAAAAGGAGGCTATGTGGGTGATTATAACGAGGATGGAGTGTTGGGGAAAGATGAGGGCGAAGGGGGGGGGCAAGAGGAAGGGGAAAGGGAAGAAGTGGAAAGTGAGGAACAGAAGGTGAAGAGAGAGGAAGAGAGGGAAGAGAGGACGGCGGATGAGGCAGAGGAGGGTGATGAGGACGAAGGGGAAAGGAAGGAAGAGTATGGGCTTGAGAAGAAGAAGCAGGAAGAGGATGGTGGTGATGATGAAGAAGCTTATAACGAGGATGGTCAAAGAGAGCCGAGGAAGGGAGAAGCGACGGGAGGAGGGAAGGGAGTGAGAGTGGGGACGAGCGTGAGGAAGAAAATGGAGGAGGGAGTGGATGGGGGAGTGGATGGGGGTGGGGGAAGAAGAAGGAAGGAGAAGAGAAGAAAGCCTGAAGCTGCATTGAGGAGGCCAGCCGATGTGACTGGATTAGAGGCAGAGGAAGGGGAGGGAAGGAGAAGGCTCAGGAGAAAAGGCGGTGGCTTGGTGGCTTTTGAGTCGACTCAAAAGCCATCTGATGTGACTGGCTTAGAGGCAGAGGAACGGGATGGAAGGAGGAGGCTCAGGAGAAAAGGCGGTGGCGTGGTGGGAGGGGAATTGGGGGGGAATGAGGGGATGCAGGAAGGGGGTGGTGGAGTGAGGGCAAGGACTAGATGGGGAGGAAAGCGGCCTGATGGTGTGTCGTTTAAAGAGGAGGAGAGTGGGGAGGAGGGGATTGGGAAGGAGGGGAGGGGTGTGGAGGAAGGAGGGAGGAGTGGGGAAGAGGAGTGGAGTGCAGAGGAGGCAGAGGCGAAGGAGGAGGAAGGGGAGGAGGAGGGGAGCAGGAAGGGGTTGAGAGAGGTTAAGAGGGATACCTGTGGAAGTTCGCAAAGGAAGGAGGGGAGGGAGGGAAGGGAGGGTAGGGAGGGGAGAGAGGGGAGGGAGGGGAGGGAAGGGAGGGAGGGGAGGGAGAAGAAGCAGAAGAAGGAGAAGAAAGAGGGGAAGGAGGGGAAGCCTGAAGGCGTGCATGCAGCAAACGGGCGAGGAGGAACGCTGCGGGACAAGGCTGACAGAGTGAAGCCTGTCTTGGCCTCGGATATCCAGCCCTTGCGGTTGCTCAGGTGGGTGGGCTTTAAGTCGACTCAAAAGTCACCTCGCGAGGAGGAGCGCTGCGGGACAAGGCTGACAGAGTGAAGCCATTTTTGGAGCCTCAACAAGGGGCCTCGGACATCCAGCCGTTGAGGCTGCTCAGGTGGGTGGCCTTTCCCTTCACGTGCTGCTCCGCAGGTTGGGGGAGTGCATGCAGCAAACGAAGTGACTTTTGAGGCGACTCAAAAGTCACCTCGCAGGTTGGGGGAGTGCATGCAGCAAACGGGCGAGGAGGAGCGGAGCGTGACAAGGCTGACAGAGTGAAGGCTGTGGTGGCCTCGACTATCCAGCCCTTGCGGTTGCTCAGGTGGGTGGCGTCTCCCTTCGCATGCTGCTCCGCGGTTTGGGATAGGGATGAGCAAAGGGCTAACACGAACACTCATCCCTAGTTTGGGAGAGGGCTTGCAGCAAACTTCAAACGTAACGCCCTTCCACATCCTTCGCACGAAGGTTGAAGTGCGAGCCTTCGTGCGAGCGAAGGATGTGCTTGCAGCAAACTTCAAACGTAACGCCCTTCCACATCCTTCGCACGAAGGTTGAAGTGCGAGCCTTCGTGCGAGCGAAGGATGTGCTTGCAGCAAACTTCAAACGTAACGCCCTTCCACATCCTTCACACGAAGGTTGAAGTGCGAGCCTTCGTGCGAGCGAAGGATGTGCTTGCAGCAAACTTCAAACGTAACGCCCTTCCACATCCTTCGCACGAAGGTTGAAGTGCGAGCCTTCGTGCGAGCGAAGGATGTGCTTGCAGCAAACTTCAAACGTAACGCCCTTCCACATCCTTCGCACGAAGGTTGAAGTGCGAGCCTTCGTGCGAGCGAAGGATGTGCTTGCAGCAAACTTCAAACGTAACGCCCTTCCACATCCTTCGCACGAAGGTTGAAGTGCGAGCCTTCGTGCGAGCGAAGGATGTGCTTGCAGCAAACTTCAAACGTAACGCCCTTCCACATCCTTCGCACGAAGTTTGAAGTGCGATCCTTCGTGCGAGCGAAGGATGTGCTTGCAGCAAACTTCAAGCGTAACGCCCTTCCACATCCTTCGCACGAAGGTTGAAGTGCGAGCCTTCGTGCGAGCGAAGGATGTGCTTGCAGCAAACTTCAAACGTAACTCCCTTCCACATCCTTCGCACGAAGGTTGAAGTGCGAGCCTTCGTGCGAGCGAAGGATGTGCTTGCAGCAAACTTCAAACGTAACGCCCTTCCACATCCTTTGCACGAAGGTTGAAGTGCGAGCCTTCGTGCGAGCGAAGGATGTGCTTGCAGCAAACTTCAAACGTAACGCCCTTCCACATCCTTCGCACGAAGGTTGAAGTGCGAGCCTTCGTGCGAGCGAAGGATGTGCTTGCAGCAAACTTCAAACGTAACGCCCTTCCACATCCTTCGCACGAAGGTTGAAGTGCGAGCCTTCGTGCGAGCGAAGGATGTGCTTGCAGCAAACTTCAAACGTAACGCCCTTCCACATCCTTCGCACGAAGGTTGAAGTGCGAGCCTTCGTGCGAGCGAAGGATGTGCTTGCAGCAAACTTCAAACGTAACGCCCTTCCACATCCTTCGCACGAAGGTTGAAGTGCGAGCCTTCGTGCGAGCGAAGGATGTGCTTGCAGCAAACTTCAAACGTAACGCCCTTCCACATCCTTCGCACGAAGGTTGAAGTGCGAGCCTTCGTGCGAGCGAAGGATGTGCTTGCAGCAAACTTCAAACGTAACGCCCTTCCACATCCTTCGCACGAAGGTTGAAGTGCGAGCCTTCGTGCGAGCGAAGGATGTGCTTGCAGCAAACTTCAAACGTAACGCCCTTCCACATCCTTCGCACGAAGGTTGAAGTGCGATCCTTCGTGCGAGCGAAGGATGTGCTTGCAGCAAACTTCAAACGTAACTCCCTTCCACATCCTTCGCACGAAGGTTGAAGTGCGAGCCTTCGTGCGAGCGAAGGATGTGCTTGCAGCAAACTTCAAACGTAACGCCCTTCCACATCCTTCGCACGAAGGTTGAAGTGCGAGCCTTCGTGCGAGCGAAGGATGTGCTTGCAGCAAACTTCAAACGTAACGCCCTTCCACATCCTTCGCACGAAGGTTGAAGTGCGAGCCTTCGTGCGAGCGAAGGATGTGCTTGCAGCAAACTTCAAACGTAACGCCCTTCCACATCCTTCGCACGAAGTTTGAAGTGCGAGCCTTCGTGCGAGCGAAGGATGTGGAAGAGCAAACTTCAAACATAACGCCCTTCCACATCCTTCGCACGAAGGCTCGCAAGAGGCAACTTCAATTCAACCCCTTCAGCTCCCTCTCCTTCCCATTGCTGCCTACCAGGCCCCGGCCCAAGAAAAGGAAGAAAAGGCGGAGCTTTGCGGATATCTTGGAGGGGGAAGAGGAGGAGGAGAGGCGGGAGGAGGGGGCTGCCCTTTCAACACCCTTTCAACACCCTTTCAACACCCTTTCAACACCCTTTCAACACCCTTTCAACACCCTTTCAACACCCTTTCAACACCCTTTCAACACCCTTTCAACACCCTTTCAACACCCTTTCAACACCCTTTCAACACCCTTTCAACACCCTTTCAACACCCTTTCAACACCCTTTCAACACCCTTTCAACACCCTTTCAACACCCTTTCAACGCCCTTCTACGTCCGTTCATCCCGTTCCACTCCATCTCATTGCTGCTTATCAGGCACCGGCCGAAGAAAAAGCGGAGCCTTGAGGCGCCTCAAAAGTCTACTCCGTTTCAACCCCTTCATCTCCCTCTCCTTCCCATTGTTGCTCATCAGGCACCGGCCGAAGAAAAAGCGGAGCTATGTTGATATCTTGGAGGAGGAAGTGGAGGATGAGAGGCAGGAGGAAGGGGTTGGGGAAGGAGGTATGGAGGAAGGGAACGGGCAGGGGAATGGAGAGCCTGGGCAGGTGAAAGCAGAGGGAGGGCAGGTGAAAGAAGTGTCAGGGCAGGAATTAGCAAACGCTGACAAGAGGGGTGAGCAAATCGGTTCTAGAGCAAAGAGGAGAGGAGACACAGGGAAATCAAAGGGTGCGATTATCAAGGCTAATGGTGTTGAGAGTAGGGAAACCAGTGCTGGCGATGGCCTAAGTGATGGTGGTGGTGCAGGTGCCAGCAGTGGGGATGGTGGTGGTAGTGCTACTGCTGCTCATGGTGCTAGCGCTGATGGTGCTGCTGCTAATGGTGCTCCTGAATCTAATGCTTGTCCTGGTGATGCTAATAACGAGGACAGCATTGGGGATGTGGAGGGAGAGGTGGTGTATTATGAGGAAGAGGAGGAGAGTGTAGTGAGAGAGAGGAGAGAAAGAGGGGTGGCTGGGAGGGTACCAGACGGGAAGGGAAGAGGGCGCGAGAGGGTAAGGGCGAAGGAGAAGAGAGGGAAGGATGAAAAGGGCAGAAAATCGGACACAAGGCATGTTAAGAGTGGTGTTGTTTCTTCTGGTATAGAGATACCAGGGGTGAAGGAGCATTCAGAGAGGCTAGTAGGAGGAGAGGAAAGAGAAGGGGGGACTGAAAAGAGAGAGGAGGAAAACGGGGTGGAGGACGAGGAGGAGGATGAAGAGGAGGAAGAGGAGGAAGAGGAGGAAGAGGAGGACGAAGAGGAGTATGTGGTGGGATCTCAAGGCAGGAGAAGCAAGAGCAAGAAGGCGTCGCAAGTTGCATGGAGCAGAGGGACACAGAGGAGCGTGCGGAAAGGAGGGGAGGCAGGGAAGCGCAAGGGCGAAAGAAAGAGTGGGGGAGAAGGGAGGAGGAAGGCAGAAGGAGGAAGGAAGACGGAAGGGAGAAGAAGGGTCGGAGTGGGTAGGCAAGAGCAGGGGGGTGAGAATGGGAGGTGGGAGGGAGGAGAAGCGGCACGCTCAGTTGTTTCCTCCCCTCCTTCAGGTTCTGCTTCTGGTTCGAGAAGAAAAAGAGGTGGGGTTGGTGATATTACTGCTGCTGCTGCTGCTGCTGCTGTTTCTGCTTCAGCCGCAGCTGCTGCTGTTCCTGCTGCTGCTTCACCCGTTCATGATAGTGCCGGTTTTGCTCCTCCTGCTGCTCCTGCTGCTGCTTCAGCATCTGCTGCTGATGCATCAGCAGATGAAGGGACGCCGACCGGAGTGAGGCGGAGCGGCAGGAAGAGGAGGGAGAGGAATTATAGAGACCTGGTGAATGCGAATGATGGGGAGGACTGGAGCTTGTCCAGTGAGGAGGAGGGGAGGGGACGAGGGGGAAGAGGAGCAAGAGGGGAACGAGGGGAAGGAGGAAAGAGAAGACAGATAGGAGGAGGAGGAAGTGGAGGGGAGAGGCGGAGGAGAGGAGGAGGGGGAGGGGTAGGAGGAGGAGGTGGGGGTGGGGAGGGAGGAGAAGGGGGAGAGGAGCTTGGGACTAGGAGAAGATTGGTGGTGACTGGGCAGGGTGTGCAAGTGGGGGAGGGAGTAAGAGAGGTTGAGGTGGGTGGAGAAGGTTTGAGTGTGGTTGAGGGCGGTAGAGATGGAGTGAGTAGGGCTGAGGGTGGTAAAGAGGGGGCTGAGGCTGGAGAGAGGGGAGAGAGGAGGGAAATGGGGAGAGGGGAGGATCTAGGCAGTCCCACAGACAACAGTGGGAGTCCCAAGTGGGCGGGCGTGAGGAGGAGAAGGACTCAGCATGCAGACACTCATGCTGACAGTCAGAAGCACGTTTTGGACCCGTCACAAAATTGATGGCTTGATAGAGCTGGGAGGGGGAGGAACAAGGGAGTGCAACAGTGGGAGTCCCAAGTGGAGGGGCGTGAGGAGGAGGACCCATCATGCAGACACTCGTGCTGACATTCAGAAGGTTGATGGCTAGATAAAGCTGGGAGGGGAGGAGCTAGGCAGTCCCTCAGGCAACAGTGGCCAAGCGTGAGGAGGAGGAGGACTCAGCATGGAGAGACTCATGCTTGTGGCGGGCATGGCGGGCCCTTCACAAGGTTGATGGCTTCTTTTATTACAGCTGTGAGGGAAGGAGCAAGGGAATCCCACAGGTAACAGTGGTAGCACTAAGTGGCGGGGCGTGAGGAGGAGGACTCAGTGTGCAGACACTCATGCTGACAGTCAGACGCACGTTCCTGGCCCTTCATAAGTTTGATGATAAAGCTGGAGGCACAAGAGTGGCGGCATGTGCGACTCGAAACCTTGAAGGCGGAGAATTTGATTTCATAAACTGGGGGTGATTATGAGTTAGACTTGAAATCAAGTTAGTTAGAACCATGGAGCTGCATGCACGGTGCACCCACCGGGGTCCATGCTACCGTAATACTCAGAAGCCAAAGCTTTTGGTGATTTGTCAGCGGGTTTAGGGTTTGTATAGTGCGCCTCACAGGCTTGGGGCAACTTCTCAAGTTCATAAGGATTTTGAACCCCTCCTTTCAATTTTATACCGGAGCTTTAAATATTCGCGCGATCGTTGAACATTCATATCCATCCGACGACTACTTAGCACGATCGAGCAAACCCGGCACGATCTAACCGTTTTAGGAATCGAAAATCAATCATCTGGGAATCACGGTTCGAAATGGAGCTTCTGAGGGACAGTGACGAGTGGGCTGACGTGGAGCCGTTACCACAGGACGACGGTCCGGATCCTGTCGTGCCGATCGCGTATTCGCGCGAGTTCGACGACGCCATGGGCTTCATGCGCGCCGTTCTCGCGTCCGGTGAGCGCAGCGCGCGCGTCTTGCGCTTGACGGAGCGCGTTATCTCCGTCAACGCCGCTAGCTACACCGCGTGGCAGCTCCGTCGAGACGTTCTCACGCATCTGCTGTCGTTAGCGGAACCGGAGGCCACGCCATCGAAGCCTCCGTCCGCGTCAGCAGATGAGAATCGAACGGATGAAGGGGATTGGCTGGTTCAGGATGAGGTACTTTACGCCGAAAATGTGACTTTATCAAATCCTAAGAATTATCAGGTGTGGCACCATCGCCGCTGGTTGGCTGCTCTTCGCAAAGATAGGGTTACCAGACGCCAGGAACAGATGGAACAGCAGCAGCAGCAGCAGCAGCAGCAGCAGCAGCAGCAGCAGGAGCAGGAATGCGTTTCAAACTCACCGTCCCCGTTACAGCAAGCTCCGTTACGGTCGATAACTGAGGTCGCACAGGAGGAATTCCGCTTCTGTGAGGAGGCGTTGCGGGGAGATTCAAAGAACTACCACGCGTGGTGTCACAGGCAGTGGGTGGCGAGGGAATTTGACACGTGGCATGGTGAGCTGGCGTTCTGTGAGAGGCTGTTGGATGATGATGTGCGCAACAACTCAGCATGGAACCACAGAATGTTTGTACTGGAGCATCTTATAGCGAAGCAGAAGCAGGGAGCAGAACAGGTGGGAGGAGGAGCCAATCAGGAGAAGGGTTCCGAAATTAGGGTTACACCAGTAACAGTGGAGGATGAGGTGGCGTTTGCAGTGACCGCCATCTGGCTTGCTCCGTCCAATGAGAGCCCTTGGCGGTATCTCCAAGGGCTGATTCGCCTGCAGGAGAAAGAAACAGCAGGTGTGGGTAAGGAAGGTGATTTGAAGCTACTTGGAATCTGCTTGGATGTGCTGGCAAGTGAACCGGAGTGTGTGCATGCGTTAGGGACTCTGCTTTCGGTGCTTGGTTGGGGTTGCATGTCTGATAAAGTGGGTTTGCTTTTAGGGTTGAGCCAGGATGATGCAGGTGGTGGCGTGTCTATTTCATGCGTGGATGCAGCTGTAGCAGTGTGTGAGAAGCTGCAAAAGGTGGATAAGATAAGGTGGCGGTATTGGGAGATGAGAAAGAAGCAGGTTGCTGGTGCCCGCGGGCAGTCCAATTGATTTGTAAGAAGTTTTGCATTATATTTGAAGTCGATTGTGCAATTAGAGATTATAAGAAGTATAGAAGGTAATGCATTCTAAAACATTATCACCTCCCACCCTTCCCTTAGCTTCATTTGCAAGTTATAGGAACAATATAGCCCTGGCGCTTATGATTGCCCCAAAGTGCATGCTTCGTTATTGGCTCAGAATTTTCATCTGTAGACAACAAGCTTTGTCTGACCTCGGGTTTTTGTGAAACCCAGGGGGACGAAATGTGACAGAATGTCAGGCACGCGATGCGGGGTGGTGGTGGCAGGCGGAGTCACAGATGTGACAGGCGGAACGAATCAGGCGGGATTGATGTAACAGCAAATCGCTCGCTGTAATTCACAAGCAAGTAAGTTTTTCGTGAGCCGTGCATTCTTGTTCGTCAACAGACCACCTCTCGTCACTACTTTCGCCCAATTCCATTTCCCTGAACAAGATCGACAGAATTTGAAACAGGCGACGCGGGGCATACACGGTGGAACACTGAGTGGAATGATCGGGTTTGCGAGGAAATGACGGACCACCGTGTTTGCGCGTTCTCGATTCCTTTCGGCAGTGGCTTTGACAGCGACTCTCTCCGTGCTAGTGCCCAATTCCCACGGGCAGTTTATATTGCTATCTCCCATTTTTTGTGAGCAAACGCATAGTAGGGCAAATACTAAGTCTACCTGGTTTCAGTATAGAGGCCAGTGGCAAAACTAAAACCCACTCGGATGACAAGCCATTTGGGAGGCATCAACCCTAAACACCTTGCCTCATGGTGTTTCGGGTTGATGCCCTCTACGTGGCATACCATCCATGAAGGTTTTTTTGTGTCCCGAGCTGCGCAATTGCTATGGACTCGACGAATAAATTTGGAATATCTCGTAACTTAAAACAAATCTGTATATGTGGGCTCAAAAGGGGAAACGGAGAAATAATATGCCCCAAGGTATTGGACGCGAGCGTGAAGCAATGCGCTGTCAAAACCACTGCCTATAGGAATTGGAAACTAGAAAACACGGCGCTCCGTCATTTCCTCCGGGTTTGCACTGCGCGCTTCGAATGCCTGTTCTTTTACTCGTGGAAACACGCCGGTCGCATTGAATACCTCTTATTTCTCCCGTGATCACACGTCGCTGTTCTCTTTCACGAGCGGGCTTATGAATGCAATCGAACCCGTTAGTTTTTTTTTTTTTTTTTTTTTTTTTTTCCGAAAATACACTAAAAAGGTGCATGCATCCACAGTCGTAACTGAGAATCTGGCGAAAAGGTTCATAGCCATTATGATTAACGTGGCATCAGCGAAACATGCACCGATTTGGCGATACCCGATTCTGCATAGATGTTTTACCGTCCTTTTGATTCTCTCGGCGCTGAATCTATGGCAAATTGCGGTGGCGGCGCAACGTGGCATAAGATTGTGGGGCGATACGGGTCGAGTCCAGAGTCATCAACGTCAAGTGGGAAATGTGCGGGGCGGCGAAATCAGCCTCGAGCGGGCGCTCGCTCTATATCGGGTACAGCGGGACACGAGCTCTTACACTGTATCGGGACTGTGGGTCACTGGGAATGTCTTCATAAGTTCTTTCGCCGACACTCCGATCCCCTCGATCCGGGTAGTACCCTCTCCGCTTGTTGCCCTCCCCGCGCCTTACACCCCCCCCTCTCTTTTCCTCCCAGGCCTGGCAGCGGGCGCCGTCATTCGCCCACCGCGCCTATCTTATACTACTCGGTCGCCCCTCCCTGCCCCACCCCTCCCCTCCTCTTCCCCTCATCCCCCTCCCCCCTCCCTCCCGGTGTCCTTCCTCCAGGCGTGGACGGACATATACGGTCTGAGAGCGCGCTCCGTCCTCATCGATCATCCCCGCCCCTTACCTCGTCCTTACCCCGCCCCCTTTCCTCCCCCCCAGGCGTGGACCGACGTGTACGGTCTCGCAGCGCGCTCCGTCCTCGTCGACCATCCCCGCCCCTTACCTCGTCCTTACCCCGCCCCCTTTCCCCCCCAGACGTGGACCGACGTGTACGGTCTCGCAGCGGGCCCAGTCATCGTCGACCCTCCCCGCCCCTTACCTCGTCCTTACTCCGCCCCCTTTCTCCCCCCCCCCCCCCCTCCTCAGGCGTGGACCGACGTGTACGGTCTCGCAGCGGGATCCGTCCTCCCCCCGACGCGCATGGCCCTCCCGCCCAACGTCCCCCCCGCGCCGCATCTGGAGGACTGCGCGGCGCGTACGGCGCAGCGCATTAAAACGGAGTTGCGCGGACCCAACGGGGAGCCGCCGCGATGGACGCGCGCGCGGGGCGGGTGCTGGTACCCGCAACCCGCGTGGGTGGGTATTGGGCGGAGGGGGAAGGGGCCGATGAGGAGAGGGGAGGGGAAGGGGGTTGGGGAGAGAAAGAGCGTGGGGAAAATGGGTAAGGCGAGAGAAGAAGAGGGGAGGGGGGGAGGGGGGGCGGCGAGGGTGGGGGTGATGCAGCTTTGGGGGTTCTGGAAACATGTGCGGGGCTGGGCGGTGCGGGGCTGGGCGGGAAGGCTGTACTATTGGATTCTAGGTCTTTGCTTGCCTTCTTTCTCCCCCTTTCTCTCCGCCCCCTCATCCTCAGCTCACCCCCATCGTCGCCTCGTTATTTCCATCCCCGTTATTGTCACTCTCGCTCTCTCAGGTGCGAGGCTCAGATGCTGCCAACCTGGCAGCAACCCGCCAAGCGCAGGCCGACATCTGGCAAAACCAGTTCCCAAACCAATCACCGTCAGCTACCACGTCAGCAGCTGCCACCTCAGCAGCTGCAGCATCTCCATCTCAGTCCGAATCAAATCCAGTCTCATCCACGTCAGCAGCTGCCACGTCAGCCTGCTCCGGGCGGCGGCTCTTTGTCGTGGATTGGCCAAAGAGGAAGCACGGGATTGGATCTCAGCTAAGCATCATGAGCGCTTACTTAAGCCTCGCGCTGACTCACAACCGCACGCTCGTTCCCACGCCCGGCACTTACTTAAGAGCCAATCATTCTGAGTGTCTAGAGGCCGGGAACTTAAACTCGTTTGACTGCTATTTCTTTCCGTTGGTTGCTAGGAGTTGTGAGGAGCGAGTGAGGGAGGTGATGGGGGGAGGAGGGGAGGCTGAAAGCTGGGTGGGGAATCGGGCCCAGAAAGAGGGAAATGGGGAGGTGGAAAATAGGGGAATAGGGGGAGATGAGGGGGGGGAGGCAGGCCGAAGGGCAGCAGGAGAAGGGGAAGCAGAGGAGGGGAGGGAGTGGGAGAGGGCGTGCGTGGATCACAGCAACGTGCGGGCCTTATTGGGCTCGGATCGACCAATCGTGAGGTTCTGTGGGAACTACCTTCACCTGAAATACGAGGCTGGCGCTGCCAGGTGATATTTGTACAGTAGCTGGGATCAAGAGTACAGGCATCCATCTCCCTGCATGCCACGTCATCAACACCTGCAACGACATCACCAGCTGCCACGTCATCACCTATCTGCCACGTCATCCTCTGCCTGGCAGGTTGTGGGGGTCGGCGTACCTGAGGCGGCGCAACAGCATTGAAGTGAGAGGGCGAGTAAAGGCCTCTGTGCCGAGGCTGCAACAGGTACGATATGGGTACAGCAGGTACTGCTGCGGCAGCTGTGCACATACCTGAAGCGGCGCAACAGCATTGAAGTGAGGGGGCGAGTGAAGGCATCGGTGCCGAGGCTGCAGCAGGTACGGGAGAAGCAGGTTCGGGAGCAGCAGGTATGGGAGCGGCAGGTATGGGAGAAGCTAAGTATGGGAGCAACAGGTATGGGGCAACAGGCACTGCTGCCACCATAAATGATACCCCTTCCCAACCTTTCCCTCATTTCTTTTTCTCCCTCCCTTATCTTCCTTTCCCCCCCACCGTCAGGTGCACTGGTGGCGTGCCCAATCGCTGCGCTTCATGCTGAGGTGGCCGTCGGCGTACCTGTGCCACGTCAGCAACAGGGTGCGGCAGCAGGCGTATGGTCTCCACGTGGCAGTGCGGATAGAGGAGGCCAGAGCGGCTCAGAAGAGAATTCTTGAATCGCTCAGTGCTGCTGCTGCTGTTAATGGTGGTGATGCTGCTGCTGGTGATGATTCCAGAGCCGCACAGAACGAAACTACAGTAGCAACAGCAGCAGCAGCAGCAGTAGCATCCACGTCAGCAGAAGCAACATCCACGTCAGCAGCAGCATCTGCCAGCGTGGCCATCAATGCCACGGAGGAAGCAGCTTCCCTGCAGTCCATATCCTTCCTCGATACCAGCAGCCTCGCTACAAGCATATGGCCTTCTATCGGATTCGCCGGTTGCAGCCCCAATGATGATAATGATGACAAGGAGAAAACCCCCAAGTTTCGCAAAGCAGGGATGGATGCCGCGAAAGGGCAGAGGGGGGAAGAGGGAGAGGTGGGAGGAGGGGGGAAAGGTGAGAAATCAAGGGGAGGGGGGAAAGCTTTGGCGAAGGAAGAGGGAGAGGGAGCAGGGGATGAGGAGGGGGAGGATGAGGAGGAGGCATACAGGAGAGTGGGTGGGGAGGTGTATATGCCACGGCCGGTGGTGAGTGTGCATGTGAGGCAGGGGGACAAGCAGAAGGAGATGAAGCTGAGCTCGTTCAAGGCGTACATGCTGCACGTGCAGAGGCTGAGACTCAGAGTGCCGGACATGCATTATGTGTGGCTCAGCACGGAAATGCAGGTGAGCTGTACAAGCAGGTACATGAGCTTCAGTTGAGCTTCAGTTGATCTCGTTCCAGATGCTTCACGTGCAGAGGCCGAGACTGAGTGCCAGATGTTCATTATGTGTGGCTCAGCACGGAGATGCTGGTGAGAGGGGTGTGACGGTGGATGAGCCATACGAACAGACAAAAATTGGGTACAAGCAGGTATGAGGAGAGGGAGGTGCGGCTGAGCTCGTTCAGGGCATACATGCTGCACGTGCAGAGGCTGAGACTCAGAGTGCCGGACGGGGATGTTGATTATGTGTGGCTCGGCATTGAGATGCAGGTGAGGGGTGAGCAGGAGGTGAGAGGGTGAAGGTGACGTGTGCAAGAAGGTGAGAGGGTGCAGGTGACGTGTGCAAGGAGGTGGATGGAGGAGAGGGTGCAACTCAGAAGGCAACGGCTGTACATGCAAACATGTGCTCGTGCAACGGCTGAGACTGAGAGAGCCGGATGGGGATGTTGATTATGTGTGGCTCAGCACGGAGATGCATGTGAGAGGGGTGTGAGGGATGCAAGTGAGTTGTGCAAGCAGGTACAAGGAGATACAAGCAGGTATACATGGGTACAAGCAGCTGCAACGAGGGTTTGGATGGTCAGTCAGTCAGTTAGTCAGTTAGTCAGTCAGTCAGTCAGTCATTGACGATTCGGACAGCTACAGCGATTGGATTAGACCTTCCTCTACAGCAAGAACAAGCGAGCAGTCAGTTACCTCGAAGCATCAAACAAATTGCCCCCTATGTTCCCACTCCCTCCCCATCCCTCGCCGTACAGTCGGTGATTGACGACTTGGGCAGCTACAATGATTGGACCTTCCTGTACAGCAAGAACAAGCGCCAGCTCGGGTCAACCCAAATGCTCGAGTACGAGAAGGCAGCGGGGATGGAGCAGCTCGTGGGGGTCAGCTTTGCCAATCTGCTCATCGCTTCTGAATGTGATTTCTTTGTCGGGCCACTTGGGTCGAACTGGAACCGGCTTATCAATAATTTGAGGGACACAAACGGGCGGGTGAATGCGGGGTATGTGGCTCTGAACACTGGTGAATGGTGAACGCTTGGATTGTCAGACTGTGTCAGTGAAGCGCTGCCTGCCAGTGTTGTGTGGGGTGTAGTGGGCGAGTGAGTGCGGGGTATGTGGCACTGGTGAATGGTGAGGGGGATTGTCACCATCAGCAGCACACAGGAGCGGATAAGACACTTTGCCCTGCCTCGCTTGGGTCTAACTGAAATCGGCTTATGGTATCAATAATATGGGGTGTATTGATCTCAAACACTGGTGAATGTGGGGTGTATAGTTCTCAGCACTGGTGAATGATGAGCCTCTGGATCACCTCTTTTTTACAGTTGGCTGGTGTTGATGTGACTTGGAAATACATATACTGATAATATACTAAAAGAATAGTCACCCAGTGTCCAAGATCCTTCCAGTATAATAGCGCCAGGAAAGGTGAGAAGTTTAGGAAAATACCAGAGATTCTGAGTTTGCTTAGGGATCCTGGGTTACGAGTGATGGTGTGGTCTCGCAATGTGTCATCAGGAATTATTTCTCGTCAATACAGCACTAATTCGTAACTCAAGACGTACGAGGCAGTTAATATTGCCAGTTATAACACGAATCAGTATATGAGCATCATGTGATGAACAGCATGAGCAACTGTCTGATTGTGACTTCCAAGAGCCTGCAAGCAAGAACCAAACGAGAGGAACTAAGGACAAGCTCAGCCATGGACTAATCACATATGTTTGTGACCAATCACAGCAATTCATTGTTATTGTAGAGAGGT
The DNA here is from genome assembly GCA_947471745.1 of Closterium sp. Naga37s-1. Classification (NCBI taxonomy): domain Eukaryota; kingdom Viridiplantae; phylum Streptophyta; class Zygnematophyceae; order Desmidiales; family Closteriaceae; genus Closterium; species Closterium sp. Naga37s-1. The sequence continues at coordinate 4,574,452 of CANJKZ010000774.1, read as the reverse complement.
AGTCAGCCAGTAAATCCTCGAAGCACACCCACTAGGGATGCACCCACTCCGACCAGCAGCTAAACCTCGCCAGCTTGTACGGCAGTTATGTATGCCACGTGGGGATCCCTTAGAACAATATCCTCAATAAAGAGGGCATCGGAGATCGTTCATGGCAACTGAAACGAAAATTCTCACCCCATTTATCCAACTAATTACAACGCACCTTGTAAACGGTGGCAATCAAGCACAGCTTCAGACCAAACGCGACGTATCTCGAGGATCATGATTTTCAGATCCAGTCTGTGAATGCACGCTGAAAGAAGGCATGGGAAGAAAAAAAAAATCACCAGAGAAAATTGGTAACCACATTCGTGAACCAGTACAAGGGTCATGTCCCGTAAGCAATCGTCCAGCCAGCAGACAGGAACTGCGGCAGGATAGCGAGCCACGACCGGTGGTTATGCCTAAGAGGGCCTTCGAACTCCCCCCGAGACCCGCCGTTCTCGCTTCAGGGAACGGGTCGACAGGTGACTGAAAACACTAGCAACCAACTTTTATTGAAGCTTAAAATAAACGATGGAATCAGAGCCGCGTGAACAGTTCAGGTTGAGGAGAAGCAGCGATCAGAGAACTTTGAAGACGTTGAAGCATCACGGCCACAAGTGGCTCAACGCGAGAAAAAGAATCTCCTCATATCGCTGCTGTGTAAATTGAGCAATCGATAATGATCCAGAGCAATACGAAAAAAAAAGCACCGAAACGCACCTTAAACCTGTAAACTTCTGCCGTGAGTCACCGAAACGGGGACTCGTCAGTGCTGTCATCGCCATTGATGTTGTGCTTGCGACTAGGTGTGCACACTTCCACTGTTGCGCAGGAGCACGAACGTCGACAGACGAACCACCATCTGCGAAAAAAAGGCAGGAAAAAAAATCAGATTAAATAATCCAGAGAACATATGTCGAGAGTGGCTGGTAACACTTCGCCTCCTCCAGACGAGGGCAGCGAGCCCCAAGGGGAACGATCCGGCCCAACCAAAGGATCAGCAGGGCCAGCAAGTCCCGGCCACCACCGAAACATTTCTGTTGCAATGAAGTGACCGAACCTCTGATGTAAGCAAAGGGCGGATGGAAGTATTGCGTGATCTCCACCACGGACAGACATAGAGGTAGTAGATACATGAAAATAAAAAATACTACTAGGTCCACTCAGACAAATTTACGTGAGTTGGAAACGAATAATTTTCTTCAGCGCTGCTTAGCAGCTCGAAGCGAGCTGGGTATATATCGAGTCATCACAGTGGACCAGCAGAGTTGTGACGGGTGAACCACTGACACAAAACAAACGCGGCTTGGAGAAAACAAAATGTCGCCGACACAGAACGACGACGATGCGGTGACTGAATCACGGAGGAGGCTCAGACCCTTAGATTCCGCCATCAGCTTTGCGCTCAGACAATAAGGATTGTGATCTATAGATATCATCACCGCCTCCTCCAGTAATCAGCACAACGTGGCTCGTCCACGAACAGTTGCTACCAATGAGAAACGATTCAATGTAGCCATATACGTACCGAATGAAGGTACGATTATCTTGGAAATCAAGTTGAACATTTGCCTTCGATTAGTAACCAAGTGCAGGATAGATGCGAAACTCGTTGAAACTCGATTACCTGCTCCAAGCACCAAGAGGAAGGAGCAAGAGGGTGTCAGAAATGGCGGGTTATATCAGGGACCAAGCTTCGAGAACGCTGAAAAGAGAACATGGTAGAAATATGACAACTTCGAAATGTACATGTGGGGAACGATTATTCGCGGGCATTCAGCGGGATAAACCCTCGGCCTACGACTCAAATTCGCTCTGCCTCAGTGTGCGCCGTATGGGGGCCCCCATCGCCAATCAAATCAAACCCGAGCGACAGGGGAAAATACGGCAGATCGCGTTATTATCTCGAAAACAAACCGTTAACTTCTAACACATCGGTTCCAGCTTACAATGACAGATGAAAGGCTGCAAGAAACAGCGGCCATGACTGCGTGTGAGAAGCACCAACTCGCAGGAATGTCTAGGAGCGTTGATCGTTAGGCAGTAGAAGTGGATGCTATGTGGAGAGAAGAAATCATAAGGGCTGAACGAATTATTTATATGGCCGATCAATTCTGTTGGGCCATCTGCCTTCTGTGGAATGAAAGAGGTGGGTGGGAGGAGATTTGTTGTGGATAGATAAAACCAAGTGACAACTGGCTGAAAGGAGGACGAGGGGTTCGGGGGACGTCGAGATGCTTTTCGGGTGTTGCTGAATGACATTGCCCTGATGGTGGAACTCTATATATGTGCAACTGCCCCTAAAATATGATGGAGGTCGGAGTCAGCTACATATTTCTTATGTATGTGCAACTGCCTCTAAAATATAGATTGGTTTTATATTAGGTCTATGGAATAAATTCCGAATTTATTCTGTTTTTTTGTGCATAGACCGATTATATTTATATTTCATGCTTCACAATAGATATCTGATAATGCATTGCATTGAGTATTGCTGCTACTGCTAGAAAAGCTGGGTATCTTAAATTCTGTTGCGTTTGTACGTTACTACGGATACCTGACATCTAATAGGACCTGCTTATTGCGAACGCGTCCAGGAATGAGTTCTAGGTCACAGTTTTCCTTCACCAGCTACAATTTTCCGTTTCATTCATGGCTGCTACTGTTCCCCCAACACGGCTTCTTGCTGTTGTCGCTGCTCGTGCTGTCTCGCTTTATGATCCAGCTAGCACGCACCTGGTGCTGGTGATTCACCGAGCAGGTAGTATTTTCCGTGGCTGGTTTCTTCGCACGTGTTTTGTAGGACTGGAGGAGTCTTCTCTCGTGCACATTTAGGCTTCCAATCGTGCAGCTGGATTGCAAGTCTTGCTTGATTTGCATAGGTTTCGAAATCCTGCTCAACTTCAGCCATGGATATTCTATCGCGACAGTACGGCAGTGACGAGGAGGGAGGAGAGGATTCTCCGCGAGAGAAGTCCGCGATAACTTCTTCTCCGCCTCGGGAAAAACACGCTTTTGGTACTGGTACTGGTGTAACCCTAACCGGCTCTGCTGGGGTTACTGCTGACAAGTCAGCGTCACGAAGTGCTCAGGAAGATGATGATAACGATAGCGACGACGACAATATGGCGTACAGGATTCTCGCCCCCCCTAGTTCTGCCGCTCCGCCAGTGAGCGACGCGTTACTCGCTGCTGTACCACGCGATATCATGACAGCTCCCATCGATCCGTCGAAGCGGAATTTACAATTCAATCCGACTTACGATCAACTGTGGACTCCTGTAGTGGGACCCGCGCATCCTCATAACGCGGACGGCCGCGCGTTAGGGTTGCGAAACCACCGGCTAGGATCCGTCCAAGACGCATCTGTGGACTCTTTTGTCTTCGATGAACAGTACCACACGTTCCAGGCGTACGGCTACAGTGTTGACCCCGCAAGTGTAAACGGGACCGAGGTCGTGGGTGATAAAGAAGCGGTTGACAATAAGGCGGGTGCTACAGTGTACAATGTGTCTAAACAGGAGCGGGAAAAGCGGGCTATGGCAGTGAAAGAGGAGGAGAGAAGGAAAAAGGCGGAGGAGAAGCAGAGGAAAGAGGAGGAGAGGAAGAGGAAGGAAGAGAAGAAGAGGCGGAAGGAGGAGGAGAGAGCGAAGAAGGAAGAGAGGAAGAGGAAGAAGGAGGAGGAGAAAGCGAGGAAGGCTGCAAAGAAGAAGCGGAAAGGGGAAGGTGATGTGGGGGCGGAGGTGGGAGCGGAAGGGGGGGAGGGAGCAGGAGGAGAGGGGGAGGGGGAGGGGGAGGGGGAAGGGGAGGGAAAGAAGCGAGGGCGGCAAGGGAAGGGTGCTCAAGAGGAGGAGAGTGAGGGAAGGGCAAAGAAGAGCAAGGAGGAAGAGAGAGAAGAGGAAGATAAAGAAGAGGAAGAAGAGGAGAGTGAGGAGGAGGAAGAGGAGGAGGAGGAGGAGGAGGAAGAGAGCGAAGAAGAGGAAGAGGAGGAAGAGAGTGAAGAAGAGGAGGACGAGGAAGAGGAGGCACCAGTTGAGGAACTGGCCAATCCGGCGTCAGAATCGTGGCTCCTCAAAAGCTCCAAGTCCCCCTGGGCAGGCAAAAAAGAGGAACCCAAGGCTGAGCTGACCGAGGAGCAAAAAAAATACGCGGAGGAGCACGCTTTGAAGAAAGCCAAGAAGGAGAGGGGCGACAAGGAGGAGGTGGAGGAGAAGAGCACGTTCCACGGGAAGCAAGAGAAGGACTATCAGGGCCGGTCCTGGATTGCTCCTCCTAAAGACTCCCTTAATCCCGTGCCGCCCACGCACTGCTATATTCCCAAGCGGTGGATCCACACGTGGAGCGGGCATACTAAGGGCGTCAGTGCTATCCGGTTCTTCCCCAAGTGAGTGCTATTCGGTGTAGGTGCAAGGTAACTGTCTCTAGGTGACGTACACGCCCACGCATTGTTATATTCCGAAGCGATGGATCCACACGTGGAGCGGGCATACCAAGGGTGTCAGTGCCATCCGGTTCTTCCCCAAGTGAGTGCTATTCGGTGTAGGTGCAAGGTAACTGTCTCTAGGTGACGTACACGCCCACGCATTGTTATATTCCGAAGCGATGGATCCACACGTGGAGCGGGCATACCAAGGGTGTCAGTGCCATCCGGTTCTTCCCCAAGTGAGTGCTATTCGGTGTAGGTGCAAGGTAACTGTCTCCAGGTGACGTACACGCCCACGCATTGTTATATTCCGAAGCGATGGATCCACACGTGGAGGGGGAATACCAAGGGTGTCAGTGCCATCCGGTTCTTCCCCAAGTGAGTGTTCTAGATGTTATCTCTCTACATGCCAGTAGCTGTAGGCGTCAGAATGTGAGAGAATCACTTGGTGAGTTATGAGACGCCTTTCAACTGGACTCACACGTGGAATGGGCATACCAAGGGCGTCAGTGCTATCCGGTTCTTCCGCAAGTGAGTATCATAGGTGCAACGCCAGGTGTAGCGAGGTTGTTTTTGAGAAGTGAACCTCAAAAACGACCTCGCTACTCATAGGTGCAAGGCCAGGATTCCCAAGTGTCAGTAGTTGCAAGTGCAGGTGAATCAGGGACGTTGCTATCACACACAAATGCATGCGCACATGCATGGGTGGCTCCAAGGCCGTGCGCGATATCTGCTCCTCCTCTCCTCCCCTCTTCTCCTCACTCTCCCCTTTTCCCCTCTCTTCCCCCTCTTCTCCTCTCTCTCCCCTTTTTTTTCTCTCTCTTCCCCTCCGTTTTCCCACCCATCTCTCCTCTATTCTGCTTCCCTTTTCTCATCCTCTCCTCTGTACCACCAGGTACGGCCATCTGCTGCTGTCGGCATCAATGGACACCAAGATCAAGATCTGGGACGTACCCAACACGCAGAAGTGCATGCGCACATACATGGGTCACTCCAAGGCTGTTCGAGACATCTGTTTCGCGAACGACGGGCTGAAATTCGTCTCGTGCGGTTACGACCGTAACATCAAGCTCTGGGACACCGAGACCGGGCAGGTCACGGGGACGTTTTCCACGGGTAAAATACCCTATGTGGTGAAATTACACCCGGACGACGACAAGCAGAACATTTTGCTGGCCGGGATGAGCGACAAGAAGATCATGCAGTGGGACACGCGGTCAGGGGAAATTACCCAGGAATATGACCAGCATTTGGGCGCAGTCAATACAATTACGTTTCTGGATGACAACAGGCGGTTTGTAACGAGCAGCGACGACAAATCGCTGCGTGTGTGGGAGTTTGGAATCCCCGTTGTCGTCAAGTATATCAGGTACGCAATGAGCCAGCTCTTCTTTTCAGCCCTACTCTGCTCTTCGCTCTGTCCCTTTTGAGTAAACTTTAATGTAATTCTGTCAAGCCCCTGCTTGTGTGAGGGTTTGGGATTCCCATTCTCATCAAGTATATCTTATAACCTCCTCTGCTCTGCTTTCCCCTTTGCTCGTCCTGCTCCTGTTTTCCTGCTCCTCATCCCTTCTCATTCCGCCTCTCCTCTTTTCCGACTTCCCTCTGCTCACTCCTCTGCTTTCTGTCCCTCCTCTCCCCCACACCAGTGAGCCGCACATGCACTCCATGCCTGCAATAGCAGTGCATCCCAACAAGGCTTGGGTGGCAGCTCAATCCTTGGACAACCAGATCATCGTGTATGGTGCAAAGGACCGATTCCGACTCAACAGGAAGAAGCGGTTCGCAGGACACATCATTGCTGGATACGCCTGCCAGGTGGGATGGGGAGAGCGCCTTTCAGGGTTCTGGTGTAGGGCTTGTGGGTACAGGTTTGAGGACACACAGGCATAGGGGTGGTGGGCTGGCTTCTTAATCCCTGGAAAACCAGACCAGATCATTGTATATGGTGCCAAGGACCGCTTTAGGCTCAACAGGAAGAAGCGATTCGCCGGTCACATCATTGCGGGATATGCCTGACAGGTGGGTGGAGGGCTTATGCAAACTCTTGTAAAGGATTGGGGAGGAGGAATTGGCTCGGAGAGTAGGAAGAGGCTCGGAGAGGAGGAAGAGGCTCGGAGAGGAGGAAGAGGCTCGGAGAGGAGGAAGAGGCTCGGAGAGGAGGAAGAGGCTCGGAGAGGAGGAAGAGGCTCGGAGAGGAGGAAGAGGCTCGGAGAGGAGGAAGAGGTTTGGGGGGGACAGACTTGGGAGGACACAGGCATAGACGAAGGTCAACTTTTCACTCCCCACCTGGACCCGCAATCCCCACACCACCCGGTCAACTTTTAGGCGGTCGCGACATAAAGTCGGGACGGCGAGGGCAAGCTGTTGTTTTGATTGCCCCATTCCCGTGCCCAACCCCGCATGCCACCTACACCCCACCAAGTGAACTTCTCCCCCGACGGGCGCTTTATAATATCCGGGGATTGCGAGGGCAAGCTGTGACTCTGGATGCCCCACCCTCACACACTCCCCCACTCACCTCCCCAACCCTTCCCCCACCCCCACACACTCCCCCACTCACCTCCCCAACCCTTCCCCCACCCCCACACACTCCCCCACTCACCTCCCCAACCCTTCCCCCACCCCCACACACTCCCCCACTCACCTCCCCAACCCTTCCCCCACCCCCACACACTCCCCCACTCACCTCCCCAACCCTTCCCCCACCCCCACACACTCCCCCACTCACCTCCCCAACCCTTCCCCCACCCCCTCATCAGGTCAACTTCTCTCCAGATGGCCGGTTCATAATGTCGGGCGACGGAGAGGGCAAGCTGTGGTTCTGGGACTGGAAGACATGCAAGGTGTTCCGTACAGTCAAGTGCCACGACTCCGTGTGCATTGGGTGCGAGTGGCATCCCCTAGAGACCAGCAAGGTCGCCACATGCGGCTGGGACGGACTCATCAAGTACTGGTGAGATAACTCGTTTGTGTGTCCCAAAAGTATCATACTTTGTTATGGAATAATATGGGTTGTTATGGTCTAGTGCCCGTGTCACGACTCGGTGTGCATCGGGTGTGAGTGGCACCCGCTGGAGACGAGCAAGGTGGCCACATGCCACTGGGATGGACTCATCAAATACTGGTGAGATACTCGTAGTGGTTGGTTACTGTAGATTGCATGTGTCTTGAATGTTCTGCACAGTCAAGTGCCACGACTCGGTGTGCATCGGGTGTGAGTGGCACCCGCTTGAGACCAGCAAGGTGGCCACATACCGCTGGGACGGACTCATCAAATACTGGTGAGCGTTTTTCGCAGTGTGGCGGTTTGGTATGGTACTGTAGATCATGTGTGTTGTTTGTTACTACAGAGGTTGTTTGGATGCGCCGCTCGGTCACGTGCCATGGCTTGGTGTGCCATGACTTGATGTGAATGTGTGGTTGGGATGGGCTCTTTTTACTACGAAGCGTAGTGGTTTGTTACTGTATATCATGTGTTGCTAGAATGCTATTTATGCATGTTTCTCACGGTCAAGTGCCATGCAAGGTGGTCACATGCGTTAGACCACCTCTGTTTTATGCTAATTGAATGTGGGGTGTCTTCTCTTCATCACTGTAGTAATTGATATTGGATGTGTATGTGGCTTTGCATCTTGTGTGAAACAGGGATTGACGAACCTTTTGCGGAATGAGGGTGGAGTCAACTTTCTTAGTTGGCCTTATCAAGTGTGTTGCTTGCATTCCTCCAAATTCTTCCTTATGAAGGAGCTCCAGTTTTGCTGATTTGCAATATGCTATGAGATGCTTACATTTCCGTTCTTGTTTGGAGCTCCAGTTTTGCTGAATTTCAATATGGTGCAAACAAACACTCATTTTGATGATATTGGATTTCACTGAATTTGCCTTTCCATGTTTTACCCTCTTCTCAAGCTACTTTTCCACCCTATATGATGTACCGTATAGTGCCAAGCTTTTCTCTCGCACCTGTGTGACTGTGTCACTTGCATATGTATCTCGATTGCTACAGCTACAGTGAGTCGCATAAACCGCGTTTGCCGGAGCACGCGCATTCCAGCAGGGCATTGTTGTCACCGCCGCGCGCCTCTTTGGAATGCGCCACCACTGCCAGTGAGGTCTGCAGAGACTACATTCCGCAGCCTACCTTGGGAATTGGAAGCAATTAAAGGTACCCACGTGGAAAATGATCCAATTGCATAGCTCCAGCTAGGTTGTATGACGCCAGGTTTGGCCAGCCGCATACAGCCCACACATCTGTCCTCCGCGCGCGGTCCCTGCACCTTTTTTCCAAATACCCGCTCGCCTCTCTCCGCTCCGCGCGCGAAGCCCTCCGCAGCAGGAATGTCTGCTTCCCCAACCGCGCGCTCAACTTTCCGCCTCTCTCCTCTTCCCGTTTGCGCTGCGCCCAGCGCGACTCGACCACCCAATCCCACGATATTTTCGTGGCGAAGATCTCTGGGGGAATTCCTTCTGAGAACTCGCAGCAGGAATCCAGTAGTAGATATTTTGATCCGTCTCTCATAGCACCAATTAGTCGGAAGAACACATTATTTTCCAGTGATCGGTCTCCTTTGATTCTTTCGTCCGAACCTCCTACATCCTTCAGCCTTTCCGAATTCGGCTGTGTTGCTCTTCTCGTTCGGCCACTATCGCCTGGTTGACTCCGCTTCAAGTGTTTCATCGCCATGGCGTCTACCATTGACCAGCTGAAGAACCTTCCCATCACAACCGACGATATCATCGCGGAATACGTCTGGTGAGCATTTCGGAATATGTCGGAATATGCCTCGAAGATCAGTCTAGTTTTGGTTCCAATGTCAGCGTTTGCTTTCTCCATCTGACACTCCTTGAACGTCGTCGTTTTCATTTTCGCAGGATTGGAGGATCTGGAATTGATGTCAGGAGCAAGGCCAGGGTAAGCCTCCTGCCGAACATATCTAGTACACAGCATCCCGTTTAAAGCATTTATTCAGCGTCTGTTCGATTCATGCCTCCCGCCTAGTAGTTCACAGCATCCTGTACCTTGTTTTCTCATGCAAGTTCTTAAAGCAGTCAGCAAGTATTAAGGGTCTGCTTCATTCATTTCATGCCACATCCCGTTTCTGTTTTCTTCTTCGTGCAGACTGTGAAGGGTCCCATTGGTCCCGCCGACGTCGCGAAGCTTCCCAAGTGGAACTTCGATGGTTCCAGCACAGGCCAGGCTCCGGGCACGGACAGCGAAGTGATCCTCTAGTGAGTCCCGCCGCCTCCCATTAAAGACATCTCAATAGTACGGCTAGTAGTAGCCAGAAAACATGTACTTCACTCTAACATGTCGTCCTTTGACGTTCTGATATGCCGGACTTGTGGCTTGTCTATTCTATTTGGTATTGTGCTCTATTTTTTACTCTACCTGGCAGCCCCCAAGCCGTGTTCAAGGATCCCTTCCGTGGTGGCGACAACATTCTGGTGAGAAGCTGCTAGTAGTAGTCCTACTAGGCCCTGACACGGGTTCTGGCACGCGCTCTGTCGCGTTCGCTTCTACGCTTGCGCTATGCGAGCAGCAATGCGGCCTCGACTTGCGATTGGTTCTCCTTCAACGTATTTTATCGAGCACCACTAATAGCACTAGAATCCAGCGATACTTAATTTCTTAACCTCGTTTTGTTGCCAGGTCATGTGCGACTGCTACACGCCGCAAGGCGAGCCCATTCCCAGCAACAAGCGCGCCTTCGCAGCTGATGTGTTTAAGAAGGTCGAGGACCACGTGCCCTGGTACGTCCCTTCTTCCCAACTCCCATCATGACATTTGAGACGACTTATTCGTTGCCTTCGCAGCTGATGTGCTGGGAAAGGTCGAGGACTACGTGCCCTGGTACGTCCCTTCCCAACATGACTTGAAAGTCCCCTCCGCAGCTGATGCGTTGAAGAAGGCCCCAACAGTCATGCTTAGTTGCATTCCTTCAATAATGCATCCAAGCCCTGTTACTATGGCAGTATCATTCCCACACTGTCTACTTGCATGCTACTGCTTTCTCGTGCCCCTTCTCGGCAATTCACATCCCTCGTCACTCTTTAGATTCTCATGTGATGTTAATCCGTGTCCTTGTCACCCGCACCTAACCCTGCCTCGGCGTCCCCGAACTTTCCTCGCAGGTTCGGCTTGGAGCAGGAGTACACTCTCCTCAAGAAGGACGTCAAGTGGCCTCTCGGCTGGCCCACTGGCGGCTACCCCGCGCCGCAAGGCCCGTACTACTGCGGCACGGGCGCAGACAAGGCGTGGGGTCGCGACATCGTCGACGCACACTACAAGGCGTGTCTGTACGCGGGGATTAAGATCAGCGGTATCAACGCGGAGGTGATGCCGGGCCAGTGGGAGTTCCAGGTGGGCCCCTGCACGGGCATCGAGGCGGGCGATCATCTGTGGATGGCGCGATATTTGCTCGAGAGAGTGACGGAGATGGCTGACGTGGTGCTCTCGCTGGATCCCAAGCCGATCGAGGGCGACTGGAACGGCGCCGGCTGCCATACCAACTACAGGTCGGTTGGCTCTCGCCTGGAAGCTTCTGGATCTCGCCTAAAACTCCCCATCTTTTTCAGTTTCCGGAACAGTTGCGGTTTTTCGCCAGATTGCCAGCTTTCTTTTGGTTCTGGGTTGCTGATTGGTTTCGTTGTTGTGGTGCTGTGTACCAACGGTTGGGATTTCCTCATGCAGCACGAAGGCGATGCGCGAGGAGGGCGGGTACGATCTGATCGTGAAGGCGATCGAGAAGCTGGGGCTGAAGCACAAGGAGCACATCGCGGCGTACGGCGAGGGCAACGAGCGCCGCCTCACGGGCAAGCATGAGACGGCCGACATGAACACCTTCTCCTGGGTACGCGCTGCTTTCCCCCTCCGTGTATTTTCCGTCGTACAAAATCTTACTGCACCCAGTGAGGCATTAAGATTTTGTAGCTTCGCTATCGTTAATGCCTCACTGGGTTCTCCTGGGCTGCTCCTTTTTACATTCTTACCAGCATGATGAGAGCACGCCACAGCAGTTTGAATGAACGAGCCATTATCTGCTATCTGCTCCTTTTTCAATTCGCGATCTGCTCCTTTTTCCTCCCTTCCTACTTCTCTCCCTTCAGGGTGTGGCCAACCGAGGCTGCTCTGTCCGGGTGGGTCGCGACACAGAGGCGGAGAAGAAGGGTGAGTTGCTTCTATATTGAAATTACGCAACCTGTTGTGCAAGCGGATTCCGGAGCCTGCTTTTGGACCTTTCGTAGAATCTCTGAATTTGCTCTCCAGGGTTTCAGAATCCCTAACCTTGACCTCACCTCCCACTCTCCTTCACGCCAGGTTACTTTGAGGACAGGCGGCCATCGTCCAACATGGACCCATACATTGTCACGGGCAAGATTGCAGAGACCACCATCCTGTGGGAGCCCACTGGTATGCTTCTTTTTTTTCATAATTTCTGTTGCAGTTTGTTCCATTCAAAGCTTCAGCCAAATAAAGTGTCTTCTCTACATCTACTTCCATGCTTTGAAAGCTCATGGTTTGTCTTTTTGTGCTCTGAAATCCGTGTCTTGGCTGTGCAGCATAAGCATCTCTCCACACACAGGGGCGCATTGCAACAGTTGTAGCCCATTAGAAGGGGCCTTGTTAGCAAGGTCCGGTGTTATTGTTTATTCCCTTTTGGCGTGCTATGTCATAATTGCAGTATTTATTTATTCCAACCTCAGCCACGTATTCCAGAGACGTGCAAACACCACACTAAGCCTGACATCAGCACCAACTGGATTGTGAATGGAATTCCAGCCAGCCCAACAGGTTTGCGAGTGGGCATGATGAGGCACAACCAGAGGTTCCGATTACAGAACACATAGACCATGCCATTAAACTGCATACATCATCCAAACTACCACATATATACATCACACCACATTGTACATTTTATATCAATGCGACCATGCATCCAGCCTGCCACTCCTGCCTTATCACTCCCTCCCTCACTATTCCTGCCCGCGCAACAGAGACGAGAACCAAGAGCCAATAGAAAAGAACGTGCCTGTGAGCCAATTCACACCAAACACCCTTGAGAAGGTGGACGTCAGAGGGCTCAGGAAACCCATCATTCCTCCCAACCCCCCTCCTCCTCCCCCACTGCCACTGCTGCTGGTAGCAGCAGTTGGTGGGGAGGGTAACTGGGAGGGCACCTGGATGGGTAGGTTACGAGTGGTGGCAGTTGCAGGGAGGACGATTGGTGAATCCCCCGTGGCAGAAGGGCGGGCCCTGATGGGTGTTGAGGCGGCTACTTTAGCAGCAGTCGAAGGGCGGCCTCTTGTGGATGCTGAGTCGGGCACAGCAGCTGCAGCAGCCAAAGGGAGGCTCCTTGCAGGCGTTGAGACAGGCACTGCAGCAGCAGAGGGGTTGCCCCTAGTGGGTGTTGAGACAGGCACAGCAGCAGACGGGAGTACCCTGGAGGCTGTTGAGGCAGGCACAGCAGCAGAGGAAGGGTGGCCTCTTACAGGTGTTGTCGAAACAGGCATCACAGCAGCAGAGGGGTTGCCCCTAGTGGGTGTTGAGACAGATACAGCAGCAGAAGGAGGGCGGGTTAGGACTGCGCTACTGGTAGCAGAGGGGCCTGACACACCCGCCGCCCTCGCTCCTGTTGCAGATGCAACCATTGTCCCAGGAACTGCTGTAGGCACGGTTGCAGGCACGGTTGCAGGCACGGTTGCAGGCACGGTTGCAGGCACGGTTGCAGGCACGGTTGCAGGCACGGTTGCAGGCACGGTTGCAGGCAGGGTTGCAGGTACGGCTGCAGGCACGGTTGCAGGTACAGTGGCAGGTACGGATGCCGGTACGGTTGCAGGCATGGTTGCAAGTCCTGTTGCAGGTATGGCTGCAGGCACGGTTGCAGGCACGGTTGCAGGCACTGTTCCTCGTAGAGCCACTGAGCTCGCCCCTTGGCTGCCTGTTGGTTGACTGACTGCAGGTGTAGGCAGAGCCCCGGTTGCAGACACAGTTGCAGGCACTGCTGCTGGCACTGCACGTGGCACTGTTGACGGCACTGCTGCTGGCACTGCCCCTCGTAGAGGCACTGTGCTCACCCCTTGGCTGCTCACTGGCTGACTGACTGCAGGTGTGGACAGAGGCCCGGTTGTAGCAAGAACCGCAGGTGTAACCAGAGGCCCTGCTGTAGGTGTAACTTGAGTTCCTGCCGTGACAGAAGCTCTTGGTGTAGCAGTGCTTCGTGCTGCAGCACCAATTCCCGCTGTAACAGGCGCTGTGGGTGTTACACGCGCTCCAGGCGTAACTGGGGCAGGCGTAACAGTGGCCGTTGTTACAGGTGTTGTGGATGTAACAGGGAGTCTAGATGTAACAGGGAGTCTAGGTGTTACAGGGGCAGGCGCTACCAACGGTTGCTGCTTCGCTTGTGGGGGAACAAGTGGCACAGACGAACGCAATGATGCCGTGGTGGCCTGGCGGGCAGCAGATGCCGGAGGCACCTGGCCAAGTGGAGGACGGGACGCTGCCGCCCGTGCCGCCCGTGCTGCCGCAGATGCTGCCGACGCTGCCGACGCAGCTGATGCCGCTGAGGCTGCAGATGCTCGCGATGCCAGCGATGGCGCTGATGCTGCTGGTGGTGGTGGTGGAGCACGGGAAGCTGCCGCCCTTGCTGCCGCTGAGGCTGCAGATGCTCGCGATGCCAGCGATGGCGCTGATGCTGCTGGTGGTGGTGGTGGAGCACGGGAAGCTGCCGCCCTTGCTGCCGCTGAGGCTGCAGATGCTCGTGATGCCAGCGATGCTGCTGATGCTGGTGGTGGTGGTGTCGCCGCTGTTGCGAGTATTCCTGTGGATGAAGGAGTTGGGGAAGTGGTTGAGAGCGAGAGGCGAGGGGATTCGACAAGGACGGTAAACCAGAAAGCTTTGTTGCTGTGAAAAATGGGGGTGTGTTGGGGGAGTGGACACAGGAAGGGGTCACAGGAAGGGAGGTCGGGTCCATAGTTCCTCTGTTGAGTCAGACAGGCACAGACAGACAGACAGAAGCATACCAGCTCAAACTATTTCCCCATGAGACGACAATGATGTACCAGTGAAGCTGATAATAACGAGGCAGCACAGAAACACCAGCAGCGGCTGATGGAAAGGGACTGGGATCCGTGTGTGCGCCATCAGACACGCTTCCTCCGCTTGCGTCCAGTCACGGTCGCTGCGAGTTTCTGGTGAGAGTTGCTTCAGGGAGTCACGGGCACCGCGAGCTGAGCAAGAGAGGCGCCTCTTGTCTGAGAGTTAAGGTGAGATGGCTCTTTTTATCCCCTTCTGCTACGAGGCGTTCGTACCGTTAGACAGCAGCAGAAGCAGACTCAAAAGACTTAGCTCAGGAGGAGTTCTCCACGTAACACCCTCGAGTAGCTCAGCCCAGTATCACAGCTCGGATCACAATGACTAACGCTCACGACGACGTTGATGACCATCACTCACCCTGAGCCCTTCTTTATAAACGAGGTGTTCTTTACAAAGAGCGGCGAATCACTCCGATCAGGAATTCGCGACGCGCGATTGATTTCTCTGCTGGTTGCTACTAGCAGTCTGGATGCGTGATTTCCAGCCATTGATGCGAGCCCCGTCGAGCCGCAAAAGCGCACAGATCGCTAGTTCGTCCAAGCCGCTGCGGACAAAAGCTGGCGAAATTGGCCGCCGCGAAGAGCGCCGCATTGATTACAGGGGCTTTGTTGGCACGTGTTCGATTGTAACGGATTGAGCCGATTTGTACTGACGTAATTACAAATAAACCCCACGCCTCGCACTCCATTCGTTCTCAACCCATCCTTCGCCTGTGTCCGTCTCAGCAGGCATTTCCAGGCAGGCTTGGATCGCCATGGTTGTTGCACACTACCAGTGGTCATTCCAATGAACGAAAAGTTCCTGGGAAATGGATTGACTCGGAAAGTTCTTATGAGAAGTTGAACTCTAGAAGTTGAACTCTGAGTCTGGTGGAGTTCAAGCATTCCAGGTCATGATTGCTCTTTCCAGGCTGGCAAGAACGCGTAAGCTGGCGGCATGGTAGCTTTTCACCACGATGACAAATGGAGGAGCCTACAACTGATCGGCGTGTAAGGGCTGAACATACAACATTGACGATTTCAAGATTCCAGGAAGAACACAGAGAATTGTGAGTAGGGGGGAACAGCGGAGTCCTGTGCACGGCATGAATTGTATCGAATTGAGAAAGCCCAGGAAACGGGGAAGGGAAGAATAACAATGTAGGTCTACAATTGAGAGAGAGCTTGAAATGGGAGTGGCAAAAAATCTCTGAGGTTCATACACTGGACTGGAGGGATGAACATTCAAGTGATACGCATAAACGTAATCAATCCCATCTCACCCCATTCAACGCCTTTACAGCCCATACCATCCCATCGCATCCCCTTCCCGTCCCATCATATCCCACCGCACCGCATCTGACACCACTCAATGATGGAGACGCGGGAAACCCAAAATTACGCGATCCGACTTTTTTGCACATGACAAGATGGGTTTGACAGGGTTGAGCACATACATGTTCTCGGTCGAATGAAACCAGTGCGGAGTGTAGCTGCTGTAACTAGGATTTACAGTATTCGATTAGACCCGATATAAGGCGACACTCGTTTGGCATCCGGCCGTTTCTAGGGATTGGCCCTTCTGCCACCAAAATGCCAATTTTCCCACCACCCGCTCCTCCACCAGTAGCGAAAACGCATGAGTTAGCCGTTATGGTTACTAGCCTTCTTTGTGCCGGGCAAACTATGAGACCCCTTGGATCGCCGCACTTCGCGAAACGGTTTGTCGCCAAAGCCGAAAATGGCATCTCTTGGACTTCTCTGGATCGGAGAATCAGGGTGGGTGAATCAAGGCAGGTAGGTTGTTCAGAGGAGAAATCTGGGTGAGCTTGTCCAGGAGAGGAGTCTTGGAATCTTCAGCCATACCTTCCCTGCTGTAATTTCTAGGAGAGAGCTCGCAGCAACACTTACTTCATCGGGGATCAGGATTCAGGAAATCCCTAGAACGCTCAACCAAGTCGTGTTCCTATTTTTTAGGAATTTCTGATCCGTTGGCCTATTTTCTGGATCAGCTACCGCGATCTCGTCCTCCTGAAGCCTGGCCATGGCTCAGGAGCAAGTTGATACCCTAGTCCATTAGCAGTGAAAGGTCTTACCTGTAGTAATCGTTTCCCACTCGGTTCTTGCAGCCAGACATCTGGGATGTTGTGACGGATCATCCCTCTTGCGTGGCCTTAGCTTGAGCTTCTTAGGGTGCCTGGTCAACTTAGATCTAGTTCTTCGGTCACTATCTTAGTTCTAGATCATTCGCTGGTGCTTCAATACGGGTTGACCTGCTGCAAAAACCGTCGATTTTTGTAAGTCGCAACGGTCTATGGTTACGATAGGCATCGCGACTGTCACATCAGCTGCCTAAGCCACGTTAAGCATTGTTCTGACTCTTTTCCGCCATTCGCGTCGACTCGACCAGGCTCCTTACTACCTGGCCTTATTCTCGCTCCGCCCTTACTTTCCGCTTTTCCCTTAGGTTTCACAGAAGCAGGCGCCATGTCGGGCGCGGCGTCAGCGGTGTACATCCTGGACATGAAGGGGAGGGTCCTGATATGGAGGGATTACCGTGGCGATGTTCCTGCATCCGCTGCAGAGAAATTCTTTAACAAGCTGATGGAAGGCGAGGTACGCGATGAGGATTGAAGTCAAACCATATTCATGTCCTGATGTGGATCATTACAGCATAAGAATGCCTGAAGTTTAGGCGGACTCTCGGTGTATGTTTACAGCGTCGTGCAAGCTCTCATTTTCCAACAGAGAATCCAGGAATGCATTTTAGGATCGTAGTCCGCATGTCATTCTGGCGACATTGGCTGGTCGTGGAAGTATTCTGTTTGGATTTCACCGTCAGTGTCAGATTGTGTATTCAAATCTGACCGTTTGGTCGCTTCTGCTTGCCGTCTCACTAGTTGACATCCGCTCTGCGTCATTTCACGCTCTATCCATTGATTCCTCGTAACCGACGGTTCCGAATCCTCACACGCTTGCGCTCTCATTGTCGCGTCAGGCTGACCCGTCCTCGCGAGAGCCGGTGATTCTGGACAACGGAGTTACGTACCTCTTCATTCAGCACAACAACGTGTACCTCATGATCGCCACCCGGCAAAACGCCAACGCGGCCAGCCTACTGCTCTTCCTTCACAAAGCCGTGGAGGTGAGTGGGTCGTAGGGATTGGTTTGAGTTGGGTCGGATGTGCCGGTAATTGCTCATGTATGCCTGGTGATGGTTTGGATGTCAATGATGATGGCTCGTGTGTGCCTGGGCATGGCTCGGATGCGCCTGCTGATGGCTGATGTGTGCTTTGCGATGGTTTAGATGTCCCTTATGATGGCTCATGTATGCTTTGCGGTGGGTCATATGTACCTCGTGGTTGCATCGCATATCTCGCGCGTATCTCATGATTGGATCGGCTATGGCTGATGCGAATCGCATGCGTCTGACGATGTAGTCGCATGTGTCTGACTTGAGTTACATGCATCTGATGACTGGTTCTCGTGCACCTGATGATTGAGTCGCATGAAATCGATCTTTGGGTCGCATGCAGCCAACAGCATGGGAATTGACATAGCTTCACGTGTTCGGGCTGTGTGATTTTTTCTGATCAGTTTTTGGGAAGCTGCGAGCAAATCCGCTGCGGTGTTTAGTAACAACGACAAATGTTTCCATCATTGATACAGAAGAGTCGTGACCGTAAGTCTGTGTCGGATGGCGGTAGGTACTAATGATGCATACGAATCTTCATGTGTATTTTCTTTCGTCACAGGTCTTCAAGTACTACTTCGACGAGCTGGAAGAGGAGTCCCTAAGAGACAACTTCGTCATTGTGGTACGTGTTGTTGCTTGAAAGTGTTTCCATCACAGCAAGCCAACTGAGTCTCTGCCTATTGTGGTTTCCATGTCCCGATTCGTTCTTCTTGCTGGTCTTCACTCCCATTACCTTCACATTCCCCTTCCCGACCCCATCCCTACCCGTCTCCCGCCCCAACTCTCCCATGCTCCCCACCCCAACTCTTCCATGCTCCTCACCCCTCCCCTCCCCATCTACCCATTCTTCCTCTCCCAAATTTCCCACCTCTCCCCTCCCCCGCTCCTCACCTTACCCCTTTTTTCCACTTAACTCTTTTGCCTATCCTGTGCCACCACCGTGCAGTACCAGCTACTGGCCGAAATAATGGATTATGGTGCCCGTAAGTCACTCTCCCCGTCCCTCTCCCGACCCCACCCGTCCCCCTCTCCTCGCCCCTCCCTTTTTCCCCATTCCCCCGTTCTTCCTTTCACCTTCCCTGTGCCACCACCGCGCAGTACGAGCTACTGGACGAGATAATGGATTTTGGGTACCCGCAATTCACAGAGGCAAAGATTCTGAGCGAGTTCATCAAGACGGACTCGTACCGGCTGGAGCTGTCCACGCCCAAGCCCAACATCGCTGCCGTCACCAACGCCGTCTCCTGGCGTAGCGAGGGCATCCGCTACAAGAAGAACGAGGTGAGTTGCGTGCATGAGTTGTGGGTGCCTATGGTGTTAGGGAGAGCCCTCCACACACTTCTAGGTGTCACCAACGCCGTGTTGTAGCAAGGGCATCCGGTACAAGAAGAACGAGGTGAGCGTGTGCAAGGGGGGGTGGGCATGCATGGAACGAGGTGGGCGCATGCATGGAACGAGGTGGGCGCATGCATGGAACGAGGTGAGCGTGCAAGCATGGAAAGAGGTGAGCGCATGCCTATGTTTCAGGTGCATATGGTGCGAGCGAATGCCTGGATTTTGAATCCATATTCGGGAATGCCTGGATTTTAGAGTGGGTCCTCCTCGCAGTCTAAGTGATTTGTATTCTGATAGCTGTTTCCTCTCGCCTGTTTGCAAACCTGAGTATCACACACTGAACTGCCATGGTAATTCTTCTTGTACGTAATCAGCTTTTTCTTCTTCCTTTTTCAAGCTGATTACGTGTTTCCTTATGTGCAGGTGTTCCTGGACGTGGTTGAGAGTGTGAACATCCTAAACATTCTCAGACTCTGAACGGTTCCAAGCGTTTGCTTTCTATGTCTTTTTGGATGCCTCTGTCCTTATTTGCAGGTGTTCCTGGACGTGGTTGAGAGTGTGAACATCCTGGTGAACAGCAACGGTCAAGTGGTGCGGTCTGAAGTCGTGGGCGCCCTCAAGATGCGAACGTACCTCAGGTGAAGACACGAGGGGCAGTGAAGAGGAGGGGAAAGCCAGGGGAGGAAGGGGGGTGGAGAGGAATGCGAGAGAGAGGGAGGTGGGGTGGTGAATGGCTGGGAAGGAGGGGTGTGGGAGGGGGTTGGGTCATGGACCATGACTGTGCTCCTCTTGTCCCTTGGGATTGTCTTTGAGCCTATTCTTCTCTCTCGGTGGCTTGCCAAAGTACAAGCCAGGGCTCAACAGGCCAGAGGCATTTTCCAGACAACCGAAACTCGCGTCATGTGCCCGATCCTTCCTGTTCTTTCTCCTTTCCAAATTCGACGCATGTGATCTCCTTTCACATGTTGTCCCGTCCCAGTGACTGCCAGAGTGCAAGTTGGGTCTGGACGATCAAACTCGTGTCTTCCTGCTCCCTCTTACGCTTTATCCCCCTTTCAGTGGCATGCCAGAGTGCAAGCTAGGGTTGAACGATCGAGTGCTGCTGGAGGCACAGGGTAGAGCGACCAAGGGCAAGGCGATTGATCTGGACGACATTAAGTTCCACCAGTGAGTGGTCCCCAGAGCCCACTGTATTCCCCTCGTGCATGCCCATACATTCACAACACACCTGCTAGCCAACTGTTTACCTCTTGGTGCCCGCGCATACATACGGGTGCTGTCTGGGGTCCTGGGTAAATGCGTTCATAGATCAATCCCCCCTTAAGATTGAATGCCCATCTTGAACCTTCCACTGCCCATGTCTGCATGTTAGGCTTTTGCCTATCCTTGTCTCTCCTGCGATTGTATCCTCCACAGGTGCATGCGCCAGTATTAGAAATAATCAAAACCCGCCAGTGTCCATGTCAGCATGCCAAGCCTTCGCCTCGCCATGATCATTGTCATTGTCTCTTCCCGCCAACCCCCCACATTGTATTCTCCGCAGGTGTGTGCGTCTGGCTCGGTTCGAAAACGATCGGACCATCTCCTTCATCCCACCTGATGGGGCCTTTGATCTTATGACCTACCGGCTTAGCACTCAGGTCAGAATCTCCGTCATTCGCCCCTTCCCTTCCCCTCTGCTCTCCTGTCCATCTCGCTCATCTCACCTGATGGGGCAGTCGATCTCACCGGGTTCGCCTGGATGGGACGGATGGTTGGTATTCTATCGATTGGACATTCACTTTCTGCATGCATGCATGCGCCACACATGACCACACCAGGTGACTTTTGAGACGTCTCAAAAGTTGATACTCTATCGATTGGACATTCATTTTCTGCATGCATGCATGCATGCGCCACACATGACCACACCGGGTGAAACCACTGATCTGGGTGGAGGCGATGGTGGAACGGCACTCGCGCAGCCGAGTGGAGTACATGGTGAAGTCGAGGGGCCAGTTCAAGGAGCAGTCGACACACAGGCTCTTTTTCTTCCAACCGTGTGTTTTATTTGCTGCATGCACCGCACTCCACCACACCCCACCAGGTGAAACCCCTCATCTGGGTGGAGGCGATGGTTGAGAGGCATTCCCGCAGCCGAGTGGAGTACATGGTGAAGGCGAGGAGCCAGTTCAAGGAGCAGTCGACACACAGGCTCTTTTTCTTCCAACCGTGTGTTTTATTCGCTGCATGCACCGCACTCCACCACACCCCACCAGGTGAAACCCCTCATCTGGGTGGAGGCGATGGTTGAGAGGCATTCCCGCAGCCGAGTGGAGTACACGGTGAAGGCGAGGAGCCAGTTCAAGGAGCAGTCGACACACAGGCTCTTTTTCTTCCAACCGTGTGTTTTATTCGCTGCATGCACCGCACTCCACCACACCCCACCAGGTGAAACCCCTCATCTGGGTGGAGGCGATGGTTGAGAGGCATTCGCGCAGCCGAGTGGAGTACATGGTGAAGGCGAGGAGCCAGTTCAAGGAGCGCTCAACTGCAACGTCCGTGGAGATAGAGCTGCCGGTGCCCATGGACGCCATTGACCCCGCCGCCCGCACCTCCATGGGCACCGCTACGTACACGCCCGAGCGCGAGGCCATCCTCTGGAAGATCAAATCGTTCCCCGGAGGCAAGGTGGGTGGCGCTGTTTGGTTCGGCATTTAGGTGCTCTGTACGTAGCGTGTATGCATGCTTAAAGCATCAGTGCGTGCACGTACACCCCAGAGGGAAGCTGAGTGCTGCCCTGTGCCCCCATCTTCTCTAACCCCCGTGCATAGCAGTGTTCCCCCACCCATGAGCCTCACTTTCTACCTACACCGTTCTCACTTCAATCCCTCTCAGTAGTGCCTGCTGTGGGCGTGTTTCAGCCTGCTCAGTGTGGCAACAATAAGATTCACAGGTGTCCCCAAACCCTGCATCTTCATGTTGCAAACCCGTGATACGCATGTTCCCCTACCCCTTTGGCTTCACTTTTCATCTCCACCCTTGGGTCTCCCCCCTCAGGAGTACCTGCTGCGAGCGCGTTTCAGCCTGCCCAGTGTGGCAGCAGAGGATGACGTGGCAGAGAAGAAGGCTCCGATCCGCGTGAAATTCGAGATACCCTACTTCACAGTCTCTGGCATCCAGGTGAGAAATTCAGTGTTTCTGTCAGGTGTTCAGGTGAATTGACAGATTGTGCATACTGTTGGGTCACCTGTTGTGTGGGTCACCAAGGCTTCTCAGCCCGAGGAGATGTTACAGCCTAACGCACTGGTTGCTGATTTTAATGTTGGTTTTCAGTTCAAAATCAGAGTCTCTTTCTCACACTCGTTTCTGCCTCCCATCCCTGTCGTCGCAACCTATCCCTTTCTGTTTCACGGAACTCTCTACATCCATCCAGGTGCGTTATCTCAAGATCATTGAGAAGAGCGGCTACCAAGCATTGCCGTGGGTGCGTTACATCACAATGGCTGGCGAGTATGAGCTGCGCATGATATGAAGTGAAACAAGGCTGCCTAGGCTAAATCTTCCAATAAAACAAGTCCTGTCATCGTCCCATCTCATGCATCACTCCATTTAGGACAATTACTGTTCTGTATTATGTGGATCTCAGTAGCGAAGGGTCCTTCTCCGATCATTTGAATGCTGACCAAAAGCACTTCTGAATCTAACACTGAACGAAATGCAATAGTGGTTGGTCTGGTGTTCTGCTACCGTAACTGCCATTGCAGTGGTAGAGGGGATTCAAAATCAAACCAACACCATGCCACAGTCCTAGGGATGTGTAAAAACATAGCTGGAGAATGGCACAGGTGGGGAAACCAGCATTGGTAGCTTCGTTAGCTTCTCACTAAGTGCATGCAAAAGAACCCACATTTTATTACCATTCAAGCTTACCCATCCAGCACAGCACCCTATTACTCGGACAGCCCCCTCACATAAGACTGATTTCCATCCCCCATTCTAAAACCCACCCGCCCAACCTTCTACTGAAATCGAGCTACTGGTTCCCAACAGACCAATCGACCCTAAACAGCTGTTTTCGGTCCACTTCTACCCATGATAATCAGAAACTCCCAGGAATCCCCTGGCCTAGAATCAGAATCTGCGTGTGATTGAGTGCATGACACGAGCATCTAGCAGTCTTCCTTGCAGTCTCCGTACCTGTCCTCGCAGTGGCCCCTCTTCTTGGAGTAGCACTGGCGCCTGTAGTACTCGCACCAGTCCGTGCAGTCCCACTTGCCGTACTTGCACGCCTTGAAGTTCCTGTACGCCTTCACCTCACACGCCTTGGACTTCTTCTCGCACTCGTTTTTGTCGTCGTCGCACTTGGCCTTGTCCTCGCACTTCTTCTCGTCCTTGTCGCACTTGGCATAGCGCTTCTTGTACTTTTCCATGCACGTCGGCTCGTCGTCGTCATCGTCGTCTTCGTCGTCGTCGTCGTGTTTGTCGTCGTGATGATCGTCGTCTTGTTTGTCGTCGTGTTTGTCGTCGTGTTTGTCGTCGTGTTTGTCGTCGGTTAGAATGCGCCTGTCTCCACCCATGAGAGCAGGGAAGCGCCGCTCTGCACTCACAGATAAAGAGGCTCGTTATAGTACATTGAAACAGAAACTCCACAGCGCGTGACCAGACCAATATTATGTACACTTTCTTTCAACCAAGGGGGAAAGGAGGGCTCAACCTTACTAGTCCCACTAGTCCCACATGTGGGACTATCGCACATAGTATGTGGTTCAACCTCCCACAAGAGAGACTTACCGGCGACAGCAGGAACGGGATCAGACTCGGAAACTGCGTTCGCCTCCGCAACAGGCGTCGCGGTTATGGCGAGCAGTGCGGACAGAAGAACCAGCCCGGAGAGCAACATGAAAGTCTTCATGCTGGCAATAACGGGGAAAATCTGACTGTACTGACAGGGTGCAGGGGATGGCTGAAATCTAGACGATTGATGGAAAACTGTCAAATGGTGTGATCGTTAGAAGAGTTTCTGCTGTTATGGGAAGGAAATAGGGGCATATTTATAGTCGCAAG
This sequence comes from Closterium sp. Naga37s-1, assembly GCA_947471745.1. Classification (NCBI taxonomy): domain Eukaryota; kingdom Viridiplantae; phylum Streptophyta; class Zygnematophyceae; order Desmidiales; family Closteriaceae; genus Closterium; species Closterium sp. Naga37s-1. The sequence goes on along the minus strand of CANJKZ010000774.1, from coordinate 4,550,351 downwards.
GTAAACCAAGGCTGATCTCCCCACATTTCGTGAAATCGCGTCGCGAATCATGGCTGCTTTGGGTGAATACCAGCGAGGGAGGAGATTCCTGAAGGGGGGGGTTCTCCTGGGGTGAAATGTGGTGTTGGCAAGATTTGGGGCAAATTTGTTGACGAAATTGCGACTCGCACGACGAAACATGCGCCGTGGTGGCGCCTCGGCTACAGACAGTCGGCCAGAAAAGACAGCCATTTGGTCATTCAGCCATCAGGCAAAGTGGAAGCGTCTCTGATATTAGCTGACCTGGTAAGCGTCTCGCATCGCACATGAACACTTACGATTTTAAACGGAACTACCCGAAATATCCGAATACAAAATCCTGGTCTCTTGCACGTCTTTCAGCTGATTGCGCATCACTTACCTCAAACATTTGTGGTGTTTGAATCTGCCCCCAAATCTTATCACCCACTTTCCTCCCCAACCTCCCTCCAAGGCTACACTTCGGGAAGCTCGGGAACGAACCTGGCTGCTTCGCTCAAAAGACGGCCGCGGCTCGTCCCAGGCTGAGGTGGCCCATTTGCCACAGCACTGAGCTGGATCGAAGGTTGGGGGGGGGGAAGGGGGGAGGGGGAGGGGGAAGGTTGGGTTGGAAGGTTTCTTTGTTGACGGCGGAAGCCGAGCGCAGCGCCTCGGGATTGCTGGTGCAATATACTCCACTTCGATACTTAAGTTTACAAGTATTGCTAACCTCTAACATAACTCATATCTGTATTGTGAAGCTGTTTCATGTTTCTCAGAATTCTGCAACACACAAATTTCTCCTTTCATGGTTTTACGTTCGGGCCGATTTCTGCTATCGCCCTTGTTGCGAATAGTAATTATTGAAGCATCACTATGCACTCCTTGCCGCAACAATCGAAGCACGCACTACCAAGGATGAAGGCGATAAGGCAGAAGTGACACGAAGCGTCGTACGGTTATGAAAAGGATCTGGACCGTCGGCAGACACCATCAGGCAGCAGCAGTGGCGAGGATTCTGCCCGGACAGTTTCGTAACTGTCTGGAGTCGCACGGCTGGATTTCGCTGTAATAAGGGAATGTACCGCTTATAGCACATGGCTAGCTAGGTCGATTCGTATTCCTTCCTATACTCTTATTTATACCTCTGTACTTGCATGTTTCAATCATCTCATATATTTTACATCCACTCTGCTATTGAGGTCAAGGGCCCACCACCACTACTCAGTTGAATACGAACCTTCCCGAGGTGATCCTAAGGACGATCAACTTCTAATCGCAGCAGCCCTCATTCAAGATCAACGTCACATGCCCACTTGCAATTTCTGATAAAAAATGATTCCAAAATAATAGGTAAAAACAAAAACAAAAAAATCCCCCTTTTACACTACACATCATATCCGAATGCCTCATTCCTGCCAGCAATCATTCTTGTTGCGCTTGTTCTTATAGTCACAATTGTCATTGTAATATTCCTTGCACTGCTAGATCACGAACTTGCACCAGTCATAACAGCTATTTTAGATGACGAGGGCTTCGCGTCGCCGTACTTGCACGCCTTCAATTCCTGTACGCCTTTGCTTCGCAACTCTCAATCTTTCGCGTGCTCTGGTGAACAAATAGTGGTTTCCTTGCTTGAAGGAATGTTTAGGCGTGGATATATGGCTGCGAATGCTACTGCGGAGTGGTGAACCTGAAATATGTGGAAGGAATGCGGAAGGCGAGTGCCCAAGCCCATCTCTGGCGAATTTAGACTGCCATACATGGTTAGCGGCTCGTTTCAACATTTAGGCTCACGGTTCTGGCTTGGAAGCCCACCTGCTTGCGCCATTGGTCCGAGAAACATCTACTACCTCAGTCTCGCCCCCACTGGGCGATGATCGACATGCCATCAGGTTGGTGTTGGGGGTCTGTGGTTCCCGAAGAACCACGTCAGTGGGAATGGTCTGTCAGGCTTCGTATGAGCAAGCGATTGTCATAATACTGAACGAGAATGGATGAACTAAGATCAAAGTGGGTACAAGTACTAACCCTTATTGGGTTGTACCCCTTATGGGCTACCCACCCCACTACAGCCTAAATAATATAAGCATTATAACATTTTGACACACCCCCATAGAGGGGGGAGAACAGGAGGTCACAAGAACAGTCAAGAAAAAGCAAAGCAAGCTGAGGGTGGATCACAAAGTCAACACACACTCTGAGCACAAGCAAATGGCCACAAGGCCAGTTCACATGCAGAACTATATAAACGAGAACAAACAGTACAGTGATCATAACCTAGCAGGGGTAAGCATGCAGGTATATGTATATAGATCACAGTACAAGCAAAGTAACGCAGTGAGCAAGTGAGACAAAACAGGCACAAGGCCTAAAACAGTACAGAAACACTGATGATCACCAGACTGAAGTGCCTTGGTGAATATGCCTGCAGTGTTGGCCCAAGTGGCCACGTAAGCAAGACAAAGCTGACATCGCTAACGCAACTCTCGAGCAAGGAAGTAACGCAGAGCGATGTGCTTCTTTCTGTGCTCCAGTATGTGCTCCTGACACAAGGCAATCATGGCCTTGTTGTCTACGTACAGATCTGGAGGAGAACGAGGCCGCTCTCCCAAGTCGGTCAGCAGGTAGGTGAGTCAGCGAAAATCCTGTGCAGCCATGGCCCCTGCGTAGATCTCGGCCTCACAACTGGAACTGAGAACAGAAGAAGAGCGGGTAGACCGCCAAGAAACAGAGCCGGAGCCAAGGCTAAAACTGTAACCCAGTGACGACCGCTGCGTAGCCAAGTCGTCAACCCAAGACGCGTCTACGTGTCCAGCGAGGACAACTGGACCCCGTCCTCCAAGCACGAGCCCCATGCCCGATGTACTGCACAGGTAGTGCAACACCCTCTTAGCGGCCTCCCAGTGCTCTGGTCGGTGTCTCCCACGCACAACGTAGCGTGCCAGGATGCTAAGAGGGTAGGCAAGGTCAGGTCGAGTGCAGGTCATCAGGTACATGAGGTAGCCCACAAGCTCTGGATACGGGCCACTCGGCTCTACGGACTCGTCCGAAGGTGGAGCTGAGAGCGAGTGACCGGTAGGCAGAGGTGTGGACTGTGGTGAGGAGTACCGGAAGCCAAAGCGCTAAAGGACCTGGTGCACCATGTGTGACTGAGTCAGGGTGATGGTGCGCCGTGCTCTGTCCCGGGTGATATGCAAGCCAAGATAGCTGCGCAGCCCACCCAGCTCAGTGCACGTGTCTCTCTTCCGCAGCTCCGAATTCACAAGGGCCGATGCCTCAGTGTCAGCAGTGGCAAAAACCAAGTCGTCGACGTACACGAGGATGTAGAACGGCGACAGCGAAGTGTCGGAATGCAGAAACAGCGATGGGTCAGCAGTCAAAGGAGCAAACCCAAGAGCCGCAAGCGTCGTCCTCAGTGTGTCGTGCCACTCGCGAGGCGCCTGGCAGAGACCGTAGATTGGCCGCCGGAGGCTCCACTAGGCACCTGCAGGAAACGACCCAGTGAAGCCAGGTGGGCGGCGCAGCCAGATCTCCTCGTGCAGGCTGCCCTACAAGAAAGCTGTGCTAAATTCAAGAGAGTGCAGCTCGTAGTCAGGCTGAGCGGCAACGTGCAGCAGAACCTGAAGAGTGGTCATCTTCAAGGTAGGGGAGAAGGTCTGGAAGAAGTCAACTCCCTGTTGCTGACTGAAGCCTCGTGCAACGAAACGAGCCTTGAAGACAGGCGGAGAACCCGGCGGCCGCTTCACCCTGAAAATCCACATGCCATCGACTATGTTCGCCCCAGGAGGGGGAAGTGCGTCGACATAGGTGCCTGTAGACTTCCAGGATGCCATCTCTGCGTCCATGGCTGTCTGCCATTAAGAGGAGTAGGGACCCGTAATCGCCTCTACGTAAGAGCGCAGAGTCGGGATGTGTGGTGCATCCGGGTATCCCTCTGGTGCAAGCAGCATGGCCACAAGATGAGGTACAGCAGCTTCAAGACACTCAAAGTCCTCCTGCCTGTCCTCAAGGACGTTCGTGCCAAGAGCACACTCACCCCCAACGGATGGAGGACAGTCAGACTCAGACTCAGCAACAAGACTAGCGGCGTAGTCGAGACGACAGGCGGCAGCAAAGTCAACAAGCTCAGCAACTAGGGCAGACGCAACAGCGGACTCAAACGAAGGGTCAGTGACAACAAGGGCTATAAGACGTGGGACAGTAGGACTTGCAGCACGAACTAAGTCAGACTCAGGGTCCGGACCGTCAGCAAGAGAGGACGTAGGAGGAGATGGCTGAGGGACACGCAATGGAACAGAGGAAGGACGAAGTGCCATATGGTGCGTGCTGGGGACAGGAGGAGGACGCGGACGAGGAACACGATGACCAGTGCGAACTGCGCGAACAGGCGACGGAGGACGAGATTCAGGCTCACGACGCTCTGTAAGAGAGCCTGTCTGCTCAGCGTAAGGAGAAGGAGCAGGCAGTGGGGAGTCTGGCTGTAACTGTGGCTGCGACTAGTGAGGCGGTGGACACATAGAGCTAGGAGTAAGGCCAGTAGAAGATGGGAGACTAAGAACCTAGCAAAGGACCGAGTCAGGTGGCGACAGAGACGACGGTGGCGGCAGAACGAAAAACGGTCGCCGCTGCACAGTGCCTCCAGCACCAGTACTGCCAGATCCAGCACCCTCAGTGCCAGCACCTCCAGCTCCAGGGTCTCTAGTTCCAGCGCCTCCAGCTCCAGGGTCTCCAGCTCTAGTGCCTCCTGCTCTAGCGGCTCCAGCGCTAGCGCCTCCAGCTCCAGGGTGAAGACCTGACAGTGAGCCGGACGGAACCGCCGGACACGGGAGGACAGTGGAGGAACGGGCAACGACCGAGCCCCGGAGGGGTCAGCCAGTCGGACCGGGACAGGTGCAGGGAGAGGAGTGAGAGCGGTGCTGTCACGAAAGAAACAGCGTGAGGCACGTGAGTCCAGCGTGAACGTGTGCAAGGCCTCAGCAGGTTCTTGGTGTCCCGTCTTTTACTAGCCTTACTCCTCCCGTCCTGTGCCCACCGCCTGACCAGTCGCAGCTACTGTTACAGCCGGCCTCCCCACTGTCTGCTCCTTCTCCTTACACTGAGCCGTCCGGCGGTCTTAGAGAGCGTCGTGAGCCTGCGTCTCGTCCTTTCTTGCCTGTTCGCACTGCTCGTCGCGTTCCTCATTCGCGTCCTCCTTCTATCCCTGGCACGCACGCTATGGCACTTTGTCCTTCCTCTGTTCCTCTGCGTGTTCCTCTGCCTGCTCCTCCTGAGTCCTCTCTTCCTGAGGACCCTGACCCTGGGTCTGACCGTGCTCGTGCTGCCAGTCCCACTGTCTCTCGTCTCCTCGCCACTGGTGTCACTGACCCTTCCTTTGAGTCTGCTTCTACGTCCTCGTTGCTGAGCTGCTTGACTTTGCAGCTGCCTGTCGTCTAGACTACGCCACTGTTTTGTTGATGAGTCTGCGTCTGCCAGTCCCCTGTCCGTCGGGGGTGAGTGTGCTCTTGGACGGACGTCCTTGAGGACAGGCAGGAGGAATTTGAGTGTCTTGCAGCTGCTGTACCTCGTTTCGCTTCCATGCTGCTTGCCCCTGAGGGAGACTCGGATGCACCAGACATCCCGACCCCGCGCTCTTATGCAAAGGCGATTACGAGTCCTTACCCCTCTCAGTGGTAGTCAGCCATGGATGCCTAGATGGCATCCCGGAAGTCCACAGACACATACGCCGACGAGGTTCCCCCACCTGGGGCGAACATAGTCGATGGCATGTGGATTTTCACGGTGAAGCGGCCGCCGGGTTCTCCGCCTGCCTTCAAGGCGCGTTACGTTGCTCGAGGCTTCAGTCAGCGACAGGGGGTTGACTACTTCCATAACTTCTCCCCCACCCCGAAGATGACTACTCTTCGGGTGTTGCTGCACGTCGCTGCTCAGCGTGACTACGAGTTGCACTCTCTGGACTTCAGTACAGCTTTCTTCCAGGGCAGCCTGCACGAGGAGATCTGGCTGCACCGCCCACCTGGCTTCACTGGGTCGTTTCCTGCAGGCACCCAGTGGAGCCTCCGGCGGCCAGTCTACGGTCTCCGCCAGGCGCCTCGCGAGTGGCACGATACACTGAGGAGTACACTTGCGGCTCTTGGGTTTTCTCCTTCTACTGCTGACCCGTCGCTGTTTCTATGCACCGACACCTCGCTGCCGCCGTTCTACGTCCTCGTGTACGTCGACGACCTCGTCTTTGCCAATGCTGACGCTGAGGCACTGACCCTTGTGAAGTCCGAGCTGCAGAAGAGACACACCTGCACTGACCTGGGTGAACTGCGCAGCTATCTTGGCTTGCAGATCACGCGGGACAGAGCACAGCGCACCATCACACTGACTCACTTACACATGGTGCACCAGGTCCTTCAGCGCTTCAACTTCTAGTTCTCCTCGCCACAGCCCACTCCTCTGTCTACCAGCCACTCACTCTCAGCTCCACCTTCGGACGAGTCCGTAGAGTCGAGTGGTCCGTACCCAGAGCTTGTGGGTTGCCTCATGTACCTGATGACGTGCACACGACCTGACCTCGCGTACCTTCTCAGCCTTCTGGCTCGCTACGTGGCTCCCGGCAGGCACCGAAAGATGCACTGGGATGCTGGGAAGATGGTACTGCGTTACTTGTGCAGTACGTCGGGCATGGGGCTCGTGCTTGGAGGACGGGGTCTAGTTGTCCTCACTGGTCACGCAGATGCTTCTTGGGTTGACGACTCAGCTACGCAGCGGTCGTCATAGGGTTACACCTTCCGCCTTCGTTCCGGCTCTGTGTCGTGGCGGTCTACCCGCTCGTCTTCGGTTCTCAGCTCCAGTTGTGAGGCTGAGATCTACGCAGGAGCCATGGCTGCACAGGAGCTACGCTGGCTCAGCTACTTGCTGACTGACTTGGAAGAGCAGCCTCGTTCGCCTCCAGTTGTGTACGTAGACAACACGACCATGATTGCCTTGTGTCAGGAGCACAGACTGGAGCACATAACGAAGCACATCGCTTTGCGCTACTTCCTTGCTCGAGAGTTGCAGCAGCGTGGCCAGCTTCGTCTTGCGTACGTGGCCACTAGGGCCAACACTGCTGATATATTCACCAAGGCACTTCCGCCTGGTGATCATCAGCGCTTCTCTACTGTGTTAGGCCTTGTGCCTACTTTGCCTCACTTGCTCACAGCTTGACTCTGCTTGTACTGCGATCTATATATATACCTGCATGCTTACACTTGCTAGGGTATGATCACAATATTGTTTGTTCTCTTTTATATAACTCTACATGTGAACTGGCCTTGTGGCCCTTTCCTTGTGCTCGGACTGTGTGGTGACATTGTGATCCACACTGAGCTTGCTTTGCTTTTCTTGACTGGTCTTGTGACCACTAATTCTCCCCCATTTTGCCTATGGGGGTGTGTCAAAATGTTGTATAGATGATATTACGTAGGCTAGAGTGGGGCATCCCATAAGAGGTACAACCCAATTAGGGTTAGTACTTGTACCCAACACTTTGCTATTTCATTCATTCTCGTTCATTCTCTTGAAATCCAGCTCCAGTGCCTCGAGCTCCAGTGCCTCTAGCGCCAGCGCCTCCAGCTCCAGTGCCTCCAGCGGTAGGGCCTCCAGCTGCAGGGTCTCCAGCTCCAGCTCCTCCAGCTCCAGCGCCTCCAGCGCCAGTGCCTCCAGCTCCAGGGTCTCCAGCTCTAGTGCCTCTATCGCCAGGGTCTTCAACTCCTGTGCCTCCAACACCACCAGCTCCGGCAGCTCGAGTACCTCTAGTACGAGCACCTCCAGGACCAGCAGCTCCAGCACCTCCGGGGCATCCAGCCGCAGCAGTAACTCCAGCACCTCCTTCGCCAATGCCTCCAGTGGCAGGGCCTCCAGCTCCAGGGTCTCCAGCTCCAGCTCCAGCGCCTCCAGCGCCAGTGCCTCCAGCTCCAGGGTCTCCAGCTCCAGTGCCTCTAGCTCCAGGTTCTCCAGCTCTAGTGCCTCCAACACCACCAGCTCCGGCAGCTCTAGTACCTCTAGTACGAGCACCTCCAGGACCAGTAGCTCCAGCACCTCCGGTACGTCCAGCTCCAGCAGTAACTCCCGCACCTCCAGGACTAGTAGCTCCAGCACCTCCAGCTCCAGTGCCTCCAGCGGAACTGCCTCTAGCTCCTGCATCGGCACTCCTAAGGCGTGTGCGCTGAGAAAACAACTCGCGCAGCTGCTACGGTGAAAGAGGCTCCCGCCGGTGAAATAGTCGTGGCGAGGCACCCGCAGGACCTCCGGCAAACGTAGTACCCCTAAGCTCAGCACCCCCAAACTCCGCACCCTCAGACTCAGCACCCTCCGGCTTCGCTCCCTCAGGCTAAGCACCCCCAGGCTCCGCACCCTCAGGCTCAGCACCCCCAGACTCCGCACCCTCAGACTCAGCACCCCCAGGCTCCGCACCCTCAGGCTCAGCACCCCCAGGCTCCGCACTCGCAGGCTCAGCACCCCCAGGCTCCGCACTCGCAGGCTCAGCACCCCCAGACGCAGCGAAACAATGAAACGCTGTCTCTAGAATTGCTCAGTAGGTACAACTGTAAGTCGTCGAAGCACGTATCGAACTGGATCGGACAGCCCTCATGATCGAAGGTGAGAACACAGAGAGAAGCCATAGCGGGCAGAGTAGGGTGGCGCGCGACCAGCAGGGCAGCACGCAGGCAGGGTGGCGCGCGAGCACTAGGGAAGTGCGCAGGGCAGGGCGAGGCGGCGTACGGCTAGGGAAGAGCGGCGCGCGGCCAGGGCAGGGCAGCGCAAAAGGCAGGGCAAGGCGGCGTGCGGGCAGGGCAGGGCGACGTGCAGGCAGAGCAGGGCGGCGCGGCGGCCAGCAGGGCGGCGCGCGGGCAGGGCAGGGTGACGTGGCGGCCAGCAGGGCGACGCGACAGGCAGGGGAGGGTGGCGCGCTACCAGCAGGGCGGCGCGACGGGCAGGGCAGGGCAGCGCTTTGCCTGCAGGGCGGCGCGACGGGCAGGGCAGGGCAGCGTGCGGCCAGCAGGGTGGCGCGACGGGCAGGGCAGGGCAGCGCGACTAGTGGGGCAGCGCTACGAGCAGGGAATTACGCGGTGGGCCAAAAAAAAAAAAAACGGTCCTGGAACAGGACCTGCTCTGAAACCATGTCAGAATACTGAACGAGAATGGATGAACTAAGATCAAAGTGGTTACAAGTACTAACCCTAGGTGGATTGTACCCCTTATGGGCTACCCCACTACAGCCTACACAATATAAGCATCATAACATTTTGACAAAGATCTCCTTCTAAAAAAATGACATACAAATCGAGAACGCAACCAGGTCAGAAGCGCGTATGTACACAAAAGCTTCTCGCCCTGATTTTAGTTCGACCTGAACCCGTACGCCAAAGGCAGGGCCGGCTCAAACATACTGGCAGCTCAACCTCCTAAGTTCTGGCCCCACACATACTGGCAGCCCTGGTCCTCTCTAGCAATACCACCAATGATAAGATAACCAAAGACACGCAATTCCACATTCTTTCCAGGAGAACTATTTTTATTTCCACGAGCGCAACACTACACGCCTTCCCTTCCGGGGTGGCTCTTCCGAAATCGTGTCAATCGGAAAGCTTGAACTCGCTTTATTTCCCATCACACTCCCAAAACCCGGAAAACATTATCGTAGCCACATCAGCATGGTCTCCAAACGTGCTGCAAGCAATGCCCACTAATCGCAATTTTTCTGAATGCCGTTGTTGTACTCCCCCCCGCAGCTGCCCCTATTGAACTCCTTGCAGCGATCGTAAAGCATCTTGCACAACTCCTTGCAAGTCGGCGGCGGCGGCGGCTTCGTCGGGGGGAACTTGCAGATCTTGAAGCGCTTGTACGCCTTGGCGATGCATCGGTCGGTCTTTTCCTTGCACTCGTCCGTTGCGCAGCTGTGATCCCTCGTGCATTCCTTGCTGCTTTTCTTAAATTCCTCCATGCACGTCGGGCCCGGGGCTTCAACATGAGTCAGGATGCGCCTGCTTTCCCCCAACACCTCCAGCACCAGCAGCACCTCCAGCACTCCGAGTCGCACCTCTAGCACCCCAAGCACCAGCAGCACTCCCAGCACTCCCAGCAGCACCTCCACCAGCAGCAGCAGTAGTAGCAGTAGGGCGGCTCGGTGGGGCTGGTGATCGAGGTAGGGCGGCGCGACTCGGGTTGGCCAGGGCGGCTCGGGTTGGGCGGCTCGGCTCGACCAAGCAGGGCGCGCCGCGGGCTACAAGGCAGGGCGCGCGGTGGACAGGGCAGCAGGGCACGCGCTGTGCAGGGCAGCAGGGCGCAACGCGCGGGCTGCAGTAGGGCGCGACGCGCTGGCTGCAGCAGGGCGCGACGCGCGGGGCAGCATAGCGCAACGCACTGGCTGCAGCAGGGCGCGACGCGTAGGGCAGCAGAGCGCGACGCGCTAGCTGCAGTAGGGCGTGATGCATTGGCTGCAGCAGGGCGCGACGCGCTGGCTATAGTAGGGCATGACGCGCTGGCTGCAGCAGGGCGCGACGCGCAGGGCAGCAGAGCGCGACGCGCAGGCTGCAGTAGGGCGCGGCGCGCTGGCTGCAGCTGGGTGCGACGCGCAGGGCAGCAGGGCGCGACGTGTGGGCTGCAGCAGGGCGCGACGCGCGGGGCAGCAGAGCGCAACGCGCTGGCTGCAGCAGGGCGCGACGCACTGGCTGCAGCAGGGCGCGACGCACAGGGCAGCAGAGCGCGACGCGCTGGCTGCAGTAGGGCGCGACGCGCTGGCTGCAGCAGGGCGCGACGCGCAGGGCAACAGGGCGCGGCACGCAGGGCAGCAGGGCGCGACGCGCTGGCTGCAGCAGGGCACGACGCGCAAGGCAGCAGAGCGGGACTCGCTGGCTGCAGTAGGGCACGACGCGCTGACTGCAACAGGGCGCGACGTGCAGGGCAGCATGGCGCGACGCGCAGGGCAGCAGGGTACGACGTGCGGGCTGCAGCAGGGCGTGACGCGCGGAGCAGCAGAGCGCAACGCGCTGGCAGTAGCAGGGCGCGACGCGCTGGCTGCAGCAGGGCGCGACGCGCAGGGCAGCAGAGCGCGACGCGCTGGCTGCAGCAGGGCGCGACGCGCAGGGCAGCAGGGCGCGACACGCAGGGCAGCAGGGCGCGACGCGCTGGCTGCAGCAGGGCGCGACGCGCAGGGCAGCAGAAAGGGACGCGCTGGCTGCAGTAGGGCACGACGCGTTGACTGCAACAGGGCGCGATGCGCAGGGCAGCAGGGCGCGACGCGTGGGCTGCAGCAGGGCGCGACGTGCGGGGGGCGGGCAGTGCGAGTAGCTGAAGGGCAGCGCAACACTGTGCGAGCAGGGCCGGACAGCGCAAGGGCAGGAATGAGCGGAACTTTCGGTGGGCCCTATAAACTTAACAGGTTTCCTGCTCTGAATACCATGTCAGAATCACTGTGCAGGTTTGAATGAACTATGAATGAGTTGGGTACAAGTACTAACCCTAAAGTGTTGTATGCCTTGTAGGTTAAGCCACTATAGCCTAGAGAGAACGCAAACATATAGTTTGACATAGCCTTGAAACGTGCTCCGAATTTCACTAAACGCAGTTGATCGTAATGCAGGTGTTGTACTTCATCCCGCAGGTGCCCTTGTTTTGCTCCTTGCAGTGATCATAAAGCATCTTGCACAGCTTCTCGCAGGGAGGCGGCGGCGGCTTCGGCATCGGCATCTTGGGGGGAACTTGCAGATCTTGAAGCGCTTGTACTCCTTGCACTCGTCCATCGCGCACATATGATCCCTCATGCATTCCTCGCTGTTTTTTCATACATTCCTCCGTGCACGTCGGGCCCGGGGCTTCAACATGAGTCAAGACGTGCGTACTTTCCCCCACCGCAGAGGCATCTGTTGAAACAAATGAACGAGAATGATGGATTGAACAGAAAGTTGGGTACAAGTACTAACCCTAATTAGGTTGTACCCCTAATTAGGTTGTACTACACATGCTCAGGGTGGATCACGAAGTCACCGCACATTCCGAGCACAAGCAAAAGGCCACAAGGCTAGTTCACATGCCGAGTTATATAAAAGAGAACAACCAGTACAATGATCATACCCTAGCAAGTGTAAGCATGCAGGTATATATATGGATCACAGTATAAGCAAAGTCACGAAGTGAGCAAGTGAGGCAAAATAGGCACAAGGCCTAAAACATTACAGAAACGCTGATTATCACCAGACTGAAGTGCCTTGGTGAATATATCAGCAGTGTTGGCCCAAGTGGCCACGTAAGCAAGACGAAGTTGACCACGCTGCTGCAACTCTCGAGCAAGGAAGCAACGTAGAGCAATGTGCTTTGTTATGTGCTCCAGTCTATGCTCCTGACACAAGGCAATCATGGCCTTGTTGTCTACGTACAAAACTGGAGAAGAACGAGGCCGCTCTCCCAAGTCGGTCAGCAGGTAGCTGAGCCAGCGTAACTCCTGTGCAGCCATGGCCCCTGCGTAGATCTCAGCCTCACAACTGGAACTGAGAACAGAATACGAGCGGGTAGACCGCCAAGAAACAGAGTCGGAGCCAAGGCTGAAGGTGTAACCCTGTGACGACCGCTGCGTACCCAAGTCGTCAACCCAAGAAGCGTCTGCGCGTGTCCAGTGAGGACAACTGGACCCCGTCCTCTAAGCATGAGCCCCATGCCCGAAGTACTTCACAAGTAGCGCAACACCCTCTTAGCGGCCTCCCAATGCTTTGGTCGGTGTCTCCCAGGCGCAACGTAGCGTGTCAGGATGCTAAGAGGGCAGGCAAGGTCAGGTCGAGTGCAGGTCATCACGTAGATGAGGTAGCCCACAAGCTCTGGATATGGGACACTCGGCTCTACGGACTCGTCCGAAGGTGGAGCTGAGAGCGAGTGACCGGTAGGCAGAGGGGTGGACTGTGGCGAGGAGTACCGGAAGCCGAAGTGCTGAAGGACCTGGTGCACCATGTATGACTGAGTCAGGGTGATGGTGCACCGTGCTCTGTCCCGGGGATCTGCAAGCCATGATAGCTGCGCAGCCCACCCAGGCCAGTGCAGGTGTGTCTTTTCTGCAGCTCCGACTTCACAAGGGCCAGTGCCTCAGTGTCAGCAGTGACAAAGACCAAGTTGTCGATGTACACGAGGACGTAGAACGGCGGCAGCAAAGTGTCGGTGCGTAGAAACAGCGACGGGTCAGTAGTCGAAGGAGCACACCCAAGATCCGCAAGTGTCGTCCTCACTGTGTCGTGCCACTCGCGAGGCGCCTGACGGAGACCGTAGAATGGCCTCTGGAGGCTCCACTGGGTACCTGCAGGAAACAACCCAATGAAGCCAGGTGGGCAGCGTGACCAGATCTCCTCGTGCAGGCTGCCCTGCAAGAAAGCAGTGTTGAAGTCAAGAGAGTGCAGCTCGTAGTCACGCTGAGCGGCGACGTGCAGCAACACACGAAGAGTAGTCATCTTCGGGGTAGGGGAGAAGGTCTGGAAGAACTCAACTCCTTGTCGGTGACTGAAGCCTCGTGTAAGGTAACAAACCTTGAAGACAGGCGGAGAACCCGGCGGCCGCTTCACCCTGAAAATCCACATGCCATCGACTATGTTCGCCTCAGAAGGGGGAACTGCGTCAACGTAGGTGCCTGTGGACTTCCAGGATGCCATCTCTACGTCCATGGCTGTCTGCCATTGAGAGGAGTAGGGACCCGTAATCGCCTCTGCGTAAGAGCGCGGGGCCGGGATGTGTGGTGCATCCGGGTCTCCCTCAGGTGCAAGCAACATGGCCACGAGATGAGGTACAGCAGATGCAAGACACTCAAATTCCTCCTGCCTGTCCTCAAGAACGATCTTGCCAAGAGCACACTCACCCCCGACGGACGGAGGACAATCAGACTCAGCAGCAAGACTAGCGGCGTAGTCGAGACGAAAGGCGGCAGCAAAGTCAACAAGCTCAGCAAATAGGGCAGACGCATCAATGGACTCAAACGAAGGGTCAGTGACAACAGTGGCTAGAAGACGTGGGACATTAGGACTAGCAGCACGAGCTAAGTCAGACACAGGGTCAGGAACGTGCGGAAAAAAGGACGCAGGAGGAGGCGGCAGGGGATCTCGCAGTGGAACAGAGGAAGGACGAAGTGCAATAATGTGAGTGCCGGGTACAGGAGGAGGACGCGGACGAGGAACACGACGACCAGTGCGAACAGTGCAAACAGGTGAGGCAGGACAAGACTCAGGCTCATGACGCTATGTAAAAGAGTCTGTCTGCTCAGCGTAAGGAGAAGGAGCAGGCAGTGGGGAGTCTGGCTGTAACTGTGGCTGCGACTGGTGAGGCGGTGGACATAGTAAGCTAGGTGGAAGGCCAGTAGAAGACGAGAGACAAAGAACCTGGCGAAGGACCGAGTCAGGTGGCGGCAGAGACGACGGCGGTGGCGGAACGAAAAACGGTCGCCGCTGCACAGTGCCTCCAGCACCAGTACTGCCAACTCCAGCACCCCCAGCGCCAGCACCTCCAGCTCCAGGGTCTCCAGCTCCAGTGCCTCCAGCTCCAACGCCTCCAGCTCCAGTGCCTCTAGCTCCAGGGTCTCTAGCTCCAGCTCCTCCAGCTCCAGTGTCTCCAGCTCCAGAGTCTCTAGCTCCAGTGCCTCCAGCTCCAGCTCCTCCACCGTCAGTGCCTCCAGCTCCATCGCCTCCAGCGCACTGAACACCGAACACACCGAATTCGCCTTGCACTTGAAGGTTGGAATGTGGTGCCGCCACGTGGCACCGAAGGGTGAGTCTCCCGAAGTCAATCGGTGCCACCCCACCGATCCCTAGTCAAAGGGATCGAAGGCACCGAAGTGCCCTCGGTGGGTTGGGGGCATACCACCGCCCCACCACCGTTTCCTTCCAACACCGCAGAGGCATCCTCTGTGAGAACACAGTACGGGAATTCCAAGGAAATAGGTGTCAGGTGATGAAAAATGTAGAAACATGCTTTGCGTCACGCATTTCAATAAACAATCACGAAATCAGCAGAGAATATAGTCTTTACCAGGATCGAAACTGCTTGGCGTCCTAAACCCTGCATAATTCGGCGCGAGAGGCTTACCAGGCACAGCTGGAGTGGCATCGAACGCAAAAACTGCGTTCTCCTCCGCAGCTGAAGTTATGGCGAGGAGTGCGGACAACAGAACCAACCCGGAGAGGAGCGCGAAAGTCTTCATGGTGGCAGGAAACTGGGGCAATGGCACCGGCAATGGCTGAGTTTAGGACGATAGATGGAAGGCGGCTGGTCAAATGGCGTGACCTCAGAAGAGTTGCTGCTGTTTTGGGAAGAGAGTAGGGGCATATTTATAGTCGTAAGCCGTAAGCAAAGGCTGGATATCCCCACATTTCGTGGAATCGCGTCACGAATCATGGTTGAGATTCGAGAGGAGGAGAATCGCGACGGGAGAGGCTCTCCCGAGGCGCGAAAAATAGTGTTGGCAAGAATTGGTGAAAAAATGGTGACTCGATTGCGACTTCAAGTTGTGCGACGACAGATGCGCCTCAGCTTCTTGATTAGGTTCGCTGTGAAGGGTACAGATATGCACTCTGCCACACAAGACTGCCTCTCAGCCTGCGCCATCAAGAAAAGCATACATGAACTTCTCGAAAATTAGCTGACTTGGTAAGCGTCTCGCATCGCAGTCCAACATTTGCAGCATCAAACTGAACTACCCAAATTTGAAGAACACAAATTTGGTTTCTTTGCTTGCACCCGATTTCCTGCTCGCGCCTGAGAGGTTCAAAACCGAGGCGCTGTTCTTCTGGCCATCGCGGGAGCTTCCTTCCGCATCAAAAGACGGCGGCGGCTCGCCTTTGGCTGAGATGGCGCACTTGCTTCGGCAGACAGCATTTCGAAGAAGCTAGGTTTGTGAAGGGAGCTGGTATACGTCCGAACCGAAGCCTAACGTCCTGGCTTTGGTTGTGCGATATACCCTGTTTCGTTATTTGCGTTTATAGGTACTCTGTAAGGACATGTTCGTATCACATCAGGAGATTAAGCCGTTTCATCACATCAGGGAAGGTTCCGAAACTTTTATGCATCATCACATGATTTCACACGCCTGATCCTATTCTCCTCGTACACACACACAAAACGTCACAATTTCATGATGCTCCCGACAAACAAAGTTTATTCCCACTCACCCAACTGCCTTATCCCAGCGACCATCACATGCGACTCCGAACAAGCAGGCACTTCCTGCATCATCCATACCCAATTCAGCAATCGTTCTTGCAGCGCTTGTACTTATAGTCGCAGTTTTCGTCGTCATCGTCCTTGCACTGCTTCTTTACGTACTTGCACCAGTCATAACAGCTGTTAGACGACGAAGGCTTCGCGTCGCCGTACTTGCACGCCTTAAATTTCTTGTACGCCTTCGCCTCGCAACTGTCAATCTTCCTCGAGCATGCGGAGCTGTCGTACGACGAGTCGTTATAGTCGCAGCACTTGTGATCCCTCCTGCATTTCGACTGGCTTGTCTTGAATTTTCCCAGGCAAGACGAGTCGTAGTTGTTGTCATGGCTCAAAACCCGCCTGTTCGCCAGAGAAGAGACCCGGTCTGCATGCACAGGCGCGCAATGTTCTCGTCAATTCTGTCAGCAATTCCGAATTGTGGGTCTGTGTTTGCATTGCGCGCAACGAGCTTTTGAGGGACATATTTCCCTGAATGTTCTACTTACCAGGGACGGCGTTAACAGCGAAGAGCAGAACGGAGAGCAGTAAAATCCCGCAGAGGAGGGTGGAAGTCTTCATACTGGCTAGCAGGCGGAAATCCCTCACGCTGAACTGAATGTGATCACGGGTGATCAAATAGTGATTCACTGCTTGTGGTAGAATAAATGATTTGGCGTGGAATATATATTTGCGAATGGTCCTGTTGGGGGCTGAATTTTGTGAGAGGAAATGCAGGAACGCGAGTGCCCGCTCTTCCCTAGCTAGCCGATTTCGACAGTCAGCTTGGGAAGCGGCTCGTTTGGACACTTGGTTCGGTTTCGGCTTGGAAGCCGACATGTTTGCGCTATTGGTTCGAGGAGCATCTTCCTCGGTCTGGCCCCCACTGGGAGATCGCCACGCTGCTCGGCTGGTTGGGAAGGTCTGTGGCGCTGGAGGAACTAGGTCTGGGAAAGTGATCGGTCAGGCTTCATGTGAGCTGGAAGGGGGTCTGAAGGAGTTGTTGGGATTGAAAGAACCAGGGGCAAGATGACAGCTTCAGGTGAATTTGTTGCACTTCCACATGAGAGGGAACCTGACAATCTGTACGATTAGTGTGGTGATGGACACAGCTTGTGTCCAAGAACCCTTGACCCTGCTTGTATAAACAGCAATCTGGCACTTGTTTTTCTCTCTGCCTGAGATTTATGCCTCTGCTTGCACTGTATAACCAGCAATTGGGATTTCTTCCGAAGGTCTGTTGTTGACCCTTATAACATGGTGCCCGCAAATGTTTCTCTGCAAAAACATTGCCAGGGATGCATCCCACTGGTATCGCGCTTTGGTGAACAAGCCTGTGAGCCGAACCTGGAGGTCAGCTCAGACACTTGACGGTACTTGACCGGCGTTCTGTGGTTGGGAGAAGTTTGTGAGGCTAGAGAAGTAACGTACCACACAGCCCAGTTCCAGCCCCAGCTTTTCAACCACGTCATACACCTAATGTACCTGGATGGCCAGTTGCTTGCTTCAATGTACACGGAATAGGATGTCACACGGAAACTAATTGTCAAAGTTTCGTAGTACTTTGTAATACAATTTTTAACCCCTGCACCACATTATGCTCCTTTTATTAAGCACGTAATGCTATCTGCATCTGTTCTACTTTAAAAACATGTATATATTCGTCCTTTTACAGCACAATGTTCTACACCTTTTAAAATTGATCACATTGCTATTTTGCAGCATGGAGAGTTCTCCATAGTAGAGTGAGATGTGTTAGTGTTCTCAACCCGGAGTTTCTTATTGTGACAACAAATTAAGATGCATAGACGTGTTCTGAGACGCTACCTAGACTCCAGCTTTTTGTGGAAATCTTTAAGACTATTTGTAGAAAAATGGCTTGTTGCAACAATAATTTATTTCCTCTTCGATTACAACACATCACTGTCAGAATCTAAAGTCCCACCCCACCTACTAACAACACATAAAAAACTATCAATCCAGAAAATAATTGCCCATCTTCAGCCCCCCGTTGAGAATTTCAACCTTGGTGTAGCCTTGAAACGCGCAAGGGAGCCCACATGCAAGCATTGACTACCACTAGCGGATGGAGGAAATGCCGATTGCCCAAGTGTGTGGGGAGGGTCTGATTAGGGGCCACCAAGCAGCGCCTGTCCATTCGGGAATGACCAGCGGCATTGTGGCGTTCGTGCGTGCGGCATGGTGCAGGGTCGCGGGGATGAGGCTCGGTGGCGGAAATGCGAAGCCGTGCTCTAATCCCCAATCGAGCGAAAATGCATTTATGGTAGTTGCGCGTGGGTGCGGATGTTTAGCACAGAAGCACGAGAGCTATGCGTTGTTGGCGTTCGCGAATAGGTCGATGGTGTGTGATCCCCAACGCCTGTCCAATAATCGAAACCAGGGGAGCTTGAGCGAGTAATCATCGTGGTCTTCCAACTTGGACAGTGCATCTGCATGCGCATTGAGGGCCCGTGGAATCCATTCGATGGCCAGCCGGGTTTCGTGCGCCATGCAAATTGCGACGTGTCAAACATTATCATATATGTTATTGCTGTGTAGACTATAGTGGGTTAGCCTTTAGGAGCTGTACGACGCGGTAGTCGCACGCTACTCCTCCCCTGCCACTGCTGCTATAGGCCGTCTCTCACTGCCCTATCTCTTCCCCGACCTGTCCGCGTTTGCCACTGTAGCTGACCTCATCACCCACCTCCGTACCAGTGACCTCCGCTACCGTGCCGCTCTCCCCCCCGATTTCCTCGCCAAGAACCCCCCCCCCGATGTACCTCACACTGTACCACCTTGTCACCCGCCTCCCTGACTCCCTTCGCTCTGTCAGGGACCAGTTCCTTGCCCTCTCCCCCACTGACCTCACTGTCGATCTCCTCGAGAAGGAACTCCTAGCAGCTGAGAAGAGCATTGTAGCTGTAGGTGCCTCTCGTGGTGACCCCCGCACCCCCTTCTTTGAGGGGTGCTCCCCCTCCCCCCTCCTCCCCTCCATTGCCGCTGCTGCTGCTGTCGGCTACCTCGGAGCTGAGGGAGTCGGGGCCGCGTCTGCTCCTCGTGGGAGACGCAAGGGCGGCAGGGGCAAGGGGGGCAGGGGTGGTGGAGATGGACGAGGGGGCGGCGGCAGTGGAGGTGGTGGGGTGGGCGGGGGTGGGAGTGGCGCGGGTGGTGGGGGGGGCAGTGGCGGCACAGGCGGTGGCGGTGGTGGGGGTGGTGGGGGCGGTGGGGGCGGTGGAGGCGGTGGAGGCAGTGGTGGCGGTGGTGGAGCGGTGCAGTGTGGGGGGTTCGGCGGCGGCCAGAGGTAGCAGCGGCAGACTCCCTCGCCCCAGCAACTCCGTGAGTGGTACTCTCAGCGTGGGGGGTCTGGGGGGGGAGGTACCTGCCCGTACGTCATCCGCACAGGTGACCGCACTGGCCAGACCTGTGGGAGGTTCCACACAGCGCAGCGCTGCTTCTTTCGTCTTGACGACGCCTGGCGTGAGCAGTTTCCTGACGCCACTGAGCTGCCCCGCTGGGCTGATCTGCTTAGGAAGAACATTGATATCTTTGCTCTTGACTTTGATGCTATCCTTGGTGCCATGTATGCATTGACTATTAGTGTTGAGGGTGACTGTTACCTGGGTGTACCGCCAGACCCTGGCATTGGGACCAGTGAGACAGCTCCTCCAGGTGCTAGTGTGTCTGCTGCCCTAGGTCCTGGTGAGGCTGCTGCTCTTGGTACGCGTGCGTCTGCTGCCCTAGGTCCTGGTGAGGCTGATGCTCTTGGTGCTAGTGCGTCTGCTCCCCCCGGTGCTAGTACGTCTGCGCTTGCTGGTACTGCGTCCACTGAGGCACTGCACACCTTCACACTCGACTCGGGTGCTTCCTGCTGCTTCTTCCGTGACCGCACTGCCCTTGAGCAGCTAGCTCGGCCGGTTGCTGTCTCTCTCGCTGACCCCTCTGGGGGCCCGGTCATTGCGACCTCCTCCACTGTCCTTCCTTGTCCTGCGGTCCCGTCCGGCGCCCTGTCGGGTCTTTACCTCCCCTCGTTCTCTACGAACTTGGTGGCGGGCTCTGCTCTTCATGATGGGGGTGTTCACCAGTTCACCCCTGCCTATGAGCGTGTGACCCACTGTATGTGTGCTAGGACAGGTCGCCACCTAGCTACCTTCACTCGGCAGCCGGGGTCGGACCTGTACACACTGACCACTGAGTCCCCTCAGGTAGCTGCGTCTGCGTCTGCGTCAGGTCAGCTGTCGGCCCCCTGCTCGTGTCGCTCCCTGTCACACCAGACAGTTCTCTGGCACCACCGTCTTGGTCACCCGTCCGTGCAGCGCCTTCGTGGCATGCACTCCCGGTACCTTGTCTCTGGTCTTCCCAGGGTTCTCCCTCCCCTCCCGCCCTCGCCTGCTCCTCCCTGTCTTCCCTGCGTCGAGGGACGGCAGCGCGCCGCTCCTCACTCCTCCTCGTTCCCTCCCACAGAGGCTCCTCTGCAGACTCTCCACCTGGACGTGTGGGGCCCAGCCCGCGTCCGTGGACTGGGCCACGAGCGGTACTTCCTGCTGGTTGTCGACGACTACACGCGTTACACCACGGTCTTCCCCTTGCGCACCAAGGGTGAGGTCCCTGATGTTTTGATCCCTTGGATCCGCGCTGCTCGCCTCCAGCTCCGCGACCGGTTCCAGTCGGACTTTCCCGTCCTGCGTCTGCACTCTGACCGAGGTGGTGAGTTCTCCTCTGACCTCTTGGCAGCCTACTGTGCGGAGCACGGCATCCGCCAGACTTTCACGCTTCCGGCCTCTCCTCAGCAGAATGGGGTTGCTGAGCGCCGCATTGGCTTGGTCATGGAGATCGCTCGTACCTCATTGATCCATGCGGCTGCCCCCCATTTTCTGTGGCCGTTTGCGGTCCAGTACGCTGCGCATCAGCTCAACCTCTGGCCCCGTGTCTCCGCTCCGGAGACCTCGCCCACACTGCTGTGGACGGGGCAGGTTGGCGATGCGTCGCATTTCCGGGTCTGGGGTGCTCGTGCCTTTGTCCGCGATACCACTACGGACAAGCTCTCCGCCCGCGCTGTGCCTTGTGTCTTCCTTGGCTTTGTCCCCGACGCGCCTGGTTGGCGGTTTTACCACCCCACCTCGCGCCGTGCCTTTGCGTCTCAGGACGTCACCTTTGACGATTCGGTACCCTTCTACCGTCTGTTCCCCTACCGCACTGCTCCTCTCCCCCCCCCCGCCTCTCTTCCTCACCCCAGGTGCCCCTCCGGTAGACCCCCTCCCTCCCCAGGGTCCTGCTCCCTCAGGTGTTTCCCAGGTAGACGCAGTCGAGCCTGTCGAGGTAGCTGTTGACTCTGGTCCTGAGCGGGGTACTGAGCCTGGGGGCACTGAGACGGGGGGTGCTGAGCCTGGGGGTGCTACGACTGGGGGTGCTGAGCCTGGGGGAGCTGCGACTGGGGGTGCTGAGCCTGGGGGTGCTGCGACTGGGGGTACGGAGACTGAGGGTACTGCGACTAGGGGTGCTGCGCCTGGGGGTACTGAGATTGGGGGTGCTGAGCCTCGGGGTTCTGAGCCTTGGGGTGGTGACCCTACTGGTGCTCCCTCTTCCCAGCTACTACGTGAGTGGTACGCTCGGCGCTGCAGCCTCCGGAGTGGAGCTCCTCGTTTTGAGTTACCCCCTGCTGGAGCTACTGGAGGTACTACTGGAGCTGCTGGAGGTGCTGCTGGTGCTGCTGGAGGTTCTGGTGCTGCTGGAGGTACTGCTGGTGCTGTTGGAGGTACTGGAGCTCCTGGAGGTGCTGCTGGTGCTGCTGGAGGTACTGGAGCTGCTGGAGGTGCTGCTGGGGGTACTGGGGCTGCTGTAGCTCCTAGTGGTGCTCCTAGTCCTGGGACTGGTGGTGCTGCTGTCGCTGGTACTACTGGAGGTCCTGGGGTTGGCACTCCTGGAGGTGCTACTGGTGCTGCGGGAGTTGGAGCTGCTGCTGGAGGTTCTGGTACTCTCTGCTGGTTCTGGGGGCGCGTCACGGCCGCGGCCGTACTTCGTTCCGCTTCTTCAGCAGGTTCTTGGTCAGCCGCCTCCTCCTTGTCCTACTCCCTCCTTAGGGTGTCCTTCGCCTGTCCGGTTACAGTCGCAGTTCCAGCCCACCTCACCTCTTCCTGGTCCTTCTCCCTACACTGGTCCGACAGGAGGTCTTACAGAGCGTCGTGAGCCTGAGTCTCGTCCTGTGTCGCCTGAGTCTCGTTCTGCGTCACCTGTTCGTACTGCTCGCCCTAGTCGTCGTGTCCCGCGTCAGCGTCCTCCTGCTGTCCCCTACACTCACCCGATGCTGCTTCGTCTTTCCACTGCTCCACGGCGTGTCCCTCTGCCTTCTCCTCCTGCGTCCTCCCTTCCTGCCCTTGCTGACCCAGAGTCTGACTCTCTTCGTGCTGCTAGTCCTACTGTCGCGCGTCTCTTGTCCACAGTTGTCACTGACCCTTCCTTTGAGTCAGCTGCTGCGTCTGCCTTAGTCACTGAGCTTGTCGACTTTGCTGCTCACTGTAGACTCGACTACGCTGCCAGTCTTGTTGCTGAGTCTGAGTCTGTCTGTCCTCCGTCCGTCGGGGGTGAGTGTGCTCTTGGCACGGACGTCCTTGAGGACAGGCAGGAGGAGTTTGAGTGCTTTGCCGCCGCTGTACCTCATCTCGTGTCCATGCTGATTGCACCTGAGGGAGACCCGGATGCTCCAGACATCCCGACCCCGCGCTCTTACGCTGAGGCGATCGCGGGTGAGTACTCCTCTCAGTGGCAGACAGCCATGGATGCAGAGATGGCATCCTGGAAATCCACTGGCACTTACGTCGACGAGGTTCCCCCTCCTGGGGCGAACATCGTCAGTGGCATGTGGATTTTCAGGGTGAAGCGACCGCCAGGTTCTCCGCCTGTCTTCAAGGCTCGGTACGTCGCTCGAGGCTTCAGTCAGCGAGAGGGAGTAGACTTCTTTCAGACCTTCTCCCCCACCCCGAAGATGACCACTCTTCGGGTGCTACTGCACGTTGCCGCTCAGCGTGACTACGAGCTTCACTCTCTTGACTTCAGCACAACTTTCTTGCAGGGCAGTCTGCACGAGGAGATCTGGCTGCGCCGCCCACCTGGCTTCACTGGGTCGTTTCCTCCTGGTACCCAGTGGAGCCTCCGGCGGCCGGTCTACGGTCTCCGCCAGGCTCCACGTGAGTGGCACGACACACTGAGGACTACACTTGCGGCTCTTGGGTTCTCGTCTTCTACTGCTGACCCGTCGCTGTTCCTGCGCACCGACACTTCACTGCCGCCGTTCTACATCCTCGTGTACGTCGACGACTTGGTCTTTGCCACTGCTGACACTGAGGCTCTCGCCCACGTGAAGTCGGAGCTGCAGAAGAGACACACGTGCACAGACCTGGGTGAACTGACAAGCTATCTTGGCTTGCGGATCACCCGGGACAGAGCACGCCGCACCATCACACTGACTCAGTCACACATGGTGCAGCAGGTCCTTCAGCGCTTCGGCTTCACCTGGTCCTCAGCACAGGCCACTCCTCTGGCTATAGGTCACTCGCTCTCAGCTCTGCCTTCGGATGAGTCCGTAGAGCCGAGTGGTCCTTACCCAGAGCTAGTTGGTTGCCTCATGTACCTGATGACTTGCACTCGCCCTGACCTAGCATACCCTCTTGGCCTTCTGGCCCGCTACGTGGCTCCTGGCAGGCACCGAAAGGTGCACTGGGATGCTGCAAAGAGGGTATTGCGCTACATGTGCAGTACATCGGGCATGGGGCTCGTGCTTGGAGGGAGGCGCTCAGTTGTTCTCACTGGGTACTCAGACGCTTCTTGGGTTGACGACCAGGCTACTCAGCGGTCGTCACAGGGTTACACCTTCAGCCTTGGCTCTGGTTCAGTTTCTTGGCGTTCTACTCGCTCGTCTTCAGTTCTCAGCTCCAGTTGTGAGGCTGAGATCTACGCCACAGCCATGGCTGCACAGGAGTTACGCTGGCTGACCTACCTTCTGACTGACCTGGGAGAGCTGCCTAGTTCTCCTCCAGTGCTGTACGTCGACAACAAGGCTGCTATTGCCTTGTGTCAGGAGCACAGACTGGAGCACAGAACGAAGCACATCGCTCTCCGTTACTTCCTGGCTCGAGAGCTGCAGCAGCGTGGTCAGCTTTGTCTGCGTTACGTGGCCACTCGGGCCAACACTGCTGATATATTCACCAAGGCACTTCAGCCTGGTGATCATCAGCGCTTCTGCACTATACTGGGGCTTGTGCCCACTGTTCCTCACTTACTGTAGGCTTTGTCTGTACTGTGATCTCTATATATATACACCTGCTTGTTTGTTTTTTGTTAGGTTGAGATCACCTTGCTGTTTGTGTTGTATATATATGCCTCTGCATTTGAACTGGCCCTGTGGCCCTTTGCTTGTGCTCAGACTGTGTGGTGACGTTGTGATCCACCCTGAGCTTGCTTTGCCTTTCTTGACTGGTCTTGTGACCCCTTGCTCTCCCCCACTTTGCCTATGGGGGTGTGTCAAACATTATCATATATGTTATTGCTGTGTAGGCTATAGTGGGTTAGCCTTTAGGGGGTACATAACTCTAGGGTTTCATACTTGTACTCTCATCTTTCATAGTTCAATCACTTCTTCATTCTGACACGACGATGGCCTTGCACAGAAGAGTGAGCTCAGGCTGGCGAGAGCCGCCTTTGCGAAGAATGAAGAAGACGCCTTGGTTGTCCACTCGAATGAGTACATGGCAGCCTTGGATCTGGTCCGTGAATGTCTGCAGCGCCCATAACACTCCCTCGAGCTCTCGGCGTGTGCTCGATGTGGAGAGAAGTTCTTTTGGCATGGGGCTGCTTCCTTGCAATCTTCCGCCGGGGAAGGATGAAAGGGTTGCACCCCAACTGTGCGCGCTAGCGTCGACATGAATGACCGTATCCAGACTGTGGGGCATGTGAAACGGGGCCCTGTTAAAACGGTCAAAATGGTCAAGCCAAAATTGTAGCTCGTCGCGAACCTCCGAGGTCAGCGTCACCCGTGCATTCCATGATGGCGCCTCATTAATGAGTGTCAAAAGTTGATGGCTGAAAGAGCGCGCCGTCGCGCCAAGGGCGAGCGCCATGGATGCAAGAATGCTAGTGACTCGGGCGACGAGGCGGATTGAAACTCGCTGGTTGCGCTCGTAAGCGAGAAGCAGCACACGTAGTGCTTGTGTAAGTTGCGCCTTTCTCTCCTGGCCGATAGTGAATCTCCCGGATGCGGTGTCCAGCTCCATTCCGAGGAAGTGCAATCTTTGAGTCGCGGCCAGGTGTGAATTTTTTGCGTTGATGACGAGCCCTGACTCCTTGAGGTCTCGAATGACTGCACCACTTTTCAAACGAGCGTCCTGTTCCGAGTCGCAAAGGAACAATATATCGTCCACATAGGGTATGACCCGAATACCTTGCGCTCGCCATTTCCGTGCCAACTGCTTGATCAACTGGGTGAACAGGAAGGGCGCTGTAGCGAGGCCAAACGGTAACGACTTGAAAAAATAGTCGGTGCCTTCGAAGTGAAAGCCTAGGAATGACCAGCAAGATGAATGAATATCGATGTGATGATAGTCAGACTTTAAGTCAACCGAGAACATCCAGTCGCCCGGCTTTGCCAGTTCAGCGACGCGAAGAAGACCTTCGTACTTGAATTTGGGGACAATGAGGTATTGATTGACCTTTCGCAGGTCGAGAATGAGGCGGCACTTGTTGCGTTGTTCCGCAACATTGAGTGGGCTGATGCATGTAACGGCCGATGAGCTAGATGCAACTGCTGCTGCTCCCGACGTGAGCAATTCCTGAATTGCCGATCGTGTGAAGTCGGTGTGCTTCAAGACTCTGGCGTGATTTTGATCGCGAAACGGCGGCGGTGAGAATGCCTTCCAAGGAAGCCAATATCCATTAGCAATGACCGACAGGATCAAGGAGCTCTCGCACCACGAAGCCCACCAAGCGAAAGCCCGTCGGAGGCGACGACCCATGATGGTGACGTCGCGATCGGTAACTGCAGTTGCCAACATCTCGTCCTGCTCCCCTGACCATGAAGGCGTGGCGGCTGCCATGGGGTGTTTTGTTTGGGGATAGCAGGGGTACGGGGTCGAACCATGACGTTAAATTACGTGATATGTAACCGCGCGCACGTATGAGCGGATAATTCACTCACAACGACGTGCAACTCGTGGGTCTGACAAGGGTAATGAGATTGCGAGTGAGTGAGGTGCGGCTGAGAATCAGTTGGATTCAATAGGTATCACCCCCCTTTGTAGGTATCAAAGTGAGAACCAGTCAAGTGAGGGTCCATGCGCGTCGTGCGCGCGCTTCTCTTTCTTCTTCTTCCTCTCTCTCTCTCTCTCTCTCTCTCTCTCTCTCTCTCTCTCTCTCTCTCTCTCTCTCTTTCTCTCTCTCTCCCTCTCTCTCTCTCTCTCTCTCTCCCTCTCTCTCTCTCTCTCTCTCTCTCTCTCTCTCTCTCTCTCTCTCTCTCTCTCTCTCTCTCTCTCTCTCTCTCTCTCTCTCTCTCTCTCTCTCTCTCTCTCGCAAGGCACGTTAGCCTGATGGCTTGGTAACAAAAGGTACTATTGTCCAACGAGAACTCACTATGCCTTGCCATGCCAAGCATTGTTACTTGCTCTTGCTATTGGGTTGGTCGTTGCCTTCCCATACCCTTCTCCCTCTCTCCCTTTCTTCCTTTTTTTTTTTTTTTTTTTTTGGTGACATAACTTGTCATAAGGCTGGATCTCCAAGGCCAACGGCCTGAGCAACATTCCATTATAATTAGAAATACAAGTTCATAGCCACCCGGGCTTTGCGTAAGAACGCACACACACGCATACACACGTACACAAACACCCTAGGGCATTCCATGCCTCTAGCCTTGGGCTAAGCAGCCACTACCAAGGACCCCTGGTCCACGCCCGGCCCAGCCCTCCCCCACCCTCCATCAAAGGCAGCCAAGGTATGAGAACCTTGGGTGCGGGGAGATGGGAGGGCGAGGTTGCTTAGGGCTTCTCTCACACCACCGGTGCGGGCCCATTGCCCCCATGGCCTCCGTGGGGGCATGCGCTAGCCATGTGGCCATTCTTTCCGCATCGGAAACAGGTTCCCTTGAAGCCCCGACAGCCGTTGCCGCTGCCCATGGTCTTTGGCATGAAGTGGGGGGAATCGCGGTGAAACGGACGGCTCCCGCGGGCGAAGCTGGTCTTCATACGCTTGAGGGCTGCCATATCCGCCACTGACATCTTGAAGGAGCGTGAGGTGAGCACCGCCGTAGTCTTAAGGAGTTGGTAGCGCTCAGCCACATCGAATCCGGCATGGTCGGCGACGACCAAGACGTCGAAGCGGCGCTTGATGAGGTCTTGGGCTTGGCCGACGGTTTTAAGAGCACCGGTGGCGTCGCCTCCGCGGATCTTGTGTTCCACGTGTGCCAGGTAAGTCTAAAGCGCCTCGAACACCTCCGCCTGGTCACGGACGCCTTTGCGGTTGAAGGCGGCGGCCGCGGTGGAAGGGTGAGGAGAGGGAAGAGGGGGGAGGAGATCGTTAGGCAAGAGGGGCATAGGGTTGTTTGGTTCCTCACCCGCATCGCTCTTAAGTCCCACCCCACCTACTAACAACACATAAAAAACTATCAATCCAGAAAAAATTTGCCCATCTTCAGCCCCCCGTTGAGAATTTCCCCGTCCACCGGAGTGTGGGCGAGGTCTCTGGCTCAAAGATACGGGGCCAGAGGTTGAGCTGATGCACTGCGTATTAGACCGTAAACGGCCACAGAAAATAGGGAGCAGCCGCATGGATCATGGAGGTACGAGCAACCCCCATGATCAAGCCAATGCAACGCTCAGCAATCCCATTTTGCTGAGGAGAGGCCAGAAGCGTGAACGACCGGTGAATGCCTTCGTCTCGACTGAACTCCGCAAGGAGGTCAGAAGAGAACTCACCGCCCCTGCCAGAGTGCAGACACAGGACTGGGAAGTCCTGACTGAACCGCTCGCGCAGCTGGCGATGAGTAGCACGGATCCAGGGGATCAAAACACCGCTGATGTCCGCCTTGCGCCGCAAGGGGAACACAGTGGTGTAACGTGTGTAGTCGTCAACAACCAGGAGAAAGTAGCGCTCCTGGTCCGTTCCACCAACGGGGGCCGTGCCCCAAACGTCCATGTTTAGAGTCTGCAGAGGAGCAGTGGTCGGAGGAAACTCGGAGGAGTGAGGAGCGGCGCGCTGCCGCCCCTCGGCGCAGGGAAGGCACGGCGGGGCAGGCGAGCGCGGGGGGAGGGCAGGGACCTGAGAAGGCCAGAGACAAGGAGACGGGAGTGCATGCTGCGGGGACACGGCAGGGAGGGGTGACCGAGGCGGTGGTGCCAGAGAAGAGTCTGGTGGGAGAGTACCCGACACGAGCAAGACGCTGCAAGCTGACCAGACGCAGACACCTGACTCGACGTAGCCACCTGACCTGCCTCAGCCACCTGTGCAGACGCACTGGTCAGTGTGTACAGACTAGACCCAAGCCGTCGAGTGAACGTAGCAAGGTGACGGCCACTCCGGGAGTACGTACAGATCGCCACACGCTGCCCTCCAGGAATAAAGGTATCAACCCAGACATCCTGCATGGCAGCGTTGCTCACCAAGTTCGTCGAGAACGTGGGGAGGTGGAGACCTGACAGAGAACCAGAGGGGACTGCTGGACACAGGAGGACAGTGGATGCTCGTGCGACTATTGGGCCCCCAGTGGGGTCAGCCAGTGAGACAGGTACCGGTGCAGCAAGTGGTGTGAGTGTGGTATAGCCACGAAAGAAGCAAAGTGATGTGCCTGAGTCAAGTGTGAAAGTGTGCAAGGCCTCAATTGAGGAAGGACCTGTGGCGGGAGATGCACGAGCACCTAAATCTGCAGCAGACTCACTAGCATTTGGAGCGGCAGCAGACTCACTAGCACCTAGTGCAGCAGCAGACTTACTAGCACCTAGTGCGGCAGTAGACTCACTAGTACCTAGTGCGGCAGCAGACTCACTAGCACATAGTCCAGCAGCCTCAACAGAACCAGTGACACATCGCTGAGGAACCAACTCACTAAGTACCTGCCGGGAGAAGTTCTCCTGCTGACTCTTCTGCTGCCTCTGTGCAGTATGCAGAAAACCGAAGCCTCCACCACCTGGACGGGCTCGCTGAAGATCCCAGGTGGGGTCGTCCGGGAGAGGCAGTGATCGCCGCTGTCCATCCCTAGCCGCCGCAACTGCCGTGATAGTGTCCATGACAGGCAGTGACGGTCAGTAGTAGGTCCAACACCTCCAGCACCAGCAGCACCTCCAGCACTCCGAGTTGCACCTCTAGCACCCCAAGCACCAGCAGCACTCCCAGCACTCCCAGCAGCACCTCCACCAGCAGCAGCAGTAGTAGCAGTAGGGCGGCTCGGTGGGGCTGGTGATCGAGGTAGGGCGGCGCGACTCGGGTTGGCCAGGGCGGCTCGGGTTGGGCGGCTCGGCTCGACCAAGCAGGGCGCGCCGCGGGCTACAAGGCAGGGCGCGCGGTGGACAGGGCAGCAGGGCGCGCGCTGTGCAGGGCAGCAGGGCGCAACGCGCGGGCTGCAGTAGGGCGCGACGCGCTGGCTGCAGCAGGGCGCGACGCGCGGGGCAGCATAGCGCAACGCACTGGCTGCAGCAGGGCGCGACGCGTAGGGCAGCAGAGCGCGACGCGCTGGCTGCAGTAGGGCGTGATGCATTGGCTGCAGCAGGGCGCGACGCGCAGGGCAGCAGGGCGCGACGCGCTGGCTATAGTAGGGCATGACGCGCTGGCTGCAGCAGGGCGCGACGCGCAGGGCAGCAGAGCGCGACGCGCAGGCTGCAGTAGGGCGCGGCGCGCTGGCTGCAGCTGGGTGCGACGCGCAGGGCAGCAGGGCGCGACGTGTGGGCTGCAGCAGGGCGCGACGCGCGGGGCAGCAGAGCGCAACGCGCTGGCTGCAGCAGGGCGCGACGCACTGGCTGCAGCAGGGCGCGACGCACAGGGCAGCAGAGCGCGACGCGCTGGCTGCAGTAGGGCGCGACGCGCTGGCTGCAGCAGGGCGCGACGCGCAGGGCAACAGGGCGCGGCACGCAGGGCAGCACGGCGCGACGCGCTGGCTGCAGCAGGGCGCGACGCGCAAGGCAGCAGAGCGGGACTCGCTGGCTGCAGTAGGGCACGACGCGCTGACTGCAACAGGGCGCAACATACAGGGCAGCATGGCGCGACGCGCAGGGCAGCAGGGTACGACGTGCGGGCTGCAGCAGGGCGTGACGCGCGGAGCAGCAGAGCGCAACGCGCTGGCAGTAGCAGGGCGCGACGCGCTGGCTGCAGCAGGGCGCGACGCGCAGGGCAGCAGAGCGCGACGCGCTGGCTGCAGCAGGGCGCGACACGCAGGGCAGCAGGGCGCGACACGCAGGGCAGCAGGGCGCGACGCGCAGGGCAGCAGAAAGGGACGCGCTGGCTGCAGTAGGGCACGACGCGTTGACTGCAACAGGGCGCGATGCGCAGGGCAGCAGGGCGCGACGCGTGGGCTGCAGCAGGGCGCGACGTGCGGGGGGCGGGCAGTGCGAGTAGCTGAAGGGCAGCGCAACACTGTGCGAGCAGGGCCGGACAGCGCAAGGGCAGGAATGAGCGGAACTTTCGGTGGGCCCTATAAACTTAACAGGTTTCCTGCTCTGAATACCATGTCAGAATCACTGTGCAGGTTTGAATGAACTATGAATGAGTTGGGTACAAGTACTAACCCTAAAGTGTTGTATGCCTTGTAGGTTAAGCCACTATAGCCTAGAGAGAACGCAAACATATAGTTTGACATAGCCTTGAAACGTGCTCCGAATTTCACTAAACGCAGTTGATCGTAATGCAGGTGTTGTACTTCATCCCGCAGGTGCCCTTGTTTTGCTCCTTGCAGTGATCATAAAGCATCTTGCACAGCTTCTCGCAGGGAGGCGGCGGCGGCTTCGGCATCGGCATCTTGGGGGGAACTTGCAGATCTTGAAGCGCTTGTACTCCTTGCACTCGTCCATCGCGCACATATGATCCCTCATGCATTCCTCGCTGTTTTTTCATACATTCCTCCGTGCACGTCGGGCCCGGGGCTTCAACATGAGTCAAGACGTGCGTACTTTCCCCCACCGCAGAGGCATCTGTTGAAACAAATGAACGAGAATGATGGATTGAACAGAAAGTTGGGTACAAGTACTAACCCTAATTAGGTTGTACCCCTAATTAGGTTGTACTACACATGCTCAGGGTGGATCACGAAGTCACCGCACATTCCGAGCACAAGCAAAAGGCCACAAGGCTAGTTCACATGCCGAGTTATATAAAAGAGAACAACCAGTACAATGATCATACCCTAGCAAGTGTAAGCATGCAGGTATATATATGGATCACAGTATAAGCAAAGTCACGAAGTGAGCAAGTGAGGCAAAATAGGCACAAGGCCTAAAACATTACAGAAACGCTGATTATCACCAGACTGAAGTGCCTTGGTGAATATATCAGCAGTGTTGGCCCAAGTGGCCACGTAAGCAAGACGAAGTTGACCACGCTGCTGCAACTCTCGAGCAAGGAAGCAACGTAGAGCAATGTGCTTTGTTATGTGCTCCAGTCTATGCTCCTGACACAAGGCAATCATGGCCTTGTTGTCTACGTACAAAACTGGAGAAGAACGAGGCCGCTCTCCCAAGTCGGTCAGCAGGTAGCTGAGCCAGCGTAACTCCTGTGCAGCCATGGCCCCTGCGTAGATCTCAGCCTCACAACTGGAACTGAGAACAGAATACGAGCGGGTAGACCGCCAAGAAACAGAGTCGGAGCCAAGGCTGAAGGTGTAACCCTGTGACGACCGCTGCGTACCCAAGTCGTCAACCCAAGAAGCGTCTGCGCGTGTCCAGTGAGGACAACTGGACCCCGTCCTCTAAGCATGAGCCCCATGCCCGAAGTACTTCACAAGTAGCGCAACACCCTCTTAGCGGCCTCCCAATGCTTTGGTCGGTGTCTCCCAGGCGCAACGTAGCGTGTCAGGATGCTAAGAGGGCAGGCAAGGTCAGGTCGAGTGCAGGTCATCACGTAGATGAGGTAGCCCACAAGCTCTGGATATGGGACACTCGGCTCTACGGACTCGTCCGAAGGTGGAGCTGAGAGCGAGTGACCGGTAGGCAGAGGGGTGGACTGTGGCGAGGAGTACCGGAAGCCGAAGTGCTGAAGGACCTGGTGCACCATGTATGACTGAGTCAGGGTGATGGTGCACCGTGCTCTGTCCCGGGGATCTGCAAGCCATGATAGCTGCGCAGCCCACCCAGGCCAGTGCAGGTGTGTCTTTTCTGCAGCTCCGACTTCACAAGGGCCAGTGCCTCAGTGTCAGCAGTGACAAAGACCAAGTTGTCGATGTACACGAGGACGTAGAACGGCGGCAGCAAAGTGTCGGTGCGTAGAAACAGCGACGGGTCAGTAGTCGAAGGAGCACACCCAAGATCCGCAAGTGTCGTCCTCACTGTGTCGTGCCACTCGCGAGGCGCCTGACGGAGACCGTAGAATGGCCTCCGGAGGCTCCACTGGGTACCTGCAGGAAACAACCCAATGAAGCCAGGTGGGCAGCGTGACCAGATCTCCTCGTGCAGGCTGCCCTGCAAGAAAGCAGTGTTGAAGTCAAGAGAGTGCAGCTCGTAGTCACGCTGAGCGGCGACGTGCAGCAACACACGAAGAGTAGTCATCTTCGGGGTAGGGGAGAAGGTCTGGAAGAACTCAACTCCTTGTCGGTCTGAAGCCTCGTGTAAGGTAACAAACCTTGAAGACAGGCGGAGAACCCGGCGGCCGCTTCACCCTGAAAATCCACATGCCATCGACTATGTTCGCCTCAGAAGGGGGAACTGCGTCAACGTAGGTGCCTGTGGACTTCCAGGATGCCATCTCTACGTCCATGGCTATCTGCCATTGAGAGGAGTAGGGACCCGTAATCGCCTCTGCGTAAGAGCGCGGGGCCGGGATGTGTGGTGCATCCGGGTCTCCCTCAGGTGCAAGCAACATGGCCACGAGATGAGGTACAGCAGATGCAAGACACTCAAATTCCTCCTGCCTGTCCTCAAGAACGATCTTGCCAAGAGCACACTCACCCCCGACGGACGGAGGACAATCAGACTCAGCAGCAAGACTAGCGGCGTAGTCGAGACGAAAGGCGGCAGCAAAGTCAACAAGCTTAGCAAATAGGGCAGACGCATCAATGGACTCAAACGAAGGGTCAGTGACAACAGTGGCTAGAAGACGTGGGACATTAGGACTAGCAGCACGAGCTAAGTCAGACACAGGGTCAGGAACGTGCGGAAAAAAGGACGCAGGAGGAGGCGGCAGGGGATCTCGCAGTGGAACAGAGGAAGGACGAAGTGCAATAATGTGAGTGCCGGGTACAGGAGGAGGACGCGGACGAGGAACACGACGACCAGTGCGAACAGTGCAAACAGGTGAGGCAGGACAAGACTCAGGCTCATGACGCTATGTAAAAGAGTCTGTCTGCTCAGCGTAAGGAGAAGGAGCAGGCAGTGGGGAGTCTGGCTGTAACTGTGGCTGCGACTGGTGAGGCGGTGGACACAGTAAGCTAGGTGGAAGGCCAGTAGAAGACGAGAGACAAAGAACCTGGCGAAGGACCGAGTCAGGTGGCGGCAGAGACGACGGCGGTGGCGGAACGAAAAACGGTCGCCGCTGCACAGTGCCTCCAGCACCAGTACTGCCAACTCCAGCACCCCCAGCGCCAGCACCTCCAGCTCCAGGGTCTCCAGCTCCAGTGCCTCCAGCTCCAACGCCTCCAGCTCCAGTGCCTCTAGCTCCAGGGTCTCTAGCTCCAGCTCCTCCAGCTCCAGTGTCTCCAGCTCCAGAGTCTCTAGCTCCAGTGCCTCCAGCTCCAGCTCCTCCACCGTCAGTGCCTCCAGCTCCATCGCCTCCAGCGCCAGGGTCTCCAGCTCCAGCTCCTCCAGCTCCAGCGCCTCCAGCGCAAGTGCCTCCAGCTCCAGGGTCTCCAGCTCCAGCGCCTCCAATACCACCAGCTCCTGCAGCTCCAGTACCTCTAGTACGAGCACCTCCAGGACCTGCAGCTCCAGCACCTCCTGTACCTCCAGCTCTAGTAGTAACTCCAGCACCTCCAAGAAGAGTAGCTCCAGTACCACTAGCTCCAGTGCCTCCAGCGGCAGAGCCTCCAGCTCCTGCAACGCCACTCCAAAGGCGTGTGCGCTGAGAAAAACACTCGCGCAACTGCTGCGGTGAGAGAGGCTCCCGTCGGGGATACAGTCGTGGCGAGGCACCCGCAGGACCTCCAGCAGACGTAGTACCCTGAGGCTCAGCACCCCTAGACTCCGTACCCTCAGACTCAGCACCCCCAAGCTCCGCACCCTTAGGCTCAGTACCCCCAGGCTCCTCAACCCCAGGCTCAGCACCCCCAGACTCCGCACCCTCAGACTCAGCACCCCCAGGCTCCGCACGCGCAGGCTCAGCACCCCCAGACGCATCACCCCCAGTCGCAGCACCTCTAGCAGCACCTGAGTCTACACCGACCTCGACACGCACAGTCCCGGGGAGTGGGTCGACCTGAGACACACTTGAGGGAGCAGGACCTTGAGGGGGGAGGGGGTCTATCGGAGGGGGACCTGGAGCAAAGAAAAGCGGCGGGGGGGGGGGGGGGAGAGGGGCAGTGCGGTAGGGGAAGAGATGGTAAAAGGGAGCTGACTTGTCAAACGTGACGTCCTGAGTGGGGAGGACACGACGCGAGGTGGGGTGGTAAAACTACCAGCCAGGCGAGTCATGGGGAAAGCCAAGGAAGACGCAGGGAATAGCGCGGGGGGAGAGCTTGTCCGCGGAAGTATCGCAAACAAAGGCCCGAGAGCCCCAGACCCGGATCACCTACGCATCGCCAACCTTCCCCGTCCAACGCAGTGTAGGCGAGGTCTCCGGCAAGGAGACACGGGGCCAAAGGTTGAGCTGATGCGCAACGTACTGGACCGCAAACGGCCACAGAAAATGGGGAGCAATCGCATGGATCATGGAGGTACGAGCCACCTCCATGACTAAGCCAATGCGGCACTCAGCAATCCCATTTTGCTGCGGGGCGGCCGGAAGTGTGAACGATTGGAGGATGCCCTCCCCACGACAAAATTCCCGCAAGAGGTCGGAGGAGAACTCACCATCTCTGTCAGAGTGCAGACGCAGGACAGGAAGGTCCTCACGGAACCGCTCGCGGAGCTGGAGATGGACTGCGCGGATCCAAGGCATCAAGACATCAGGGACCTCACCCTTGCTGCGCAAGGGAAAGACTGTGGTGTAACGCTTGTATTCGTCAACGACCAGCAGGAAGTAGTGCTCGTGGTCCTGTCCACTGACGCAGGCTGGGCCCCACACGTCCATGTGGAGAGTCTGCAGGGGAGCTGTCGTCGGGGGAAACGAGGAGTGAGGAGCGGCGCGCTGCCGCCCCTCGGCGCAAGGAAGGCAGGGCGGGGCAGGCGAGGGTGGGAGGGGAGGCAGAGACCTAGGAAGACCAGAAACAAGGAGGCGGGAGTGCATGCCACGAAGGCGTTGCAAGGAGGGGTGAACAAGGTGGTGGTGCCACAGGAGAGTCTGGTGCGACAGGAGGCGACACAAGCAGGGGGCTGCTACTGGACCTGACGCGGATACCTGAGCAAACACAGCTACCTGAGGAGGCTCAGGAGTCAGTGTGTACAGACTCGACCCAGGCCGACGGGTGAACGTGGCCAGGTGACGGCCCGTCCGTGTACACGTGCAGATCGACACACGCTGACCCCCAGGAGTGGTGGTAGTGACCATCGCATCCTGGAGGGCAGCGGTACTCACCAAGTTTGTAGAGAACAAGGGGAGGTGAAGACCTGAGAGTGAGCCGGACGGAACCGCCGGACACGGGAGAACAGTGGAAGAACGGGCAAGAACTGGGCCCACTGAGGGGTCAACCAGTCTGATCGGAACAGGTGCAGGGAGTGGAGTGAGGGTGGTACTGTCGCAAAAGAAACAACGGGAAGCACCTGATTCAAGCGTAAAGGTGTGCTAGGCCTCAGCAGGCGCAGTACTAGGGAGAGCAGACTCACTAGCACCTAGAGCAGCAGCCTCTATACCTGGGTCGGGCAGCACACACAGGTAACAGTCACCCTCAGCACTAACAGACAAGGCATACATGGCAGCAAGGATAGCATCATAGTCAAGAGCAAAGATATCAACTCCAGACCTAAGCAGCTCTGCCCAGCAGGGGCGCTCAGCCTCGTCTCCAAACTCTGCGCGCCAAGCGTCGTCAAGGCAGGAGAAGCAGCGGTGCTCAGTGTGAAGCTTCCCGCATGTCTGACCGGCGCGGTCACTTGTGAGAATGACATATGGGCAACGAACACTACCCCCAGACGCCCCACGCTAAGCAAACCAGTCACGAAGCTGCTGAGGCGTAGGGGTCTCGCTCTTACCCTACTGCTGCTGCCTCTGGCCACCGCCAGAACCTCCCCTCTGAACAGCTCCACCCCGACCGCCACCACTGCTGCCGCCACCACTCCCACTGCTGCCACCACCGCCACCCCCACCCCCACCGCTGCCACCAAAGCCCCGACTCCCGCCACCACTCCCACCGCTGCCACCACCTCCACCACCTCCACCGCCTCCACAGCCTACACCACCACCACCCCCACTACCACCGCCACCACTGTTGCCACCCTTGCCCTTGCCGCTGCGGCGCTTCCCACTAAGAGCAGAAGCAGCCCACACATCCTCAACACCAAGGATGTCAACAGCAGCAGCAGAAGCGTAGGAGGGGGCAAGGGGGGAGGGGGAGCACCCCTCAAAGAATGGTGTGCGAGGAGTGCCACGAGCAGCACCTACAGCGACCACACTAGTCTTAGCTGCAAGGAGGTGCTTCTCGAGCAGGTCGTCAGTGAGGTCGGTGGGGTCAAGAGCGAGAAAGTGGTCTTTGACTGCGCAAAGAGAGTCAGGGAGGCGTGTGACTATGAAGTAGAGAGTGATGTACATCGGGGGGGGGGGTCTGTTGAAAACATATTTTATATAAACTGTCCTTTGCATTAACTGTAGTGTAGGTTCATACTTTGTTGGTGGTGCACCCCTATCTCTTGCCTATATGTACTGTTTTTCCTATAGTGCAAACATCCCTTCTCTACTTTTCCTCTCGACATTCACCTTGGCCACGGTTCCTCCTAAGCCTTGGCTCACCTACTATTTTGACAGGGTCCTGTCTAGGAACTTGGCTGGGAGGGCAGAGCGGTAGCGAGCGAGGCTAGTGCGAAGGTGGGTAACGAGGTCCTCGACTGTGGCAAAGGCTGACAGCTCGAGAAACAGGTCGGGCAGTATAAGGTGGCCGAGAGCAGCAATGGCAGGGGAAGAGTAACGAGCGACTACAGCGTCGTACAGGGCCTTAGCAGTCTTCTGCTGACCAAAGTGAGCGCGTTCGGCTAACGGCAGATGGTTGCAAACGGCTAAGCGAGCAGCATCGTCACGGGTAAGCCACTGTGAGCGAGTCGCACTGTCAGCTGTGGCGGGAGGGGCGAGAGAGGCTCCAGAGGTGTGGTCAAACAACGAAACACTGTCTCTAGAATCGCTAAGTACATACAGCTGTAAGTTGTCGAGCCACGTATCGAACTGGATCGGATGGCCTTCATGATCGAACGTGAGTACACTGAGAGAAGCCATAGCAAGCAGAGTAGGGTGGCATGCGACTAGCAGAGCAGCACACAGGTATGGTGGCGCGCGAGCACGAGGAAAGTGCACGGGGCAGGGCAGGGCGGCGCACGGCTAGGGCGGCCAGCAGAAAGGGCGGCGAGCGGGCTGCCAGAGGGCGGTGCGCGGGCTGCAAGGGGCGGCGAGCGGACTGCCAGAGGGCAGCAAGCGGGCTGCAAGGGGCGGCGATCGAGCTGCCAGAGGGCAGCGCGCGGGCTGCAAGGGGCGGCGAGTGGGCCGCAAGGGGCGGCGAGTGGGCTGCAAGGGGCGGCGCGCATGCTGCACGGGGCGGCGAGCGGGCTGCAAGGGGCGGCAAGCGGGCTGGAAGGGGCGGCGCGCAGGCTGCAACGGGCCGCGAGCGGGCTGCAAGGGGCGGCGAGCGGGCCACCAGAGAGCGGTCGCGGGCTGCAAGGGGCGGCAAGAGGGCCGCAAGCGGGTGGCGAGCGGGCTGCAAGGGCGGCAAGCGGGCCGCAGGCGAGCAGCGAGCGGGCTGTAGGGGCGGCGAGCGGGCTACAGGGGCGGCACGCTGGCTGCTGGGGCGGCGAGCGTGCTGTAGGGGCGGCGAGCGGGCTGCTAAAGGCGGCGCGCGGGCTGTAAGGGGCGGCGCGACGGGCTAGCAAAGGGCGGCGCACGGGCCAGCAGGGCGGCACGTCAGGTAGGGCAGGGCGGCAAGGCAGCTAGTGGGGCAGCGCTGTGGTGGGCCCTAACAAAAAGTCGGTACTAAGGAAGGACCTGCTCTGAAACCATGTTGAAACAACTGAACAAGAATGATGGATTGAACAGAATGTTGGGTACAAGTACTAACCCTAATTGGGTTGTACCCCTTATGGGCTACCCCACTATAGCCTACATAGTGTAAGCACCATATAAGTTTGACAGCATCCTCTGTGAGAACACAGTACGGGAATTCCAAGGAAATAGGTGTCAGGTGATGAAAAATGTAGAAACATGCTTTGTGTCACGCATTTCAATAAACAATCACGAAATCAGCAGAGATGGTCTTTACAGGATCGAAACTGCTTGGCGTCCTAAACCCTGCATAATTCGGCACGAGAGGCTTAACAGGCATAGCTGGAGTGGCATCGAACGCAAAAACTGCATTCTCCTCCGCAGCTGAAGTTATGGCGAGGAGTGCGGACAACAGAACCAGCCCAGAGAGGAGCGCGAAAGTCT
Source organism: Closterium sp. Naga37s-1 (assembly GCA_947471745.1). Taxonomy (NCBI): domain Eukaryota; kingdom Viridiplantae; phylum Streptophyta; class Zygnematophyceae; order Desmidiales; family Closteriaceae; genus Closterium; species Closterium sp. Naga37s-1. The sequence continues at coordinate 4,511,276 of CANJKZ010000774.1, read as the reverse complement.
TCATGGTGGCAGGAAACTGGGGCAATGGCGCCGGCAATGGCTGAGTTTAGGACGATAGATGGAAGGTGGCTGGTCAAATGGCGTGACCTCAGAAGAGTTGCTGCTGTTTTGGGAAGAGATTAGGGGCATATTTATAGTCGTAAGCTGTAAGCAAAGGCTGGACATCCCCACATTTCGTGGAATCGCGTCACGAATCATGGTTGCGATTCGCGAGGAGGAGAATCGCGACGGGAGATGCTCTCCCGAGGCGCGAAAAGTAGTGTTGGCAAGAATTGGTGACTCGATTGCGACTTCAAGTTGTGCGACGACAAATGCGCCTCCGCTTCTTGATTAGGTTCGCTGTGATGGGTACAGATATGCACTCTCTGCTGCGTTGCTCGCGCGCTCAGTTGCGTTGCTCACACCCTCTGCTGCGTTGCTCGCGCCCTCTGCTGCGTTGCTCGCGCCCTCTGCTGCGTTGCTCGCGCCCTCTGCTGCGTTGCTCGCGCGCTCAGCTGCGTTGCTCACACCCTCTGCTGCGTTGCTCGCGCGCTCAGCTGCGTTGCTCACACCCTCTGCTGCGTTGCTCGCGCCCTCTGCTGCGTTGCTCGTGCCCTCTGCTGCGTTGCTCGCGCCCTCAGCTGCGTTGCTCACACCCTCAGCTGCGTTGCTCACACCCTCTGCTGCGTTGCTCGCACCCTCTGTTGCGATGCTCGTGCCCTCTGTTGCGTTCCTCGCGCCCTCTTCTGCGTTTCTCGCGCGCTCAGCTGCGTTGCTCGTGAACTCTGCTGCGTTGTTCGCGTGCTCTGCTGCGTTGCTCGCGCCTCTGCAGCATTGTTCGCGTGCGCTGCAGCGTTGCTCGCGCCTCTACTGCGTTGCTCGCGCCCCTGCGGTGTTGCTCGCGCTTTGCTGCATTGCTTGCGCGCTAAGATGAATTGCTCGCGCCCTCTACTGCGTTGCAAGCATGCTTAGCTCCGTTGCTCATGCCTTATGCTGCGTTGCTCGCGCCTCTGCTGCGTTGCTGGCGCCTCTGTTGCGTTGCTCACGCCCTCTACTGCGTTGCTCGCGCGCTCAGCCGCGTTGCTCGGGCCCTCTGCTGCGTTGCTCGCGCGCTAAGCTGCGTTGTTCGCGCGCTCTGCTGTGTTGCTCACGCCCTCTGCTGCGTTGCTCGCGCCCTCTGCTGAGTTGCTCGCGCGCTCGGCTACGCTCGCACGTTCAGCTGCGTTGCTCGCACGCTCTGCTGTGTTTTTTGCGCATATTGCTGCGTTTCTCGCGTCTCTGCTGCGTTGCTCGCGCCCTCTGGTGCGTTGCTCTCGCGCTCGGCTGCGTTGCTCGCACCCTCTGCTGCGTTGATCGCGGCCTCTGATGCGTTGCTCGCGCACTCTGCTACGACGCTCGCGCGCTCTGCTGCTTAGCCCGCGCGCTCAGCTGCGTTGCTCGCGCACTCTGCTGCATTGTTCGTAAGCTCTGCTGCGTTGCTCGCGCCTTTGCTGCGTTGCTCACACCTCTGCAGTACGCTCAGCTGCGTTGCTTGCACCCTCTGCTGCGTTGCATGTGTGCTTAGCTTCGTTGCTCGCGCCCTCTGCTGCGTTGCTCGCACCCTCTACTGCGTTGCTCGCACCCTCTGCAGCGTTGCTCGCGCCCTTTGCTGCATTGCTCGCACCCTCTGCTGCGATGCTCGCGCCCTCTGTTGCGTTGCACGCGCCCTCAGCTGCATTGCTCGCACGCTCAGCTGCGTTGCTCGCGCCCTCTGCTGCGTTGCTCGCGCCCTCTGGTGCGTTGCTCGCGCCCTCTACTGCATTGCTCGCCCGCTCAGCTGCGTTGCTTGCGCACTCTGCTGTATTGTTCGCTTGCTCTGCTGCGTTGCTCGCCCCTCTGCTGCGTTGCTCACGCCCCTGCGGTGTTGCTCGCGCGCTCTGCTGCATTGCTTGCGCACTAAGTTGCATTGCTCGCGCCCTCTACTGCGTTGCAAGCGTGCTTAGCTCCGTTGCTCGCGCCCTCTGCTGCGTTGCTCGCGCGCTCTGCTGCGTTGCTCGCATGATCTGCTGCGTTGCTCGCGCCCTCTGGTGCGTTGCTCGCGCGCTCAGCTACGCTCGCACGCTCAACTGCGTTGCTCGCGCGCTCTGCTGCATTGTTCGCGCGCTCTGCTGCGTTGCTCGCGTCTCTGCTGCGTTGCTCGCGCCCTCTGCTGCGTTGCTCGCGCGCTCGCCTGCGTTGCTCGCACCCTCTGCTGCGTTGATCGCGCCCTCTTGTGCGCTGCTCTGAACTATGGAACAAGAATGATTGGATTGAAAAGAAGTTGAGTACAAGTACTAACCCTAATTGGGTTGTACCCCTTTATGGGCTACCCCACTACAGCCTACACAAAGTAAGCACTATAACAGTTTTGACACACCCCCATAGGTAAAGTGGGGGAGAACAAGTGGTCACAAGACCAGTCAAGAAAAGCAAAGCAAGCTCAGGGTGGATCACGAAGTCACCACACATTCCGAGCACAAGCAAATGGCCACAAGGCCAGTTCACATGCAGAGTTATATAAAAGAGAACAAACAGTACAATGATCATAGCCTAGCAAGAGGAAGCATGCAGGTATATATATAGATCACAGTACAAGCAAAGTCATGCAGTGAGCAAGTGAGGCAAAGTAGGCACAAGCCCTAACACAATACAGAAACGCTGATGATCACCAGACTGAAGTGCCTTAGTGAATATATCAGCAGTGTTGGCCCGAGTGGCCATGTAAGCAAGATGAAGCTGACCACGCCGCTGCAACTCTCGAGCAAGGAAGTAACGCAGAGCAATGTGCTTCATTCTGTGCTCCAGTCTTTGCTCTTGACACAAGGCAATCATGGCCTTGTTGTCTACGTACAAAACTGGAGAAGAACGAGGCCGCTCTCCCAAGTCGGTCAGCAGGTAGGTGAGCCAGCGTAACTCCTGTGCAGCCATGGCCTCTGCGTAGATCTCAGCCTCACAACTGGAACTGAGAAGAGAAGACGACCGGGTAGACCGCCAAGAAATAGAGCCAGAACCAAGGCTGAACTTGTAACCCTGTGACGACCGCTACGTAGCCAAGTCTTCAACCCAAGAAGCGTCTGCGTGTCCAGTGAGGACCACTGGACCCCGTCCTCCAAGCACGAGCCCCATGCCCAAAGTACTGCACAAGTAGCTCAACACCCTCTTAGCGGCCTGCCAGGGCTCTGGTCGGTGTCTCCCGGGCGCAACGTAGCGTGCCAGGATGCTAAGAGGGTAGGCAAGGTCAGGTCGAGTGCAGGTCATCAGGTACATGAGGCAGCCCACAAGCTCTGGATACGGGCCACTCGGCTCTACGGACTCGTCCGAAGGTGGAGCTGAGAGCGAGTGACCGGTAGGCAGAGGAGTGGACTGTGGCGAGGAGTACCGGAAGACGAAGCGCTGAAGGACCTGGTGCACCATGTGTGACTGAGTCAGGGTGATGGTGCGCCGTGCTCTGTCCCGGGTGATATGCAAGCCAAGATAGATGCGCAGCTAACCTAGGTAAGTGCAGGTGTGTCTCTTCTGCAGCTCCGACTTCACAAGGGCCAGTGCCTCAGTGTCAGCAGTGGCAAAGACCAAGTTGTCGACATACACGAGGACATAGAACGGCGGCAGCGAAGTGTCAGTGCGTAGAAACAGCGACGGGTCAACAGTCGAAGGAGCAAACCCAAGAGCCGCAAGCAATGTCCTCAGTGTGTCGTGCCACTCGCGAGGCGCCTGGCGGAGACCGTAGAATGGCCGCCGGAGGCTCTACTGGGTACCTGCAGGAAACGACCCATTGAATCCAGGTGGGCGGCGCAGCCAGATCTCCTCGTGCAGGCTGCCCTGCAGGAAAGCTGTGCTAAAGTCAAGAGAGTGCAGCTCGTAGTCACGCTGAACTGCGACGTGCAGCAACACCCGAAGAGTGGTCATCTTTGGGGTAGGGGAGAAGGTCTGGAAGAAGTAAACTCCTTGTCGATGACTGAAGCCTCGTGCAACGTAACGAGCCTTGAAGACAGGCGGAGAACCAGGCGGCCGCTTGACCCTGAAAATCCACATGCCATCGACTATGTTCGCCCTAGAAGGGGGAACTGCGTCGATGTAGGTGCCTGTGGACTTCCGGTATGCCATCTCTGCGTCCATGGCTGTCTCCCACTGAGAGGAGTAGGGACCCGTAATTGCCTCTGTGTAAGAGCGCGGGGTCGGGATGTCTGGTGCATCCGGGTCTCCCTTAGGTGCAATCAGCATGGAAACGAGATGAGGTACAGCACCTGCAAAACACTCAAAGTCCTCCTGCCTGTCCTCAAGGACGTCCATGCCAAGAGCACACTCACCCCCGACGGACGGAGGACAGTCAGACTCAGACTCAGCAACAAGACTAGCGGCATAGTCGAGACGGCATGTGGTAGCAAAGTCAACAAGCTCAGCAACTAGGGCAGACGCAGCAGCAGACTCAAACGAAGGGTCAGTGACAACAGTGGCTAGAAGACGAGTGACAGTGGGACTGACAGCACGAGCTAGGTCAGACTCAGGGTAAGGAAGGGCACGAAGAGAGGACCCAGGAGGAGGCGGCAGGGGAACTCGCAGTGGAACAGAGGAAGGACGAAGTGCCATAACGTGCATGCCGGGGACAGGCGGAGGACGCGGACAAGGAACACGATGACCAGTGCGAACACTGCAAACAAGCGAGGCAGGACGAGACTCAGGCTCACGACGCTCTGTAAAAGAGTCCGTCTGCTCAGCGTAAGGAGAAGGAGCAGGCAATGGGGAGTCTGGCTGTAACTGTGGCTGCGACTTGCAAGGCGGGGGACTCAGTAAGCTAGGAGGAAGGCCAGTAGAAGACGGGAGACAAAGAACCCGGCGAAGGACTGAGTCAGGTGGCGGCAAAGACGACGGTGGCGGCAGAACGAAAAACGGTCGCTGCTACACAGTGCCTCCAGCACCAGTACCTCCAGCTCCAGCACCCCCAGCGCCAGTACCTCCAGCTCCAGCGCCTCCAGCGCCAGTGCCTCCAGCTTCAGCGACTCCAACGTCAGGGTCTCCAGCTCCAGCTCCTCCAGCTCCAGTGCCTCCAACACCACCAGCTTCGGCAGCTCCAGTACCTCTAGTACGAGCACCTCCAGGACCAGCAGCACCAGCACCTCCGGTACCTCCAGCTCCAGCAGGAACTACAGCATCTCCAAGACTAGTAGCTTCAGCACCTCCAGCTCTAGTGCCTCCAGCGGGACTGCCTCCAACTCCGGCAGCTCCACTCATAAGGCGAGTGCGCTGAGCAATCCACTCGCACAGCTGCGGTGCGGAGAGAGGCTCTCGCCGGGGAGACAGTCGTGGCGAGGCACCCGCAGGACCTCCAACAGACGCAGTACCCCTGGGCTCAGCACCCCCAGACTCCACACCCTCACACTCAGCACCCCCAGGCTCCGCACCCCCAGGCTCAGCACCCCTTGGCTCCACACCCTCAGGCTCAGTACCCCCAGACTCTGCACCCCCAAGCTCAACATCCCCAGGCTCCGCACCCTCCGGCTCAGTACCCCCAGGCTCCGCACCCCCAGGCTCAGCACCCCTAGACCCCGCACTCTCAAACTCAGCACCCCCAGGCTCCGCACGCGTAGGCTCAGCACCCCCAGGATCCGCACTCGCAGGCTCAGCACCCCCAGACGCAGTACCTCTAGCAGCACCTGAGTCTACAACGACCTCAACACGCACAGTCCCGGGGAGTGGGTCTACCTGAGACACACCTGAGGGAGCAGGATCCTAAGGGGGGAGGGGGTCTACCGGAGGGGGACCTGGAGCAAGGAAGAGCGACGGGGGTGGGAGAGGGGCAGAGAGGTAGGGGAAGAGACGGTAAAAGGGAACCGACTCGTCAAACATGACAACCTGAGAGGGAAGGACACGGCGAGAGGTGGGGTGGTAAAACTGCCAGCCAGGCGCGTCAGGGGGAAAGCCAATGAAGACGCAGGGAATAGCGCGGGAGGAGAGCTTGTCCGCGGAAGTATCGCAAACAAAGGCACGAGAGCCCCAGACCCGGAACACCGACGCATCGCCAACCTTCCCCGTACAACGCATTGTTGGCGAAGTCTCCGGCAAGGAGACACGGGGCTAGAGGTTGAGCTGATGCGCAGCGTACCGGACCGCAAACGACCACAGAAAATGGGGAGCAGCCGCATGGATCATGGAGGTACGAGCCACCTCCATGACTAAGCCAATGCGGCGCTCAGCAATCCCATTTTGCTGTAGGGAGGCCAGAAGCGTGAACATCTGGAGGATGCCCTCCCCACGACAAATGTCCTGCAAGAGGTCGGAGGAGAACTCACCACCTCTGACAGAGTGCCGACGCAGGACAAGAAGGTCCTCGCGGAACCGCTCGCGGAGCTGGAGACGGACTGCGCGGATCCAAGGCATCAATACAGCAGGGACCTCACCCTTGCTGCGCAAGGGGAAAACCGTTGTGTAACGCGTGTAGTCGACAACAACCAGCAAGAAGTAGCGCTCGCGGTCCAGACCATTGACGCGGGCTGGGCCCCACACATCCATGTGGAGAGTCTGCACGGGAGCAATCGTCGGGGGAAACGAGGAGGGGTGAGGAGCGGCGAGCTGCCGCCCCTCGACACAAGGAAGGCAGGGCGGGGCAGGCGAGGGCGGGAGGGGAGGCAGAGACCTGGGAAGACCAGAAACAAGGAGACGGGAGTGCATGCCACGAAGGCGTGGCACGGAGGGGTGACCAAGGCGGTGGTGCCAGAGGAGAGTCTGGTACAACAGGAGGCGACACGAGCAGGGGGGTGCTACTGGACCTGACGCGGATACCTGAGCAAACGCAGCTACCTGAGGAGGCTCGGTAGTCAGTGTGTACAGACTCGACCCAGGCCAACGAGTGAAAGTGACCAGGTGACAGCCCGTCCGTGTACACGTGCAGATCGACACACGCTGACCCCCGGGAGTGGTGGTAGTGACCATCGCATCCTGGAGGGCAGCGGTACTCACCAAGTTCGTAGAGAACGAGGGGAGGTGAAGACCTGAGAGTGAACCGGACGGAACCGCCGGACAAGGGAGAACAGTGGAGGAACGGGCAAGAACTGGGCCCCCTGAGGGGTCAGCCAGTCTGACTGGTACAGGTGCAGAGAGAGGAGTGAGGGTGAAACTGTCGCGAAAGAAACAGCGGGAAGCACTTGAGTCAAGCATGAAGGTGTGCAAGGCCTCAGCAGGCGCAGTACTAGGGAGAGCAGACTCACTAGCACCTAGAGCAGCAGCCTCTATACCTGGGTCAGGCGGCACACACAGGTAACAGTCACCCTCAGCACTAACAGACAAGGCATACATGGCAGCAAGGATAGCATCAAGAGCAAAGATGTCAACTCCAGACCTAAGCAGCTCTGCCCAGCGGGGGCGCTTAGCCTCGTCTCCAAACTCTGCGCGCCAAGCATTGTCAAGGCAGGAGAAGTAGCGGTGCTGAGAATGAGGCTTCCCACATGTCTGACCAGCACGGTCACTCGTGCGAATGACATACGGGCAGCGAACACTACCCCCAGACGCCCCACGCTGAGCAAACCATTCACGAAGGTGCTGGGGCGAAGGGGTCTCGCTCCGACGCTGCTGCTGCTGCCTCTGGCCACCGCCAGAACCTCCCCTCTCAACAGCTCCACCACGACTGCCACCACTCTCACTGCCGCCACTACCGCCACTCCCACCGCTGCCACCACCGCCGCCACCAAAGCCCCCACTCCCGCCACCACTCCCACCGCTGCCACCACCTCCGCTACCTCCACCACCTCCACTGCCGCCACCACCACCACCCCCACTGCCACCGCCACCACTCGTGCCACCCTTGCCCTTGCCGCTGCGGCGCTTCCCACTAATAGCAGAAGCAGTCTCGACATCCTCAGCACCAAGGATGTCAACAGCAGCAGCAGAAGCGTAGGAGGGGGCAAGGGGGGAGGGGGAACACCCCTCAAAGAAGGGCGTGCGAGGAGTGCCACGAACGGCACCTACAGCGACTACGCTAGTCTCAGCTGCAAGGAGGTGCTGCTCGAGCAGGTCAACAGTGAGGTCAGTGGGGTCAAGTGCGAGAAAGTGGTCCCTGACAGCGCAAAGAGAGTCAAGGAGGCGGGTGACTATGAAGTAGAGAGTGATGTGCATCGGGGGCCGGTTCCTGTCAAGGAAATCTGCTGGGAGGGCAGCGCGGTAGCGAGCGTCGCTAGTGCGGATTTGGGTAACGAGGTCCTCGACTGTGGCAAAGGCGGACAGCTCGGGAAAAAGGTAGGGCAGTATAAGGCGGCCTAGAGCAGCAGTGGCAGGGGAGGAGTAACGAGCGACTACAGCGTCGTACAGGGCCTTAGCAGTCTTGTGCTGGCCAAAGTGAGCGCGTTCGGCTAACGGCAGGTGGTTGCGAATGGCTAAGCGAGCAATAGCGTCATGCATAAGCCACTGTGAGCGAGTCGCACTGTCAGCTGCGGCGGGAGGGGCGAGAGAGGTTCCAGAGGTGTGGTCAAACAACGAAACGCTGTCTCTAGAATCACTCAGTATGTATAGCTGTAAGTCATCAAGCCACGGATCAAACTGGATCGGACGGCCCTCATGATCGAAGGTGAGTACACTGAGAGAAGCCATAGCGAGCAGAGCAGGGTGGCGCGCTACCAGGAGGACAGCACGCAGGCAGGGTGGCGCGCGAGCACTAGGGAAGCGTGCAGGGCAGGGCAGGGCGGGCAGCAGCCGGGTGGCGCAAGCAGCAGGGCGGACAGCAGCCGGGCGAGCACGCGGGCTGCTAAGGGGCGGCGGGCAGGCTGCAAAAGGGCAGCGAGCGGGCTGCCAGAGGGCGGCGTGAGGGCTGCAAAGAGGCGGCGAGCGGGCTGCCAGAGGGCTGCGAGCGGGCTGCAAAGGGGCAGCAAGCGAACTGCCTGCGGGCGGCGCGCGGGCTGCAAGGGGCGGCAAGCGGGCCGCAAGGGGCGGCTAGCGGGCTGCAAGGGGCGGCGCGCAGGCTGCAAGAGGGCAGCTCGTGGCCTGCAAGGGGTGGCGAGCGGGCCGCAAGCGAGCGGCGAGCGAGCTGCAGGGGTGGCGAGCGGGCCGCAAGCGGGCGGCGAGTGAGCTGCAGGGGCGGCGCGCTGGCTGCAGGGGCGGCTCGCGGGCTGCAAGGGGCAACGAGCAGGCTGTCAGAGGGCGGCTCATGGGCTGCAAGGGGCGGCGAGCAGGCCGCAAGTGGGTGGCGAGCGGGCCGCAAGGGCGGCAAGCAGGCCGCAGGGGCGGCGAGCGGGCCGTAGGCGAGCGGCGAGCGGGCCGTAGGCGAGCGGCAAGCGGGCTGCAGGGGCGGCGAGCAGGCCGCAAGCGGGCGGGGAGCGGGCTGCAAGGGCGGCTGCAAGGGCGGCGAGCGGGCTGCAGGGGCAGCAAGCGGGCTGCAAGCGGGCAGCGAGCGGGCTGCAGGGGCAGCGAGCGGGCTGCAGGGGCGGCGCGCTGGCTGCAGGGGCGGCTCGCGGGCTGCTAAGGGCGGCGCGACGGGCTGCTAAGGGCGGCACAGCGGCCAGCAGGGCAGTGCGCCGTTAGGGCAGAGCGGCAGAGAAGCTAGTGGGGTAGCTCTGTGGTGGGCCCTAGAATAAATTCGGTCCTAGGGAAGGACCTGCTCTGAAACCATGTCTGAACTATGGAACGAGAATGATTGGATTGAACAGAAGTTGGGTACAAGTACTAACCCTAATTGGGTTGTACCCCTTATGGGCTACCCCACTACAGCCTACACAAAGTAAGCACTATAACAGTTTTGACACACCCCCATAGGCAAAGTGGGGGAGAACAAGTGGTCACAAGACCAGTCAAGAAAAGCAAAGCAAGCTCAGGGTGGATCACGAAGTCACCACACATTCCAAGCACAAGCAAATGGCCACAAGGCCAGTTCACATGCAGAGTTATATAAAAGAGAACAAATAGTACAGTGATCATAGCCTTGCAAGAGGAAGCATGCAGGTATATATATAGATCACAGTACAAGCAAAGTCACGCAGTGAGCAAGTGAGGCAAAGTAGGCATAAGGCTCTAACACAGAAGAGAAGCGCTGATGATCACCAGACTGAAGTGCCTGGGTGAATATATTAGCAGTGTTGGCCCGAGTGGCCATGTAAGCAAGACGAACCTGACCACGCTGCTGCAACTCTCGAGCAAGGAAGTAACGCAGAGTGATGTGCTTCGTTCTGTGCTCCTGTCTGTGCTCCTGACACAAGGCAATCATGGCCTTGTTGTCTACGTACAGAACTGGAGGAGAACGAGACCGCTCTCCCAAGTCGGTCAGCAGGTAGGCAAGTCAGCGTAACTCCTGTGCAGCCATGGCCCCTGCACAGATCTCAGCCTCACAACTAGAACTGAGAATAGAAGAAGAGCGGGTAGACCGCCAAGAAACAGAGCCGTAGCCAAGGCTGAAAGTGTAACCCTGTGACGACCGCTGCGTAGCCAAGTCGTCAACCCAAGATGCATCTACGTGTCCAGTGTGGACAACTGGACCCCGTCCTCCACGCACGAGCCCCATGCCCGATCTACTGCACAAGTAGCGCAACACCCTCTACGCGGCCTCCCAGTGCTCTGGTCGGTGTCTCCCAGGCGCGACGTAGCGTGCCAGGATGCTAAGAGGGTAGGCAAGGTCAGGTCGAGTGCAGGTCATCAGGTACATGAGGTAGCCCACAAGCTCTGGATACGGGCCACTCGGCTCTACGGACTCGTCCGAAGGTGGAGCTGAGAGCGAGTGACCGGTAGGCAGAGGAGTGGACCGTGGCGAGGAGAAGTGGAAGCCGAAGCGCTGAAGGACCTGGTGCACCATGTGTGACTGAGTCAGGGTGATGGTGCACCGTGCTCTGTCCTGGGTGATCTGCAAGCCAAGATAGCTGCGCAGCTCACCCAGGTCAGTGCAGGTGTGTCTCTTCTACAGTTCCGACTTCACAAGGGCCAATGCCTCAGTGTCAGCAGTGGCAAAAACCAAGTCGTCGACGTACACGAGGATGTAGAACGGCAACAGTGAAGTTTCGGTGCGCAGAAACAGCGATGGGTCAGCAGTCGAAGGAGCAAGCCCAAGAGCCGCAAGCGTTGTCCTCAGTGTGTTGTGCCACTCACGAGGCGCCTGGCGGAGACCGTAGACTGGCCGCCGGAGGCTCTACTGGGTACCTGCAAGAAACGACCCAGTGAAGCCAGGTGGGCGGCGCAGCCAAATCTCCTCGTGCAGGCTGCCCTGCAAGAAAGCTGTGCTGAAGTCAAGAGAGTGCAGCACGTAGTCACGCTGAGCTGCGATGTGCAGCAGAACCCGAAGGATGGTCATCTTCGGGGTAGGGGAGAAGGTCTGGAAGAAGTCAACTCCTTGTCGTTGACTGAAGCCTTGTGCAACGTAACGAGCCTTGAAGAAAGGCGGAGAAGCAGGCGGCCGCTTCACCCTGAAAATCCACATGCCATCGACTTTGTTTGCCCCAGGAGGGGGAACTGCGTCGACGTACGTGCCTGTGGACTTCCAGGATACCATCTCTGCGTCCATGGCTGTCCGCCACTGAGAGCAGTAGGGACCCGTAATCGCCTCTGCGTAAGAGCGCATGGCCATGAGATGAGGCACAGCAGCTGCAAGACACTCAAAGTCCACCTGCCTGTCCTCAAGGACGTCCGTGCCAAGAGCACACTCACCCCCGACGGATGGAGGACAGTCAGACTCAGACTCAGCAACAAGACTAGCGGCGTAGTCGAGACGACAGGCGGCATCAAAGTCAACAAGCTCAGCAACAAGGGAAGACGCAACAGCGGACTCAAACGAAGGGTCACTGACAACAGTGGCTAGAAGACGTGGGTCAGTAGGACAGGCAACACGAACTAAGTCAGACTTAGGGTCCGGGCCGTCAGCAAGAGAGGACGCAGGAGGAGACAGCAGGGGAAATCATTGAGGAACAGAGGATGGACAAAGTGCCATAACGTGAGTGCCGGGGACAGGAGGAGGACGCGGACGAGGAACACGATGACCAGTGCGAACTGCGCGAACAGGCGAGGGAGGACGAGATTCAGGCTCACGACGCTCTGTAAGAGAGTCTGTCTTCTCAGCGTAAGGAGAAGGACCAGGTAGTGGGGAGTCTAGCTGTAACTGTGGTCGCAACTGGTGAGGCGGTGGACATGGCAAGCTAGGAGTAAGGCCAGTAGAAGTCGGGAGACTAAGAACCCTGCAAAGGACCGAGTCAGGTGGCGGCAGAGACGACGGTGGCGGCGGAACGAAAAACGGTCGTCGCTGCACAGTGCCTCCAGCACCAGTACCGCCAGCTCCAGCACCCCCAGTGCCAGCACCTCCAGCTCCAGGGTCTCCAGCTCTAGCGCCTCTAGCTCCAGGGTCTCCAGCTCCAGTGCCTCCAGCTCCAGCGGCTTCAGCGCTAGTGCCTCCAGCTCCAGGGTCTCCAGCTCCAGTGCCTTGAGCTCCTGCGCCTCTAGCGCCAGCGCCTCCAACTCCAGTGCCTCCAGCGGTAGGGCCTCCAGCTCCAGGGTCTCCAGCTCCAGCTCCTCCAGCTCCAGCGGCTTCAGCGCTAGTGCCTCCAGCTCCAGGGTCTCCAGCTCAAGTGCCTATAGCGCCAGGGTCTCCAGCTCCAGTGCCTCCAACACCACCAGCTCCGGCAGCTCCAGTACCTCTAGTATGAGCACCTCCAAGACCAGCAGCTCCAGCAACTCCGGGACCTCCAGCCCGAGCAGTAACTCCAGCACCTCCAGCTCCAATGCCTCCAGTGGCAGGGCCTCCAGCTCCAGGGTCTCCAGCTCCAGCTCCTCCAGCTACAGCGCCTCCAGCGCTAGTGCCTTCAGCTCCAAGGTCTCCAGCTATAGTGCCTCCGGCTCCAGGGTCTCCAACTCCAGCGCCTCCAACACCACCAGCTCCGGAAGCTCCAGTACCTCTAGTACGAGCACCTCCAGGACCAGTATCTCCAGCACCTCTGGTACCTCTAGCTCCAGCAGTAACTCCCGCACCTCCAGGACTAGTAGCTCTAGCACCTCCAGCTCCAGTGCCTCCAGCGGCAGTGCCTCTAGCTCCTGCATCGGCACTCCTAAGGCGTGTGCGCTGAGAAAACAACTCGCGCAGCTGCTGCGGTGAGAGAGGCTCCCGCCGGTGAGAGAGTCGTGGCGAGGCACCCACAGGACCTCCGGCAGACGCAGTACCCCGAGGCTCAGCACCCCCAAACTCCGCACCCTCAGACTCAGCACCCTCCGGCTCCGCACCCTCAGGCTCAACACCCCCAAGCTCCACACCCTCAGTCTCAGCACCCCCAGACTCCGCACCCTCAGACTCAGCACCCCCGGGCTCCGCACCCTCAGGCTCAGCACCCCCAGGCTCCGCACTCGCAGGCTCAGCACCCCCAGGCTCCGCACTCGCAGGCTCAGCACCCCCAGACGCAGCGAAACAACGAAACGCTGTCTCTAGAATCGCTCAGTAGGTACAGCTGTAAGTCTTCGAAGCACGTATCGAACTGGATCGGACGGCCCTCATGATCGAAGGTGAGAACACTGAGAGAAGCCATACGGTAGCGGGCAGAGTAGGGTGGCGTGCGACCAGCAGGGCAGCACGCAGGCAGGGCGGCGCGCGAGCACTAGGGAAGCGCGCAGGGCAGGGCGAGGCGGCGTACGGCTAGGGAAGAGCGGCGCGCGGCCAGGGCAGGGCAGCGCAAATGGCAGGGCAGGGCGGCGTGCGGGCAGGGCAGGGCGACGCGCAGGCAGAGCAGGGCGGCGCGGCGGCCAGCAGGGCGGTGCGCGGGCAGGGCAGGGTGACGTGGCGGCCAGCAGGGCGACGCGACAGGCAGGGGAGGGTGGCGCGCTACCAGCAGGGCGGCGCGACGGGCTGGGCAGGGCAGCGCGCGGCCAGCAGGGCGGCGCGACAGGCAGGGCAGGGCGGCGCGACGGGCAGGGCAGGGCAGCGCTTTGCCTGCAGGGCGGCGCGACGGGCAGGGCAGGGCAGCGTGCGGCCAGCAGGGTGGCGCGACGGGCAGGGCAGGGCAGCGCGACTAGTGGGGCAGCGCTACGAGCAGGGAATTACGCGGTGGGCCCAAAAAAAAAAAACGGTCCTGGAACAGGACCTGCTCTGAAACCGTGTCAGAATACTGAACGAGAATGGATGAACTAAGATCAAAGTGGTTACAAGTACTAACCCTAGGTGGATTGTACCCCTTATGGGCTACCCCACTACAGCCTACACAATATAAGCATCATAACATTTTGACAAAGATCTCCTTCTAAAAAAATGACATACAAATCGAGAACGCAACCAGGTCAGAAGCGCGTATGTACACAAAAGCTTCTCGCCCTGATTTTAGTTCGACCTGAACCCGTACGCCAAAGGCAGGGCCGGCTCAAACATACTGGCAGCTCAACCTCCTAAGTTCTGGCCCCACACATACTGGCAGCCCTGGTCCTCTCTAGCAATACCACCAATGATAAGATAACCAAAGACACGCAATTCCACATTCTTTCCAGGAGAACTATTTTTATTTCCACGAGCGCAACACTACACGCCTTCCCTTCCGGGGTGGCTCTTCCGAAATCGTGTCAATCGGAAAGCTTGAACTCGCTTTATTTCCCATCACACTCCCAAAACCCGGAAAACATTATCGTAGCCACATCAGCATGGTCTCCAAACGTGCTGCAAGCAATGTCCACTAATCGCAATTGTTCTGAATGCAGTTGTTGTACTTCCCCCCGCAGCTGCCCCTATTGAACTCCTTGCAGCGATCGTAAAGCATCTTGCACAACTCCTTGCAAGTCGGCGGCGGCGGCGGCTTCGTCGGGGGGAACTTGCAGATCTTGAAGCGCTTGTACGCCTTGGCGATGCATCGGTCGGTCTTTTCCTTGCACTCGTCCGTTGCGCAGCTGTGATCCCTCGTGCATTCCTTGCTGCTTTTCTTAAATTCCTCCATGCACGTCGGGCCCGGGGCTTCAACATGAGTCAGGACGTGCCTGCTTTCCCCCACCGCAGAGGCATCCTCTGTGAGAACACAGTACGGGAATTCCAAGGAAATAGGTGTCAGGTGATGAAAAATGTAGAAACATGCTTTGCGTCACGCATTTCAATAAACAATCACGAAATCAGCAGAGAATATAGTCTTTACCAGGATCGAAACTGCTTGGCGTCCTAAACCCTGCATAATTCGGCGCGAGAGGCTTACCAGGCACAGCTGGAGTGGCATCGAACGCAAAAACTGCGTTCTCCTCCGCAGCTGAAGTTATGGCGAGGAGTGCGGACAACAGAACCAACCCGGAGAGGAGCGCGAAAGTCTTCATGGTGGCAGGAAACTGGGGCAATGGCACCGGCAATGGCTGAGTTTAGGACGATAGATGGAAGGCGGCTGGTCAAATGGCGTGACCTCAGAAGAGTTGCTGCTGTTTTGGGAAGAGAGTAGGGGCATATTTATAGTCGTAAGCAGTAAGCAAAGGCTGGATATCCCCACATTTCGTGGAATCGCGTCACGAATCATGGTTGAGATTCGAGAGGAGGAGAATCGCGACGGGAGAGGCTCTCCCGAGGCGCGAAAAATAGTGTTGGCAAGAATTGGTGAAAAAATGGTGACTCGATTGCGACTTCAAGTTGTGCGACGACAGATGCGCCTCAGCTTCTTGATTAGGTTCGCTGTGAAGGGTACAGATATGCACTCTGCCACACAAGACTGCCTCTCAGCCTGCGCCATCAAGAAAAGCATACATGAACTTCTCGAAAATTAGCTGACTTGGTAAGCGTCTCGCATCGCAGTCCAACATTTGCAGCATCAAACTGAACTACCCAAATTTGAAGAACACAAATTTGGTTTCTTTGCTTGCACCCGATTTCCTGCTCGCGCCTGAGAGGTTCAAAACCGAGGCGCTGTTCTTCTGGCCATCGCGGGAGCTTCCTTCCGCATCAAAAGACGGCGGCGGCTCGCCTTTGGCTGAGATGGCGCACTTGCTTCGGCAGACAGCATTTCGAAGAAGCTAGGTTTGTGAAGGGAGCTGGTATACGTCCGAACCGAAGCCTAACGTCCTGGCTTTGGTTGTGCGATATACCCTGTTTCGTTATTTGCGTTTATAGGTACTCTGTAAGGACATGTTCGTATTACATCAGGAGATTAAGCCGTTTCATCGCATCAGGGAAGGTTCCGAAACTTTTATGCATCATCACATGATTTCACACGCCTGATCCTATTCTCCTCGTACACACACACAAAACGTCACAATTTCATGATGCTCCCGACAAACAAAGTTTATTCCCACTCACCCAACTGCCTTATCCCAGCGACCATCACATGCGACTCCGCACAAGCAGGCACTTCCTGCATCATCCATACCCAATTCAGCAATCGTTCTTGCAGCGCTTGTACTTATAGTCGCAGTTTTCGTCGTCATCGTCCTTGCACTGCTTCTTTACGTACTTGCACCAGTCATAACAGCTGTTAGACGACGAAGGCTTCGCGTCGCCGTACTTGCACGCCTTAAATTTCTTGTACGCCTTCGCCTCGCAACTGTCAATCTTCCTCGAGCATGCGGAGCTGTCGTACGACGAGTCGTTATAGTCGCAGCACTTGTGATCCCTCCTGCATTTCGACTGGCTTGTCTTGAATTTTCCCAGGCAAGACGAGTCGTAGTTGTTGTCATGGCTCAAAACCCGCCTGTTCGCCAGAGAAGAGACCCGGTCTGCATGCACAGGCGCGCAATGTTCTCGTCAATTCTGTCAGCAATTCCGAATTGTGGGTCTGTGTTTGCATTGCGCGCAACGAGCTTTTGAGGGACATATTTCCCTGAATGTTCTACTTACCAGGGACGGCGTTAACAGCGAAGAGCAGAACGGAGAGCAGTAAAATCCCGCAGAGGAGGGTGGAAGTCTTCATACTGGCTAGCAGGCGGAAATCCCTCACGCTGAACTGAATGTGATCACGGGTGATCAAATAGTGATTCACTGCTTGTGGTAGAATAAATGATTTGGCGTGGAATATATATTTGCGAATGGTCCTGTTGGGGGCTGAATTTTGTGAGAGGAAATGCAGGAACGCGAGTGCCCGCTCTTCCCTAGCTAGCCGATTTCGACAGTCAGCTTGGGAAGCGGCTCGTTTGGACACTTGGTTCGGTTTCGGCTTGGAAGCCGACATGTTTGCGCTATTGGTTCGAGGAGCATCTTCCTCGGTCTGGCCCCCACTGGGAGATCGCCACGCTGCTCGGCTGGTTGGGAAGGTCTGTGGCGCTGGAGGAACTAGGTCTGGGAAAGTGATCGGTCAGGCTTCATGTGAGCTGGAAGGGGGTCTGAAGGAGTTGTTGGGATTGAAAGAACCAGGGGCAAGATGACAGCTTCAGGTGAATTTGTTGCACTTCCACATGAGAGGGAACCTGACAATCTGTACGATTAGTGTGGTGATGGACACAGCTTGTGTCCAAGAACCCTTGACCCTGCTTGTATAAACAGCAATCTGGCACTTGTTTTTCTCTCTGCCTGAGATTTATGCCTCTGCTTGCACTGTATAACCAGCAATTGGGATTTCTTCCGAAGGTCTGTTGTTGACCCTTATAACATGGTGCCCGCAAATGTTTCTCTGCAAAAACATTGCCAGGGATGCATCCCACTGGTATCGCGCTTTGGTGAACAAGCCTGTGAGCCGAACCTGGAGGTCAGCTCAGACACTTGACGGTACTTGACCGGCGTTCTGTGGTTGGGAGAAGTTTGTGAGGCTAGAGAAGTAACGTACCATACAGCCCAGTTCCAGCCCCAGCTTTTCAACCACGTCATACACCTAATGTACCTGGATGGCCAGTTGCTTGCTTCAATGTACACGGAATAGGATGTCACACGGAAACTAATTGTCAAAGTTTCGTAGTACTTTGTAATACAATTTTTAACCCCTGCACCACATTATGCTCCTTTTATTAAGCACGTAATGCTATCTGCATCTGTTCTACTTTAAAAACATGTATATATTCGTCCTTTTACAGCACAATGTTCTACACCTTTTAAAATTGATCACATTGCTATTTTGCAGCATGGAGAGTTCTCCATAGTAGAGTGAGATGTGTTAGTGTTCTCAACCCGGAGTTTCTTATTGTGACAACAAATTAAGATGCATAGACGTGTTCTGAGACGCTACCTAGACTCCAGCTTTTTGTGGAAATCTTTAAGACTATTTGTAGAAAAATGGCTTGTTGCAACAATAATTTATTTCCTCTTCGATTACAACACATCACTGTCAGAATCTAAAGTCCCACCCCACCTACTAACAACACATAAAAAACTATCAATCCAGAAAATAATTGCCCATCTTCAGCCCCCCGTTGAGAATTTCAACCTTGGTGTAGCCTTGAAACGCGCAAGGGAGCCCACATGCAAGCATTGACTACCACTAGCAAGATAGAGGATGGAGGAAATGCCGATTGCCCAAGTGTGTGGGGAGGGTCTGATTAGGGGCCACCAAGCAGCGCCTGTCCATTCGGGAATGACCAGCGGCATTGTGGCGTTCGTGCGTGCGGCATGGTGCAGGGTCGCGGGGATGAGGCTCGGTGGCGGAAATGCGAAGCCGTGCTCTAATCCCCAATCGAGCGAAAATGCATTTATGGTAGTTGCGCGTGGGTGCGGATGTTTAGCGCAGAAGCACGAGAGCTATGCGTTGTTGGCGTTCGCGAATAGGTCGATGGTGTGTGATCCCCAACGCCTGTCCAATAATCGAAACCAGGGGAGCTTGAGCGAGTAATCATCGTGGTCTTCCAACTTGGACAGTGCATCTGCATGCGCATTGAGGGCCCGTGGAATCCATTCGATGGCCAGCCGGGTTTCGTGCGCCATGCAAATTGCGACGTGTCAAACATTATCATATATGTTATTGCTGTGTAGGCTATAGTGGGTTAGCCTTTAGGAGCTGTACGACGCGGTAGTCGCACGCTACTCCTCCCCTGCCACTGCTGCTATAGGCCGTCTCTCACTGCCCTATCTCTTCCCCGACCTGTCCGCGTTTGCCACTGTAGCTGACCTCATCACCCACCTCCGTACCAGTGACCTCCGCTACCGTGCCGCTCTCCCCCCCGATTTCCTCGCCAAGAACCCCCCCCCCGATGTACCTCACACTGTACCACCTTGTCACCCGCCTCCCTGACTCCCTTCGCTCTGTCAGGGACCAGTTCCTTGCCCTCTCCCCCACTGACCTCACTGTCGATCTCCTCGAGAAGGAACTCCTAGCAGCTGAGAAGAGCATTGTAGCTGTAGGTGCCTCTCGTGGTGACCCCCGCACCCCCTTCTTTGAGGGGTGCTCCCCCTCCCCCCTCCTCCCCTCCATTGCCTCTGCTGCTGCTGTCGGCTACCTCGGAGCTGAGGGAGTCGGGGCCGCGTCTGCTCCTCGTGGGAGACGCAAGGGCGGCAGGGGCAAGGGGGGCAGGGGTGGTGGAGATGGACGAGGGGGCGGCGGCAGTGGAGGTGGTGGGGTGGGCGGGGGTGGGAGTGGCGCGGGTGGTGGGGGGGGCAGTGGCGGCACAGGCGGTGGCGGTGGTGGGGGTGGTGGGGGCGGTGGGGGCGGTGGAGGCGGTGGAGGCAGTGGTGGCGGTGGTGGAGCGGTGCAGTGTGGGGGGTTCGGCGGCGGCCAGAGGCAGCAGCGGCAGACTCCCTCGCCCCAGCAACTCCGTGAGTGGTACTCTCAGCGTGGGGGGTCTGGGGGGGGAGGTACCTGCCCGTACGTCATCCGCACAGGTGACCGCACTGGCCAGACCTGTGGGAGGTTCCACACAGCGCAGCGCTGCTTCTTTCGTCTTGACGACGCCTGGCGTGAGCAGTTTCCTGACGCCACTGAGCTGCCCCGCTGGGCTGATCTGCTTAGGAAGAACATTGATATCTTTGCTCTTGACTTTGATGCTATCCTTGGTGCCATGTATGCATTGACTATTAGTGTTGAGGGTGACTGTTACCTGGGTGTACCGCCAGACCCTGGCATTGGGACCAGTGAGACAGCTCCTCCAGGTGCTAGTGTGTCTGCTGCCCTAGGTCCTGGTGAGGCTGCTGCTCTTGGTACGCGTGCGTCTGCTGCCCTAGGTCCTGGTGAGGCTGATGCTCTTGGTGCTAGTGCGTCTGCTCCCCCCGGTGCTAGTACGTCTGCGCTTGCTGGTACTGCGTCCACTGAGGCACTGCACACCTTCACACTCGACTCGGGTGCTTCCCGCTGCTTCTTCCGTGACCGCACTGCCCTTGAGCAGCTAGCTCGGCCGGTTGCTGTCTCTCTCGCTGACCCCTCTGGGGGCCCGGTCATTGCGACCTCCTCCACTGTCCTTCCTTGTCCTGCGGTCCCGTCCGGCGCCCTGTCGGGTCTTTACCTCCCCTCGTTCTCTACGAACTTGGTGGCGGGCTCTGCTCTTCATGATGGGGGTGTTCACCAGTTCACCCCTGCCTATGAGCGTGTGACCCACTGTATGTGTGCTAGGACAGGTCGCCACCTAGCTACCTTCACTCGGCAGCCGGGGTCGGACCTGTACACACTGACCACTGAGTCCCCTCAGGTAGCTGCGTCTGCGTCTGCGTCAGGTCAGCTGTCGGCCCCCTGCTCGTGTCGCTCCCTGTCACACCAGACAGTTCTCTGGCACCACCGTCTTGGTCACCCGTCAGTGCAGCGCCTTCGTGGCATGCACTCCCGGTACCTTGTCTCTGGTCTTCCCAGGGTTCTCCCTCCCCTCCCGCCCTCGCCTGCTCCTCCCTGTCTTCCCTGCGTCGAGGGACGGCAGCGCGCCGCTCCTCACTCCTCCTCGTTCCCTCCCACAGAGGCTCCTCTGCAGACTCTCCACCTGGACGTGTGGGGCCCAGCCCGCGTCCGTGGACAGGGCCACGAGCGGTACTTCCTGCTGGTTGTCGACGACTACACGCGTTACACCACGGTCTTCCCCTTGCGCACCAAGGGTGAGGTCCCTGATGTTTTGATCCCTTGGATCCGCGCTGCTCGCCTCCAGCTCCGCGACCGGTTCCAGTCGGACTTTCCCGTCCTGCGTCTGCACTCTGACCGAGGTGGTGAGTTCTCCTATGACCTCTTGGCAACCTACTGTGCGGAGCACGGCATCCGCCAGACTTTCACGCTTCCGGCCTCTCCTCAGCAGAATGGGGTTGCTGAGCGCCGCATTGGCTTGGTCATGGAGATCGCTCGTACCTCCTTGATCCATGCGGCTGCCCCCCATTTTCTGTGGCCGTTTGCGGTCCAGTACGCTGCGCATCAGCTCAACCTCTGGCCCCGTGTCTCCGCTCCGGAGACCTCGCCCACACTGCTGTGGACGGGGCAGGTTGGCGATGCGTCGCATTTCCGGGTCTGGGGTGCTCGTGCCTTTGTCCGCGATACCACTACGGACAAGCTCTCCGCCTGCGCTGTGCCTTGTGTCTTCCTTGGCTTTGTCCCCGACGCGCCTGGTTGGCGGTTTTACCACCCCACCTCGCGCCGTGCCTTTGCGTCTCAGGACGTCACCTTTGACGATTCGGTACCCTTCTACCGTCTGTTCCCCTACCGCACTGCTCCTCTCCCCCCCCCCGCCTCTCTTCCTCACCCCAGGTGCCCCTCCGGTAGACCCCCTCCCTCCCCAGGGTCCTGCTCCCTCAGGTGTTTCCCAGGTAGACGCAGTCGAGCCTGTCGAGGTAGCTGTTGACTCTGGTCCTGAGCGGGGTACTGAGCCTGGGGGCACTGAGACTGGGGGTGCTGAGCCTGGGGGTGCTACGACTGGGGGTGCTGAGCCTGGGGGAGCTGCGACTGGGGGTGCTGAGCCTGGGGGTGCTGCGACTGGGGGTACGGAGACTGAGGGTACTGCGACTAGGGGTGCTGCGCCTGGGGGTACTGAGACTGGGGGTGCTGAGCCTCGGGGT
This sequence comes from Closterium sp. Naga37s-1, assembly GCA_947471745.1. Taxonomy (NCBI): domain Eukaryota; kingdom Viridiplantae; phylum Streptophyta; class Zygnematophyceae; order Desmidiales; family Closteriaceae; genus Closterium; species Closterium sp. Naga37s-1. The sequence goes on along the minus strand of CANJKZ010000774.1, from coordinate 4,489,510 downwards.
TCTGAGCCTTGGGGTGGTGACCCTACTGGTGCTCCCTCTTCCCAGCTACTACGTGAGTGGTACGCTCGGCGCTGCAGCCTCCGGAGTGGAGCTCCTCGTTTTGAGTTACCCCCTGCTGGAGCTACTGGAGGTACTACTGGAGCTGCTGGAGGTGCTGCTGGTGCTGCTGGAGGTTCTGGTGCTGCTGGAGGTACTGCTGGTGCTGTTGGAGGTACTGGAGCTCCTTGGAGGTGCTGCTGGTGCTGCTGGAGGTACTGGAGCTGCTGGAGGTGCTGCTGGGGGTACTGGGGCTGCTGTAGCTCCTAGTGGTGCTCCTAGTCCTGGGACTGGTGGTGCTGCTGTCGCTGGTACTACTGGAGGTCCTGGGGTTGGCACTCCTGGAGGTGCTACTGGTGCTGCGGGAGTTGGAGCTGCTGCTGGAGGTTCTGGTACTCTCTGCTGGTTCTGGGGGCGCGTCACGGCCGCGGCCGTACTTCGTTCCGCTTCTTCAGCAGGTTCTTGGTCAGCCGCCTCCTCCTTGTCCTACTCCCTCCTTAGGGTGTCCTTCGCCTGTCCGGTTACAGTCGCAGTTCCAGCCCACCTCACCTCTTCCTGGTCCTTCTCCCTACACTGGTCCGACAGGAGGTCTTACAGAGCGTCGTGAGCCTGAGTCTCGTCCTGTGTCGCCTGAGTCTCGTTCTGCGTCACCTGTTCGTACTGCTCGCCCTAGTCGTCGTGTCCCGCGTCAGCGTCCTCCTGCTGTCCCCTACACTCACCCGATGCTGCTTCGTCTTTCCACTGCTCCACGGCGTGTCCCTCTGCCTTCTCCTCCTGCGTCCTCCCTTCCTGCCCTTGCTGACCCAGAGTCTGACTCTCTTCGTGCTGCTAGTCCTACTGTCGCGCGTCTCCTGTCCACAGTTGTCACTGACCCTTCCTTTGAGTCAGCTGCTGCGTCTGCCTTAGTCACTGAGCTTGTCGACTTTGCTGCTCACTGTAGACTCGACTACGCTGCCAGTCTTGTTGCTGAGTCTGAGTCTGTCTGTCCTCCGTCCGTCGGGGGTGAGTGTGCTCTTGGCACGGACGTCCTTGAGGACAGGCAGGAGGAGTTTGAGTGCTTTGCCGCCGCTGTACCTCATCTCGTGTCCATGCTGATTGCACCTGAGGGAGACCCGGATGCTCCAGACATCCCGACCCCGCGCTCTTACGCTGAGGCGATCGCGGGTGAGTACTCCTCTCAGTGGCAGACAGCCATGGATGCAGAGATAGCATCCTGGAAATCCACTGGCACTTACGTCGACGAGGTTCCCCCTCCTGGGGCGAACATCGTCAGTGGCATGTGGATTTTCAGGGTGAAGCGACCGCCAGGTTCTCCGCCTGTCTTCAAGGCTCGGTACGTCGCTCGAGGCTTCAGTCAGCGAGAGGGAGTAGACTTCTTTCAGACCTTCTCCCCCACCCCGAAGATGACCACTCTTCGGGTGCTACTGCACGTTGCCGCTCAGCGTGACTACGAGCTTCACTCTCTTGACTTCAGCACAGCTTTCTTGCAGGGCAGTCTGCACGAGGAGATCTGGCTGCGCCGCCCACCTGGCTTCACTGGGTCGTTTCCTCCTGGTACCCAGTGGAGCCTCCGGCGGCCGGTCTACGGTCTCCGCCAGGCTCCACGTGAGTGGCACGACACATTGAGGACTACACTTGCGGCTCTTGGGTTCTCGTCTTCTACTGCTGACCCGTCGCTGTTCCTGCGCACCGACACTTCACTGCCGCCGTTCTACATCCTCGTGTACGTCGACGACTTGGTCTTTGCCACTGCTGACACTGAGGCTCTCGCCCACGTGAAGTCGGAGCTGCAGAAGAGACACACGTGCACAGACCTGGGTGAACTGACAAGCTATCTTGGCTTGCGGATCACCCGGGACAGAGCACGCCGCACCATCACACTGACTCAGTCACACATGGTGCAGCAGGTCCTTCAGCGCTTCGGCTTCACCTGGTCCTCAGCACAGGCCACTCCTCTGGCTATAGGTCACTCGCTCTCAGTTCTGCCTTCGGATGAGTCCGTAGAGCCGAGTGGTCCTTACCCAGAGCTAGTTGGTTGCCTCATGTACCTGATGACTTGCACTCGACCTGACCTAGCATACCCTCTTGGCCTTCTGGCCCGCTACGTGGCTCCTGGCAGGCACCGAAAGGTGCACTGGGATGCTGCAAAGAGGGTATTGCGCTACTTGTGCAGTACATCGGGCATGGGGCTCGTGCTTGGAGGGAGGCGCTCAGTTGTTCTCACTGGGTACTCAGACGCTTCTTGGGTTGACGACCAGGCTACTCAGCGGTCGTCATAGGGTTACACCTTCAGCCTTGGCTCTGGTTCAGTTTCTTGGCGTTCTACTCGCTCGTCTTCAGTTCTCAGCTCCAGTTGTGAGGCTGAGATCTACGCCACAGCCATGGCTGCACAGGAGTTACGCTGGCTGACCTACCTTCTGACTGACCTGGAAGAGCTGCCTAGTTCTCCTCCAGTGCTGTACGTCGACAACAAGGCTGCTATTGCCTTGTGTCAGGAGCACAGACTGGAGCACAGAACGAAGCACATCGCTCTCCGTTACTTCCTGGCTCGAGAGCTGCAGCAGCGTGGTCAGCTTTGTCTGCGTTACGTGGCCACTCGGGCCAACACTGCTGATATATTCACCAAGGCACTTCAGCCTGGTGATCATCAGCGCTTCTGCACTATACTGGGGCTTGTGCCCACTGTTCCTCACTTACTGTAGGCTTTGTCTGTACTGTGATCTCTATATATATACACCTGCTTGTTTGTTTTTTGTTAGGTTGAGATCACCTTGCTGTTTGTGTTGTATATATATGCCTCTGCATTTGAACTGGCCCTGTGGCCCTTTGCTTGTGCTCAGACTGTGTGGTGACGTTGTGATCCACCCTGAGCTTGCTTTGCCTTTCTTGACTGGTCTTGTGACCCCTTGCTCTCCCCCACTTTGCCTATGGGGGTGTGTCAAACATTATCATATATGTTATTGCTGTGTAGGCTATAGTGGGTTAGCCTTTAGGGGGTACACAACTCTAGGGTTTCATACTTGTACTCTCATCTTTCATAGTTCAATCACTTCTTCATTCTGACACGACGATGGCCTTGCACAGAAGAGTGAGCTCAGGCTGGCGAGAGCCGCCTTTGCGAAGAATGAAGAAGACGCCTTGGTTGTCCACTCGAATGAGTACGTGGCGGCCTTGGATCTGGTCCGTGAATGTCTGCAGCGCCCATAACACTCCCTCGAGCTCTCGGCGTGTGCTCGATGTGGAGAGAAGTTCTTTTGGCATGGGGCTGCTTCCTTGCAATCTTCCGCCGGGGAAGGATGAAAGGGTTGCACCCCAACTGTGCGCGCTAGCGTCGACGTGAATGACCGTATCCAGACTGTGGGGCATGTGAAACGGGGCCCTGTTAAAACGGTCAAAATGGTCAAGCCAAAATTGTAGCTCGTCGCGAACCTCCGAGGTCAGCGTCACCCGTGCATTCCATGATGGCGCCTCATTAATGAGTGTCAAAAGTTGATGGCTGAAAGAGCGCGCCGTCGCGCCAAGGGCGAGCGCCATGGATGCAAGAATGCTAGTGACTCGGGCGACGAGGCGGATTGAAACTCGCTGGTTGCGCTCGTAAGCGAGAAGCAGCACACGTAGTGCTTGTGTAAGTTGCGCCTTTCTCTCCTGGCCGATAGTGAATCTCCCGGATGCGGTGTCCAGCTCCATTCCGAGGAAGTGCAATCTTTGAGTCGCGGCCAGGTGTGAATTTTTTGCGTTGATGACGAGCCCTGACTCCTTGAGGTCTCGAATGACTGCACCACTTTTCAAACGAGCGTCCTGTTCCGAGTCGCAAAGGAACAATATATCGTCCACATAGGGTATGACCCGAATACCTTGCGCTCGCCATTTTCCGTGCCAACTGCTTGATCAACTGGGTGAACAGGAAGGGCGCTGTAGCGAGGCCAAACGGTAACGACTTGAAAAAATAGTCGGTGCCTTCGAAGTGAAAGCCTAGGAATGACCAGCAAGATGAATGAATATCGATGTGATGATAGCCAGACTTTAAGTCAACCGAGAACATCCAGTCGCCCGGCTTTGCCAGTTCAGCGACGCGAAGAAGACCTTCGTACTTGAATTTGGGGACAATGAGGTATTGATTGACCTTTCGCAGGTCGAGAATGAGGCGGCACTTGTTGCGTTGTTCCGCAACATTGAGTGGGCTGATGCATGTAACGGCCGATGAGCTAGATGCAACTGCTGCTGCTCCCGACGTGAGCAATTCCTGAATTGCCGATCGTGTGAAGTCGGTGTGCTTCAAGACTCTGGCGTGATTTTGATCGCGAAACGGCGGCGGTGAGAATGCCTTCCAAGGAAGCCAATATCCATTAGCAATGACCGACAGGATCAAGGAGCTCTCGCACCACGAAGCCCACCAAGCGAAAGCCTGTCGGAGGCGACGACCCATGATGGTGACGTCGCGATCGGTAACTGCAGTTGCCAACATCTCGTCCTGCTCCCCTGACCATGAAGGCGTGGCGGCTGCCATGGGGTGTTTTGTTTGGGGATAGCAGGGGTACGGGGTCGAACCATGACGTTAAATTACGTGATATGTAACCGCGCGCACGTATGAGCGGATAATTCACTCACAACGACGTGCAACTCGTGGGTCTGACAAGGGTAATGAGATTGCGAGTGAGTGAGGTGCGGCTGAGAATCAGTTGGATTCAATAGGTATCACCCCCCTTTGTAGGTATCAAAGTGAGAACCAGTCAAGTGAGGGTCCATGCGCGTCGTGCGCGCGCTTCTCTTTCTTCTTCTTCCTCTCTCTCTCTCTCTCTCTCTCTCTCTCTCTCTCTCTCTCTCTCTCTCTCTCTCTCTCTCTCTCTCTCTCTCTCTCTCTCTCTCTCTCTCTCTCTCTCTCTCTCTCTCTCTCTCTCTCTCTCTCTCTCTCTCTCTCTCTCTCTCTCTCTCTCTCTCTCTCTCGCAAGGCACGTTAGCCTGATGGCTTGGTAACAAAAGGTACTATTGTCCAACGAGAACTCACTATGCCTTGCCATGCCGAGCATTGTTACTTGCTCTTGCTATTGGGTTGGTCGTTGCCTTCCCATACCCTTCTCCCTCTCTCCCTTTCTTCCTTTTTTTTTTTTTTTTTTTTTTTTTTTTTTTTGGTGACATAACTTGTCATAAGGCTGGATCTCCAAGGCCAACGGCCTGAGCAACATTCCATTATAATTAGAAATACAAGTTCATAGCCACCCGGGCTTTGCGTAAGAACGCACACACACGCATACACACGTACACAAACACCCTAGGGCATTCCATGCCTCTAGCCTTGGGCTAAGCAGCCACTACCAAGGACCCCTGGTCCACGCCCGGCCCAGCCCTCCCCCACCCTCCATCAAAGGCAGCCAAGGTATGAGAACCTTGGGTGCGGGGAGATGGGAGGGCGAGGTTGCTTAGGGCTTCTCTCACACCACCGGTGCGGGCCCATTGCCCCCATGGCCTCCGTGGGGGCATGCGCTAGCCATGTGGCCATTCTTTCCGCATCGGAAACAGGTTCCCTTGAAGCCCCGACAGCCGTTGCCGCTGCCCATGGTCTTTGGCATGAAGTGGGGGGAATCGCGGTGAGACGGACGGCTCCCGCGGGCGAAGCTGGTCTTCATACGCTTGAGGGCTGCCATATCCGCCACTGACATCTTGAAGGAGCGTGAGGTGAGCACCGCCGTAGTCTTAAGGAGTTGGTAGCGCTCAGCCACATCGAATCCGGCATGGTCGGCGACGACCAAGACGTCGAAGCGGCGCTTGATGAGGTCTTGGGCTTGGCCGACGGTTTTAAGAGCACCGGCGGCGTCGCCTCCGCGGATCTTGTGTTCCACATGTGCCAGGTAAGTCTAAAGCGCCTCGAACACCTCCGCCTGGTCACAGACGCCTTTGCGGTTGAAGGCGGCGGCCGCGGTGGAAGGGTGAGGAGAGGGAAGAGGGGGGAGGAGATCGTTAGGCAAGAGGGGCATAGGGTTGTTTGGTTCCTCACCCGCATCGCTCTTAAGTCCCACCCCACCTACTAACAACACATAAAAAACTATCAATCCAGAAAAAATTTGCCCATCTTCAGCCCCCCGTTGAGAATTTCCCCGTCCACCGGAGTGTGGGCGAGGTCTCTGGCTCAAAGATACGGGGCCGGGGGTTGAGCTGATGCACTGCGTATCAGACCGTAAACGGCCACAGAAAATAGGGAGCAGCCGCATGGATCATGGAGGTACGAGCAACCCCCATGATCAAGCCAATGCAACGCTCAGCAATCCCATTTTGCTGAGGAGAGGCCAGAAGCGTGAACGACCGGTGAATGCCTTCGTCTCGACTGAACTCCGCAAGGAGGTCAGAAGAGAACTCACCGCCCCTGCCAGAGTGCAGACACAGGACTGGGAAGTCCTGACTGAACCGCTCGCGCAGCTGGCGATGAGTAGCACGGATCCAGGGGATCAAAACACCGCTGACGTCCGCCTTGCGCCGCAAGGGGAACACAGTGGTGTAACGTGTGTAGTCGTCAACAACCAGGAGAAAGTAGCGCTCCTGGTCCGTTCCACCAACGGGGGCCGTGCCCCAAACGTCCATGTTTAGAGTCTGCAGAGGAGCAGTGGTCGGAGGAAACTCGGAGGAGTGAGGAGCGGCGCGCTGCCGCCCCTCGGCGCAGGGAAGGCACGGCGGGGCAGGCGAGCGCGGGGGGAGGGCAGGGACCTGAGAAGGCCAGAGACAAGGAGACGGGAGTGCATGCTGCGGGGACACGGCAGGGAGGGGTGACCGAGGCGGTGGTGCCAGAGAAGAGTCTGGTGGGAGAGTACCCGACACGAGCAAGACGCTGCAAGCTGACCAGACGCAGACACCTGACTCGACGTAGCCACCTGACCTGCCTCAGCCACCTGTGCAGACGCACTGGTCAGTGTGTACAGACTAGACCCAAGCCGTCGAGTGAACGTAGCAAGGTGACGACCACTCCGGGAGTACGTACAGATCGCCACACGCTGCCCTCCAGGAATAAAGGTATCAACCCAGACATCCTGCATGGCAGCGTTGCTCACCAAGTTCGTCGAGAACGTGGGGAGGTGGAGAGCTGACAGAGAACCAGAGGGGACTGCTGGACACAGGAGGACAGTGGATGCTCGTGCGACTATTGGGCCCCCAGTGGGGTCAGCCAGTGAGACAGGTACCGGTGTAGCAAGTGGTGTGAGTGTGGTATAGCCACGAAAGAAGCAAAGTGATGTGCCTGAGTCAAGTGTGAAAGTGTGCAAGGCCTCAACTGAGGAAGGACCTGTGGCGGGAGATGCACGAGCACCTAAATCTGCAGCAGACTCACTAGCATTTGGAGCGGCAGCAGACTCACTAGCACCTAGTGCAGCAGCAGACTTACTAGCACCTAGTGCGGCAGTAGACTCACTAGTACCTAGTGCGGCAGCAGACTCACTAGCACATAGTCCAGCAGCCTCAACAGAACCAGTGACACATCGCTGAGGAACCGTACCTGCCGGGAGAAGTTCTCCTGCTGACTCTTCTGCCGCCTCTGTGCAGTATGCAGAAAACCGAAGCCTCCACCACCTGGACGGGCTCGCTGAAGATCCCAGGTGGGGTCGTCCGGGAGAGGCAGTGATCGCCGCTGTCCATCCCTAGCCGCCGCAACTGCCGTGATAGTGTCCATGACAGGCAGTGACGGTCAGTAGTAGGTCCAACACCTCCAGCACCAGCAGCACCTCCAGCACTCCGAGTCGCACCTCTAGCACCCCAAGCACCAGCAGCACTCCCAGCACTCCCAGCAGCACCTCCACCAGCAGCAGCAGTAGTAGCAGTAGGGCGGCTCGGTGGGGCTGGTGATCGAGGTAGGGCGGCGCGACTCGGGTTGGCCAGGGCGGCTCGGGTTGGGCGGCTCGGCTCGACCAAGCAGGGCGCGCCGCGGGCTACAAGGCAGGGCGCGCGGTGGACAGGGCAGCAGGGCGCGCGCTGTGCAGGGCAGCAGGGCGCAACGCGCGGGCTGCAGTAGGGCGCGACGCGCTGGCTGCAGCAGGGCGCGACGCGCGGGGCAGCATAGCGCAACGCACTGGCTGCAGCAGGGCGCGACGCGTAGGGCAGCAGAGCGCGACGCGCTGGCTGCAGTAGGGCGTGATGCATTGGCTGCAGCAGGGCGCGACGCGCAGGGCAGCAGGGCGCGACGCGCTGGCTATAGTAGGGCATGACGCGCTGGCTGCAGCAGGGCGCGACGCGCAGGCTGCAGTAGGGCGCGGCGCGCTGGCTGCAGCTGGGTGCGACGCGCAGGGCAGCAGGGCGCGACGTGTGGGCTGCAGCAGGGCGCGACGCGCGGGGCAGCAGAGCGCAACGCGCTGGCTGCAGCAGGGCGCGACGCACTGGCTGCAGCAGGGCGCGACGCACAGGGCAGCAGAGCGCGACGCGCTGGCTGCAGTAGGGCGCGACGCGCTGGCTGCAGCAGGGCGCGACGCGCAGGGCAACAGGGCGCGGCACGCATGGCAGCAGGGCACGACGCGCTGGCTGCAGCAGGGCGCGACGCGCAAGGCAGCAGAGCGGGACTCGCTGGCTGCAGTAGGGCACGACGCGCTGACTGCAACAGGGCGCGACGTGCAGGGCAGCATGGCGCGACGCGCAGGGCAGCAGGGTACGACGTGCGGGCTGCAGCAGGGCGTGACGCGGGGAGCAGCAGAGCGCAACGCGCTGGCAGTAGCAGGGCGCGACGCGCTGGCTGCAGCAGGGCGCGACGCGCAGGGCAGCAGAGCGCGACGCGCTGGCTGCAGCAGGGCGCGACACGCAGGGCAGCAGGGCGCGACGCGCTGGCTGCAGCAGGGCGCGACGCGCAGGGCAGCAGAAAGGGACGCGCTGGCTGCAGTAGGGCACGACGCGTTGACTGCAACAGGGCGCGATGCGCAGGGCAGCAGGGCGCGACGCGTGGGCTGCAGCAGGGCGCGACGTGCGGGGGGCGGGCAGTGCGAGTAGCTGAAGGGCAGCGCAACACTGTGCGAGCAGGGCCGGACAGCGCAAGGGCAGGAATGAGCGGAACTTTCGGTGGGCCCTATAAACCTAACAGGTTTCCTGCTCTGAATACCATGTCAGAATCACTGTGCAGGTTTGAATGAACTATGAATGAGTTGGGTACAAGTACTAACCCTAAAGTCTTGTATGCCTTGTAGGTTAAGCCACTATAGCCTAGAGAGAACGCAAACATATAGTTTGACATAGCCTTGAAACGTGCTCCGAATTTCACTAAACGCAGTTGATCGTAATGCAGGTGTTGTACTTCATCCCGCAGGTGCCCTTGTTTTGCTCCTTGCAGTGATCATAAAGCATCTTGCACAGCTTCTCGCAGGGAGGCGGCGGCGGCTTCGGCATCGGCATCTTGGGGGGAACTTGCAGATCTTGAAGCGCTTGTACTCCTTGCACTCGTCCATCGCGCACATATGATCCCTCATGCATTCCTCGCTGTTTTTTCATACATTCCTCCGTGCACGTCGGGCCCGGGGCTTCAACATGAGTCAAGACGTGCGTACTTTCCCCCACCGCAGAGGCATCTGTTGAAACAAATGAACGAGAATGATGGATTGAACAGAAAGTTGGGTACAAGTACTAACCCTAATTAGGTTGTACCCCTTATGGGCTACCCCACTATAGCCTACACATGCTCAGGGTGGATCACGAAGTCACCACACATTCCGAGCACAAGCAAAAGGCCACAAGGCTAGTTCACATGCCGAGTTATATAAAAGAGAACAACCAGTACAATGATCATACCCTAGCAAGTGTAAGCATGCAGCTAAATATATGGATCACAGTATAAGCAAAGTCACGAAGTGAGCAAGTGAGGCAAAATAGGCACAAGGCCTAAAACATTACAGAAACGCTGATTATCACCAGACTGAAGTGCCTTGGTGAATATATCAGCAGTGTTGGCCCAAGTGGCCACGTAAGCAAGACGAAGTTGACCACGCTGCTGCAACTCTCGAGCAAGGAAGCAACGTAGAGCAATGTGCTTTGTTATGTGCTCCAGTCTATGCTCCTGACACAAGGCAATCATGGCCTTGTTGTCTACGTACAAAACTGGAGAAGAACGAGGCCGCTCTCCCAAGTCGGTCAGCAGGTAGCTGAGCCAGCGTAACTCCTGTGCAGCCATGGCCCCTGCGTAGATCTCAGCCTCACAACTGGAACTGAGAACAGAATACGAGCGGGTAGACCGCCAAGAAACAGAGTCGGAGCCAAGGCTGAAGGTGTAACCCTGTGACGACCGCTGCGTACCCAAGTCGTCAACCCAAGAAGCGTCTGCGCGTGTCCAGTGAGGACAACTGGACCCCGTCCTCTAAGCATGAGCCCCATGCCCGAAGTACTTCACAAGTAGCGCAACACCCTCTTAGCGGCCTCCCAATGCTTTGGTCGGTGTCTCCCAGGCGCAACGTAGCGTGTCAGGATGCTAAGAGGGCAGGCAAGGTCAGGTCGAGTGCAGGTCATCACGTAGATGAGGTAGCCCACAAGCTCTGGATATGGGACACTCGGCTCTACGGACTCGTCCGAAGGTGGAGCTGAGAGCGAGTGACCGGTAGGCAGAGGGGTGGACTGTGGCGAGGAGTACCGGAAGCCGAAGTGCTGAAGGACCTGGTGCACCATGTATGACTGAGTCAGGGTGATGGTGCACCGTGCTCTGTCCCGGGGATCTGCAAGCCATGATAGCTGCGCAGCCCACCCAGGCCAGTGCAGGTGTGTCTTTTCTGCAGCTCCGACTTCACAAGGGCCAGTGCCTCAGTGTCAGCAGTGACAAAGACCAAGTTGTCGATGTACACGAGGACGTAGAACGGCGGCAGCAAAGTGTCGGTGCGTAGAAACAGCGACGGGTCAGTAGTCGAAGGAGCACACCCAAGATCCGCAAGTGTCGTCCTCACTGTGTCGTGCCACTCGCGAGGCGCCTGACGGAGACCGTAGAATGGCCTCCGGAGGCTCCACTGGGTACCTGCAGGAAACAACCCAATGAAGCCAGGTGGGCAGCGTGACCAGATCTCCTCGTGCAGGCTGCCCTGCAAGAAAGCAGTGTTGAAGTCAAGAGAGTGCAGCTCGTAGTCACGCTGAGCGGCGACGTGCAGCAACACACGAAGAGTAGTCATCTTCGGGGTAGGGGAGAAGGTCTGGAAGAACTCAACTCCTTGTCGGTCTGAAGCCTCGTGTAAGGTAACAAACCTTGAAGACAGGCGGAGAACCCGGCGGCCGCTTCACCCTGAAAATCCACATGCCATCGACTATGTTCGCCTCAGAAGGGGGAACTGCGTCAACGTAGGTGCCTGTGGACTTCCAGGATGCCATCTCTACGTCCATGGCTATCTGCCATTGAGAGGAGTAGGGACCCGTAATCGCCTCTGCGTAAGAGCGCGGGGCCGGGATGTGTGGTGCATCCGGGTCTCCCTCAGGTGCAAGCAACATGGCCACGAGATGAGGTACAGCAGATGCAAGACACTCAAATTCCTCCTGCCTGTCCTCAAGAACGATCTTGCCAAGAGCACACTCACCCCCGACGGACGGAGGACAATCAGACTCAGCAGCAAGACTAGCGGCGTAGTCGAGACGAAAGGCGGCAGCAAAGTCAACAAGCTTAGCAAATAGGGCAGACGCATCAATGGACTCAAACGAAGGGTCAGTGACAACAGTGGCTAGAAGACGTGGGACATTAGGACTAGCAGCACGAGCTAAGTCAGACACAGGGTCAGGAACGTGCGGAAAAAAGGACGCAGGAGGAGGCGGCAGGGGATCTCGCAGTGGAACAGAGGAAGGACGAAGTGCAATAATGTGAGTGCCGGGTACAGGAGGAGGATGCGGACGAGGAACACGACGACCAGTGCGAACAGTGCAAACAGGTGAGGCAGGACAAGACTCAGGCTCATGACGCTATGTAAAAGAGTCTGTCTGCTCAGCGTAAGGAGAAGGAGCAGGCAGTGGGGAGTCTGGCTGTAACTGTGGCTGCGACTGGTGAGGCGGTGGACACAGTAAGCTAGGTGGAAGGCCAGTAGAAGACGAGAGACAAAGAACCTGGCGAAGGACCGAGTCAGGTGGCGGCAGAGACGACGGCGGTGGCGGAACGAAAAACGGTCGCCGCTACATAGTGCCTCCAGCACCAGTACTGCCAACTCCAGCACCCCCAGCGCCAGCACCTCCAGCTCCAGGGTCTCCAGCTCCAGTGCCTCCAGCTCCAACGCCTCCAGCTCCAGTGCCTCTAGCTCCAGGGTCTCTAGCTCCAGCTCCTCCAGCTCCAGTGTCTCCAGCTCCAGAGTCTCTAGCTCCAGTGCCTCCAGCTCCAGCTCCTCCACCGTCAGTGCCTCCAGCTCCATCGCCTCCAGCGCCAGGGTCTCCAGCTCCAGCTCCTCCAGCTCCAGCGCCTCCAGCGCAAGTGCCTCCAGCTCCAGGGTCTCCAGCTCCAGCGCCTCCAATACCACCAGCTCCTGCAGCTCCAGTACCTCTAGTACGAGCACCTCCAGGACCTGCAGCTCCAGCACCTCCTGTACCTCCAGCTCTAGTAGTAACTCCAGCACCTCCAAGAAGAGTAGCTCCAGTACCACTAGCTCCAGTGCCTCCAGCGGCAGAGCCTCCAGCTCCTGCAACGCCACTCCAAAGGCGTGTGCGCTGAGAAAAACACTCGCGCAACTGCTGCGGTGAGAGAGGCTCCCGTCGGGGATACAGTCGTGGCGAGGCACCCGCAGGACCTCCAGCAGACGTAGTACCCTGAGGCTCAGCACCCCTAGACTCCGTACCCTCAGACTCAGCACCCCCAAGCTCCGCACCCTTAGGCTCAGTACCCCCAGGCTCCTCAACCCCAGGCTCAGCACCCCCAGACTCTGCACCCTCAGACTCAGCACCCCCAGGCTCCGCACGCGCAGGCTCAGCACCCCCAGACGCATCACCCCCAGTCGCAGCACCTCTAGCAGCACCTGAGTCTACACCGACCTCGACACGCACAGTCCCGGGGAGTGGGTCGACCTGAGACACACTTGAGGGAGCAGGACCTTGAGGGGGGAGGGGGTCTATCGGAGGGGGACCTGGAGCAAAGAAAAGTGGCGGGGGGGGGGGGGGGAGAGGGGCAGTGCGGTAGGGGAAGAGATGGTAAAAGGGAGCTGACTTGTCAAACGTGACGTCCTGAGTGGGGAGGACACGACGCGAGGTGGGGTGGTAAAACTACCAGCCAGGCGAGTCATGGGGAAAGCCAAGGAAGACGCAGGGAATAGCGCGGGGGGAGAGCTTGTCCGCGGAAGTATCGCAAACAAAGGCCCGAGAGCCCCAGACCCGGATCACCTACGCATCGCCAACCTTCCCCGTCCAACGCAGTGTAGGCGAGGTCTCCGGCAAGGAGACACGGGGCCAAAGGTTGAGCTGATGCGCAACGTACTGGACCGCAAACGGCCACAGAAAATGGGGAGCAATCGCATGGATCATGGAGGTACGAGCCACCTCCATGACTAAGCCAATGCGGCACTCAGCAATCCCATTTTGCTGCGGGGCGGCCGGAAGTGTGAACGATTGGAGGATGCCCTCCCCACGACAAAATTCCCGCAAGAGGTCGGAGGAGAACTCACCATCTCTGTCAGAGTGCAGACGCAGGACAGGAAGGTCCTCACGGAACCGCTCGCGGAGCTGGAGATGGACTGCGCGGATCCAAGGCATCAAGACATCAGGGACCTCACCCTTGCTGCGCAAGGGGAAGACTGTGGTGTAACGCTTGTATTCGTCAACGACCAGCAGGAAGTAGTGCTCGTGGTCCTGTCCACTGACGCAGGCTGGGCCCCACACGTCCATGTGGAGAGTCTGCAGGGGAGCTGTCGTCGGGGGAAACGAGGAGTGAGGAGCGGCGCGCTGCCGCCCCTCGGCGCAAGGAAGGCAGGGCGGGGCAGGCGAGGGTGGGAGGGGAGGCAGAGACCTAGGAAGACCAGAAACAAGGAGGCGGGAGTGCATGCCACGAAGGCGTTGCAAGGAGGGGTGAACAAGGTGGTGGTGCCACAGGAGAGTCTGGTGCGACAGGAGGCGACACAAGCAGGGGGCTGCTACTGGACCTGACGCGGATACCTGAGCAAACACAGCTACCTGAGGAGGCTCAGGAGTCAGTGTGTACAGACTCGACCCAGGCCGACGGGTGAACGTGGCCAGGTGACGGCCCGTCCGTGTACACGTGCAGATCGACACACGCTGACCCCCAGGAGTGGTGGTAGTGACCATCGCATCCTGGAGGGCAGCGGTACTCACCAAGTTTGTAGAGAACAAGGGGAGGTGAAGACCTGAGAGTGAGCCGGACGGAACCGCCGGACACGGGAGAACAGTGGAAGAACGGGCAAGAACTGGGCCCACTGAGGGGTCAACCAGTCTGATCGGAACAGGTGCAGGGAGTGGAGTGAGGGTGGTACTGTCGCAAAAGAAACAACGGGAAGCACCTGATTCAAGCGTAAAGGTGTGCTAGGCCTCAGCAGGCGCAGTACTAGGGAGAGCAGACTCACTAGCACCTAGAGCTGCAGCCTCTATACCTGGGTCGGGCAGCACACACAGGTAACAGTCACCCTCAGCACTAACAGACAAGGCATACATGGCAGCAAGGATAGCATCATAGTCAAGAGCAAAGATATCAACTCCAGACCTAAGCAGCTCTGCCCAGCAGGGGCGCTCAGCCTCGTCTCCAAACTCTGCGCGCCAAGCGTCGTCAAGGCAGGAGAAGCAGCGGTGCTCAGTGTGAAGCTTCCCGCATGTCTGACCGGCGCGGTCACTTGTGAGAATGACATATGGGCAACGAACACTACCCCCAGACGCCCCACGCTAAGCAAACCAGTCACGAAGCTGCTGAGGCGTAGGGGTCTCGCTCTTACCCTACTGCTGCTGCCTCTGGCCACCGCCAGAACCTCCCCTCTGAACAGCTCCACCTTGACCGCCACCACTGCTGCCGCCACCACTCCCACTGCTGCCACCACCGCCACCCCCACCCCCACCGCTGCCACCAAAGCCCCGACTCCCGCCACCACTCCCACCGCTGCCACCACCTCCACCACCTCCACCGCCTCCACAGCCTACACCACCACCACCCCCACTACCACCGCCACCACTGTTGCCACCCTTGCCCTTGCCGCTGCGGCGCTTCCCACTAAGAGCAGAAGCAGCCCACACATCCTCAACACCAAGGATGTCAACAGCAGCAGCAGAAGCGTAGGAGGGGGCAAGGGGGGAGGGGGAGCACCCCTCAAAGAATGGTGTGCGAGGAGTGCCACGAGCAGCACCTACAGCGACCACACTAGTCTTAGCTGCAAGGAGGTGCTTCTCGAGCAGGTCGTCAGTGAGGTCGGTGGGGTCAAGAGCGAGAAAGTGGTCTTTGACTGCGCAAAGAGAGTCAGGGAGGCGTGTGACTATGAAGTAGAGAGTGATGTACATCGGGGGGGGGGGGGGGGGGGGGGGGGGGGTCTGTTGAAAACATATTTTATATAAACTGTCCTTTGCATTAACTGTAGTGTAGGTTCATACTTTGTTGGTGGTGCACCCCTATCTCTTGCCTATATGTACTGTTTTTCCTATAGTGCAAACATCCCTTCTCTACTTTTCCTCTCGACATTCACCTTGGCTACGGTTCCTCCTAAGCCTTGGCTCACCTACTATTTTGACAGGGTCCTGTCTAGGAACTTGGCTGGGAGGGCAGAGCGGTAGCGAGCGAGGCTAGTGCGAAGGTGGGTAACGAGGTCCTCGACTGTGGCAAAGGCTGACAGCTCGAGAAACAGGTCGGGCAGTATAAGGTGGCCGAGAGCAGCAATGGCAGGGGAAGAGTAACGAGCGACTACAGCGTCGTACAGGGCCTTAGCAATCTTCTGCTGACCAAAGTGAGCGCGTTCGGCTAACGGCAGATGGTTGCAAACGGCTAAGCGAGCAGCATCGTCACGGGTAAGCCACTGTGAGCGAGTCGCACTGTCAGCTGTGGCGGGAGGGGCGAGAGAGGCTCCAGAGGTGTGGTCAAACAACGAAACACTGTCTCTAGAATCGCTAAGTACATACAGCTGTAAGTTGTCGAGCCACGTATCGAACTGGATCGGATGGCCTTCATGATCGAACGTGAGTACACTGAGAGAAGCCATAGCAAGCAGAGTAGGGTGGCATGCGACTAGCAGAGAAGCACACAGGTATGGTGGCGCGCGAGCACGAGGAAAGTGCACGGGGCAGGGCAGGGCGGCGCACGGCTAGGGCGGCCAGCAGAAAGGGCGGCGAGCGGGCTGCCAGAGGGCGGTGCGCGGGCTGCAAGGGGCGGCGAGCGGACTGCCAGAGGGCAGCAAGCGGGCTGCAAGGGGCGGCGATCGAGCTGCCAGAGGGCAGCGCGCGGGCTGCAAGGGGCGGCGAGTGGGCCGCAAGGGGCGGCGAGTGGGCTGCAAGGGGCGGCGCGCATGCTGCACGGGGCGGCGAGCGGGCTGCAAGGGGCGGCAAGCGGGCTGGAAGGGGCGGCGCGCAGGCTGCAACGGGCCGCGAGCGGGCTGCAAGGGGCGGCGAGCGGGCCACCAGAGAGCGGTCGCGGGCTGCAAGGGGCGGCAAGAGGGCCGCAAGCGGGTGGCGAGCGGGCTGCAGGGGCGGCAAGCGGGCCGCAGGCGAGCAGCGAGCGGGCTGTAGGGGCGGCGAGCGGGCTACAGGGGCGGCACGCTGGCTGCTGGGGTGGCGAGCGTGCTGTAGGGGCGGCGAGCGGGCTGCTAAAGGCGGCGCGCGGGCTGTAAGGGGCGGCGCGACGGGCTAGCAAAGGGCGGCGCACGGGCCAGCAGGGCGGCACGTCAGGTAGGGCAGGGCGGCAAGGCAGCTAGTGGGGCAGCGCTGTGGTGGGCCCTAAAAAAAAGTCGGTACTAAGGAAGGACCTGCTCTGAAACCATGTTGAAACAACTGAACAAGAATGATGGATTGAACAGAATGTTGGGTACAAGTACTAACCCTAATTGGGTTGTACCCCTTATGGGCTACCCCACTATAGCCTACATAGTGTAAGCACCATATAAGTTTGACAGCATCCTCTGTGAGAACACAGTACGGGAATTCCAAGGAAATAGGTGTCAGGTGATGAAAAATGTAGAAACATGCTTTGTGTCACGCATTTCAATAAACAATCACGAAATCAGCAGAGATGGTCTTTACAGGATCGAAACTGCTTGGCGTCCTAAACCCTGTATAATTCGGCACGAGAGGCTTAACAGGCATAGCTGGAGTGGCATCGAACGCAAAAACTGCATTCTCCTCCGCAGCTGAAGTTATGGCGAGGAGTGCGGACAACAGAACCAGCCCAGAGAGGAGCGCGAAAGTCTTCATGGTGGCAGGAAACTGGGGCAATGGCGCCGGCAATGGCTGAGTTTAGGACGATAGATGGAAGGTGGCTGGTCAAATGGCGTGACCTCAGAAGAGTTGCTGCTGTTTTGGGAAGAGATTAGGGGCATATTTATAGTCGTAAGCTGTAAGCAAAGGCTGGACATCCCCACATTTCGTGGAATCGCGTCACGAATCATGGTTGCGATTCGCGAGGAGGAGAATCGCGACGGGAGATGCTCTCCCGAGGCGCGAAAAGTAGTGTTGGCAAGAATTGGTGACTCGATTGCGACTTCAAGTTGTGCGACGACAAATGCGCCTCCACTTCTTGATTAGGTTCGCTGTGACGGGTACAGATATGCACTCTGCTGTCTGAACTATGGAACAAGAATGATTGGATTGAAAAGAAGTTGAGTACAAGTACTAACCCTAATTGGGTTGTACCCCTTTATGGGCTACCCCACTACAGCCTACACAAAGTAAGCACTATAACAGTTTTGACACACCCCCATAGGTAAAGTGGGGGAGAACAAGTGGTCACAAGACCAGTCAAGAAAAGCAAAGCAAGCTCAGGGTGGATCACGAAGTCACCACACATTCCGAGCACAAGCAAATGGCCACAAGGCCAGTTCACATGCAGAGTTATATAAAAGAGAACAAACAGTACAATGATCATAGCCTAGCAAGAGGAAGCATGCAGGTATATATATAGATCACAGTACAAGCAAAGTCATGCAGTGAGCAAGTGAGGCAAAGTAGGCACAAGCCCTAACACAGTACAGAAACGCTGATGATCACCAGACTGAAGTGCCTTAGTGAATATATCAGCAGTGTTGGCCCGAGTGGCCATGTAAGCAAGATGAAGCTGACCACGCCGCTGCAACTCTCGAGCAAGGAAGTAACGCAGAGCAATGTGCTTCATTCTGTGCTCCAGTCTTTGCTCTTGACACAAGGCAATCATGGCCTTGTTGTCTACGTACAAAACTGGAGAAGAACGAGGCCGCTCTCCCAAGTCGGTCAGCAGGTAGGTGAGCCAGCGTAACTCCTGTGCAGCCATGGCCTCTGCGTAGATCTCAGCCTCACAACTGGAACTGAGAAGAGAAGACGACCGGGTAGACCGCCAAGAAATAGAGCCAGAACCAAGGCTGAACTTGTAACCCTGTGACGACCGCTACGTAGCCAAGTCTTCAACCCAAGAAGCGTCTGCGTGTCCAGTGAGGACCACTGGACCCCGTCCTCCAAGCACGAGCCCCATGCCCAAAGTACTGCACAAGTAGCTCAACACCCTCTTAGCGGCCTGCCAGGGCTCTGGTCGGTGTCTCCCGGGCGCAACGTAGCATGCCAGGATGCTAAGAGGGTAGGCAAGGTCAGGTCGAGTGCAGGTCATCAGGTACATGAGGCAGCCCACAAGCTCTGGATACGGGCCACTCGGCTCTACGGACTCGTCCGAAGGTGGAGCTGAGAGCGAGTGACCGGTAGGCAGAGGAGTGGACTGTGGCGAGGAGTACCGGAAGACGAAGCGCTGAAGGACCTGGAGCACCATGTGTGACTGAGTCAGGGTGATGGTGCGCCGTGCTCTGTCCCGGGTGATATGCAAGCCAAGATAGATGCGCAGCTAACCTAGGTAAGTGCAGGTGTGTCTCTTCTGCAGCTCCGACTTCACAAGGGCCAGTGCCTCAGTGTCAGCAGTGGCAAAGACCAAGTTGTCGACATACACGAGGACATAGAACGGCGGCAGCGAAGTGTCAGTGCGTAGAAACAGCGACGGGTCAACAGTCGAAGGAGCAAACCCAAGAGCCGCAAGCAATGTCCTCAGTGTGTCGTGCCACTCGCGAGGTGCCTGGCGGAGACCGTAGAATGGCCGCCGGAGGCTCTACTGGGTACCTGCAGGAAACGACCCATTGAATCCAGGTGGGCGGCGCAGCCAGATCTCCTCGTGCAGGCTGCCCTGCAGGAAAGCTGTGCTAAAGTCAAGAGAGTGCAGCTCGTAGTCACGCTGAACTGCGACGTGCAGCAACACCCGAAGAGTGGTCATCTTTGGGGTAGGGGAGAAGGTCTGGAAGAAGTAAACTCCTTGTCGATGACTGAAGCCTCGTGCAACGTAACGAGCCTTGAAGACAGGCGGAGAACCAGGCGGCCGCTTGACCCTGAAAATCCACATGCCATCGACTATGTTCGCCCTAGAAGGGGGAACTCCGTCGATGTAGGTGCCTGTGGACTTCCGGTATGCCATCTCTGCGTCCATGGCTGTCTCCCACTGAGAGGAGTAGGGACCCGTAATTGCCTCTGTGTAAGAGCGCGGGGTCGGGATGTCTGGTGCATCCGGGTCTCCCTTAGGTGCAATCAGCATGGAAACGAGATGAGGTACAGCACCTGCAAAACACTCAAAGTCCTCCTGCCTGTCCTCAAGGACGTCCATGCCAAGAGCACACTCACCCCCGACGGACGGAGGACAGTCAGACTCAGACTCAGCAACAAGACTAGTGGCATAGTCGAGACGGCATGTGGTAGCAAAGTCAACAAGCTCAGCAACTAGGGCAGACGCAGCAGCAGACTCAAACGAAGGGTCAGTGACAACAGTGGCTAGAAGACGAGTGACAGTGGGACTGACAGCACGAGCTAGGTCAGACTCAGGGTAAGGAAGGGCACGAAGAGAGGACCCAGGAGGAGGCGGCAGGGGAACTCGCAGTGGAACAGAGGAAGGACGAAGTGCCATAACGTGCATGCCGGGGACAGGCGGAGGACGCGGACAAGGAACACGATGACCAGTGCGAACACTGCAAACAAGCGAGGCAGGACGAGACTCAGGCTCATGACGCTCTGTAAAAGAGTCCGTCTGCTCAGCGTAAGGAGAAGGAGCAGGCAATGGGGAGTCTGGCTGTAACTGTGGCTGCGACTTGCAAGGCGGGGGACTCAGTAAGCTAGGAGGAAGGCCAGTAGAAGACGGGAGACAAAGAACCCGGCGAAGGACTGAGTCAGGTGGCGGCAAAGACGACGGTGGCGGCAGAACGAAAAACGGTCGCTGCTACATAGTGCCTCCAGCACCAGTACCTCCAGCTCCAGCACCCCCAGCGCCAGTACCTCCAGCTCCAGCGCCTCCAGCGCCAGTGCCTCCAGCTTCAGCGACTCCAACGTCAGGGTCTCCAGCTCCAGCTCCTCCAGCTCCAGTGCCTCCAACACCACCAGCTTCGGCAGCTCCAGTACCTCTAGTACGAGCACCTCCAGGACCAGCAGCACCAGCACCTCCGGTACCTCCAGCTCCAGCAGGAACTACAGCATCTCCAAGACTAGTAGCTTCAGCACCTCCAGCTCTAGTGCCTCCAGCGGGACTGCCTCCAACTCCGGCAGCTCCACTCATAAGGCGAGTGCGCTGAGCAATCCACTCGCACAGCTGCGGTGCGGAGAGAGGCTCTCGCCGGGGAGACAGTCGTGGCGAGGCACCCGCAGGACCTCCAACAGACGCAGTACCCCTGGGCTCAGCACCCCCAGACTCCACACCCTCACACTCAGCACCCCCAGGCTCCGCACCCCCAGGCTCAGCACCCCTTGGCTCCACACCCTCAGGCTCAGTACCCCCAGACTCTGCACCCCCAAGCTCAACATCCCCAGGCTCCGCACCCTCCGGCTCAGTACCCCCAGGCTCCGCACCCCCAGGCTCAGCACCCCTAGACCCCGCACTCTCAAACTCAGCACCCCCAGGCTCCGCACGCGTAGGCTCAGCACCCCCAGGATCCGCACTCGCAGGCTCAGCACCCCCAGACGCAGTACCTCTAGCAGCACCTGAGTCTACAACGACCTCAACACGCACAGTCCCGGGGAGTGGGTCTACCTGAGACACACCTGAGGGAGCAGGATCCTAAGGGGGGAGGGGGTCTACCGGAGGGGGACCTGGAGCAAGGAAGAGCGACGGGGGTGGGAGAGGGGCAGAGAGGTAGGGGAAGAGACGGTAAAAGGGAACCGACTCGTCAAACATGACAACCTGAGAGGGAAGGACACGGCGAGAGGTGGGGTGGTAAAACTGCCAGCCAGGCGCGTCAGGGGGAAAGCCAATGAAGACGCAGGGAATAGCGCGGGAGGAGAGCTTGTCCGCGGAAGTATCGCAAACAAAGGCACGAGAGCCCCAGACCCGGAACACCGACGCATCGCCAACCTTCCCCGTACAACGCAGTGTTGGCGAAGTCTCCGGCAAGGAGACACGGGGCTAGAGGTTGAGCTGATGCGCAGCGTACCGGACCGCAAACGACCACAGAAAATGGGGAGCAGCCGCATGGATCATGGAGGTACGAGCCACCTCCATGACTAAGCCAATGCGGCGCTCAGCAATCCCATTTTGCTGCAGGGAGGCCAGAAGCGTGAACATCTGGAGGATGCCCTCCCCACGACAAATGTCCTGCAAGAGGTCGGAGGAGAACTCACCACCTCTGACAGAGTGCCGACGCAGGACAAGAAGGTCCTCGCGGAACCGCTCGCGGAGCTGGAGACGGACTGCGCGGATCCAAGGGATCAATACAGCAGGGACCTCACCCTTGCTGCGCAAGGGGAAAACCGTTGTGTAACGCGTGTAGTCGACAACAACCAGCAAGAAGTAGCGCTCGCGGTCCAGACCATTGACGCGAGCTGGGCCCCACACATCCATGTGGAGAGTCTGCACGGGAGCAATCGTCGGGGGAAACGAGGAGGGGTGAGGAGCGGCGAGCTGCCGCCCCTCGACACAAGGAAGGCAGGGCGGGGCAGGCGAGGGCGGGAGGGGAGGCAGAGACCTGGGAAGACCAGAAACAAGGAGACGGGAGTGCATGCCACGAAGGCGTGGCACGGAGGGGTGACCAAGGCGGTGGTGCCAGAGGAGAGTCTGGTACAACAGGAGGCGACACGAGCAGGGGGGTGCTACTGGACCTGACGCGGATACCTGAGCAAACGCAGCTACCTGAGGAGGCTCGGTAGTCAGTGTGTACAGACTCGACCCAGGCCAACGAGTGAAAGTGACCAGGTGACAGCCCGTCCGTGTACACGTGCAGATCGACACACGCTGACCCCCGGGAGTGGTGGTAGTGACCATCGCATCCTGGAGGGCAGCGGTACTCACCAAGTTCGTAGAGAACGAGGGGAGGTGAAGACCTGAGAGTGAACCGGACGGAACCGCCGGACAAGGGAGAACAGTGGAGGAACGGGCAAGAACTGGGCCCCCTGAGGGGTCAGCCAGTCTGACTGGTACAGGTGCAGAGAGAGGAGTGAGGGTGAAACTGTCGCGAAAGAAACAGCGGGAAGCACTTGAGTCAAGCATGAAGGTGTGCAAGGCCTCAGCAGGCGCAGTACCAGGGAGAGCAGACTCACTAGCACCTAGAGCAGCAGCCTCTATACCTGGGTCAGGCGGCACACACAGGTAACAGTCACCCTCAGCACTAACAGACAAGGCATACATGGCAGCAAGGATAGCATCAAGAGCAAAGATGTCAACTCCAGACCTAAGCAGCTCTGCCCAGCGGGGGCGCTTAGCCTCGTCTCCAAACTCTGCGCGCCAAGCATTGTCAAGGCAGGAGAAGTAGCGGTGCTGAGAATGAGGCTTCCCACATGTCTGACCAGCACGGTCACTCGTGCGAATGACATACGGGCAGCGAACACTACCCCCAGACGCCCCACGCTGAGCAAACCATTCACGAAGGTGCTGGGGCGAAGGGGTCTCGCTCCGACGCTGCTGCTGCTGCCTCTGGCCACCGCCAGAACCTCCCCTCTCAACAGCTCCACCATGACTGCCACCACTCTCACTGCCGCCACTACCGCCACTCCCACCGCTGCCACCACCGCCGCCACCAAAGCCCCCACTCCCGCCACCACTCCCACCGCTGCCACCACCTCCGCTACCTCCACCACCTCCACTGCCGCCACCACCACCACCCCCGCTGCCACCGCCACCACTCGTGCCACCCTTGCCCTTGCCGCTGCGGCGCTTCCCACTAATAGCAGAAGCAGTCTCGACATCCTCAGCACCAAGGATGTCAACAGCAGCAGCAGAAGCGTAGGAGGGGGCAAGGGGGGAGGGGGAACACCCCTCAAAGAAGGGCGTGCGAGGAGTGCCACGAACGGCACCTACAGCGACTACGCTAGTCTCAGCTGCAAGGAGGTGCTGCTCGAGCAGGTCAACAGTGAGGTCAGTGGGGTCAAGTGCGAGAAAGTGGTCCCTGACAGCGCAAAGAGAGTCAAGGAGGCGGGTGACTATGAAGTAGAGAGTGATGTACATCGGGGGCCGGTTCCTGTCAAGGAACTCTGCTGGGAGAGCAGCGCGGTAGCGAGCGTCGCTAGTGCGGATTTGGGTAACGAGGTCCTCGACTGTGGCAAAGGCGGACAGCTCGGGAAAAAGGTAGGGCAGTATAAGGCGGCCTAGAGCAGCAGTGGCAGGGGAGGAGTAACGAGCGACTACAGCGTCGTACAGGGCCTTAGCAGTCTTGTGCTGGCCAAAGTGAGCGCGTTCGGCTAACGGCAGGTGGTTGCGAATGGCTAAGCGAGCAATAGCGTCATGCATAAGCCACTGTGAGCGAGTCGCACTGTCAGCTGCGGCGGGAGGGGCGAGAGAGGTTCCAGAGGTGTGGTCAAACAACGAAACGCTGTCTCTAGAATCACTTAGTATGTATAGCTGTAAGTCATCAAGCCACGGATCAAACTGGATCGGACGGCCCTCATGATCGAAGGTGAGTACACTGAGAGAAGCCATAGCGAGCAGAGCAGGGTGGCGCGCTACCAGGAGGACAGCACGCAGGCAGGGTGGCGCGCGAGCACTAGGGAAGCGTGCAGGGCAGGGCAGGGCGGGCAGCAGCCGGGTGGCACAAGCAGCAGGGCGGACAGCAGCCGGGCGAGCACGCGGGCTGCTAAGGGGCGGCGGGCAGGCTGCAAAAGGGCAGCGAGCGGGCTGCCAGAGGGCGGCGTGAGGGCTGCAAAGAGGCGGCGAGCGGGCTGCCAGAGGGCTGCGAGCGGGCTGCAAAGGGGCAGCAAGCGAACTGCCTGCGGGCGGCGCGCGGGCTGCAAGGGGCGGCAAGCGGGCCGCAAGGGGCGGCTAGCGGGCTGCAAGGGGCGGCGCGCAGGCTGCAAGAGGGCAGCTCGTGGGCTGCAAGGGGTGGCGAGCGGGCCGCAAGCGAGCGGCGAGCGAGCTGCAGGGGTGGCGAGCGGGCCGCAAGCGGGCGGCGAGTGAGCTGCAGGGGCGGCGCGCTGGCTGCAGGGGCGGCTCGCGGGCTGCAAGGGGCAACGAGCAGGCTGTCAGAGGGCGGCTCGTGGGCTGCAAGGGGCGGCGAGCAGGCCGCAAGTGGGTGGCGAGCGGGCCGCAAGGGCGGCAAGCAGGCCGCAGGGGCGGCGAGCGGGCCGTAGGCGAGCGGCGAGCGGGCCGTAGGCGAGCGGCAAGCGGGCTGCAGGGGCGGCGAGCAGGCCGCAAGCGGGCGGGGAGCGGGCTGCAAGGGCGGCGAGCGGACTGCAAGGGCGGCGAGCGGGCTGCAGGGGCAGCAAGCGGGCTGCAAGCGGGCAGCGAGCGGGCTGCAGGGGCAGCGAGCGGGCTGCAGGGGCGGCGCGCTGGCTGCAGGGGCGGCTCGCGGGCTGCTAAGGGCGGCGCGACGGGCTGCTAAGGGCGGCACAGCGGCCAGCAGGGCGGTGCGCCGTTAGGGCAGAGCGGCAGAGAAGCTAGTGGGGTAGCTCTGTGGTGGGCCCTAGAATAAATTCGGTCCTAGGGAAGGACCTGCTCTGAAACCATGTCTGAACTATGGAACGAGAATGATTGGATTGAACAGAAGTTGGGTACAAGTACTAACCCTAATTGGGTTGTACCCCTTATGGGCTACCCCATTACAGCCTACACAAAGTAAGCACTATAACAGTTTTGACACACCCCCATAGGCAAAGTGGGGGAGAACAAGTGGTCACAAGACCAGTCAAGAAAAGCAAAGCAAGCTCAGGGTGGATCACGAAGTCACCACACATTCCAAGCACAAGCAAATGGCCACAAGGCCAGTTCACATGCAGAGTTATATAAAAGAGAACAAATAGTACAGTGATCATAGCCTTGCAAGAGGAAGCATGCAGGTATATATATAGATCACAGTACAAGCAAAGTCACGCAGTGAGCAAGTGAGGCAAAGTAGGCATAAGGCTCTAACACAGAAGAGAAGCGCTGATGATCACCAGACTGAAGTGCCTGGGTGAATATATTAGCAGTGTTGGCCCGAGTGGCCATGTAAGCAAGACGAACCTGACCACGCTGCTGCAACTCTCGAGCAAGGAAGTAACGCAGAGTGATGTGCTTCGTTCTGTGCTCCTGTCTGTGCTCCTGACACAAGGCAATCATGGCCTTGTTGTCTACGTACAGAACTGGAGGAGAACGAGACCGCTCTCCCAAGTCGGTCAGCAGGTAGGCAAGTCAGCGTAACTCCTGTGCAGCCATGGCCCCTGCACAGATCTCAGCCTCACAACTAGAACTGAGAATAGAAGAAGAGCGGGTAGACCGCCAAGAAACAGAGCCGTAGCCAAGGCTGAAAGTGTAACCCTGTGACGACCGCTGCGTAGCCAAGTCGTCAACCCAAGATGCGTCTACGTGTCCAGTGTGGACAACTGGACCCCGTCCTCCACGCACGAGCCCCATGCCCGATCTACTGCACAAGTAGCGCAACACCCTCTACGCGGCCTCCCAGTGCTCTGGTCGGTGTCTCCCAGGCGCGACGTAGCGTGCCAGGATGCTAAGAGGGTAGGCAAGGTCAGGTCGAGTGCAGGTCATCAGGTACATGAGGTAGCCCACAAGCTCTGGATACGGGCCACTCGGCTCTACGGACTCGTCCGAAGGTGGAGCTGAGAGCGAGTGACCGGTAGGCAGAGGAGTGGACCGTGGCGAGGAGAAGTGGAAGCCGAAGCGCTGAAGGACCTGGTGCACCATGTGTGACTGAGTCAGGGTGATGGTGCACCGTGCTCTGTCCTGGGTGATCTGCAAGCCAAGATAGCTGCGCAGCTCACCCAGGTCAGTGCAGGTGTGTCTCTTCTACAGTTCCGACTTCACAAGGGCCAAT
The DNA here is from genome assembly GCA_947471745.1 of Closterium sp. Naga37s-1. Lineage (NCBI taxonomy): Eukaryota > Viridiplantae > Streptophyta > Zygnematophyceae > Desmidiales > Closteriaceae > Closterium > Closterium sp. Naga37s-1. The sequence continues at coordinate 4,463,165 of CANJKZ010000774.1, read as the reverse complement.
GCCTCAGTGTCAGCAGTGGCAAAAACCAAGTCGTCGACGTACACGAGGATGTAGAACGGCAACAGTGAAGTTTCGGTGCGCAGAAACAGCGATGGGTCAGCAGTCGAAGGAGCAAACCCAAGAGCCGCAAGCGTTGTCCTCAGTGTGTTGTGCCACTCACGAGGCGCCTGGCGGAGACCGTAGACTGGCCGCCGGAGGCTCTACTGGGTACCTGCAAGAAACGACCCAGTGAAGCCAGGTGGGCGGCGCAGCCAAATCTCCTCATGCAGGCTGCCCTGCAAGAAAGCTGTGCTGAAGTCAAGAGAGTGCAGCACGTAGTCACGCTGAGCTGCGATGTGCAGCAGAACCCGAAGGATGGTCATCTTCGGGGTAGGGGAGAAGGTCTGGAAGAAGTCAACTCCTTGTCGTTGACTGAAGCCTTGTGCAACGTAACGAGCCTTGAAGAAAGGCGGAGAAGCAGGCGGCCGCTTCACCCTGAAAATCCACATGCCATCGACTTTGTTTGCCCCAGGAGGGGGAACTGCGTCGACGTACGTGCCTGTGGACTTCCAGGATACCATCTCTGCGTCCATGGCTGTCCGCCACTAAGAGCAGTAGGGACCCGTAATCGCCTCTGCGTAAGAGCGCATGGCCATGAGATGAGGCACAGCAGCTGCAAGACACTCAAAGTCCACCTGCCTGTCCTCAAGGACGTCCGTGCCAAGAGCACACTCACCCCCGACGGATGGAGGACAGTCAGACTCAGACTCAGCAACAAGACTAGCGGCGTAGTCGAGACGACAGGCGGCATCAAAGTCAACAAGCTCAGCAACAAGGGAAGACGCAACAGCGGACTCAAACGAAGGGTCACTGACAACAGTGGCTAGAAGACGTGGGTCAGTAGGACAGGCAACACGAACTAAGTCAGACTTAGGGTCCGGGCCGTCAGCAAGAGAGGACGCAGGAGGAGACAGCAGGGGAAATCATTGAGGAACAGAGGATGGACAAAGTGCCATAACGTGAGTGCCGGGGACAGGAGGAGGACGCGGACGAGGAACACGATGACCAGTGCGAACTGCGCGAACAGGCGAGGGAGGACGAGATTCAGGCTCACGACGCTCTGTAAGAGAGTCTGTCTTCTCAGCGTAAGGAGAAGGACCAGGTAGTGGGGAGTCTAGCTGTAACTGTGGTCGCAACTGGTGAGGCGGTGGACATGGCAAGCTAGGAGTAAGGCCAGTAGAAGTCGGGAGACTAAGAACCCTGCAAAGGACCGAGACAGGTGGCGGCAGAGACGACGGTGGTGGCGGAACGAAAAACGGTCGTCGCTGCACAGTGCCTCCAGCACCAGTACCGCCAGCTCCAGCACCCCCAGTGCCAGCACCTCCAGCTCCAGGGTCTCCAGCTCTAGCGCCTCTAGCTCCAGGGTCTCCAGCTCCAGTGCCTCCAGCTCCAGCGGCTTCAGCGCTAGTGCCTCCAGCTCCAGGGTCTCCAGCTCCAGTGCCTTGAGCTCCTGCGCCTCTAGCACCAGCGCCTCCAACTCCAGTGCCTCCAGCGGTAGGGCCTCCAGCTCCAGGGTCTCCAGCTCCAGCTCCTCCAGCTCCAGCGGCTTCAGCGCTAGTGCCTCCAGCTCCAGGGTCTCCAGCTCAAGTGCCTATATCGCCAGGGTCTCCAGCTCCAGTGCCTCCAACACCACCAGCTCCGGCAGCTCCAGTACCTCTAGTATGAGCACCTCCAAGACCAGCAGCTCCAGCAACTCCGGGACCTCCAGCCCGAGCAGTAACTCCAGCACCTCCAGCTCCAATGCCTCCAGTGGCAGGGCCTCCAGCTCCAGGGTCTCCAGCTCCAGCTCCTCCAGCTACAGCGCCTCCAGCGCCAGTGCCTTCAGCTCCAAGGTCTCCAGCTATAGTGCCTCCGGCTCCAGGGTCTCCAACTCCAGCGCCTCCAACACCACCAGCTCCGGAAGCTCCAGTACCTCTAGTACGAGCACCTCCAGGACTAGTATCTCCAGCACCTCTGGTACCTCTAGCTCCAGCAGTAACTCCCGCACCTCCAGGACTAGTAGCTCTAGCACCTCCAGCTCCAGTGCCTCCAGCGGCAGTGCCTCTAGCTCCTGCATCGGCACTCCTAAGGCGTGTGCGCTGAGAAAACAACTCGCGCAGCTGCTGCGGTGAGAGAGGCTCCCGCCGGTGAGAGAGTCGTGGCGAGGCACCCACAGGACCTCCGGCAGACGCAGTACCCCGAGGCTCAGCACCCCCAAACTCCGCACCCTCAGACTCAGCACCCTCCGGCTCCGCACCCTCAGGCTCAACACCCCCAAGCTCCACACCCTCAGGCTCAGCACCCCCAGACTCCGCACCCTCAGACTCAGCACCCCCGGGCTCCGCACCCTCAGGCTCAGCACCCCCAGGCTCCGCACTCGCAGGCTCAGCACCCCCAGGCTCCGCACTCGCAGGCTCAGCACCCCCAGACGCAGCGAAACAACGAAACGCTGTCTCTAGAATCGCTCAGTAGGTACAGCTGTAAGTCTTCGAAGCACGTATCGAACTGGATCGGACGGCCCTCATGATCGAAGGTGAGAACACTGAGAGAAGCCATACGGTAGCGGGCAGAGTAGGGTGGCGTGCGACCAGCAGGGCAGCACGCAGGCAGGGCGGCGCGCGAGCACTAGGGAAGCGCGCAGGGCAGGGCGAGGCGGCGTACGGCTAGGGAAGAGCGGCGCGCGGCCAGGGCAGGGCAGCGCAAATGGCAGGGCAGGGCGGCGTGCGGGCAGGGCAGGGCGACGCGCAGGCAGAGCAGGGTGGCACGGCGGCCAGCAGGGCGGCGCGCGGGCAGGGCAGGGTGACGTGGCGGCCAGCAGGGCGACGCGACAGGCAGGGGAGGGTGGCGCGCTACCAGCAGGGCGGCGCGACGGGCTGGGCAGGGCAGCGCGCGGCCAGCAGGGCGGCGCGACAGGCAGGGCAGGGCGGCGCGACGGGCAGGGCAGGGCAGCGCTTTGCCTGCAGGGCGGCGCGACGGGCAGGGCAGGGCAGCGTGCGGCCAGCAGGGTGGCGCGACGGGCAGGGCAGGGCAGCGCGACTAGTGGGGCAGCGCTACGAGCAGGGAATTACGCGGTGGGCCCAAAAAAAAAAAACGGTCCTGGAACAGGACCTGCTCTGAAACCGTGTCAGAATACTGAACGAGAATGGATGAACTAAGATCAAAGTGGTTACAAGTACTAACCCTAGGTGGATTGTACCCCTTATGGGCTACCCCACTACAGCCTACACAATATAAGCATCATAACATTTTGACAAAGATCTCCTTCTAAAAAAATGACATACAAATCGAGAACGCAACCAGGTCAGAAGCGCGTATGTACACAAAAGCTTCTCGCCCTGATTTTAGTTCGACCTGAACCCGTACGCCAAAGTCAGGGCCGGCTCAAACATACTGGCAGCTCAACCTCCTAAGTTCTGGCCCCACACATACTGGCAGCCCTGGTCCTCTCTAGCAATACCACCAATGATAAGATAACCAAAGACACGCAATTCCACATTCTTTCCAGGAGAACTATTTTTATTTCCACGAGCGCAACACTACACGCCTTCCCTTCCGGGGTGGCTCTTCCGAAATCGTGTCAATCGGAAAGCTTGAACTCGCTTTATTTCCCATCACACTCCCAAAACCCGGAAAACATTATCGTAGCCACATCAGCATGGTCTCCAAACGTGCTGCAAGCAATGTCCACTAATCGCAATTGTTCTGAATGCAGTTGTTGTACTTCCCCCCGCAGCTGCCCCTATTGAACTCCTTGCAGCGATCGTAAAGCATCTTGCACAACTCCTTGCAAGTCGGCGGCGGCGGCGGCTTCGTCGGGGGGAACTTGCAGATCTTGAAGCGCTTGTACGCCTTGGCGATGCATCGGTCGGTCTTTTCCTTGCACTCGTCCGTTGCGCAGCTGTGATCCCTCGTGCATTCCTTGCTGCTTTTCTTAAATTCCTCCATGCACGTCGGGCCCGGGGCTTCAACATGAGTCAGGACGTGCCTGCTTTCCCCCACCGCAGAGGCATCCTCTGTGAGAACACAGTACGGGAATTCCAAGGAAATAGGTGTCAGGTGATGAAAAATGTAGAAACATGCTTTGCGTCACGCATTTCAATAAACAATCACGAAATCAGCAGAGAATATAGTCTTTACCAGGATCGAAACTGCTTGGCGTCCTAAACCCTGCATAATTCGGCGCGAGAGGCTTACCAGGCACAGCTGGAGTGGCATCGAACGCAAAAACTGCGTTCTCCTCCGCAGCTGAAGTTATGGCGAGGAGTGCGGACAACAGAACCAACCCGGAGAGGAGCGCGAAAGTCTTCATGGTGGCAGGAAACTGGGGCAATGGCACCGGCAATGGCTGAGTTTAGGACGATAGATGGAAGGCGGCTGGTCAAATGGCGTGACCTCAGAAGAGTTGCTGCTGTTTTGGGAAGAGAGTAGGGGCATATTTATAGTCGTAAGCAGTAAGCAAAGGCTGGATATCCCCACATTTCGTGGAATCGCGTCACGAATCATGGTTGAGATTCGAGAGGAGGAGAATCGCGACGGGAGAGGCTCTCCCGAGGCGCGAAAAATAGTGTTGGCAAGAATTGGTGAAAAAATGGTGACTCGATTGCGACTTCAAGTTGTGCGACGACAGATGCGCCTCAGCTTCTTGATTAGGTTCGCTGTGAAGGGTACAGATATGCACTCTGCCACACAAGACTGCCTCTCAGCCTGCGCCATCAAGAAAAGCATACATGAACTTCTCGAAAATTAGCTGACTTGGTAAGCGTCTCGCATCGCAGTCCAACATTTGCAGCATCAAACTGAACTACCCAAATTTGAAGAACACAAATTTGGTTTCTTTGCTTGCACCCGATTTCCTGCTCGCGCCTGAGAGGTTCAAAACCGAGGCGCTGTTCTTCTGGCCATCGCGGGAGCTTCCTTCCGCATCAAAAGACGGCGGCGGCTCGCCTTTGGCTGAGATGGCGCACTTGCTTCGGCAGACAGCATTTCGAAGAAGCTAGGTTTGTGAAGGGAGCTGGTATACGTCCGAACCGAAGCCTAACGTCCTGGCTTTGGTTGTGCGATATACCCTGTTTCGTTATTTGCGTTTATAGGTACTCTGTAAGGACATGTTCGTATTACATCAGGAGATTAAGCCGTTTCATCACATCAGGGAAGGTTCCGAAACTTTTATGCATCATCACATGATTTCACACGCCTGATCCTATTCTCCTCGTACACACACACAAAACGTCACAATTTCATGATGCTCCCGACAAACAAAGTTTATTCCCACTCACCCAACTGCCTTATCCCAGCGACCATCACATGCGACTCCGCACAAGCAGGCACTTCCTGCATCATCCATACCCAATTCAGCAATCGTTCTTGCAGCGCTTGTACTTATAGTCGCAGTTTTCGTCGTCATCGTCCTTGCACTGCTTCTTTACGTACTTGCACCAGTCATAACAGCTGTTAGACGACGAAGGCTTCGCGTCGCCGTACTTGCACGCCTTAAATTTCTTGTACGCCTTCGCCTCGCAACTGTCAATCTTCCTCGAGCATGCGGAGCTGTCGTACGACGAGTCGTTATAGTCGCAGCACTTGTGACCCCTCCTGCATTTCGACTGGCTTGTCTTGAATTTTCCCAGGCAAGACGAGTCGTAGTTGTTGTCATGGCTCAAAACCCGCCTGTTCGCCAGAGAAGAGACCCGGTCTGCATGCACAGGCGCGCAATGTTCTCGTCAATTCTGTCAGCAATTCCGAATTGTGGGTCTGTGTTTGCATTGCGCGCAACGAGCTTTTGAGGGACATATTTCCCTGAATGTTCTACTTACCAGGGACGGCGTTAACAGCGAAGAGCAGAACGGAGAGCAGTAAAATCCCGCAGAGGAGGGTGGAAGTCTTCATACTGGCTAGCAGGCGGAAATCCCTCACGCTGAACTGAATGTGATCACGGGTGATCAAATAGTGATTCACTGCTTGTGGTAGAATAAATGATTTGGCGTGGAATATATATTTGCGAATGGTCCTGTTGGGGGCTGAATTTTGTGAGAGGAAATGCAGGAACGCGAGTGCCCGCTCTTCCCTAGCTAGCCGATTTCGACAGTCAGCTTGGAAGCGGCTCGTTTGGACACTTGGTTCGGTTTCGGCTTGGAAGCCGACATGTTTGCGCTATTGGTTCGAGGAGCATCTTCCTCGGTCTGGCCCCCACTGGGAGATCGCCACGCTGCTCGGCTGGTTGGGAAGGTCTGTGGCGCTGGAGGAACTAGGTCTGGGAAAGTGATCGGTCAGGCTTCATGTGAGCTGGAAGGGGGTCTGAAGGAGTTGTTGGGATTGAAAGAACCAGGGGCAAGATGACAGCTTCAGGTGAATTTGTTGCACTTCCACATGAGAGGGAACCTGACAATCTGTACGATTAGTGTGGTGATGGACACAGCTTGTGTCCAAGAACCCTTGACCCTGCTTGTATAAACAGCAATCTGGCACTTGTTTTTCTCTCTGCCTGAGATTTATGCCTCTGCTTGCACTGTATAACCAGCAATTGGGATTTCTTCCGAAGGTCTGTTGTTGACCCTTATAACATGGTGCCCGCAAATGTTTCTCTGCAAAAACATTGCCAGGGATGCATCCCACTGGTATCGCGCTTTGGTGAACAAGCCTGTGAGCCGAACCTGGAGGTCAGCTCAGACACTTGACGGTACTTGACCGGCGTTCTGTGGTTGGGAGAAGTTTGTGAGGCTAGAGAAGTAACGTACCATACAGCCCAGTTCCAGCCCCAGCTTTTCAACCACGTCATACACCTAATGTACCTGGATGGCCAGTTGCTTGCTTCAATGTACACGGAATAGGATGTCACACGGAAACTAATTGTCAAAGTTTCGTAGTACTTTGTAATACAATTTTTAACCCCTGCACCACATTATGCTCCTTTTATTAAGCACGTAATGCTATCTGCATCTGTTCTACTTTAAAAACATGTATATATTCGTCCTTTTACAGCACAATGTTCTACACCTTTTAAAATTGATCACATTGCTATTTTGCAGCATGGAGAGTTCTCCATAGTAGAGTGAGATGTGTTAGTGTTCTCAACCCGGAGTTTCTTATTGTGACAACAAATTAAGATGCATAGACGTGTTCTGAGATGCTACCTAGACTCCAGCTTTTTGTGGAAATCTTTAAGACTATTTGTAGAAAAATGGTTTGTTGCAACAATATTTTATTTCCTCTTCGATTACAACACAACACTGTCAGCATCTAAAGTCCCACCCCACCAACTAAGAACACATAAAAAACTATCAATCCAGAAAAAAATTGCCCATCTTCAGCCCCTTGTTGAGAATTTCCCCGTCCACCGGAGTGTGGGCGAGGTCTCTGGCTCAGAGATACGGGACCAGAGGTTGAGCATATGCACTGCGTATTGTAGTCCAAGCTCTAGACTTGGAGGAGAACGAGGCCGCTCCCCCAAGTCGGACAGCAGGTAGGTCAGCCTGCGTAGCTCATGTGCAGCCATGGCCCCAGCGTAGATCTCGGCCTTACAGTTGGAACCAAGAGCAGAAGAAGAACGAGTGGACCTCCACGAGACAGAACCAGAGCAAAGACTGAAGGTGTAACCCTGTGACGAACGCTGAGTCACCTGGTCGTCGGCCCAAGAAGCGTCGGAGTTTCCTGTGAGTACCATTGAACCCTGTCCTCCAAGCACGAGCCCCATGCCCTATGTACTGCACAAGTAACGAAGTACCCTCTTCGCAGCATCACAGTGCACCTTTCGGTGTCTACCGGGAGCCACGTAGCGAGCCAGGAGGCTGAGAGGGTACGCGAGGTCAGGTCGTGTGCGCGTCATCAGGTAAATGAGGCAACCCACAAGCTCTGGGTATAGACCACTCGGCTCTACAGACTCATCCGAAGGTGGAGCTGAGAGAGAGTGGCCGGTAGACAGAGGAGTGGGCTGTGGCGAGGAGAACTGGAAGCCGAAGCGTTGAAGGACCTGGTGCACCATGGTGCACCATATGTGACTGAGTCAAGGTGATGGTGCGCCATGCTCTGTCCCGGGTGATCTACAAGCAAAGATAGCTACACAGCTCACCCAGGCCAGTGCAAGTGTGTCTCTCCTACAGCTGCGCCTTCACTAGGGCCAGCGCCTCACTGTCAGTTATAGCAAAAACCAAGTCGTCGACGTACACGAGAAGGTAGAACGGCGGCAGGGTAGTGTCAATGCGTAGAAACAGTGACGGGTCAGCGGAGGAAGGAGCAATCCCAAGAGCCGCAAGTGTAGTCCTCAGTGTGTCGTGCCACTCTCGGGGTGCCTGGCGGAGACTATAGACTGGCCGCCGGTGGCTCTACTGGGTACCTGCAGGAAATGACCCAGTGAAGCTAGGTGGGCGTTGCAGCCAGATCTGCTCGTGAAGGCTGCCCTACAAGAAAGCTGTGGAGAAGTCGAGGGAGTGCGGCTCGTAGTCACGCTGTGCTGAAACGTGCAGCAGCACCCAAAGAGTAGTCATCTTCGGGGTGGGGGAGAAGGTATGTAAGAAGTCGACCCCTTGTCACTGACTAAAGCCTCGAGCAACGTAACGCGCCTTGAAGTCAGGCGGAGAACCCAGTGGCCGTTTCATTCTAAAAATCCACATGCCATCGACTATGTTCGCCCTAGGAGGAGGAACCTCGTCGACGTAGGTGCCTGTGGACTTCCAGGAAGCCATCTCTGCGTCCATGGGTGTCTGTCACTGAGAGGAGTACTGACCCGTAATCGCCTCAGTGTAAGAGCGCGGGTTAGGGATGTCAAGTGCATCCGGGTTTCCCTCAGGCCAAAGCAGTTTAGATGGAAAACGAGGTAAAGCGGCCACAAGACACTGAAGCTCAAACTGTCTGTCCTCAAGTACGTCACTGCTAAGGGCAGGCTCACCCCCGACGGACGGAGGACAGACAGACTCAGACTCAGTGAGAAGAATCGTGACGTAGTCGAGACGACTCCTAGCTGCAAAGTCGACTAGCTCAGTGACTAGGGAAAACGCTGTAGTACACTCAAGGTCAGGGTCAGTGACGACAGTAGCGAGGAGACGAGTGACAGTAGGACTGGCAACACGAGCAAGGTCGGAATCAGGGTCAAGAACGTGCGGGAGAGAGGACGCGGGAAGCTCAGGCAGGATAACATGCTGTGGAACAGAGGAAGGACGAAGTGCCATACCGTGAGTGCCTGGGACAGCAGGAGGACGAGGACGGGCGATACGACGAGCACGAACAGGTGTGGAAACATGAGCCTCATGCTCACGATGCCCAATCAGAGACTCAGTCACCTCAGTGTGAGGAGCAAGAGCAGGCAGCGAGGAGCCCGGCAGGAGTTGTGGCGGAGACTAGTCTGTCTGTGAACACAGGAGAGGTGGAGTGAGGCCAGTGGAAGATGGGAGACTTAGAGCCTGGCGAGGGACCGAGTCGGCGCGGGGCAGAACCAGTAGCTCCAGCTCCTCCAGCACGAGCAGCACCAGCATCTCAAGCACCAGCAGCTCCAGCACCTCGACTACCTCCTGTACCTCTAGCTCCAGCGCCTCCAGCACCAACAGTAACTCCAGCACCTCCAGTGCCAGCAGCTCCAGTAGCACCTCCAGCACCTCCAGCACCAGCAGTACCTCCAGTACCTCCACTCTAGCAGCTCTAGTAGCACCTCCAGCACGAACAACACCACCAGCTCCGGCAGCTCCAGCACCTCCAATACCTCCAGCTCCAGCGTCTCCAGCACCAGCAGCACCTCCAGCACCTCCAGCACCTCCAGCACCAGCTGTACCTCCTGGACTAGTAGGTCCTGCACCTCTTGCACCAGTAGCTGCAGAGATAACTCTATCAACGGGATCTAGACTACGGGCTAGGCACGTGGTAGGAGGGATGTCTGCGTTCGTTCACTTAGTCGTTCTCTAGTACTTGTGCGTTCACAGGGCAAAACCGCAAGAGTTTCAGTAGCTAAAGTTGAGAACAAAAAATGGTACAATCAAGTTGGCAAGACAATAATACATCAGAGCTAGCATGCAAGCAGGTCAACTGTCAGCGCAGCATGGTCGACCGCGTTCTAGCTTGACTTGGTCGACCGCGTTCTAGTAGTGCAAAGTTGCGGCGTGCCAACATTGCATCCGCGGAACAGCATCGCACCTACTTCGCAGATGCTCGCAGAATATTGGCGCGCCGTGCCTTGTCAGCTGCACAGCGTACACACCAAATCAACCTGGCACTGACGACTGCACCTGATCAGCCACGTCGACCTCAGGATACCACACCGAGGTTGGCCTTGCCACTAACACCTGTGCAACTGTCGCGTGTCTCCGCAAAACTTCGTCGCCTGGGTAACTTGGTCGATCGGGCAACCATCTTGTCGACCAACTTCTCCTTGTGCCCGTCGACCTCCTTAGTCGACTACCAACTTCAGTAGACCACACCAGGTCGATTTCACTCCTGTTCGGCCAACTCCATGTCAGCCAGCACACCTGTCAGCCGACTACCCACCTCGGCTTCCCTAGGTCGGCGTGGCCAAGTCGACGTCCCGAAGTCGGCGCCTTTCAACCCCTGTCGAGGTCGATGTCGGCCCCTTCTCCGTCGACCACCAGGTCGACCACCCCAAAGTTGGCACCAATGCAGTGGCCCCCGCGCAGGTCGACCACCCTCGTTGACCAGCTCGTCCACTGCTGCAGGTCGGCTGCACTCCCCCGTACACCCGGCCACAAGGTCGGCACCGCCCAAGCGAGGACGGGGCCATACCCACACACAGTAGCACATCTAGGACTAGTAGCTCCGTCACCTCCAGCACCAGCAGCGCCTCTAGTACCTCCAGCACCAGCAGCACCTCCAGCACCTCCAGCAGTACCTCCAGTACCTCCAGCACCACCAGTACCTCCAGGACTAGCAGCTCCAGCACCAGCAGGACCGTACCCTCCATCACCAGGACTGCCTCACTGAACGATCCACGCACGAATCGCCTGCGGCAAGAGCATCCTAAGTAGATCAGGCTGCGGTGGCTGTCCAGCTCCAGGACCTCCAGCAGGGTCACCCACAACTCCACCGCCACGAGGACTCGCAGTACCCCCAGAGTCAGCAACCCCAGTCGCAGCACCCCAAGAACCAGCACCCCCAGTCGCAGCACCCCCAGAACAAGCACCCCCAGTCGCAGCACCCCCAGAACCCTCACCCTCTGTCTCAGCACCCCCAGGCTCAGCACTAGCAGTCTCAGCTCCAGAGTCTACAGCAGCAGGTTGCGGAGGCGGCGAAAACGGCCGAGGCGGAAAACCAGGGGGGGTCTCCAAGCGTGGAGAGCGGTGAGTGGCCGCTGTGTCGTCAGCGGCGTGGTCACCCCCCTCAGCTGGGCCAGAGGAGTCATAAGAGATCTCCAAAGGCTCAACCAAGGGGGGTGGGTCTACCTGAGACACACCTGAGGGAGCAGGACACTGTGGGGAGAGGGGGTCTACTGGGGGGGGGACTGGTACCAAGAAAAGAAGCGCTAGGGGGACCGGGTGGGACGCGTGCGGGTGTAGCCTGTGGAAACAGACCGACTCGTCAAAGGTTACAACCTGGGAGGAGAAGACTCGACGCGAGCGTGGGTGGTAGAGCTGCCACGGCGGGGCGTCGGTGGGGAAGCCAAGGAAGACGCAACGAAGAGTGCGAGAGGAGAGCTTGCTCGCTTTGGCATCGCGAACAAGGGAGAGCGCGCCCCTGACCCAAAACACCGACGCATCGCGAACCTTCCCCGTCCATCGGAGTGTGGGCGAGGTCTCTGGCTCAGAGACATGGGGCCAGAGGTTGCGCTGATGCGCTGCGTATCGGACCGCAAACGGCCACAGAAAATGGGGAGTAGCCGCATGGAGAGCAACCTCCGTGATCAAGCCAATGCGACGCTCAGCAATCCCATTTTGCTGAGGAGAGGCTGGAAACGTGAACGACTGGTGGATGCCATCGTCTCAACAAAACTCCGTAAGGAGGTCAGAAGAGAACTCACCGCCCCTGACAGAGTGCAGACGCTGGACTGGGAAGTCTGGACTGAACCGATCGCGCAGCTGGCGACGAGTAGCACGGATCCAGGGGATCAAAACACCGCTGACGCCCGTCTTGCGTTACAAGGGGAAGACAGTGGTGTAACGTGTGTTGTCGTCAACAACCAGCTGAAAGTAGCGCTCCTGGTCCGTTCCACCGATAGGGGCCCGGCCCCAAACGTCCATGTGGAGAGTCTGCAGAGGAGCAGTGGTCGGAGGAAACTCGGAGGAGTGAGGAGCGGCGCACTGCCGCCCCTCGACGCAGAGAAGGCACGCCGGGGCAGGTGAGCACGGGAGGGAGGGCAGGGACCTGGGAAGGCCAGAGACAAGGAGACGGGAGTGCATACTGCGGAGACGCGGTAGGGAGGGGTGACTGAGGCGGTGGTGTCAGAGGAGAGTCTGGTGGGAGAGTACCCGACACGAGCAAGATGCTGCAAGCTGACCAGACGCAGACACCTGACTCGACGTAGCCACCTGACCTGCCTCAGCCACCTGTGCAGACACAGTGTCAGTGTGTGCAGACTAGCCCCAGCCTGTGGAGTGAACGTAGGAAGGTGACGGCCAGTCCGGGAGCACGTACAGATCGCCACACGCTGCCCTCCAGGAATAATGGTATCAACTCAGACATCTTGCATGGCCACCAAGTTTGTCGAGAACGTGGGGAGGTGGAGACCTGACAGAGAACCGCAGGGGACTGATGGACACAAGAGGACAGTGGAGGCTCGTGCGACTACTAGGCCCCCAGTGGGGTCAGCCAGTGAGACTGGTACCGGTTCAGCATGTGGTGTGAGTGCGGTGCAGTCACAAAAGAAGCAACGTGATGCGCCTGAGTCAAGTGTGAAAGTGTGCAGGGCCTCAGCTGAGGAAGGACATGTGGTGGAAGACGCACGAGCACGTAAACCTGCAGCAGACTCTCTAGCACCTAGTGCGACAGCAGACTCACTAGCACCTAGTGCGGCAGCAGACTCACTAGCACTTAGTGCGGAAGCAGACTCACTAGCACCTAGTGCAGCAGCCACAAGAGAACCATTGACACATCGTTGAGGAACCAACTCACTAAGCACCTATGGGGAGAAGGTCTCCTGCTGACTTTCCTGCCCCCTCTGTGCAGTACACAGAAATCGAAAGCCTCCACCACCTGGACGGGCTCGCTAAACAACCCACTCGCGAAGCGCTGAGGGGTGGGATCGTCCGGGAGAGGCAGTGACCGCCGCTGTCCACCCCTAGCCGCTGCAACTACCGTGATAGTGGCCATGACAGGCAGTGACGGTCAGTAGTAGGTCCAGCACCTCCAGCACCAACAGCACCTCCAGCACTCCCAATCGCACCTCTAGCACCCCCAGCACCAGCAGCACTCCCAGCACTCCCAGCAGCACCTCCACCAGCAGCAGCAGTAGCACGAGCAGCAGCAGCAGCAGCAGCAGTAGTAGCAGTAGGGCGGCTCGGTGGGGCTGGTGATCGAGGTAGGGCGGCGCAGTTCGGGTTGGGCAGCGCCGCTCGGGCTGGGCGGCGCGGCTCGCCCGGGCAGGGCGCGCCGCGGGCTGCAAAGCAGGGCGCGCGGTGGACAGGGCAGCAGGGCGTGCGCTATGCAGGGCAGCATGGTGCGACATGCGGGCTGCAGTAGGGCGCGGTGCGCTGGCTGCAGCAGAGCGCGACGCGCGGGGCAGCAGAGCGCAACGCGCTGGCTGCAGCAGGGCGCGACGCACAGGGTAGCAGAGCGTGACGCGCTGGCTGTAGCAGGGCGCGACGCGCAAGGCAGCAGGGCGCAACGCGCTGGGTGCAGTAGGGCGCGACGCGTTGGCTACAGCAGGGCGCGACGCGCAGGGCAGCAGAGCGCGACGCGCTGGCTACAGTAGGGCGCGACGTGCGGGCTGCAGCAGGGCATGACGTGTGGAGCAGCAGAAGCGTAGGAGGGGGCAAGGGGGGAGGGGGAACACCCCTCAAAGAAGGGTGTGCTAGGAGCGCCACGAGCAGTACCTACAGCGACTACGCTAGTCTCAGCTGCAAGGAGGTGCTTCTCGAGCAAGTCGACAGTGAGGTCTGTGGGGTCAAGTGTGAGAAAGTGGTCCCTGAGTGCGCGAAGAGAGTCAGGGAGGCTGGTGAATATGAAGTAGAGAGTGATCTACATCGGGGGCGGGTTCTGGTCGAGGAACTCGGGTGGGAGGGCAGCTTGGGAAAAAGGTAGGGCAGTATAAGGCGGTCGAGAGCAGCAGTGGCAGGGGACGAGTAACGAGCGACTACATCGTCGTACAGGACTTTAGCAGTCTTGTGCTGGCCAAAGTGAGAGCGTTCGGCTAACAGCAGGTGGTCGCGAATGGCTAGGCGAGCAGCAGCGTCATGGGTAAGCCATTGTGAGCGATGTTAACGGGAATGAAGTGTTGGCCCCGCCCTCGCCTGGGCAACGCCGACGACTTGGTCGGATGTACGAGAGTAGCAGCCGACCATCCACAGTGAGAGATTTGCTCGACAGGCTTCGTCGAGCTGCAGGGGATTGCTGTGGTGTTGCTGTCGACCAGGGAGCTCGACAGCTGCAACTGACAGGTCTGGGCAACGGAAGGGGTCCGTCGACCAGGGGGTAGCTCGACGGGAGCTGTTGTCGACCAGAGGGACATGGTGGTCGACCAGAGGCACTTGGTAGTCGACCAGGGCACCTGGGGCTGTCCAGGTCGACCAGGTAACCTGCTCGACGAGTTCTGCGGAGGCACGCGAACGTCGTCGAGATCGCGATGGCGAAGGCGACTTCGGGTTGGTGTCCCGAAGTCGATGTGGCTCATCACGCACAGACAATAGCCGACAGATGCACAACGGTGTAAGTCGGACCAATCGTCTGCGCGCACCTGCGAGCGTGCGCACTGCTGTCTTCTATGGGGAAACGCTGGATAGCCGCGCTGCTGCAGCGTTGGCACACCGTCGACTTGCTGTGTTGGCAGGTCGCCCTTTTGCAGTGCTGGAGCGGCTCCACTACGCAACGCTGGCACGCGGTCGACCATGCTGTGCTGTCTGTCGACCAGGCTAGCTGCAAAGTTCCTAGGTGCCTGATGTAGTCCTTCTTGTCATTGCTTGATCCATTCACTATGTAATTCCAACTTTGCTAGTGAAACTCTTGCCGATTTCTCCCGTGATTGCGCAAGCACCAAGGAACTAGGCAAAGCTACGATTACCTCCTAGTAGTTCGTGCCAACCCCATAGTCTAGCTCACTACCGTTGTAGAGTTTTTTTCCTCATGGTGCGGTGAGCGTGGGCGGCCCCGCAGATTACCTTCAGATAGGAGCCGACTTTTGCACCTACTAAGTCGTTCGTAGGCCGGCAGCAGCGATAGTCATCATGGTCGACCCCGTAGCTAATGCGGGCGGAGCGGACACCTTGGAGGCGCGCTTGGCTGATGCGAGGAAACGCCACGCGGATGGCGAGTACGGGACGATCCCCGTGTTGATCGTCGAGTTGGGCATCCGGTCGCAGTGGGCGACGGAACACCCTTCCCGTCCTGATTCTCCTCGACCGGTGCGAAACGAAGGCGGCGTCGACGACGAGGTCGACGGCGGTGCACGAGTCAGCGGAAACAATGGCACGAAGCAGAGAGGAGTGATAAAGGTCGATAGTGGTGTCGACAGGAGTCAGGCGCGAGTGCAACAGTCAGTGGCAGCTGCATACAGCTCACATGCCGACGCTGATGGTCGACGTCGCTCCTCTCTACGAAGCCGTGGAGGACTCTCGGCGACGACGCATGTGACGGCGGGCGGGATTGCACCAACTTATGGCTACTTCAAGTTCTCGCCGGATCGGATCACCGTCACACCTTTGCAAGGTCGACGAGATCTCATCACCTGGAGGGAGTCGATCGAACCTCAGCTGGAGGTCGCCGGGCTGAAGGGCTTCGCCGACGGCACAGTGCCAATTCCGCCTGTGGAGGATGTTGGGCTACGCGGGGAGTTTCGTGCGGCTCACTTGCTCACCTTCATGGTCATCTCGAGGTGCTGCTCGCCGGTGGTGCAGCTGGCACTCAGGAGCTGTCGAGAGCGACTGGATGCTGGTCACCAGGCATGGCACTTCATCCTGTCGACGTACCAGGTCAGGGACGACCTGTACATCGCACAGTTGGAGGAGAAGATGACTCACATATGGATGGGCGAGCAGGAGTCGGCGACAGACTACTACAACCGTGCTCGACGGATCCTGGCTGAGATGCGGATGGCGGGCGCCGAATACTCGACGGCGTCCTACATTTCTCACATTGTCAAGGGCCTGCCACGCGGCTACAACCTCATGAAGAGGATGATGATGGTACCCGGGACGCGTGAGTCCCTCGACGAGGACTCCATCACCAGCTATATTCTTCAAGATGAGGCGATGCAGGAGGCCGAACAGCCCACGGAGCTCCTTCCTCAAGCAAACTACGCTGCACCGACGAAGCTGAATCAGCAGCCAGGGCAGCGCAGGATGCATGGCGGCGGTGGTAGCGGAGGTGGGCGATCGACCAAGGACGTCGACGAGAAAAGGTCGACGCGGGGCAAGGGCCGTGGAGGTGATGGTCGACGGCGAGAGTGCTGGATCTGCCATGATCCCGACCATCTTTCCTACGAATGTCCTGACCGCGACGACAGCGACGAGGACGACACCAAGGGAGGCCGTGGCCGGTCGACCAGCAGTCGCCCCCGTCGAAATGAGATGCCGCACAGGGAGAAGCAGACGTCAAAGAAGACGTCGTCGACGAAGGACGTCGACCACTCCAGCGGCAAGAGCCGAGGCGACGGGGAGGCGTCGTGCTCGATGGTCGGCTTGGTGGAGCCGACGGTCTCGCTGGCGCCGGAGGCTGGCGAGAACTTCCAGGCAGTGGCGGCAGCTGTGCAAGCCAACCCGTTGGCAGTGTTGCTCGACAGCGGCTGCTCCCACCACCTGATGGGGACGAAGGCGGTCTTCGTTGACATGGCGCCGAGTGGCAGCGTGAAGCACGTGCGTGGATTCAACGGGGCGCTGCAGCCTGTCGAGGGTTGCGGAACCATCGCCCTGCAAGGGGAGGACGGGAAGCGGGTTCTCATCCCCGACGTGCTCTACGTTCCGGGCGTACAGGCGAACCTGCTATCTGCCGGCCAACTGAAGGAGAGCGGAGTGCAGCTGAAGGGCGACGGCGATGAGATGCTGCTTGTCGCCGCGACCGGGAAGGTGCTCGGTCGAGCAAAATACACTGGACGAGTCCTCTGCACCGACCTTCGCCCCTGCTCAACGCGGTCTCAGTCGACCGAGGTAGTGGCTCTGCGGACGATCGCCTCGGCGACAATGTTGACCCCTGACCGGTTGCATGCGAGGCTCGCGCACGTCAGCATCGACACGATCAGGAGCTCGGCAAAACATGGCGTTGCTACTGGGCTCGATATCACTCCGTCGACCGGAGCAGACCCGCCGTGTGTCTCGTGCGTCGGAGAAAAGCTGGCGCGGCACACCTTTCCCGACAAAGGCTCGGACGCCGAGGAAGCGCTGGCTGTCGTGCACATTGACTTGTGAGGGCCATTTCGAGTCGCTGCCAAGGATGGCAGCCTGTACTTCCTGCTGCTGAAGGATCGCCACACTTGATTTGTGTGGGTGATGCCGATCGCTAAGAAGAGCGACGTGCTGCGGGAGTTCCAGAAATGGCTGGTGCTGGTGGAACGGCAGGCGAAGAAGTCAGTGCTGATGCTCCGCTCAGACCGGGGAGGGGAGTTCCTCGGGAAGGAGTTCACCGACTTCGTCGACGGCAAGGGCATCGTCCACGACCTGACGTGCCCTTACACTCCGCAGCAGAACGGCATGGCTGAGCGGGAGATGCGCACGGCCGTCGAGTCCGTGAGGACGATGCTGTTGCACATGGGCGTGCAGCACCACTGGTGGCACCTCGCTCTACGCCAAGCTGTCTGGGTGCGCCTGCTTGGAGCGGTCGACGACGTCGCCGGGGACGACTCCGTACCAGTTGCTGACCGGGAAGAAGCCCGACCTCACGCTGGCGCGGGTGTGGGGCTGCATGGTGCAGTTCATGGTCCCTGAGCAGCAGCGCGGTGGGAAGCTGGCGCCGAAAGCCCGCTCGGGGCTTCACCTGGGCGTGTCGCCGGAAAGTAAGGGCTGGGAGGTGCTCGACCTGACCGACAACAAGGTGGTCACGTCGGTCGAGGTGATCTTCTATGAGACGCTGTCGCTGGAGGTGTGGAAGGCGAAGTTTGGGCCGGCGTCGGGGCGATCGCAGGCACACCCGCCGACGGACACCTCGACGACGACAGTTCCTTTGCTCGTCGAAGTCGATGAGCCTACTGATGAGGATTTGGTGGAGGTTCTTCCACCTCCCACTGTTCCTGCCCCTCCCTTCAAAGTCGCAGATCGGCCTGCGTCGACACCTGTGTCGACCACCGGCGATGAGGGGAGCCTTGAGGCATCGGCTGTGGCGCCGGCCAGTGGCACCGCCGGCGGTCGACAAGGCGCCAAGCCTATCAACCAGGACGGGAACCCGTCGACGACAGGGGAACAGCAGACAGGGGAGCCGGTCGAACAGGAGGCATCAGCAGGGGTGCATTCGACAGGGGAGCTGTCTAAGTCAGCAGGAGGTGAACAGCTGGTTGAAGGTCCGAAGCAGCTGGTTGACGACTTGACAGTCGCCGAAGAAGGGGAGTTGTCGGCAGGAGACGAGTCCACCGACATCGACGTGGTGGAGGTGCCAATCACAAAGCCTGAGCTGCGACGCACAGGTCGAGCTCGACGGCCGCCGGAACGGTTGAGCTTCCACGCCTGCCTACCGCCAGCTGCCTTCACCGCTGTGTACGACGAGGTCGACGATGACATGTTGTACGACGATGCCGAGGAGGATGACGAACTGCCGGAGCTCGACCCCGACATGCACGCAGACCCCGAACACCGCTGGGACATTGCCACAATGACGGTAAAGGAGGCGCTGGCGAGCTGGAAGGGTGAGGCGGTGAAGGCCGCCATGGAAGAAGAGATCCGCAGCCTTGTCGGCATGGGCACTTGGGAGCTGGACGAACGCCCACGCGGGGTGAACATCATGAAGAACCGGTGGGTGCTGACGGCCAAGTACCGCCTCGACGACACCGTCGAGTGCGAGAAGGCGAGGCTGGTTGTGAAGGGCTTCACGCAGGTGTGCGGTGCCGACTACGACGAAACGTACTCGCCGGTGAGCAGCTACGTCACGCTGAGGATCTTCCTCAGCATCGTCGCCGTCTTCGACCTCAACCTGATGCAGCTCGACATGAAGAACGCTTTCCTGCAGAGCAAGCTCGACAGGGTGCTTTACATGTACCAGCCGGACTACTTCGACGATGGAACTGGCCGGGTGTGTAAGTTGCTGAAGAGCCTCTATGGGCTGAAACAATCGCCACTGCTGTGGTACAGGGCACTCGACGGTGTGCTGCTGGGCGCTGGCTGGAATAAAAGCCAGGTCGATGAGGCGCACTACTTCAAGGCCGGCGACAACGGAGTGACCTGCTGGGTGGTGGTCTACGTCGACGACCTGCTCGCTGCCAGCAGCAGCCCCGCGATGCTGAAGGAACTGAAGGAGCTGTTGGAGGTTGCCTTCGAGCTGCGCGAGATCTCGCCGGTCGTCAAGTACCTCGGGCTGGAGATCGTGCGTAACAGGCCAGCGAGGAAGCTGTGGCTTCACCAGCAGGGCTACGCCGACAAGCTGCACAGGCGCTTTATCAACGAGGAGCAGGGCGGTCGAGTCCCAAAGACGCCGGTCTCAGTCGATGCCTACGCCGAGCTGACTTTCGACGACGAGGAGGCTCAGGGGCGCGAGGAGGTGGAGTACCGGCAGAAGGTTGGCTCGCTGCAGTTCGCGGCGACAACTACGAGGCCGGACATTGCGTTCGCCTGCAGCAAGCTGGGGAGCGGCCTCACAGTGAGGAGCGACCAGCATTGGCGCGAGGTCGACCGCTGTCTTGCCTACCTCGCTGACACCCGCGACACCGCCCTGGAGTTTGGCGGTGGACCAGAGTCGCTGGAGCTGATCGGCTACGTGGACGCCGCCGACGCGGGCGACAAGCAGGACCGTACGAGCACGGGAGGCTACGTGTTCGTCTACGGAGGGGCTGCCGTCTCCTGGTCGAGCTCGCGCATCAAGTGCGCGACATTGTCATCGACAGAGTCGGAGTACGTTGCGGCCATGAATGCGGGCAAGGAGGGACGCCGACTTCGTTTCCTTCTTGCGGAATTCAAGCTGCTCGACGCTGGGAAGCCGACCATCCTCCACGTCGACAACAAGTCGGCAATCACGGTCGCTGAAGGCTTGGGGCTGACAGGCAACCTCAAGCACATGGAGCGACGCTATGCCTGGCTGCAGCACATGGTGAGGCGCGGGAAGTTCGTATTGAAGTACATCCCGACCACCGAGCAGCGGGCAGACTTCCTGACGAAGGCGCTGCACTTTCCGGCTTTCAACCGGTGCTCTGTCGCCATCGGCCAAGTTCATCTGGCCGACGTCGGCGACGGCGACGATGATGTGCAGCAGTAGGAGCCGTGCCCTTCTGCACGGCTGGTGCGGTGACAGCGTGCTGTGTGTGGGATGCACGCCGAGTACGAGTCTTCTCCGTGGAGTACTGCCATGTGGGCTGGAGGCCCAAGCGTGAGCGTGGCAGGGGAGTGTTAACGGGAATGAAGTGTTGGCCCCGCCCTCGCCTGGGCAACGCCGACGACTTGGTCGGATGTACGAGAGTAGCAGCCGACCATCCACAGTGAGAGAGCTGCTCGACAGGCTTCGTCCAGCTGCAGGGGATCGCTGTAGTGTTGCTGTCGACCAGGGAGCTCGACAGCTGCAACTGACAGGTCTGGGCGACGGAAGGGGTCCGTCGACCAGAGGGTAGCTCGACGGGAGCTGTTGTCGACCAGAGCGACCCGGTGGTCGACCAGAGGCACTTGGTAGTCGACCAGGGCACCTGGGGCTGTCCAGGTCGACCAGGTAACCTGCTCGACGAGTTCTGCGGAGGCACACAAACGTCGTCGAGATCGCGATGACGAAGGCGACTTCGGGTTGGAGTGCTGGAGCGGCTCCACTACGCAACGCTGGCACGCGGTCGACCATGTTGTGCTGTCTGTCGACCAGGCTAGCTGCAAAGTTCCTAGGTGCCTGATGTAGTCCTTCTTGTCATTGCTTGATCCATTCACTTTGTAATTCCAACTTTGCTAGTGAAACTCTTGCCGATTTCTCCCGTGATTGCGCAAGCACCAAGGAACTAGGCAAAGCTACGATTACCTCCTAGTAGTTCGTGCCAACCCCATAGTCTAGCTCACTACCGTTGTAGAGTTTTTCTCCTCAAGCGAGTCGCACTTGTCAAACATATGCATATATGTGTTATAGTTTGGGGTAGGCTTAGTGGGGTACTTACTGTGGGGTACAACCCCTTGGGTTTTCACTTTGTATCAAACTCTCTCGATAGTCAATCACACTTTTCCCGTAAGTTTCTTAACATGGTATAGAGCATAGGTCCTTAGGACCTACGATTAGGGCCCACCACGATTATCTTACCTAGTGCCTACGCGCGCCTCGGCTGCCCGCGCGCGCCTCGGGCGGTCCTTTTTTTTTTCCCACGTGCGCCGTCTCAGCAGCCCGCGTAGCCCGTTTCGGCCCCACCTGTGCGCCCCCCCTTACGCCGCCCGTGCGAAACCAGATTAGGCCACGCCAGAGCGGCCCGTCGCCCAGCGTAGCCCGTAGCGTAGCGACCAGCCCGCAGCTGCGCACGTGCGGCCCGTCGCCCAGCGCAGCCCGCAACCGCACGCAGAATGCAGCCGCGCACGCTGTAGCCACGCACAGCCCGCAGCTGCAGGCAGCCCGCAGCTCGCGCAGTCCGTCACCGTCCGTAGCCTACGGCCGCGCGCACTGCCCATAGCCACGCGCAGCCTGTAGCCTCGTGCAGCAAGCCGCCACACGCAGGCCTCAGGCCGCTCCTGCCAGCTGCCTGCTGCCTGCCACCTGCTTACTGCCTGCTGCCGCCTGCCTGCAGCCTGCCTGCCTGCTGCCGCCTGCCTGCTTACTGCGGGCAGCCTACCTGCCTGCCTGCTTGCTGCCTGCTCTTGCCTGCCTGCTTGCTGCCTGCTGCTGCCTGCCTGCCGCCTGCCTGCCTGCCTGCTTGCTGCCTGCTGCCGCCTGCCTGCAGCTTGCCTCCTACCTGCCTGCTGCTTGCTGCCCCTGCCTCCTGCCTCTGCCTCCTGCCTCCTAATTGGTGCCTGCTGCCTCTGCCTGCTGCCTGCTGCCTGCCTGCTGCTTGCTGCCTGCTGCTGCCTGCCTGCTTACTGCCTGCTGCCTGCCTGCTACTTGCTGCCTATAGCATGCCTGCCTGCCTGCTTGCCACCTGCCTGCCGCCTGTCTGCAGCCTGCCTTCTGCCTGCCTGCTGCCGCCTGCCTGCCTACTGCCTGCAGCCTGCCTGCCTGCCTGCTTGCTGCCTGCTGCCGCCTGCCTGCCTGCTGCCGCCTGCCTGCTTTCTGCGTGCAGCCTACCTGCCTGCCTGCTTGCTGCCTGCTCTCGCCTGCCTGCTTGCTGCCTGCTGCTGCCTGCCTGCCGCCTGCCTGCCTGCCTGCTTGCTGCCTGCTGCCGCCTGCCTGTAGCTTGCCTCCTGTCTGCCTGCTGCTTGCTGCCCCTACCTCTTGCCTCTGCCTCCTGCCTCCTACTTGGTGCCTGCTGCCTCTGCCTGCTGCCTGCTGCCTGCTACCTCCTGCCTTAAGCCAATATGGCGACGCCTAACGTTCTAGCATTCGAGCCTGACGGTCGTCCCATCGAGTTCGGTGTATGGTTAGACGATCTCCAACTGTTCCTTCTGACTGATGCCAAAGATGGCGTTTCCCTGTTTGATTACGTCTCTGGCTCTCCCGTTGCTCCTGCTGCTGATGCTCCTGCTCTAGAACGCTCCCAGTGGCAGACTCGTGATGCTGCTGCACGTCTAGCTATTAGGAACCACCTGCCGATTACTGAGCGGGCGCATTTCAGCCAGCACAGAACTGCTCAGACACTGTACGACGCTGTAGTTGCGCGCTACTCCTCCCCGGCCACTGCAGCCATAGGTCGACTCATGCTACCGTACCTGTTCCCCGATCTTTCCTCGTTCACCACTGCTGAGGACCTAGTTTCTCACCTGCGCGCTACTGACTCTCGCTTTCGTGCCGCCCTTTCAGCCGAGTTCTGCGCCGCAAACCCCCCCCCCCGATGTACTTACTCTCTATTTCCTCGTCACCCGCCTCCCTGACACTCTTAGCTCTGTCAGGGACCACTTCCTAGCGCTAGACCCCACCACTCTCACTGTCGACGACTTCGAGAAGCACCTCCTCGCAGCAGAGAAGAACATCCTCGCTGTAGGTGCTGCTCGTGGCACTCCTCGCTCTCCCCTCTTTGAGGGGTGCTCCCCCTCCCCTCTCACCCCCTCCTACGCCTCCGCAGCTGCTGCTCACGACTACCTTGGTGCTGAGGGGGTCGGAGTGGCTTCCGCTCCCAGTGGGAAGCGTCGCAGCGGCAAGGGTGGCAGGGGTGGCAGGGGCGGTGGGGGTGGAGGTGGTGGAGGTGGTGGAGGTGGTGGAGGTGGAGGCGGTGGTGGGGGTGGTCGTGGGGGTGGAGGCGGTGGAGGTGGTGGTGGGGGCGGCGGAGGCACTGGGAGCGGTGGAGGCGGCAGCAGCGGAGGTGGGGGAGGAGGGAGCGGTGGTGGCAGTGGTGGTCAGGGCCAGCAGCAGCCGCAGCAGCAGCAGCAGTCGCAGCAGCAGCAGCTGCATCAGCGTCAGCGCCAGACCCCCACTTCCCAGCAGCTTCTTGACTGGTATGCCGGGCGTGGGGCTTCTGGGGGTCCTGGTCGCTGCCCCTATATCATCCGCACAGGTCCCCGCGCTGGTCGCCGGTGCACAGGTTTTCACACTAAGCAGCGCTGCTTCGCTCGGCTTAGCGACGCCTGGCGCGCCAAGTTTCCTGATGCTACTGAGTTCCCCAACTGGGCAGACTTGCTTAGGCGTGATGTACCTATCTTTGATCTTGACTATGAGGCAATTCTTGCTGCTATGTATGCCTTGTCTGTTAGTGCTGAGGGTGACTGCTACTTGTGTGTACCGCCGGATCCTGGTATAACCCCTGGTATAGCCCCTGCAGCACTAGGTGCTTGTGAGTCTGCTCCCCTTGGTACTGCGCCTGCACAGGCTTTGCACACCTTTACACTTGACTCTGGTGCTTCCCGCTGTTTCTTTCGCGACAGTACCACAGTCACTCCCCTCCCTGCACCTGTTCCTGTCTCACTGGCTGACCCCTCTGGGGGCCCAGTGCTTGCACGGTCTTCCACTGTGCTTCCGTGTCCGGCGGTCCCGTCTGGTGAGCTGTCTGGTCTCCACCTCCCCTCGTTCTCTACGAACTTGGTGAGTAACGCTGTCCTCCAGGATGCGGGGGTTGACACCTTCACCCCTGGCCGGCAGCGTGTGGCGATTTGCACGTGCTCCCAGACTGGTCGCCACCTGGCCACGTTCGCTCGTGCGCCGGGGTCCAGTCTGTACACCCTCACCACTGCGTCACGCTCCGCCCCTTTGTCTCCCCAGTTGCACGCGTCTGCTCAGGTAGCTACACAGTGTGAGTGTCACCGGCTGTCGCACGACACTCTCCTGTGGCACCACCGCCTTGGTCACCCCTCCCTGCCTCGCCTACACAGCATGCACTCCCGCCTCCTGGTTTCTGGGCTTCCCAGGTCTCTGCCTCCCCTCCCTCCCTCGCCTGCGCCGCCCTGCATTCCCTGCGTCGAGGGGCGGCAGCGCGCCGCTCCTCACTCCTCCTCGTTCCCTCCCACAGAGGCTCCACTGCAGACTCTCCACCTGGACGTGTGGGGCCCAGCCCGCGTCCGTGGACAGGGCCACGAGCGGTACTTCCTGCTGGTTGTCGACGACTATACGCGCTACACCACGGTCTTCTCCTTGCAGCACAAGGGGGATGTCCCTGATGTTTTGATCCCCTGGATCCGCGCTACTCGTCTCCAGCTCCGCGAGCGGTTCCAGTCGGACTTTCCTGTCCTGCGTCTGCACTCTGACAGAGGTGGTGAGTTCTCCTCAGACCTCTTGGCAGCCTTCTGTGCGGAGCACGGCATCCACCAGACTTTCACACTTCCGGCCTCTCCTCAGCAGAATGGGGTTGCTGAGCGCCGCATTGGCTTAGTCATGGAGGTCGCTCGCACCTCCATGATCCATGCGGCTGCCCCCCATTTTCTGTGGCCGTTTGCGGTCCGGTACGCCGCGCATCAGCTCAACCTTTGGCCCCGTGTCTCCTTGCCGGAGACCTCGCCCACACTGCTGTGGACGGGGAAGGTTGGCGACGCGTCGCGTTTCCGGGTCTGGGGTGCTCGTGCCTTTGTCCGCGATACCACCGCGGACAAGCTCTCCCCTCGCGCCATTCCTTGCGTCTTCCTTGGCTTTGTCCCTGACGCGCCTGGCTGGCAGTTTTACGACCCCGCCTCGCGCCGTGTCATTGCGTCTCAGGACATCACCTTTGACGAGTCCGTCCCCTTTTACCGCCTCTTCCCCTACCGCACTGCTCCTCCCCCCCCCCCCGCCGCTCTTTCTCGCCCCAGGTCCTCCCCAGGTAGACCCCCTCCCCGCGCCAGGTCCTGCTCCTTCAGGTGTCTCTCAGGTAGACCCCCCCGCGCCTGCGCCTGTTGAGGTCACTGGTGACTCTGGTCCTGCTGCGAGTGGTGCTGTCCCTGGGGGTACGGAGCTTGGGGGTGCTGAGTCTGGGGGTGCTGAGTCTGGGGGCGCTGAGCGTGAGGAGCCTGGGGGTGCTGCGTTTGGAGGTGCTGCGTCTGGGGGTGCTGCGCCTGCATGTGCGGAGCCTGGGGGTGCTGAGTCTGGGGGTGAGTCGCCTGAGGGTTCTGCGACTGCTTTTCCGCGGTCTCCTTGGAGTAGCCGCCTTCGTCCGCGTGTGCCCCTCACCTCCCAGCAGCTTCACGACTGGTACGGTCGCCGTCAGCGTCGCGCTTCTGCGCCTCAGGGCTCTACTGCTGGGGGTTCTTCTGCTGGTATCGCTGGTCCCGGAGGTGCTCGTACTGAGAGTACTGGAGCTGCTGGGGGTGGTGGTGTTGTGACTGAGGGTACTGGCGCTGCAGAGGGTGCTGGAGCTGCTGAGGGTACTGGAGCTGCTGGAGGTGCTGGCGGTGCTGGAGCTGCTGAGGGTACTGGAGCTGCTAGCGGTGCTGGAGCTGCTGAGGGTACTGGAGCTGCTGGAGGTGCTCGACCTGCTGAGGGTCCTGGCGCTACTGACGGTGCTGGAGCTGCTGGAGCTGCTGGAGGTATTGGAGCTGCTGGTGCTGGTGGCACTGCTCAGCAGCGCCTGTTCTTCGCTCCGCCGTCTCCGTCGTCTCAGCCACCACCTGACTCTGCACTTCGCCAGGTTCTCAGTCTTCCCTCGTCTACTGGTCTTCCGTTACAGCCTGGCTCACCGCTGCCTGCTCCTTCTCCGTACACAGCGCAGACTAGGGGCCTTGCTGAGCGTCGTGAGCCTGCGTCGCGTCCTGTCTCCCCTGTCCGTTCTAGTCGTTCCGGTAGTAGTGTTCCTCGTCAGCAGCAGCCGGCTGTCTCCGGCTCTCACCTTGTAGTTCGTCGTCCTTCCTCTCCTCCGCTGCGTGTTCCTCTGCCGTCTCCCCCTACGTCCTCTCTGCCTGTCGTTGCTGACCCTGCGTCTGACCAGTTTCGTGCTGAGCACTCTACTGTCACGCGTCTGCTTGCCACTGTTGTCACTGACCCGTCGTTTGAGTCTGCTGCTGCGTCTGCCTTAGTCGCTGAGCTTGTTGACTTTGCTGCTGCCTGTCGTCTCGACTACGCCGCCAGACTTGTTGCTGAGTCTGAGTCTGTCTGTCCTCCGTCCGTCGGGGGTGAGTGTGCTCTTGGCACGGACGTCCTTGAGGACAGACAGGAGGACCTTGAGTGTCTTGCAGCCGCTGCGCCTCATCTCGTATCCATGCTGCTTGCCCCTGAGGGAGACCCGGATGCACCAGACATCCCTACCCCGCGCTCTTACGCTGAGGCGATCGCGGGTGAGTACTCCTCTCAGTGGCAGACAGCCATGGACGCAGAGATGGCATCCTGGAAGTCCACATGCACCTATGTCGACGAGGTTCCCCCTCCTGGGGCGAACATTGTCAGTGGCATGTGGATTTTCAGGGTGAAGCGGCCGCCAGGTTCTCCGCCTGTCTTCAAGGCTCGGTACGTGGCTCGAGGCTTCAGTCAGCGAGAGGGAGTTGACTTCTTCCGGACCTTCTCCCCCACCCCGAAGATGACCACTCTTCGGGTGCTGCTGCACGTTGCCGCTCAGCGTGACTACGAGCTTCACTCTCTTGACTTCAGCACAGCCTTCTTACAGGGCAGCCTGCACGAGGAGATTTGGCTGCGCCGCCCTCCTGGCTTCACTGGGTCGTTCCCTCCTGGTACCCAGTGGAGCCTCCGGCGGCCGGTCTACGGTCTCCGCCAGGCGCCACGTGAGTGGCACGACACACTGAGGACGACACTTGCAGCTCTTGGGTTTGCTCCGTCGACTGCTGACCCGTCGCTGTTTTTGCGCACCGACACTTCTCTGCCGCCGTTCTACGTTCTCGTGTACGTCGACGACTTGGTCTTTGCCACTGCTGACACTGAGGCTCTCGCCCTGGTGAAGTCGGAGCTGCAGAAGAGACACACCTGCACTGACCTGGGTGAACTGCGCAGCTACCTTGGCTTGCAGATCACCCGGGACAGAGCACGCCGCACCATCACACTGACTCAGTCACACATGGTGCAGCAGGTCCTTCAGCGCTTCGGTTTCAC
Organism: Closterium sp. Naga37s-1; assembly: GCA_947471745.1. Lineage (NCBI taxonomy): Eukaryota > Viridiplantae > Streptophyta > Zygnematophyceae > Desmidiales > Closteriaceae > Closterium > Closterium sp. Naga37s-1. The sequence goes on along the minus strand of CANJKZ010000774.1, from coordinate 4,435,391 downwards.
CTGGTCCTCAGCACAGGCCACTCCTCTGGCTACAGGTCACTCGCTCTCAGCTCCACCTTCGGACGAGTCCGTAGAGCCGAGTGGTCCTTACCCAGAGTTAGTGGGCTGCCTCATGTACCTGATGACTTGCACTCGTCCTGACCTTGCGTACCCTCTTGGCCTTCTGGCTCGCTACGTGGCTCCTGGTCGGCACCGAAAGGTGCACATGGATGCTGCCAAGAGGGTACTACGCTACTTGTGCAGTACATCGGGCATGGGGCTCGTGCTTGGAGGACGGGGTGACGTTGTCCTCACAGGTCACTCGAACGCCTCTTGGGTTGACGACCAGGCTACGCAGCGGTCGTCACAGGGTTACACCTTCAGCCTTGGTTCTGGTTCAGTTTCCTGGCGTTCTACACGTTCGTCTTCAGTTCTCGGCTCTAGCTGTGAGGCAGAGATCTACGCCACAGCCATGGCTGCACAGGAGCTGCGCTGGCTCACCTACCTGCTGGCCGACTTGGGAGAGAGGCCTCGTTCTCCTCCAGTTCTGTACGTCGACAACAAGGCCGCCATTGCCTTGTGTCAGGAGCACAGACTGGAGCACAGAACAAAGCACATCGCTCTCCGTTACTTTCTTGCTCGAGAGCTGCAGCAGCGTAGCCAGCTTCGTCTTACCTACGTGGCCACTCGGGCCAACACTGCTGATATATTCACCAAGGCGCTTCCGCCTGGTGATCATCAGCGTTTCTGCACTTTGTTAGGCCTTGTGCCCACTCTTCCTCGCTTGCTGTAGGCCTTGTTTGTACCATGATTTATATTTATTCCTGCATGCTTGTTCTTGTAGGTAGATATCACTGTACTGTTGTTGTTACATATATATTTCTGCAAGTGAACTGGCCTTGTGGCCTTCTTGCTTGTGCTCAGACTGCGTGGTGACGTTGTGATCCACCCTGAGCTTGCTTTGCACTTCCTGACTGGTCTTGTGACCCTCTGTTTTCCCCCACTTTGCCTATGGGGGTGTGTCAAACATATGCATATATGTGTTATAGTTTGGGGTAGGCTTAGTGGGGTACTTACTGTGGGGTACAACCCCTTGGGTTTTCACTTTGTATCAAACTCTCTCGATAGTCAATCACACTTTTCCCGTAAGTTTCTTAACAGCACTGTCAGCTGTGGCTACAGAGGCGAGAGAGGCTCCAGGCATGTGGTCAAACAACGAAACGCTGTCTCTAGAATCGCTAAGTAGGTACAACTGTAAGTCGTCGAACTTGCAGATCTTGAAGCGCTTGTACGCCTTGGCGATGCATCGGTCGGTCTTTTCCTTGCACTCGTCCGTTGCGCAGCTGTGATCCCTCATGCATTCAGTGCTGCTTTTCTTAAATTCCTCCATGCACGTCGGGCCCGGGGGCTTCAATATGAGGCGGGACGCGCCTGCTTTCCCCCAACGCATAGGCATCATCTGTGAGAACACAGTACGGGAATTCCAAGGAAATAGGTGTAAGGTGATGAAAAAATTAGAAACATGCTTTGCGTAACACATTTCAATAAACAATCACGAAATTAGCAGAGAATATCGTCTTTATCAGGATCGAAACTACTTGGCGTCCTAAACCCTGCATAATTCGGCGCGAGTGCGGACAACAGAACCAACCCGGAGAGGAGCGCGACAGTCTTCCTGGTGGCAGGAATTTGAGGCAAAGGCACTGGCAATGGCTGAGTTTAGGACGATAGATGGAAGGCGGCTGGTCAAATGGCGTGACCTCAGAAGAGTTGCTGCTGTTTTGGGAAGAGAGTAGGGGCATATTTATAGTCGTAAGCCGTAAGCAAAGGCTGGATATCCCCACATTTCGTGGAATCGCGTCACGAATGAAAGGAGATTAAGCCGTTTCATCACATCAGGGAAGGTTCCGAAACTTTTATGCATCATCAGATGATTTCACACGCCTGATCCTATTCTCCTCGTACAAACACACAAAACGTCACAATTTCATGATGCTCCCGACAAACAAAGTTTATTCCCACTCACCCAACTGCCTTATCCCAGCGACCATCACATGCGACTCCGCACAAGCAGGCACTTCCTGCATCATCCATACCCAATTCAGCAATCGTTCTTGCAGCGCTTGTACTTATAGTCGCAGTTTTCGTCGTCATCGTCCTTGCACTGCTTCTTTACGTACTTGCACCAGTCATAACAGCTGTTAGACGACGAAGGCTTCGCGTCGCCGTACTTGCACGCCTTAAATTTCTTGTACGCCTTCGCCTCGCAACTGTCAATCTTCCTCGAGCATGCGGAGCTGTCGTACGACGAGTCGTTATAGTCGCAGCACTTGTGATCCCTCCTGCATTTCGACTGGCTTGTCTTGAATTTTCCCAGGCAAGACGAGTCGTAGTTGTTGTCATGGCTCAAAACCCGCCTGTTCGCCAGAGAAGAGACCCGGTCTGCATGCACAGGCGCGCAATGTTCTCGTCAATTCTGTCAGCAATTCCGAATTGTGGGTCTGTGTTTGCATTGCGCGCAACGAGCTTTTGAGGGACATATTTCCCTGAATGTTCTACTTACCAGGGACGGCGTTAACAGCGAAGAGCAGAACGGAGAGCAGTAAAATCCCGCAGAGGAGGGTGGAAGTCTTCATACTGGCTAGCAGGCGGAAATCCCTCACGCTGAACTGAATGTGATCACGGGTGATCAAATAGTGATTCACTGCTTGTGGTAGAATAAATGATTTGGCGTGGAATATATATTTGCGAATGGTCCTGTTGGGGGCTGAATTTTGTGAGAGGAAATGCAGGAACGCGAGTGTCCGCTCTTCCCTAGCTAGCCGATTTCGACAGTCAGCTTGGGAAGCGGCTCGTTTGGACACTTGGTTCGGTTTCGGCTTGGAAGCCGACATGTTTGCGCTATTGGTTCGAGGAGCATCTTCCTCGGTCTGGCCCCCACTGGGAGATCGCCACGCTGCTCGGCTGGCTGGGAAGGTCTGTGGCGCTGGAGGAACTAGGTCTGGGAAAGTGATCGGTCAGGCTTCATGTGAGCTGGAAGGGGGTCTGAAGGAGTTGTTGGGATTGAAAGAACCAGGGGCAAGATGACAGCTTCAGGTGAATTTGTTGCACTTCCACATGAGAGGGAACCTGACAATCTGTACGATTAGTGTGGTGATGGACACCGCTTGTGTCGAAGTACCCTTGACCCTGCTTGTATAAACAGCAATCTGGCACTTGTTTTTCTCTCTGCCTGAGATTTATGCCTCTGCTTGCACTGTATAACCAGCAATTGGGATTTCTTCCGAAGGTCTGTTGTTGACCCTTATAACATGGTGCCCGCAAATGTTTCTCTGCAAAAACATTGCCAGGGATGCATCCCACTGGATCGCGCTTTGGTGAACAAGCCTGTGAGCCGAACCTGGAGGTCAGCTCAGACACTTGACGGTACTTGACCGGCGTTCTGTGGTTGGGAGAAGTTTGTGAGGCTAGAGAAGTAACGTACCATACAGCCCAGTTCCAGCCCCAGCTTTTCAACCACGTCATACACCTAATGTACCTGGATGGCCAGTTGCTTGCTTCAATGTACACGGAATAGGATGTCACACGGAAACTAATTGTCAAAGTTTCGTAGTACTTTGTAATACAATTTTTAACCCCTGCACCACATTATGCTCCTTTTATTAAGCACGTAATGCTATCTGCATCTGTTCTACTTTAAAAACATGTATATATTCGTCCTTTTACAGCACAATGTTCTACACCTTTTAAAATTGATCACATTGCTATTTTGCAGCATGGAGAGTTCTCCATAGTAGGGTGAGATGTGTTAGTGTTCTCATCTCAACCCGGAGTTTCTTATTGTACCAACAAATTAATATGCATAGACGTGTTCTGAGAGGCTACCTAGACTCCAGCTTTTTGTGGAAATCTTTGAGACTATTTGTAGAAAAATGGCTTGTTGCAACAATAATTTATTTCCTCTTCGATTACAACACATCACTGTCAGAATCTAAAGTCCCACCCCACCTACTAACAACACATAAAAAACTATCAATCCAGAAAATAATTGCCCATCTTCAGCCCCCCGTTGAGAATTTCAACCTTGGTGTAGCCTTGAAACGCGCGCCGACTTTCACTAATCGCAGTTGCTCGTAATGCAGGTGTTGTACTTCATCCCGCAGCTGCCCTTGTTCTCCTCCTTGCAGTGATCATAAAGCATCTTGCACAGCTTCTCGCAGGGAGGCGGCGGCGGCTTCGGCATCGGCATCTTGGGGGGGAACTTGCAGATCTTGAAGCGCTTGTACGCCTTAGCGATGCATCGGTCGGTCTTTTCCTTGCACTCGTCCGTCGCGCACATGTGATCCCTCACGCACTCCTTGCGGCCTTTCTGGAAGTTCTCCGTGCAATCAGCTGCGAGTACGAAAATCAAATGTAAAATTAAGCCAGGCGATAAAAGGTGTAGAAACCGATTCACCTTTATGCTTTCAGCTAAATTCACGTAAATCCGTAAGTTCGCGGCGAATACAATTGTCCTTACCATCAGCATTTGCAGCAACGAACAGAGCCGAGAGCAGAACAAGCGCGCTGAGAAGAACGTAAGTCCTCATGCTGGCTGTCGGGGTAGTAAGCCTCACAGAAAGTGGATTTGAGGATGAAGGACCTAAACTCTTGCAGGAGATTTTGAACTGCTGGTTTGCTAAAATGATGGCGTGCAGTTTATAGCATTGCGGATGCTGCTGTTGGGGGCTGGAATTCCAACGTGGGGGTGTTTCGTTGCTTGGTTGAATGTGGGGAAAAATTCGAAGTCCAGCTTAGGCGAGCGGTTCGTTTGGGCATTATGGTTCGGGAATTTGTGGAAGAGTTGGCTTGGTAAGCCGACCTGCTTGTGCCATTGGCGGAAGAGGGGCTTGCTTGGTCTCAGCCGCTCTTGTTACGTGACCAGCCAGGCTCGGTCACTGGTTCTCGAAGATCCATGCAAGGGGGTGACCTGGACGTTTCACGAGCTTGAAGTGCGGGCAGCCAGGCCTGAACCTCTTGCTTGGTTCGGGTCCAGGGCGTTGTGTGAACAATCTCAAGTGAAATTGTTGATACCCGAAAAATGAATAGCCGAGGATTTGGGGACTTCTCCGGCCATTCCCCTCTATAAACTTCTCAGGATTTGAATCACCCCCCAGCAGCCCAGCAGCTCTGTGCTTTGACCCTCCAGTCACCCTGAAATTGAGTCCAATTTCCAGTAATATGCTTTCCGCAAACCAATCAGCTTCGATTTGCTTTGCCCATGGAACCTGGTTGCGTTCGTCCAAACCAAAACACCTCCAAACCCGAAAGCATGAATCTGGCAGCTTTGGCTAGTTTGGGGAGAAAAAGGCGGCGGCGCTACGGCGTGGGTAGTTGCCTCGGAAGCGGCTGGATAAGGATGCTTGATTGGTCGAAGCTAGCAGCCGGGGCTTGTTTCGTGACCAAAGCATGACCATTGGTCGGAAGGCAGGGAAGTCCATCCCCAGCCGCAGTTTTGATAGTGCAACACGCAATTCTGTATAACCTGACGTTAAATCCATATGGAAGCTGGACTGTTGAGACAAAAGTGATGCAACAGATTCCATGTACCGTACTATTGCTAAATGATGTGCCTACAACCCTTGGGACACTGTTCTTCACTAGCTGCTGCACCATATTGTGGCTCCTCGAGTCAGCACTTCCTGCCTTTTGAACTCCGACTCGGATGGTATACACACATACCAACACCTTTCCTCCCCAGCCTTAGAACTAATACAGAATTGACCAGCCAAAGTATCCAAGACATTTACTAGTGCTGCTGCTTCCTTTCGTGGGACATCATACAGACCTGGCATGGCAGATAAGGCAGGAGGGGTGCCCACGTAGTAACAGCTTAGCCTTCAGTTTGGGAAAGCTCCCTTCCCCAGTCATGGTTCATATAATTCGCCCAATGTGCCTCCAATCAAAGCTCTTCGGTCAGAGCAGCAGTTTCCCTAACTGGCCTGCTGATGCTGCTCCTGTTCTTGCTGCTGGTGCCTCTGCAGCTGCTGCTGCAGCTGCTGCTGCTGTTGGTGCTGTTGTTTCTGCAAGTGCCTGATGTTGCTATTGTTGTTCCCACTGCTGGCGTTACCTTTGCTGCTGTTGTTGCCAGCGCTTCTTCTGTTGGTGTTGCTTCTCTCATTGCTGGTGCTACTGCTGTTGCTATTGCTTCTGTTGTTGCTGGCACTACTGCTGCTGCCACTGCTTCTGCTGCTGTTTTGCTGCTGCTGCTGCTGCTGTTTGGATGCTACAGCTGCTGTTGTCGTTGCTGCTGCTCTCTGTTGCCACTGCTGCTGCTGGTGCCGTTGTTGCTGCTCGTACAGGTGCAGGTGCTGTTGCTGTTGCTTCTGCTGCTGTTGCTGCTGTCACACCAGCAGGCACCAATAGCAGCATGCACCCACCAAACATCGTCAGCACACCACCAAGAGCTCTGACTGTTTTTTGAGAATTCTCAAAGAACAACAGCAGTATGCACCCACTAAGCATCATCAACACACCACCAAGAGCTCCGACTCAGCAGCGCGGATAACAGCGCTGCTCACACCAGCAGGCACCAGTAGCTTTGGAGTCGACTCAATGGTCGACAGGTCATCTCTGCTCCCCAAGCCTTCACTCACCTTCCCACCAGTGTTGTCCAAAGCCCAGGCTCGGCAAGCACTCGACATCCGGACCAAACAGGTCCGGCGTCAGCAGCAGCACAGCCAGCAATCAACAGCTCTTTCCTTCTCAACACATGTCCGTCTCGATACCCCAACCAGACACGATCCTCACTTTCTCCCCGCTCCACTGCCCCGCCTCCCAAACACCTCCCCCCACCGAACCACCGGCTGGTTCGGGAACAGCTTCTCAATCCTCGGGTCGGGCCGAGCCAGCCAGGAGCAGTAAACCCCAGCCGCAGCGAAAACAGCAGCCATGGACATGGCAGCGAGAGCCGCAAAGTGCTTCGGATCGTGAACGACTATGGCGAGTCCTAACATTAGTAGCTCTGCCAGGCTGGCGAGGGCGATTTCGGTTGTGCCGATGAGATTGGCGGAAGCAGGGGGGATGGCGGTTTGGATGATCTGAGAGTCGACAATCTCAAACGTCCAATGGCCCACTCGAGACAGCACCTGGGGGGAAGGAAGGGTGAGCAAAGAACGGGTGTGAATGGAGGCTGGCAAGCAAGGGCGATTTCAGTGGTGCCGATGAGATTGGCAGAGGCGGGAGGGATGGCGGTTTGGATGATCTGAGAGTCGACGATTTCAAACGTCCAGTGGCCCACTCGAGACAGCACCTGCAGACACAGGGTAGGGAAGAGGTAGAGCGTGAGTGGGTGAAGGTGAGAAAATTAGACTGTTTGGATGATTGGAGAGTCGACGATTACAAACGTCCAGTGGCCCACTCGAGACAGCACCTGGAGGCTAAGGGCTTCGGCGAACGGAGTAGGTGGGAGCTGTGACGAGAGGTACTGAGGGGTACTGATCGAGAGGTGACGATAACTGATATTATCGATCCTCTTCAGTGGCCCATGTGGGAGGCCACATGGGAGAGGAAAGGCTTATAACACTTGATTTGATATGAACAGAGAAGGCTCACGAGGAGGAGGAGGAAGAGGAGCAGCAGCCCCTGCAGGTGCACTGGCGGCCAGCAGGAGAAAGAGAAAGTGTATGTGTGAGAGAGATTAGCCACGTGATAGAAGTGATTTTTTTAGACGTCTAAAAAAATCACTTCTATCACTGGCGGCCAGCGCGACAAAGAGAAAGTGTATGTGTGAGAGAGAAAGGATTGCTAGCAAGGAAAGGAGAGACGACTCACTACAAGGAGAAGGAAGAGCAGCAGCAGCCCCTGCTGCAGCACCGGAGGGAAGCGCGAGAGAGAGGAGAAGATGGCAACTGCGAGGGCGAGGAGGAGAGCTTGAAAGACAAGAGCAGCACTGCCAGCCTGATATGGAGAGGGCGAAAGTGATGGCATGGAGGGGTTGTGGGAGAGAGCATGCATGAGAGAGAGAGGAGAAGATGGCGATTGCAAGGGCGAGGAGGAGAGCTTGGAAGACAAGAGAAGCACCGCCAGCCTGGGGTGGATTGAGGGCAGGCAGGGTGAAAAAAAAAAGAGAGAGAAAAAGGAAAGCAGAGTGAGAGAGAGGAGAAGATGGCGACTGCAAGGGCGAGGAGGAGGGCTTGGAAGACGAGAGCAGCACTGCCAGCCTGGTTGGATGGAAAGAGGTTTGTTTGAGAGGAGAAGATACAGTCTGCAAGTAAATTTGACGAGATGACATATGATTCGACTGAAAAGTCAACATGGAATGGGATGGCATAGGAGGGGACAGGATTCAGGAAAGAGGTTTGTTTGAGAGGAGAAGATACAGTCTGCAAGTAAATTTGACGAGATGACATATGATTCGACTGAAAAGTCAACATGAAATGGGATGGCATAGGAGGGGACAGGATTCAGGAAAGAGGTTTGTTTGAGAGGAGAAGATACAGTCTGCAAGTAAATTTGACGAGATGACATATGATTCGACTGAAAAGTCAACATGAAATGGGATGGCATAGGAGGGGACAGGATTCAGGAAAGAGGTTTGTTTGAGAGGAGAAGATACAGTCTGCAAGTAAATTTGACGAGATGACATATGATTCGACTGAAAAGTCAACATGAAATGGGATGGCATAGGAGGGGACAGGATTCAGGAAAGAGGTTTGTTTGAGAGGAGAAGATACAGTCTGCAAGTAAATTTGACGAGATGACATATGATTCGACTGAAAAGTCAACATGAAATGGGATGGCATAGGAGGGGACAGGATTCAGGAAAGAGGTTTGTTTGAGAGGAGAAGATACAGTCTGCAAGTAAATTTGACGAGATGACATATGATTCGACTGAAAAGTCAACATGAAATGGGATGGCATAGGAGGGGACAGGATTCAGGAAAGAGGTTTGTTTGAGAGGAGAAGATACAGTCTGCAAGTAAATTTGACGAGATGACATATGATTCGACTGAAAAGTCAACATGAAATGGGATGGCATAGGAGGGGACAGGATTCAGGAAAGAGGTTTGTTTGAGAGGAGAAGATACAGTCTGCAAGTAAATTTGACGAGATGACATATGATTCGACTGAAAAGTCAACATGAAATGGGATGGCATAGGAGGGGACAGGATTCAGGAAAGAGGTTTGTTTGAGAGGAGAAGATACAGTCTGCAAGTAAATTTGACGAGATGACATATGATTCGACTGAAAAGTCAACATGAAATGGGATGGCATAGGAGGGGACAGGATTCAGGAAAGAGGTTTGTTTGAGAGGAGAAGATACAGTCTGCAAGTAAATTTGACGAGATGACATATGATTCGACTGAAAAGTCAACATGAAATGGGATGGCATAGGAGGGGACAGGATTCAGGAAAGAGGTTTGTTTGAGAGGAGAAGATACAGTCTGCAAGTAAATTTGACGAGATGACATATGATTCGACTGAAAAGTCAACATGAAATGGGATGGCATAGGAGGGGACAGGATTCAGGAAAGAGGTTTGTTTGAGAGGAGAAGATACAGTCTGCAAGTAAATTTGACGAGATGACATATGATTCGACTGAAAAGTCAACATGAAATGGGATGGCATAGGAGGGGACAGGATTCAGGAAAGAGGTTTGTTTGAGAGGAGAAGATACAGTCTGCAAGTAAATTTGACGAGATGACATATGATTCGACTGAAAAGTCAACATGAAATGGGATGGCATAGGAGGGGACAGGATTCAGGAAAGAGGTTTGTTTGAGAGGAGAAGATACAGTCTGCAAGTAAATTTGACGAGATGACATATGATTCGACTGAAAAGTCAACATGAAATGGGATGGCATAGGAGGGGACAGGATTCAGGAAAGAGGTTTGTTTGAGAGGAGAAGATACAGTCTGCAAGTAAATTTGACGAGATGACATATGATTCGACTGAAAAGTCAACATGAAATGGGATGGCATAGGAGGGGACAGGATTCAGGAAAGAGGTTTGTTTGAGAGGAGAAGATACAGTCTGCAAGTAAATTTGACGAGATGACATATGATTCGACTGAAAAGTCAACATGAAATGGGATGGCATAGGAGGGGACAGGATTCAGGAAAGAGGTTTGTTTGAGAGGAGAAGATACAGTCTGCAAGTAAATTTGACGAGATGACATATGATTCGACTGAAAAGTCAACATGAAATGGGATGGCATAGGAGGGGACAGGATTCAGGAAAGAGGTTTGTTTGAGAGGAGAAGATACAGTCTGCAAGTAAATTTGACGAGATGACATATGATTCGACTGAAAAGTCAACATGAAATGGGATGGCATAGGAGGGGACAGGATTCAGGAAAGAGGTTTGTTTGAGAGGAGAAGATACAGTCTGCAAGTAAATTTGACGAGATGACATATGATTCGACTGAAAAGTCAACATGAAATGGGATGGCATAGGAGGGGACAGGATTCAGGAAAGAGGTTTGTTTGAGAGGAGAAGATACAGTCTGCAAGTAAATTTGACGAGATGACATATGATTCGACTGAAAAGTCAACATGAAATGGGATGGCATAGGAGGGGACAGGATTCAGGAAAGAGGTTTGTTTGAGAGGAGAAGATACAGTCTGCAAGTAAATTTGACGAGATGACATATGATTCGACTGAAAAGTCAACATGAAATGGGATGGCATAGGAGGGGACAGGATTCAGGAAAGAGGTTTGTTTGAGAGGAGAAGATACAGTCTGCAAGTAAATTTGACGAGATGACATATGATTCGACTGAAAAGTCAACATGAAATGGGATGGCATAGGAGGGGACAGGATTCAGGAAAGAGGTTTGTTTGAGAGGAGAAGATACAGTCTGCAAGTAAATTTGACGAGATGACATATGATTCGACTGAAAAGTCAACATGAAATGGGATGGCATAGGAGGGGACAGGATTCAGGAAAGAGGTTTGTTTGAGAGGAGAAGATACAGTCTGCAAGTAAATTTGACGAGATGACATATGATTCGACTGAAAAGTCAACATGAAATGGGATGGCATAGGAGGGGACAGGATTCAGGAAAGAGGTTTGTTTGAGAGGAGAAGATACAGTCTGCAAGTAAATTTGACGAGATGACATATGATTCGACTGAAAAGTCAACATGAAATGGGATGGCATAGGAGGGGACAGGATTCAGGAAAGAGGTTTGTTTGAGAGGAGAAGATACAGTCTGCAAGTAAATTTGACGAGATGACATATGATTCGACTGAAAAGTCAACATGAAATGGGATGGCATAGGAGGGGACAGGATTCAGGAAAGAGGTTTGTTTGAGAGGAGAAGATACAGTCTGCAAGTAAATTTGACGAGATGACATATGATTCGACTGAAAAGTCAACATGAAATGGGATGGCATAGGAGGGGACAGGATTCAGGAAAGAGGTTTGTTTGAGAGGAGAAGATACAGTCTGCAAGTAAATTTGACGAGATGACATATGATTCGACTGAAAAGTCAACATGAAATGGGATGGCATAGGAGGGGACAGGATTCAGGAAAGAGGTTTGTTTGAGAGGAGAAGATACAGTCTGCAAGTAAATTTGACGAGATGACATATGATTCGACTGAAAAGTCAACATGAAATGGGATGGCATAGGAGGGGACAGGATTCAGGAAAGAGGTTTGTTTGAGAGGAGAAGATACAGTCTGCAAGTAAATTTGACGAGATGACATATGATTCGACTGAAAAGTCAACATGAAATGGGATGGCATAGGAGGGGACAGGATTCAGGAAAGAGGTTTGTTTGAGAGGAGAAGATACAGTCTGCAAGTAAATTTGACGAGATGACATATGATTCGACTGAAAAGTCAACATGAAATGGGATGGCATAGGAGGGGACAGGATTCAGGAAAGAGGTTTGTTTGAGAGGAGAAGATACAGTCTGCAAGTAAATTTGACGAGATGACATATGATTCGACTGAAAAGTCAACATGAAATGGGATGGCATAGGAGGGGACAGGATTCAGGAAAGAGGTTTGTTTGAGAGGAGAAGATACAGTCTGCAAGTAAATTTGACGAGATGACATATGATTCGACTGAAAAGTCAACATGAAATGGGATGGCATAGGAGGGGACAGGATTCAGGAAAGAGGTTTGTTTGAGAGGAGAAGATACAGTCTGCAAGTAAATTTGACGAGATGACATATGATTCGACTGAAAAGTCAACATGAAATGGGATGGCATAGGAGGGGACAGGATTCAGGAAAGAGGTTTGTTTGAGAGGAGAAGATACAGTCTGCAAGTAAATTTGACGAGATGACATATGATTCGACTGAAAAGTCAACATGAAATGGGATGGCATAGGAGGGGACAGGATTCAGGAAAGAGGTTTGTTTGAGAGGAGAAGATACAGTCTGCAAGTAAATTTGACGAGATGACATATGATTCGACTGAAAAGTCAACATGAAATGGGATGGCATAGGAGGGGACAGGATTCAGGAAAGAGGTTTGTTTGAGAGGAGAAGATACAGTCTGCAAGTAAATTTGACGAGATGACATATGATTCGACTGAAAAGTCAACATGAAATGGGATGGCATAGGAGGGGACAGGATTCAGGAAAGAGGTTTGTTTGAGAGGAGAAGATACAGTCTGCAAGTAAATTTGACGAGATGACATATGATTCGACTGAAAAGTCAACATGAAATGGGATGGCATAGGAGGGGACAGGATTCAGGAAAGAGGTTTGTTTGAGAGGAGAAGATACAGTCTGCAAGTAAATTTGACGAGATGACATATGATTCGACTGAAAAGTCAACATGAAATGGGATGGCATAGGAGGGGACAGGATTCAGGAAAGAGGTTTGTTTGAGAGGAGAAGATACAGTCTGCAAGTAAATTTGACGAGATGACATATGATTCGACTGAAAAGTCAACATGAAATGGGATGGCATAGGAGGGGACAGGATTCAGGAAAGAGGTTTGTTTGAGAGGAGAAGATACAGTCTGCAAGTAAATTTGACGAGATGACATATGATTCGACTGAAAAGTCAACATGAAATGGGATGGCATAGGAGGGGACAGGATTCAGGAAAGAGGTTTGTTTGAGAGGAGAAGATACAGTCTGCAAGTAAATTTGACGAGATGACATATGATTCGACTGAAAAGTCAACATGAAATGGGATGGCATAGGAGGGGACAGGATTCAGGAAAGAGGTTTGTTTGAGAGGAGAAGATACAGTCTGCAAGTAAATTTGACGAGATGACATATGATTCGACTGAAAAGTCAACATGAAATGGGATGGCATAGGAGGGGACAGGATTCAGGAAAGAGGTTTGTTTGAGAGGAGAAGATACAGTCTGCAAGTAAATTTGACGAGATGACATATGATTCGACTGAAAAGTCAACATGAAATGGGATGGCATAGGAGGGGACAGGATTCAGGAAAGAGGTTTGTTTGAGAGGAGAAGATACAGTCTGCAAGTAAATTTGACGAGATGACATATGATTCGACTGAAAAGTCAACATGAAATGGGATGGCATAGGAGGGGACAGGATTCAGGAAAGAGGTTTGTTTGAGAGGAGAAGATACAGTCTGCAAGTAAATTTGACGAGATGACATATGATTCGACTGAAAAGTCAACATGAAATGGGATGGCATAGGAGGGGACAGGATTCAGGAAAGAGGTTTGTTTGAGAGGAGAAGATACAGTCTGCAAGTAAATTTGACGAGATGACATATGATTCGACTGAAAAGTCAACATGAAATGGGATGGCATAGGAGGGGACAGGATTCAGGAAAGAGGTTTGTTTGAGAGGAGAAGATACAGTCTGCAAGTAAATTTGACGAGATGACATATGATTCGACTGAAAAGTCAACATGAAATGGGATGGCATAGGAGGGGACAGGATTCAGGAAAGAGGTTTGTTTGAGAGGAGAAGATACAGTCTGCAAGTAAATTTGACGAGATGACATATGATTCGACTGAAAAGTCAACATGAAATGGGATGGCATAGGAGGGGACAGGATTCAGGAAAGAGGTTTGTTTGAGAGGAGAAGATACAGTCTGCAAGTAAATTTGACGAGATGACATATGATTCGACTGAAAAGTCAACATGAAATGGGATGGCATAGGAGGGGACAGGATTCAGGAAAGAGGTTTGTTTGAGAGGAGAAGATACAGTCTGCAAGTAAATTTGACGAGATGACATATGATTCGACTGAAAAGTCAACATGAAATGGGATGGCATAGGAGGGGACAGGATTCAGGAAAGAGGTTTGTTTGAGAGGAGAAGATACAGTCTGCAAGTAAATTTGACGAGATGACATATGATTCGACTGAAAAGTCAACATGAAATGGGATGGCATAGGAGGGGACAGGATTCAGGAAAGAGGTTTGTTTGAGAGGAGAAGATACAGTCTGCAAGTAAATTTGACGAGATGACATATGATTCGACTGAAAAGTCAACATGAAATGGGATGGCATAGGAGGGGACAGGATTCAGGAAAGAGGTTTGTTTGAGAGGAGAAGATACAGTCTGCAAGTAAATTTGACGAGATGACATATGATTCGACTGAAAAGTCAACATGAAATGGGATGGCATAGGAGGGGACAGGATTCAGGAAAGAGGTTTGTTTGAGAGGAGAAGATACAGTCTGCAAGTAAATTTGACGAGATGACATATGATTCGACTGAAAAGTCAACATGAAATGGGATGGCATAGGAGGGGACAGGATTCAGGAAAGAGGTTTGTTTGAGAGGAGAAGATACAGTCTGCAAGTAAATTTGACGAGATGACATATGATTCGACTGAAAAGTCAACATGAAATGGGATGGCATAGGAGGGGACAGGATTCAGGAAAGAGGTTTGTTTGAGAGGAGAAGATACAGTCTGCAAGTAAATTTGACGAGATGACATATGATTCGACTGAAAAGTCAACATGAAATGGGATGGCATAGGAGGGGACAGGATTCAGGAAAGAGGTTTGTTTGAGAGGAGAAGATACAGTCTGCAAGTAAATTTGACGAGATGACATATGATTCGACTGAAAAGTCAACATGAAATGGGATGGCATAGGAGGGGACAGGATTCAGGAAAGAGGTTTGTTTGAGAGGAGAAGATACAGTCTGCAAGTAAATTTGACGAGATGACATATGATTCGACTGAAAAGTCAACATGAAATGGGATGGCATAGGAGGGGACAGGATTCAGGAAAGAGGTTTGTTTGAGAGGAGAAGATACAGTCTGCAAGTAAATTTGACGAGATGACATATGATTCGACTGAAAAGTCAACATGAAATGGGATGGCATAGGAGGGGACAGGATTCAGGAAAGAGGTTTGTTTGAGAGGAGAAGATACAGTCTGCAAGTAAATTTGACGAGATGACATATGATTCGACTGAAAAGTCAACATGAAATGGGATGGCATAGGAGGGGACAGGATTCAGGAAAGAGGTTTGTTTGAGAGGAGAAGATACAGTCTGCAAGTAAATTTGACGAGATGACATATGATTCGACTGAAAAGTCAACATGAAATGGGATGGCATAGGAGGGGACAGGATTCAGGAAAGAGGTTTGTTTGAGAGGAGAAGATACAGTCTGCAAGTAAATTTGACGAGATGACATATGATTCGACTGAAAAGTCAACATGAAATGGGATGGCATAGGAGGGGACAGGATTCAGGAAAGAGGTTTGTTTGAGAGGAGAAGATACAGTCTGCAAGTAAATTTGACGAGATGACATATGATTCGACTGAAAAGTCAACATGAAATGGGATGGCATAGGAGGGGACAGGATTCAGGAAAGAGGTTTGTTTGAGAGGAGAAGATACAGTCTGCAAGTAAATTTGACGAGATGACATATGATTCGACTGAAAAGTCAACATGAAATGGGATGGCATAGGAGGGGACAGGATTCAGGAAAGAGGTTTGTTTGAGAGGAGAAGATACAGTCTGCAAGTAAATTTGACGAGATGACATATGATTCGACTGAAAAGTCAACATGAAATGGGATGGCATAGGAGGGGACAGGATTCAGGAAAGAGGTTTGTTTGAGAGGAGAAGATACAGTCTGCAAGTAAATTTGACGAGATGACATATGATTCGACTGAAAAGTCAACATGAAATGGGATGGCATAGGAGGGGACAGGATTCAGGAAAGAGGTTTGTTTGAGAGGAGAAGATACAGTCTGCAAGTAAATTTGACGAGATGACATATGATTCGACTGAAAAGTCAACATGAAATGGGATGGCATAGGAGGGGACAGGATTCAGGAAAGAGGTTTGTTTGAGAGGAGAAGATACAGTCTGCAAGTAAATTTGACGAGATGACATATGATTCGACTGAAAAGTCAACATGAAATGGGATGGCATAGGAGGGGACAGGATTCAGGAAAGAGGTTTGTTTGAGAGGAGAAGATACAGTCTGCAAGTAAATTTGACGAGATGACATATGATTCGACTGAAAAGTCAACATGAAATGGGATGGCATAGGAGGGGACAGGATTCAGGAAAGAGGTTTGTTTGAGAGGAGAAGATACAGTCTGCAAGTAAATTTGACGAGATGACATATGATTCGACTGAAAAGTCAACATGAAATGGGATGGCATAGGAGGGGACAGGATTCAGGAAAGAGGTTTGTTTGAGAGGAGAAGATACAGTCTGCAAGTAAATTTGACGAGATGACATATGATTCGACTGAAAAGTCAACATGAAATGGGATGGCATAGGAGGGGACAGGATTCAGGAAAGAGGTTTGTTTGAGAGGAGAAGATACAGTCTGCAAGTAAATTTGACGAGATGACATATGATTCGACTGAAAAGTCAACATGAAATGGGATGGCATAGGAGGGGACAGGATTCAGGAAAGAGGTTTGTTTGAGAGGAGAAGATACAGTCTGCAAGTAAATTTGACGAGATGACATATGATTCGACTGAAAAGTCAACATGAAATGGGATGGCATAGGAGGGGACAGGATTCAGGAAAGAGGTTTGTTTGAGAGGAGAAGATACAGTCTGCAAGTAAATTTGACGAGATGACATATGATTCGACTGAAAAGTCAACATGAAATGGGATGGCATAGGAGGGGACAGGATTCAGGAAAGAGGTTTGTTTGAGAGGAGAAGATACAGTCTGCAAGTAAATTTGACGAGATGACATATGATTCGACTGAAAAGTCAACATGAAATGGGATGGCATAGGAGGGGACAGGATTCAGGAAAGAGGTTTGTTTGAGAGGAGAAGATACAGTCTGCAAGTAAATTTGACGAGATGACATATGATTCGACTGAAAAGTCAACATGAAATGGGATGGCATAGGAGGGGACAGGATTCAGGAAAGAGGTTTGTTTGAGAGGAGAAGATACAGTCTGCAAGTAAATTTGACGAGATGACATATGATTCGACTGAAAAGTCAACATGAAATGGGATGGCATAGGAGGGGACAGGATTCAGGAAAGAGGTTTGTTTGAGAGGAGAAGATACAGTCTGCAAGTAAATTTGACGAGATGACATATGATTCGACTGAAAAGTCAACATGAAATGGGATGGCATAGGAGGGGACAGGATTCAGGAAAGAGGTTTGTTTGAGAGGAGAAGATACAGTCTGCAAGTAAATTTGACGAGATGACATATGATTCGACTGAAAAGTCAACATGAAATGGGATGGCATAGGAGGGGACAGGATTCAGGAAAGAGGTTTGTTTGAGAGGAGAAGATACAGTCTGCAAGTAAATTTGACGAGATGACATATGATTCGACTGAAAAGTCAACATGAAATGGGATGGCATAGGAGGGGACAGGATTCAGGAAAGAGGTTTGTTTGAGAGGAGAAGATACAGTCTGCAAGTAAATTTGACGAGATGACATATGATTCGACTGAAAAGTCAACATGAAATGGGATGGCATAGGAGGGGACAGGATTCAGGAAAGAGGTTTGTTTGAGAGGAGAAGATACAGTCTGCAAGTAAATTTGACGAGATGACATATGATTCGACTGAAAAGTCAACATGAAATGGGATGGCATAGGAGGGGACAGGATTCAGGAAAGAGGTTTGTTTGAGAGGAGAAGATACAGTCTGCAAGTAAATTTGACGAGATGACATATGATTCGACTGAAAAGTCAACATGAAATGGGATGGCATAGGAGGGGACAGGATTCAGGAAAGAGGTTTGTTTGAGAGGAGAAGATACAGTCTGCAAGTAAATTTGACGAGATGACATATGATTCGACTGAAAAGTCAACATGAAATGGGATGGCATAGGAGGGGACAGGATTCAGGAAAGAGGTTTGTTTGAGAGGAGAAGATACAGTCTGCAAGTAAATTTGACGAGATGACATATGATTCGACTGAAAAGTCAACATGAAATGGGATGGCATAGGAGGGGACAGGATTCAGGAAAGAGGTTTGTTTGAGAGGAGAAGATACAGTCTGCAAGTAAATTTGACGAGATGACATATGATTCGACTGAAAAGTCAACATGAAATGGGATGGCATAGGAGGGGACAGGATTCAGGAAAGAGGTTTGTTTGAGAGGAGAAGATACAGTCTGCAAGTAAATTTGACGAGATGACATATGATTCGACTGAAAAGTCAACATGAAATGGGATGGCATAGGAGGGGACAGGATTCAGGAAAGAGGTTTGTTTGAGAGGAGAAGATACAGTCTGCAAGTAAATTTGACGAGATGACATATGATTCGACTGAAAAGTCAACATGAAATGGGATGGCATAGGAGGGGACAGGATTCAGGAAAGAGGTTTGTTTGAGAGGAGAAGATACAGTCTGCAAGTAAATTTGACGAGATGACATATGATTCGACTGAAAAGTCAACATGAAATGGGATGGCATAGGAGGGGACAGGATTCAGGAAAGAGGTTTGTTTGAGAGGAGAAGATACAGTCTGCAAGTAAATTTGACGAGATGACATATGATTCGACTGAAAAGTCAACATGAAATGGGATGGCATAGGAGGGGACAGGATTCAGGAAAGAGGTTTGTTTGAGAGGAGAAGATACAGTCTGCAAGTAAATTTGACGAGATGACATATGATTCGACTGAAAAGTCAACATGAAATGGGATGGCATAGGAGGGGACAGGATTCAGGAAAGAGGTTTGTTTGAGAGGAGAAGATACAGTCTGCAAGTAAATTTGACGAGATGACATATGATTCGACTGAAAAGTCAACATGAAATGGGATGGCATAGGAGGGGACAGGATTCAGGAAAGAGGTTTGTTTGAGAGGAGAAGATACAGTCTGCAAGTAAATTTGACGAGATGACATATGATTCGACTGAAAAGTCAACATGAAATGGGATGGCATAGGAGGGGACAGGATTCAGGAAAGAGGTTTGTTTGAGAGGAGAAGATACAGTCTGCAAGTAAATTTGACGAGATGACATATGATTCGACTGAAAAGTCAACATGAAATGGGATGGCATAGGAGGGGACAGGATTCAGGAAAGAGGTTTGTTTGAGAGGAGAAGATACAGTCTGCAAGTAAATTTGACGAGATGACATATGATTCGACTGAAAAGTCAACATGAAATGGGATGGCATAGGAGGGGACAGGATTCAGGAAAGAGGTTTGTTTGAGAGGAGAAGATACAGTCTGCAAGTAAATTTGACGAGATGACATATGATTCGACTGAAAAGTCAACATGAAATGGGATGGCATAGGAGGGGACAGGATTCAGGAAAGAGGTTTGTTTGAGAGGAGAAGATACAGTCTGCAAGTAAATTTGACGAGATGACATATGATTCGACTGAAAAGTCAACATGAAATGGGATGGCATAGGAGGGGACAGGATTCAGGAAAGAGGTTTGTTTGAGAGGAGAAGATACAGTCTGCAAGTAAATTTGACGAGATGACATATGATTCGACTGAAAAGTCAACATGAAATGGGATGGCATAGGAGGGGACAGGATTCAGGAAAGAGGTTTGTTTGAGAGGAGAAGATACAGTCTGCAAGTAAATTTGACGAGATGACATATGATTCGACTGAAAAGTCAACATGAAATGGGATGGCATAGGAGGGGACAGGATTCAGGAAAGAGGTTTGTTTGAGAGGAGAAGATACAGTCTGCAAGTAAATTTGACGAGATGACATATGATTCGACTGAAAAGTCAACATGAAATGGGATGGCATAGGAGGGGACAGGATTCAGGAAAGAGGTTTGTTTGAGAGGAGAAGATACAGTCTGCAAGTAAATTTGACGAGATGACATATGATTCGACTGAAAAGTCAACATGAAATGGGATGGCATAGGAGGGGACAGGATTCAGGAAAGAGGTTTGTTTGAGAGGAGAAGATACAGTCTGCAAGTAAATTTGACGAGATGACATATGATTCGACTGAAAAGTCAACATGAAATGGGATGGCATAGGAGGGGACAGGATTCAGGAAAGAGGTTTGTTTGAGAGGAGAAGATACAGTCTGCAAGTAAATTTGACGAGATGACATATGATTCGACTGAAAAGTCAACATGAAATGGGATGGCATAGGAGGGGACAGGATTCAGGAAAGAGGTTTGTTTGAGAGGAGAAGATACAGTCTGCAAGTAAATTTGACGAGATGACATATGATTCGACTGAAAAGTCAACATGAAATGGGATGGCATAGGAGGGGACAGGATTCAGGAAAGAGGTTTGTTTGAGAGGAGAAGATACAGTCTGCAAGTAAATTTGACGAGATGACATATGATTCGACTGAAAAGTCAACATGAAATGGGATGGCATAGGAGGGGACAGGATTCAGGAAAGAGGTTTGTTTGAGAGGAGAAGATACAGTCTGCAAGTAAATTTGACGAGATGACATATGATTCGACTGAAAAGTCAACATGAAATGGGATGGCATAGGAGGGGACAGGATTCAGGAAAGAGGTTTGTTTGAGAGGAGAAGATACAGTCTGCAAGTAAATTTGACGAGATGACATATGATTCGACTGAAAAGTCAACATGAAATGGGATGGCATAGGAGGGGACAGGATTCAGGAAAGAGGTTTGTTTGAGAGGAGAAGATACAGTCTGCAAGTAAATTTGACGAGATGACATATGATTCGACTGAAAAGTCAACATGAAATGGGATGGCATAGGAGGGGACAGGATTCAGGAAAGAGGTTTGTTTGAGAGGAGAAGATACAGTCTGCAAGTAAATTTGACGAGATGACATATGATTCGACTGAAAAGTCAACATGAAATGGGATGGCATAGGAGGGGACAGGATTCAGGAAAGAGGTTTGTTTGAGAGGAGAAGATACAGTCTGCAAGTAAATTTGACGAGATGACATATGATTCGACTGAAAAGTCAACATGAAATGGGATGGCATAGGAGGGGACAGGATTCAGGAAAGAGGTTTGTTTGAGAGGAGAAGATACAGTCTGCAAGTAAATTTGACGAGATGACATATGATTCGACTGAAAAGTCAACATGAAATGGGATGGCATAGGAGGGGACAGGATTCAGGAAAGAGGTTTGTTTGAGAGGAGAAGATACAGTCTGCAAGTAAATTTGACGAGATGACATATGATTCGACTGAAAAGTCAACATGAAATGGGATGGCATAGGAGGGGACAGGATTCAGGAAAGAGGTTTGTTTGAGAGGAGAAGATACAGTCTGCAAGTAAATTTGACGAGATGACATATGATTCGACTGAAAAGTCAACATGAAATGGGATGGCATAGGAGGGGACAGGATTCAGGAAAGAGGTTTGTTTGAGAGGAGAAGATACAGTCTGCAAGTAAATTTGACGAGATGACATATGATTCGACTGAAAAGTCAACATGAAATGGGATGGCATAGGAGGGGACAGGATTCAGGAAAGAGGTTTGTTTGAGAGGAGAAGATACAGTCTGCAAGTAAATTTGACGAGATGACATATGATTCGACTGAAAAGTCAACATGAAATGGGATGGCATAGGAGGGGACAGGATTCAGGAAAGAGGTTTGTTTGAGAGGAGAAGATACAGTCTGCAAGTAAATTTGACGAGATGACATATGATTCGACTGAAAAGTCAACATGAAATGGGATGGCATAGGAGGGGACAGGATTCAGGAAAGAGGTTTGTTTGAGAGGAGAAGATACAGTCTGCAAGTAAATTTGACGAGATGACATATGATTCGACTGAAAAGTCAACATGAAATGGGATGGCATAGGAGGGGACAGGATTCAGGAAAGAGGTTTGTTTGAGAGGAGAAGATACAGTCTGCAAGTAAATTTGACGAGATGACATATGATTCGACTGAAAAGTCAACATGAAATGGGATGGCATAGGAGGGGACAGGATTCAGGAAAGAGGTTTGTTTGAGAGGAGAAGATACAGTCTGCAAGTAAATTTGACGAGATGACATATGATTCGACTGAAAAGTCAACATGAAATGGGATGGCATAGGAGGGGACAGGATTCAGGAAAGAGGTTTGTTTGAGAGGAGAAGATACAGTCTGCAAGTAAATTTGACGAGATGACATATGATTCGACTGAAAAGTCAACATGAAATGGGATGGCATAGGAGGGGACAGGATTCAGGAAAGAGGTTTGTTTGAGAGGAGAAGATACAGTCTGCAAGTAAATTTGACGAGATGACATATGATTCGACTGAAAAGTCAACATGAAATGGGATGGCATAGGAGGGGACAGGATTCAGGAAAGAGGTTTGTTTGAGAGGAGAAGATACAGTCTGCAAGTAAATTTGACGAGATGACATATGATTCGACTGAAAAGTCAACATGAAATGGGATGGCATAGGAGGGGACAGGATTCAGGAAAGAGGTTTGTTTGAGAGGAGAAGATACAGTCTGCAAGTAAATTTGACGAGATGACATATGATTCGACTGAAAAGTCAACATGAAATGGGATGGCATAGGAGGGGACAGGATTCAGGAAAGAGGTTTGTTTGAGAGGAGAAGATACAGTCTGCAAGTAAATTTGACGAGATGACATATGATTCGACTGAAAAGTCAACATGAAATGGGATGGCATAGGAGGGGACAGGATTCAGGAAAGAGGTTTGTTTGAGAGGAGAAGATACAGTCTGCAAGTAAATTTGACGAGATGACATATGATTCGACTGAAAAGTCAACATGAAATGGGATGGCATAGGAGGGGACAGGATTCAGGAAAGAGGTTTGTTTGAGAGGAGAAGATACAGTCTGCAAGTAAATTTGACGAGATGACATATGATTCGACTGAAAAGTCAACATGAAATGGGATGGCATAGGAGGGGACAGGATTCAGGAAAGAGGTTTGTTTGAGAGGAGAAGATACAGTCTGCAAGTAAATTTGACGAGATGACATATGATTCGACTGAAAAGTCAACATGAAATGGGATGGCATAGGAGGGGACAGGATTCAGGAAAGAGGTTTGTTTGAGAGGAGAAGATACAGTCTGCAAGTAAATTTGACGAGATGACATATGATTCGACTGAAAAGTCAACATGAAATGGGATGGCATAGGAGGGGACAGGATTCAGGAAAGAGGTTTGTTTGAGAGGAGAAGATACAGTCTGCAAGTAAATTTGACGAGATGACATATGATTCGACTGAAAAGTCAACATGAAATGGGATGGCATAGGAGGGGACAGGATTCAGGAAAGAGGTTTGTTTGAGAGGAGAAGATACAGTCTGCAAGTAAATTTGACGAGATGACATATGATTCGACTGAAAAGTCAACATGAAATGGGATGGCATAGGAGGGGACAGGATTCAGGAAAGAGGTTTGTTTGAGAGGAGAAGATACAGTCTGCAAGTAAATTTGACGAGATGACATATGATTCGACTGAAAAGTCAACATGAAATGGGATGGCATAGGAGGGGACAGGATTCAGGAAAGAGGTTTGTTTGAGAGGAGAAGATACAGTCTGCAAGTAAATTTGACGAGATGACATATGATTCGACTGAAAAGTCAACATGAAATGGGATGGCATAGGAGGGGACAGGATTCAGGAAAGAGGTTTGTTTGAGAGGAGAAGATACAGTCTGCAAGTAAATTTGACGAGATGACATATGATTCGACTGAAAAGTCAACATGAAATGGGATGGCATAGGAGGGGACAGGATTCAGGAAAGAGGTTTGTTTGAGAGGAGAAGATACAGTCTGCAAGTAAATTTGACGAGATGACATATGATTCGACTGAAAAGTCAACATGAAATGGGATGGCATAGGAGGGGACAGGATTCAGGAAAGAGGTTTGTTTGAGAGGAGAAGATACAGTCTGCAAGTAAATTTGACGAGATGACATATGATTCGACTGAAAAGTCAACATGAAATGGGATGGCATAGGAGGGGACAGGATTCAGGAAAGAGGTTTGTTTGAGAGGAGAAGATACAGTCTGCAAGTAAATTTGACGAGATGACATATGATTCGACTGAAAAGTCAACATGAAATGGGATGGCATAGGAGGGGACAGGATTCAGGAAAGAGGTTTGTTTGAGAGGAGAAGATACAGTCTGCAAGTAAATTTGACGAGATGACATATGATTCGACTGAAAAGTCAACATGAAATGGGATGGCATAGGAGGGGACAGGATTCAGGAAAGAGGTTTGTTTGAGAGGAGAAGATACAGTCTGCAAGTAAATTTGACGAGATGACATATGATTCGACTGAAAAGTCAACATGAAATGGGATGGCATAGGAGGGGACAGGATTCAGGAAAGAGGTTTGTTTGAGAGGAGAAGATACAGTCTGCAAGTAAATTTGACGAGATGACATATGATTCGACTGAAAAGTCAACATGAAATGGGATGGCATAGGAGGGGACAGGATTCAGGAAAGAGGTTTGTTTGAGAGGAGAAGATACAGTCTGCAAGTAAATTTGACGAGATGACATATGATTCGACTGAAAAGTCAACATGAAATGGGATGGCATAGGAGGGGACAGGATTCAGGAAAGAGGTTTGTTTGAGAGGAGAAGATACAGTCTGCAAGTAAATTTGACGAGATGACATATGATTCGACTGAAAAGTCAACATGAAATGGGATGGCATAGGAGGGGACAGGATTCAGGAAAGAGGTTTGTTTGAGAGGAGAAGATACAGTCTGCAAGTAAATTTGACGAGATGACATATGATTCGACTGAAAAGTCAACATGAAATGGGATGGCATAGGAGGGGACAGGATTCAGGAAAGAGGTTTGTTTGAGAGGAGAAGATACAGTCTGCAAGTAAATTTGACGAGATGACATATGATTCGACTGAAAAGTCAACATGAAATGGGATGGCATAGGAGGGGACAGGATTCAGGAAAGAGGTTTGTTTGAGAGGAGAAGATACAGTCTGCAAGTAAATTTGACGAGATGACATATGATTCGACTGAAAAGTCAACATGAAATGGGATGGCATAGGAGGGGACAGGATTCAGGAAAGAGGTTTGTTTGAGAGGAGAAGATACAGTCTGCAAGTAAATTTGACGAGATGACATATGATTCGACTGAAAAGTCAACATGAAATGGGATGGCATAGGAGGGGACAGGATTCAGGAAAGAGGTTTGTTTGAGAGGAGAAGATACAGTCTGCAAGTAAATTTGACGAGATGACATATGATTCGACTGAAAAGTCAACATGAAATGGGATGGCATAGGAGGGGACAGGATTCAGGAAAGAGGTTTGTTTGAGAGGAGAAGATACAGTCTGCAAGTAAATTTGACGAGATGACATATGATTCGACTGAAAAGTCAACATGAAATGGGATGGCATAGGAGGGGACAGGATTCAGGAAAGAGGTTTGTTTGAGAGGAGAAGATACAGTCTGCAAGTAAATTTGACGAGATGACATATGATTCGACTGAAAAGTCAACATGAAATGGGATGGCATAGGAGGGGACAGGATTCAGGAAAGAGGTTTGTTTGAGAGGAGAAGATACAGTCTGCAAGTAAATTTGACGAGATGACATATGATTCGACTGAAAAGTCAACATGAAATGGGATGGCATAGGAGGGGACAGGATTCAGGAAAGAGGTTTGTTTGAGAGGAGAAGATACAGTCTGCAAGTAAATTTGACGAGATGACATATGATTCGACTGAAAAGTCAACATGAAATGGGATGGCATAGGAGGGGACAGGATTCAGGAAAGAGGTTTGTTTGAGAGGAGAAGATACAGTCTGCAAGTAAATTTGACGAGATGACATATGATTCGACTGAAAAGTCAACATGAAATGGGATGGCATAGGAGGGGACAGGATTCAGGAAAGAGGTTTGTTTGAGAGGAGAAGATACAGTCTGCAAGTAAATTTGACGAGATGACATATGATTCGACTGAAAAGTCAACATGAAATGGGATGGCATAGGAGGGGACAGGATTCAGGAAAGAGGTTTGTTTGAGAGGAGAAGATACAGTCTGCAAGTAAATTTGACGAGATGACATATGATTCGACTGAAAAGTCAACATGAAATGGGATGGCATAGGAGGGGACAGGATTCAGGAAAGAGGTTTGTTTGAGAGGAGAAGATACAGTCTGCAAGTAAATTTGACGAGATGACATATGATTCGACTGAAAAGTCAACATGAAATGGGATGGCATAGGAGGGGACAGGATTCAGGAAAGAGGTTTGTTTGAGAGGAGAAGATACAGTCTGCAAGTAAATTTGACGAGATGACATATGATTCGACTGAAAAGTCAACATGAAATGGGATGGCATAGGAGGGGACAGGATTCAGGAAAGAGGTTTGTTTGAGAGGAGAAGATACAGTCTGCAAGTAAATTTGACGAGATGACATATGATTCGACTGAAAAGTCAACATGAAATGGGATGGCATAGGAGGGGACAGGATTCAGGAAAGAGGTTTGTTTGAGAGGAGAAGATACAGTCTGCAAGTAAATTTGACGAGATGACATATGATTCGACTGAAAAGTCAACATGAAATGGGATGGCATAGGAGGGGACAGGATTCAGGAAAGAGGTTTGTTTGAGAGGAGAAGATACAGTCTGCAAGTAAATTTGACGAGATGACATATGATTCGACTGAAAAGTCAACATGAAATGGGATGGCATAGGAGGGGACAGGATTCAGGAAAGAGGTTTGTTTGAGAGGAGAAGATACAGTCTGCAAGTAAATTTGACGAGATGACATATGATTCGACTGAAAAGTCAACATGAAATGGGATGGCATAGGAGGGGACAGGATTCAGGAAAGAGGTTTGTTTGAGAGGAGAAGATACAGTCTGCAAGTAAATTTGACGAGATGACATATGATTCGACTGAAAAGTCAACATGAAATGGGATGGCATAGGAGGGGACAGGATTCAGGAAAGAGGTTTGTTTGAGAGGAGAAGATACAGTCTGCAAGTAAATTTGACGAGATGACATATGATTCGACTGAAAAGTCAACATGAAATGGGATGGCATAGGAGGGGACAGGATTCAGGAAAGAGGTTTGTTTGAGAGGAGAAGATACAGTCTGCAAGTAAATTTGACGAGATGACATATGATTCGACTGAAAAGTCAACATGAAATGGGATGGCATAGGAGGGGACAGGATTCAGGAAAGAGGTTTGTTTGAGAGGAGAAGATACAGTCTGCAAGTAAATTTGACGAGATGACATATGATTCGACTGAAAAGTCAACATGAAATGGGATGGCATAGGAGGGGACAGGATTCAGGAAAGAGGTTTGTTTGAGAGGAGAAGATACAGTCTGCAAGTAAATTTGACGAGATGACATATGATTCGACTGAAAAGTCAACATGAAATGGGATGGCATAGGAGGGGACAGGATTCAGGAAAGAGGTTTGTTTGAGAGGAGAAGATACAGTCTGCAAGTAAATTTGACGAGATGACATATGATTCGACTGAAAAGTCAACATGAAATGGGATGGCATAGGAGGGGACAGGATTCAGGAAAGAGGTTTGTTTGAGAGGAGAAGATACAGTCTGCAAGTAAATTTGACGAGATGACATATGATTCGACTGAAAAGTCAACATGAAATGGGATGGCATAGGAGGGGACAGGATTCAGGAAAGAGGTTTGTTTGAGAGGAGAAGATACAGTCTGCAAGTAAATTTGACGAGATGACATATGATTCGACTGAAAAGTCAACATGAAATGGGATGGCATAGGAGGGGACAGGATTCAGGAAAGAGGTTTGTTTGAGAGGAGAAGATACAGTCTGCAAGTAAATTTGACGAGATGACATATGATTCGACTGAAAAGTCAACATGAAATGGGATGGCATAGGAGGGGACAGGATTCAGGAAAGAGGTTTGTTTGAGAGGAGAAGATACAGTCTGCAAGTAAATTTGACGAGATGACATATGATTCGACTGAAAAGTCAACATGAAATGGGATGGCATAGGAGGGGACAGGATTCAGGAAAGAGGTTTGTTTGAGAGGAGAAGATACAGTCTGCAAGTAAATTTGACGAGATGACATATGATTCGACTGAAAAGTCAACATGAAATGGGATGGCATAGGAGGGGACAGGATTCAGGAAAGAGGTTTGTTTGAGAGGAGAAGATACAGTCTGCAAGTAAATTTGACGAGATGACATATGATTCGACTGAAAAGTCAACATGAAATGGGATGGCATAGGAGGGGACAGGATTCAGGAAAGAGGTTTGTTTGAGAGGAGAAGATACAGTCTGCAAGTAAATTTGACGAGATGACATATGATTCGACTGAAAAGTCAACATGAAATGGGATGGCATAGGAGGGGACAGGATTCAGGAAAGAGGTTTGTTTGAGAGGAGAAGATACAGTCTGCAAGTAAATTTGACGAGATGACATATGATTCGACTGAAAAGTCAACATGAAATGGGATGGCATAGGAGGGGACAGGATTCAGGAAAGAGGTTTGTTTGAGAGGAGAAGATACAGTCTGCAAGTAAATTTGACGAGATGACATATGATTCGACTGAAAAGTCAACATGAAATGGGATGGCATAGGAGGGGACAGGATTCAGGAAAGAGGTTTGTTTGAGAGGAGAAGATACAGTCTGCAAGTAAATTTGACGAGATGACATATGATTCGACTGAAAAGTCAACATGAAATGGGATGGCATAGGAGGGGACAGGATTCAGGAAAGAGGTTTGTTTGAGAGGAGAAGATACAGTCTGCAAGTAAATTTGACGAGATGACATATGATTCGACTGAAAAGTCAACATGAAATGGGATGGCATAGGAGGGGACAGGATTCAGGAAAGAGGTTTGTTTGAGAGGAGAAGATACAGTCTGCAAGTAAATTTGACGAGATGACATATGATTCGACTGAAAAGTCAACATGAAATGGGATGGCATAGGAGGGGACAGGATTCAGGAAAGAGGTTTGTTTGAGAGGAGAAGATACAGTCTGCAAGTAAATTTGACGAGATGACATATGATTCGACTGAAAAGTCAACATGAAATGGGATGGCATAGGAGGGGACAGGATTCAGGAAAGAGGTTTGTTTGAGAGGAGAAGATACAGTCTGCAAGTAAATTTGACGAGATGACATATGATTCGACTGAAAAGTCAACATGAAATGGGATGGCATAGGAGGGGACAGGATTCAGGAAAGAGGTTTGTTTGAGAGGAGAAGATACAGTCTGCAAGTAAATTTGACGAGATGACATATGATTCGACTGAAAAGTCAACATGAAATGGGATGGCATAGGAGGGGACAGGATTCAGGAAAGAGGTTTGTTTGAGAGGAGAAGATACAGTCTGCAAGTAAATTTGACGAGATGACATATGATTCGACTGAAAAGTCAACATGAAATGGGATGGCATAGGAGGGGACAGGATTCAGGAAAGAGGTTTGTTTGAGAGGAGAAGATACAGTCTGCAAGTAAATTTGACGAGATGACATATGATTCGACTGAAAAGTCAACATGAAATGGGATGGCATAGGAGGGGACAGGATTCAGGAAAGAGGTTTGTTTGAGAGGAGAAGATACAGTCTGCAAGTAAATTTGACGAGATGACATATGATTCGACTGAAAAGTCAACATGAAATGGGATGGCATAGGAGGGGACAGGATTCAGGAAAGAGGTTTGTTTGAGAGGAGAAGATACAGTCTGCAAGTAAATTTGACGAGATGACATATGATTCGACTGAAAAGTCAACATGAAATGGGATGGCATAGGAGGGGACAGGATTCAGGAAAGAGGTTTGTTTGAGAGGAGAAGATACAGTCTGCAAGTAAATTTGACGAGATGACATATGATTCGACTGAAAAGTCAACATGAAATGGGATGGCATAGGAGGGGACAGGATTCAGGAAAGAGGTTTGTTTGAGAGGAGAAGATACAGTCTGCAAGTAAATTTGACGAGATGACATATGATTCGACTGAAAAGTCAACATGAAATGGGATGGCATAGGAGGGGACAGGATTCAGGAAAGAGGTTTGTTTGAGAGGAGAAGATACAGTCTGCAAGTAAATTTGACGAGATGACATATGATTCGACTGAAAAGTCAACATGAAATGGGATGGCATAGGAGGGGACAGGATTCAGGAAAGAGGTTTGTTTGAGAGGAGAAGATACAGTCTGCAAGTAAATTTGACGAGATGACATATGATTCGACTGAAAAGTCAACATGAATGGGATGGCATAGGAGGGGACAGGATTCAGGAAAGAGGTTTGTTTGAGAGGAGAAGATACAGTCTGCAAGTAAATTTGACGAGATGACATATGATTCGACTGAAAAGTCAACATGAAATGGGATGGCATAGGAGGGGACAGGATTCAGGAAAGAGGTTTGTTTGAGAGGAGAAGATACAGTCTGCAAGTAAATTTGACGAGATGACATATGATTCGACTGAAAAGTCAACATGAAATGGGATGGCATAGGAGGGGACAGGATTCAGGAAAGAGGTTTGTTTGAGAGGAGAAGATACAGTCTGCAAGTAAATTTGACGAGATGACATATGATTCGACTGAAAAGTCAACATTGAAATGGGATGGCATAGGAGGGGACAGGATTCAGGAAAGAGGTTTGTTTGAGAGGAGAAGATACAGTCTGCAAGTAAATTTGACGAGATGACATATGATTCGACTGAAAAGTCAACATGAAATGGGATGGCATAGGAGGGGACAGGATTCAGGAAAGAGGTTTGTTTGAGAGGAGAAGATACAGTCTGCAAGTAAATTTGACGAGATGACATATGATTCGACTGAAAAGTCAACATGAAATGGGATGGCATAGGAGGGGACAGGATTCAGGAAAGAGGTTTGTTTGAGAGGAGAAGATACAGTCTGCAAGTAAATTTGACGAGATGACATATGATTCGACTGAAAAGTCAACATGAAATGGGATGGCATAGGAGGGGACAGGATTCAGGAAAGAGGTTTGTTTGAGAGGAGAAGATACAGTCTGCAAGTAAATTTGACGAGATGACATATGATTCGACTGAAAAGTCAACATGAAATGGGATGGCATAGGAGGGGACAGGATTCAGGAAAGAGGTTTGTTTGAGAGGAGAAGATACAGTCTGCAAGTAAATTTGACGAGATGACATATGATTCGACTGAAAAGTCAACATGAAATGGGATGGCATAGGAGGGGACAGGATTCAGGAAAGAGGTTTGTTTGAGAGGAGAAGATACAGTCTGCAAGTAAATTTGACGAGATGACATATGATTCGACTGAAAAGTCAACATGAAATGGGATGGCATAGGAGGGGACAGGATTCAGGAAAGAGGTTTGTTTGAGAGGAGAAGATACAGTCTGCAAGTAAATTTGACGAGATGACATATGATTCGACTGAAAAGTCAACATGAAATGGGATGGCATAGGAGGGGACAGGATTCAGGAAAGAGGTTTGTTTGAGAGGAGAAGATACAGTCTGCAAGTAAATTTGACGAGATGACATATGATTCGACTGAAAAGTCAACATGAAATGGGATGGCATAGGAGGGGACAGGATTCAGGAAAGAGGTTTGTTTGAGAGGAGAAGATACAGTCTGCAAGTAAATTTGACGAGATGACATATGATTCGACTGAAAAGTCAACATGAAATGGGATGGCATAGGAGGGGACAGGATTCAGGAAAGAGGTTTGTTTGAGAGGAGAAGATACAGTCTGCAAGTAAATTTGACGAGATGACATATGATTCGACTGAAAAGTCAACATGAAATGGGATGGCATAGGAGGGGACAGGATTCAGGAAAGAGGTTTGTTTGAGAGGAGAAGATACAGTCTGCAAGTAAATTTGACGAGATGACATATGATTCGACTGAAAAGTCAACATGAAATGGGATGGCATAGGAGGGGACAGGATTCAGGAAAGAGGTTTGTTTGAGAGGAGAAGATACAGTCTGCAAGTAAATTTGACGAGATGACATATGATTCGACTGAAAAGTCAACATGAAATGGGATGGCATAGGAGGGGACAGGATTCAGGAAAGAGGTTTGTTTGAGAGGAGAAGATACAGTCTGCAAGTAAATTTGACGAGATGACATATGATTCGACTGAAAAGTCAACATGAAATGGGATGGCATAGGAGGGGACAGGATTCAGGAAAGAGGTTTGTTTGAGAGGAGAAGATACAGTCTGCAAGTAAATTTGACGAGATGACATATGATTCGACTGAAAAGTCAACATGAAATGGGATGGCATAGGAGGGGACAGGATTCAGGAAAGAGGTTTGTTTGAGAGGAGAAGATACAGTCTGCAAGTAAATTTGACGAGATGACATATGATTCGACTGAAAAGTCAACATGAAATGGGATGGCATAGGAGGGGACAGGATTCAGGAAAGAGGTTTGTTTGAGAGGAGAAGATACAGTCTGCAAGTAAATTTGACGAGATGACATATGATTCGACTGAAAAGTCAACATGAAATGGGATGGCATAGGAGGGGACAGGATTCAGGAAAGAGGTTTGTTTGAGAGGAGAAGATACAGTCTGCAAGTAAATTTGACGAGATGACATATGATTCGACTGAAAAGTCAACATGAAATGGGATGGCATAGGAGGGGACAGGATTCAGGAAAGAGGTTTGTTTGAGAGGAGAAGATACAGTCTGCAAGTAAATTTGACGAGATGACATATGATTCGACTGAAAAGTCAACATGAAATGGGATGGCATAGGAGGGGACAGGATTCAGGAAAGAGGTTTGTTTGAGAGGAGAAGATACAGTCTGCAAGTAAATTTGACGAGATGACATATGATTCGACTGAAAAGTCAACATGAAATGGGATGGCATAGGAGGGGACAGGATTCAGGAAAGAGGTTTGTTTGAGAGGAGAAGATACAGTCTGCAAGTAAATTTGACGAGATGACATATGATTCGACTGAAAAGTCAACATGAAATGGGATGGCATAGGAGGGGACAGGATTCAGGAAAGAGGTTTGTTTGAGAGGAGAAGATACAGTCTGCAAGTAAATTTGACGAGATGACATATGATTCGACTGAAAAGTCAACATGAAATGGGATGGCATAGGAGGGGACAGGATTCAGGAAAGAGGTTTGTTTGAGAGGAGAAGATACAGTCTGCAAGTAAATTTGACGAGATGACATATGATTCGACTGAAAAGTCAACATGAAATGGGATGGCATAGGAGGGGACAGGATTCAGGAAAGAGGTTTGTTTGAGAGGAGAAGATACAGTCTGCAAGTAAATTTGACGAGATGACATATGATTCGACTGAAAAGTCAACATGAAATGGGATGGCATAGGAGGGGACAGGATTCAGGAAAGAGGTTTGTTTGAGAGGAGAAGATACAGTCTGCAAGTAAATTTGACGAGATGACATATGATTCGACTGAAAAGTCAACATGAAATGGGATGGCATAGGAGGGGACAGGATTCAGGAAAGAGGTTTGTTTGAGAGGAGAAGATACAGTCTGCAAGTAAATTTGACGAGATGACATATGATTCGACTGAAAAGTCAACATGAAATGGGATGGCATAGGAGGGGACAGGATTCAGGAAAGAGGTTTGTTTGAGAGGAGAAGATACAGTCTGCAAGTAAATTTGACGAGATGACATATGATTCGACTGAAAAGTCAACATGAAATGGGATGGCATAGGAGGGGACAGGATTCAGGAAAGAGGTTTGTTTGAGAGGAGAAGATACAGTCTGCAAGTAAATTTGACGAGATGACATATGATTCGACTGAAAAGTCAACATGAAATGGGATGGCATAGGAGGGGACAGGATTCAGGAAAGAGGTTTGTTTGAGAGGAGAAGATACAGTCTGCAAGTAAATTTGACGAGATGACATATGATTCGACTGAAAAGTCAACATGAAATGGGATGGCATAGGAGGGGACAGGATTCAGGAAAGAGGTTTGTTTGAGAGGAGAAGATACAGTCTGCAAGTAAATTTGACGAGATGACATATGATTCGACTGAAAAGTCAACATGAAATGGGATGGCATAGGAGGGGACAGGATTCAGGAAAGAGGTTTGTTTGAGAGGAGAAGATACAGTCTGCAAGTAAATTTGACGAGATGACATATGATTCGACTGAAAAGTCAACATGAAATGGGATGGCATAGGAGGGGACAGGATTCAGGAAAGAGGTTTGTTTGAGAGGAGAAGATACAGTCTGCAAGTAAATTTGACGAGATGACATATGATT
The DNA here is from genome assembly GCA_947471745.1 of Closterium sp. Naga37s-1. Taxonomy (NCBI): domain Eukaryota; kingdom Viridiplantae; phylum Streptophyta; class Zygnematophyceae; order Desmidiales; family Closteriaceae; genus Closterium; species Closterium sp. Naga37s-1. The sequence goes on along the minus strand of CANJKZ010000774.1, from coordinate 4,400,938 downwards.
CGACTGAAAAGTCAACATGAAATGGGATGGCATAGGAGGGGACAGGATTCAGGAAAGAGGTTTGTTTGAGAGGAGAAGATACAGTCTGCAAGTAAATTTGACGAGATGACATATGATTCGACTGAAAAGTCAACATGAAATGGGATGGCATAGGAGGGGACAGGATTCAGGAAAGAGGTTTGTTTGAGAGGAGAAGATACAGTCTGCAAGTAAATTTGACGAGATGACATATGATTCGACTGAAAAGTCAACATGAAATGGGATGGCATAGGAGGGGACAGGATTCAGGAAAGAGGTTTGTTTGAGAGGAGAAGATACAGTCTGCAAGTAAATTTGACGAGATGACATATGATTCGACTGAAAAGTCAACATGAAATGGGATGGCATAGGAGGGGACAGGATTCAGGAAAGAGGTTTGTTTGAGAGGAGAAGATACAGTCTGCAAGTAAATTTGACGAGATGACATATGATTCGACTGAAAAGTCAACATGAAATGGGATGGCATAGGAGGGGACAGGATTCAGGAAAGAGGTTTGTTTGAGAGGAGAAGATACAGTCTGCAAGTAAATTTGACGAGATGACATATGATTCGACTGAAAAGTCAACATGAAATGGGATGGCATAGGAGGGGACAGGATTCAGGAAAGAGGTTTGTTTGAGAGGAGAAGATACAGTCTGCAAGTAAATTTGACGAGATGACATATGATTCGACTGAAAAGTCAACATGAAATGGGATGGCATAGGAGGGGACAGGATTCAGGAAAGAGGTTTGTTTGAGAGGAGAAGATACAGTCTGCAAGTAAATTTGACGAGATGACATATGATTCGACTGAAAAGTCAACATGAAATGGGATGGCATAGGAGGGGACAGGATTCAGGAAAGAGGTTTGTTTGAGAGGAGAAGATACAGTCTGCAAGTAAATTTGACGAGATGACATATGATTCGACTGAAAAGTCAACATGAAATGGGATGGCATAGGAGGGGACAGGATTCAGGAAAGAGGTTTGTTTGAGAGGAGAAGATACAGTCTGCAAGTAAATTTGACGAGATGACATATGATTCGACTGAAAAGTCAACATGAAATGGGATGGCATAGGAGGGGACAGGATTCAGGAAAGAGGTTTGTTTGAGAGGAGAAGATACAGTCTGCAAGTAAATTTGACGAGATGACATATGATTCGACTGAAAAGTCAACATGAAATGGGATGGCATAGGAGGGGACAGGATTCAGGAAAGAGGTTTGTTTGAGAGGAGAAGATACAGTCTGCAAGTAAATTTGACGAGATGACATATGATTCGACTGAAAAGTCAACATGAAATGGGATGGCATAGGAGGGGACAGGATTCAGGAAAGAGGTTTGTTTGAGAGGAGAAGATACAGTCTGCAAGTAAATTTGACGAGATGACATATGATTCGACTGAAAAGTCAACATGAAATGGGATGGCATAGGAGGGGACAGGATTCAGGAAAGAGGTTTGTTTGAGAGGAGAAGATACAGTCTGCAAGTAAATTTGACGAGATGACATATGATTCGACTGAAAAGTCAACATGAAATGGGATGGCATAGGAGGGGACAGGATTCAGGAAAGAGGTTTGTTTGAGAGGAGAAGATACAGTCTGCAAGTAAATTTGACGAGATGACATATGATTCGACTGAAAAGTCAACATGAAATGGGATGGCATAGGAGGGGACAGGATTCAGGAAAGAGGTTTGTTTGAGAGGAGAAGATACAGTCTGCAAGTAAATTTGACGAGATGACATATGATTCGACTGAAAAGTCAACATGAAATGGGATGGCATAGGAGGGGACAGGATTCAGGAAAGAGGTTTGTTTGAGAGGAGAAGATACAGTCTGCAAGTAAATTTGACGAGATGACATATGATTCGACTGAAAAGTCAACATGAAATGGGATGGCATAGGAGGGGACAGGATTCAGGAAAGAGGTTTGTTTGAGAGGAGAAGATACAGTCTGCAAGTAAATTTGACGAGATGACATATGATTCGACTGAAAAGTCAACATGAAATGGGATGGCATAGGAGGGGACAGGATTCAGGAAAGAGGTTTGTTTGAGAGGAGAAGATACAGTCTGCAAGTAAATTTGACGAGATGACATATGATTCGACTGAAAAGTCAACATGAAATGGGATGGCATAGGAGGGGACAGGATTCAGGAAAGAGGTTTGTTTGAGAGGAGAAGATACAGTCTGCAAGTAAATTTGACGAGATGACATATGATTCGACTGAAAAGTCAACATGAAATGGGATGGCATAGGAGGGGACAGGATTCAGGAAAGAGGTTTGTTTGAGAGGAGAAGATACAGTCTGCAAGTAAATTTGACGAGATGACATATGATTCGACTGAAAAGTCAACATGAAATGGGATGGCATAGGAGGGGACAGGATTCAGGAAAGAGGTTTGTTTGAGAGGAGAAGATACAGTCTGCAAGTAAATTTGACGAGATGACATATGATTCGACTGAAAAGTCAACATGAAATGGGATGGCATAGGAGGGGACAGGATTCAGGAAAGAGGTTTGTTTGAGAGGAGAAGATACAGTCTGCAAGTAAATTTGACGAGATGACATATGATTCGACTGAAAAGTCAACATGAAATGGGATGGCATAGGAGGGGACAGGATTCAGGAAAGAGGTTTGTTTGAGAGGAGAAGATACAGTCTGCAAGTAAATTTGACGAGATGACATATGATTCGACTGAAAAGTCAACATGAAATGGGATGGCATAGGAGGGGACAGGATTCAGGAAAGAGGTTTGTTTGAGAGGAGAAGATACAGTCTGCAAGTAAATTTGACGAGATGACATATGATTCGACTGAAAAGTCAACATGAAATGGGATGGCATAGGAGGGGACAGGATTCAGGAAAGAGGTTTGTTTGAGAGGAGAAGATACAGTCTGCAAGTAAATTTGACGAGATGACATATGATTCGACTGAAAAGTCAACATGAAATGGGATGGCATAGGAGGGGACAGGATTCAGGAAAGAGGTTTGTTTGAGAGGAGAAGATACAGTCTGCAAGTAAATTTGACGAGATGACATATGATTCGACTGAAAAGTCAACATGAAATGGGATGGCATAGGAGGGGACAGGATTCAGGAAAGAGGTTTGTTTGAGAGGAGAAGATACAGTCTGCAAGTAAATTTGACGAGATGACATATGATTCGACTGAAAAGTCAACATGAAATGGGATGGCATAGGAGGGGACAGGATTCAGGAAAGAGGTTTGTTTGAGAGGAGAAGATACAGTCTGCAAGTAAATTTGACGAGATGACATATGATTCGACTGAAAAGTCAACATGAAATGGGATGGCATAGGAGGGGACAGGATTCAGGAAAGAGGTTTGTTTGAGAGGAGAAGATACAGTCTGCAAGTAAATTTGACGAGATGACATATGATTCGACTGAAAAGTCAACATGAAATGGGATGGCATAGGAGGGGACAGGATTCAGGAAAGAGGTTTGTTTGAGAGGAGAAGATACAGTCTGCAAGTAAATTTGACGAGATGACATATGATTCGACTGAAAAGTCAACATGAAATGGGATGGCATAGGAGGGGACAGGATTCAGGAAAGAGGTTTGTTTGAGAGGAGAAGATACAGTCTGCAAGTAAATTTGACGAGATGACATATGATTCGACTGAAAAGTCAACATGAAATGGGATGGCATAGGAGGGGACAGGATTCAGGAAAGAGGTTTGTTTGAGAGGAGAAGATACAGTCTGCAAGTAAATTTGACGAGATGACATATGATTCGACTGAAAAGTCAACATGAAATGGGATGGCATAGGAGGGGACAGGATTCAGGAAAGAGGTTTGTTTGAGAGGAGAAGATACAGTCTGCAAGTAAATTTGACGAGATGACATATGATTCGACTGAAAAGTCAACTTGGAATGGGATGGCATAGGAGGGGACAGGATTCAGGAAAGAGGTTTGTTTGAGAGGAGAAGATACAGTCTGCAAGTAAATTTGACGAGATGACATATGATTCGACTGAAAAGTCAACTTGGAATGGGATGGCATAGGAGGGGACAGGATTCAGGAAAGAGGTTTGTTTGAGAGGAGAAGATACAGTCTGCAAGTAAATTTGACGAGATGACATATGATTCGACTGAAAAGTCAACATGAAATGGGATGGCATAGGAGGGGACAGGATTCAGGAAAGAGGTTTGTTTGAGAGGAGAAGATACAGTCTGCAAGTAAATTTGACGAGATGACATATGATTCGACTGAAAAGTCAACATGAAATGGGATGGCATAGGAGGGGACAGGATTCAGGAAAGAGGTTTGTTTGAGAGGAGAAGATACAGTCTGCAAGTAAATTTGACGAGATGACATATGATTCGACTGAAAAGTCAACATGAAATGGGATGGCATAGGAGGGGACAGGATTCAGGAAAGAGGTTTGTTTGAGAGGAGAAGATACAGTCTGCAAGTAAATTTGACGAGATGACATATGATTCGACTGAAAAGTCAACATGAAATGGGATGGCATAGGAGGGGACAGGATTCAGGAAAGAGGTTTGTTTGAGAGGAGAAGATACAGTCTGCAAGTAAATTTGACGAGATGACATATGATTCGACTGAAAAGTCAACATGAAATGGGATGGCATAGGAGGGGACAGGATTCAGGAAAGAGGTTTGTTTGAGAGGAGAAGATACAGTCTGCAAGTAAATTTGACGAGATGACATATGATTCGACTGAAAAGTCAACATGAAATGGGATGGCATAGGAGGGGACAGGATTCAGGAAAGAGGTTTGTTTGAGAGGAGAAGATACAGTCTGCAAGTAAATTTGACGAGATGACATATGATTCGACTGAAAAGTCAACATGAAATGGGATGGCATAGGAGGGGACAGGATTCAGGAAAGAGGTTTGTTTGAGAGGAGAAGATACAGTCTGCAAGTAAATTTGACGAGATGACATATGATTCGACTGAAAAGTCAACTTGGAATGGGATGGCATAGGAGGGGACAGGATTCAGGAAAGAGGTTTGTTTGAGAGGAGAAGATACAGTCTGCAAGTAAATTTGACGAGATGACATATGATTCGACTGAAAAGTCAACTTGGAATGGGATGGCATAGGAGGGGACAGGATTCAGGAAAGAGGTTTGTTTGAGAGGAGAAGATACAGTCTGCAAGTAAATTTGACGAGATGACATATGATTCGACTGAAAAGTCAACATGAAATGGGATGGCATAGGAGGGGACAGGATTCAGGAAAGAGGTTTGTTTGAGAGGAGAAGATACAGTCTGCAAGTAAATTTGACGAGATGACATATGATTCGACTGAAAAGTCAACATGAAATGGGATGGCATAGGAGGGGACAGGATTCAGGAAAGAGGTTTGTTTGAGAGGAGAAGATACAGTCTGCAAGTAAATTTGACGAGATGACATATGATTCGACTGAAAAGTCAACATGAAATGGGATGGCATAGGAGGGGACAGGATTCAGGAAAGAGGTTTGTTTGAGAGGAGAAGATACAGTCTGCAAGTAAATTTGACGAGATGACATATGATTCGACTGAAAAGTCAACATGAAATGGGATGGCATAGGAGGGGACAGGATTCAGGAAAGAGGTTTGTTTGAGAGGAGAAGATACAGTCTGCAAGTAAATTTGACGAGATGACATATGATTCGACTGAAAAGTCAACATGAAATGGGATGGCATAGGAGGGGACAGGATTCAGGAAAGAGGTTTGTTTGAGAGGAGAAGATACAGTCTGCAAGTAAATTTGACGAGATGACATATGATTCGACTGAAAAGTCAACATGAAATGGGATGGCATAGGAGGGGACAGGATTCAGGAAAGAGGTTTGTTTGAGAGGAGAAGATACAGTCTGCAAGTAAATTTGACGAGATGACATATGATTCGACTGAAAAGTCAACATGAAATGGGATGGCATAGGAGGGGACAGGATTCAGGAAAGAGGTTTGTTTGAGAGGAGAAGATACAGTCTGCAAGTAAATTTGACGAGATGACATATGATTCGACTGAAAAGTCAACATGAAATGGGATGGCATAGGAGGGGACAGGATTCAGGAAAGAGGTTTGTTTGAGAGGAGAAGATACAGTCTGCAAGTAAATTTGACGAGATGACATATGATTCGACTGAAAAGTCAACATGAAATGGGATGGCATAGGAGGGGACAGGATTCAGGAAAGAGGTTTGTTTGAGAGGAGAAGATACAGTCTGCAAGTAAATTTGACGAGATGACATATGATTCGACTGAAAAGTCAACATGAAATGGGATGGCATAGGAGGGGACAGGATTCAGGAAAGAGGTTTGTTTGAGAGGAGAAGATACAGTCTGCAAGTAAATTTGACGAGATGACATATGATTCGACTGAAAAGTCAACTTGGAATGGGATGGCATAGGAGGGGACAGGATTCAGGAAAGAGGTTTGTTTGAGAGGAGAAGATACAGTCTGCAAGTAAATTTGACGAGATGACATATGATTCGACTGAAAAGTCAACTTGGAATGGGATGGCATAGGAGGGGACAGGATTCAGGAAAGAGGTTTGTTTGAGAGGAGAAGATACAGTCTGCAAGTAAATTTGACGAGATGACATATGATTCGACTGAGAAGTCAACATGAAATGGGATGGCATAGGAGGGGACAGGATTCAGGAAAGAGGTTTGTTTGAGAGGAGAAGATACAGTCTGCAAGTAAATTTGACGAGATGACATATGATTCGACTGAAAAGTCAACATGAAATGGGATGGCATAGGAGGGGACAGGATTCAGGAAAGAGGTTTGTTTGAGAGGAGAAGATACAGTCTGCAAGTAAATTTGACAAGATGACATATGATTCGACTGAAAAGTCAACATGAAATGGGATGGCATAGGAGGGGACAGGATTCAGGAAAGAGGTTTGTTTGAGAGGAGAAGATACAGTCTGCAAGTAAATTTGACGAGATGACATATGATTCGACTGAAAAGTCAACATGAAATGGGATGGCATAGGAGGGGACAGGATTCAGGAAAGAGGTTTGTTTGAGAGGAGAAGATACAGTCTGCAAGTAAATTTGACGAGATGACATATGATTCGACTGAAAAGTCAACTTGGAATGGGATGGCATAGGAGGGGACAGGATTCAGGAAAGAGGTTTGTTTGAGAGGAGAAGATACAGTCTGCAAGTAAATTTGACGAGATGACATATGATTCGACTGAAAAGTCAACTTGGAATGGGATGGCATAGGAGGGGACAGGATTCAGGAAAGAGGTTTGTTTGAGAGGAGAAGATACAGTCTGCAAGTAAATTTGACGAGATGACATATGATTCGACTGAAAAGTCAACATGAAATGGGATGGCATAGGAGGGGACAGGATTCAGGAAAGAGGTTTGTTTGAGAGGAGAAGATACAGTCTGCAAGTAAATTTGACGAGATGACATATGATTCGACTGAAAAGTCAACATGAAATGGGATGGCATAGGAGGGGACAGGATTCAGGAAAGAGGTTTGTTTGAGAGGAGAAGATACAGTCTGCAAGTAAATTTGACGAGATGACATATGATTCGACTGAAAAGTCAACATGAAATGGGATGGCATAGGAGGGGACAGGATTCAGGAAAGAGGTTTGTTTGAGAGGAGAAGATACAGTCTGCAAGTAAATTTGACGAGATGACATATGATTCGACTGAAAAGTCAACATGAAATGGGATGGCATAGGAGGGGACAGGATTCAGGAAAGAGGTTTGTTTGAGAGGAGAAGATACAGTCTGCAAGTAAATTTGACGAGATGACATATGATTCGACTGAAAAGTCAACTTGGAATGGGATGGCATAGGAGGGGACAGGATTCAGGAAAGAGGTTTGTTTGAGAGGAGAAGATACAGTCTGCAAGTAAATTTGACGAGATGACATATGATTCGACTGAAAAGTCAACTTGGAATGGGATGGCATAGGAGGGGACAGGATTCAGGAAAGAGGTTTGTTTGAGAGGAGAAGATACAGTCTGCAAGTAAATTTGACGAGATGACATATGATTCGACTGAAAAGTCAACTTGGAATGGGATGGCATAGGAGGGGACAGGATTCAGGAAAGAGGTTTGTTTGAGAGGAGAAGATACAGTCTGCAAGTAAATTTGACGAGATGACATATGATTCGACTGAAAAGTCAACTTGGAATGGGATGGCATAGGAGGGGACAGGATTCAGGAAAGAGGTTTGTTTGAGAGGAGAAGATACAGTCTGCAAGTAAATTTGACGAGATGACATATGATTCGACTGAAAAGTCAACATGAAATGGGATGGCATAGGAGGGGACAGGATTCAGGAAAGAGGTTTGTTTGAGAGGAGAAGATACAGTCTGCAAGTAAATTTGACGAGATGACATATGATTCGACTGAAAAGTCAACATGAAATGGGATGGCATAGGAGGGGACAGGATTCAGGAAAGAGGTTTGTTTGAGAGGAGAAGATACAGTCTGCAAGTAAATTTGACGAGATGACATATGATTCGACTGAAAAGTCAACTTGGAATGGGATGGCATAGGAGGGGACAGGATTCAGGAAAGAGGTTTGTTTGAGAGGAGAAGATACAGTCTGCAAGTAAATTTGACGAGATGACATATGATTCGACTGAAAAGTCAACTTGGAATGGGATGGCATAGGAGGGGACAGGATTCAGGAAAGAGGTTTGTTTGAGAGGAGAAGATACAGTCTGCAAGTAAATTTGACGAGATGACATATGATTCGACTGAAAAGTCAACTTGGAATGGGATGGCATAGGAGGGGACAGGATTCAGGAAAGAGGTTTGTTTGAGAGGAGAAGATACAGTCTGCAAGTAAATTTGACGAGATGACATATGATTCGACTGAAAAGTCAACTTGGAATGGGATGGCATAGGAGGGGACAGGATTCAGGAAAGAGGTTTGTTTGAGAGGAGAAGATACAGTCTGCAAGTAAATTTGACGAGATGACATATGATTCGACTGAAAAGTCAACTTGGAATGGGATGGCATAGGAGGGGACAGGATTCAGGAAAGAGGTTTGTTTGAGAGGAGAAGATACAGTCTGCAAGTAAATTTGACGAGATGACATATGATTCGACTGAAAAGTCAACTTGGAATGGGATGGCATAGGAGGGGACAGGATTCAGGAAAGAGGTTTGTTTGAGAGGAGAAGATACAGTCTGCAAGTAAATTTGACGAGATGACATATGATTCGACTGAAAAGTCAACTTGGAATGGGATGGCATAGGAGGGGACAGGATTCAGGAAAGAGGTTTGTTTGAGAGGAGAAGATACAGTCTGCAAGTAAATTTGACGAGATGACATATGATTCGACTGAAAAGTCAACTTGGAATGGGATGGCATAGGAGGGGACAGGATTCAGGAAAGAGGTTTGTTTGAGAGGAGAAGATACAGTCTGCAAGTAAATTTGACGAGATGACATATGATTCGACTGAAAAGTCAACTTGGAATGGGATGGCATAGGAGGGGACAGGATTCAGGAAAGAGGTTTGTTTGAGAGGAGAAGATACAGTCTGCAAGTAAATTTGACGAGATGACATATGATTCGACTGAAAAGTCAACTTGGAATGGGATGGCATAGGAGGGGACAGGATTCAGGAAAGAGGTTTGTTTGAGAGGAGAAGATACAGTCTGCAAGTAAATTTGACGAGATGACATATGATTCGACTGAAAAGTCAACTTGGAATGGGATGGCATAGGAGGGGACAGGATTCAGGAAAGAGGTTTGTTTGAGAGGAGAAGATACAGTCTGCAAGTAAATTTGACGAGATGACATATGATTCGACTGAAAAGTCAACTTGGAATGGGATGGCATAGGAGGGGACAGGATTCAGGAAAGAGGTTTGTTTGAGAGGAGAAGATACAGTCTGCAAGTAAATTTGACGAGATGACATATGATTCGACTGAAAAGTCAACTTGGAATGGGATGGCATAGGAGGGGACAGGATTCAGGAAAGAGGTTTGTTTGAGAGGAGAAGATACAGTCTGCAAGTAAATTTGACGAGATGACATATGATTCGACTGAAAAGTCAACTTGGAATGGGATGGCATAGGAGGGGACAGGATTCAGGAAAGAGGTTTGTTTGAGAGGAGAAGATACAGTCTGCAAGTAAATTTGACGAGATGACATATGATTCGACTGAAAAGTCAACTTGGAATGGGATGGCATAGGAGGGGACAGGATTCAGGAAAGAGGTTTGTTTGAGAGGAGAAGATACAGTCTGCAAGTAAATTTGACGAGATGACATATGATTCGACTGAAAAGTCAACTTGGAATGGGATGGCATAGGAGGGGACAGGATTCAGGAAAGAGGTTTGTTTGAGAGGAGAAGATACAGTCTGCAAGTAAATTTGACGAGATGACATATGATTCGACTGAAAAGTCAACTTGGAATGGGATGGCATAGGAGGGGACAGGATTCAGGAAAGAGGTTTGTTTGAGAGGAGAAGATACAGTCTGCAAGTAAATTTGACGAGATGACATATGATTCGACTGAAAAGTCAACTTGGAATGGGATGGCATAGGAGGGGACAGGATTCAGGAAAGAGGTTTGTTTGAGAGGAGAAGATACAGTCTGCAAGTAAATTTGACGAGATGACATATGATTCGACTGAAAAGTCAACTTGGAATGGGATGGCATAGGAGGGGACAGGATTCAGGAAAGAGGTTTGTTTGAGAGGAGAAGATACAGTCTGCAAGTAAATTTGACGAGATGACATATGATTCGACTGAAAAGTCAACTTGGAATGGGATGGCATAGGAGGGGACAGGATTCAGGAAAGAGGTTTGTTTGAGAGGAGAAGATACAGTCTGCAAGTAAATTTGACGAGATGACATATGATTCGACTGAAAAGTCAACTTGGAATGGGATGGCATAGGAGGGGACAGGATTCAGGAAAGAGGTTTGTTTGAGAGGAGAAGATACAGTCTGCAAGTAAATTTGACGAGATGACATATGATTCGACTGAAAAGTCAACTTGGAATGGGATGGCATAGGAGGGGACAGGATTCAGGAAAGAGGTTTGTTTGAGAGGAGAAGATACAGTCTGCAAGTAAATTTGACGAGATGACATATGATTCGACTGAAAAGTCAACTTGGAATGGGATGGCATAGGAGGGGACAGGATTCAGGAAAGAGGTTTGTTTGAGAGGAGAAGATACAGTCTGCAAGTAAATTTGACGAGATGACATATGATTCGACTGAAAAGTCAACTTGGAATGGGATGGCATAGGAGGGGACAGGATTCAGGAAAGAGGTTTGTTTGAGAGGAGAAGATACAGTCTGCAAGTAAATTTGACGAGATGACATATGATTCGACTGAAAAGTCAACTTGGAATGGGATGGCATAGGAGGGGACAGGATTCAGGAAAGAGGTTTGTTTGAGAGGAGAAGATACAGTCTGCAAGTAAATTTGACGAGATGACATATGATTCGACTGAAAAGTCAACTTGGAATGGGATGGCATAGGAGGGGACAGGATTCAGGAAAGAGGTTTGTTTGAGAGGAGAAGATACAGTCTGCAAGTAAATTTGACGAGATGACATATGATTCGACTGAAAAGTCAACTTGGAATGGGATGGCATAGGAGGGGACAGGATTCAGGAAAGAGGTTTGTTTGAGAGGAGAAGATACAGTCTGCAAGTAAATTTGACGAGATGACATATGATTCGACTGAAAAGTCAACTTGGAATGGGATGGCATAGGAGGGGACAGGATTCAGGAAAGAGGTTTGTTTGAGAGGAGAAGATACAGTCTGCAAGTAAATTTGACGAGATGACATATGATTCGACTGAAAAGTCAACTTGGAATGGGATGGCATAGGAGGGGACAGGATTCAGGAAAGAGGTTTGTTTGAGAGGAGAAGATACAGTCTGCAAGTAAATTTGACGAGATGACATATGATTCGACTGAAAAGTCAACTTGGAATGGGATGGCATAGGAGGGGACAGGATTCAGGAAAGAGGTTTGTTTGAGAGGAGAAGATACAGTCTGCAAGTAAATTTGACGAGATGACATATGATTCGACTGAAAAGTCAACTTGGAATGGGATGGCATAGGAGGGGACAGGATTCAGGAAAGAGGTTTGTTTGAGAGGAGAAGATACAGTCTGCAAGTAAATTTGACGAGATGACATATGATTCGACTGAAAAGTCAACTTGGAATGGGATGGCATAGGAGGGGACAGGATTCAGGAAAGAGGTTTGTTTGAGAGGAGAAGATACAGTCTGCAAGTAAATTTGACGAGATGACATATGATTCGACTGAAAAGTCAACTTGGAATGGGATGGCATAGGAGGGGACAGGATTCAGGAAAGAGGTTTGTTTGAGAGGAGAAGATACAGTCTGCAAGTAAATTTGACGAGATGACATATGATTCGACTGAAAAGTCAACTTGGAATGGGATGGCATAGGAGGGGACAGGATTCAGGAAAGAGGTTTGTTTGAGAGGAGAAGATACAGTCTGCAAGTAAATTTGACGAGATGACATATGATTCGACTGAAAAGTCAACTTGGAATGGGATGGCATAGGAGGGGACAGGATTCAGGAAAGAGGTTTGTTTGAGAGGAGAAGATACAGTCTGCAAGTAAATTTGACGAGATGACATATGATTCGACTGAAAAGTCAACTTGGAATGGGATGGCATAGGAGGGGACAGGATTCAGGAAAGAGGTTTGTTTGAGAGGAGAAGATACAGTCTGCAAGTAAATTTGACGAGATGACATATGATTCGACTGAAAAGTCAACTTGGAATGGGATGGCATAGGAGGGGACAGGATTCAGGAAAGAGGTTTGTTTGAGAGGAGAAGATACAGTCTGCAAGTAAATTTGACGAGATGACATATGATTCGACTGAAAAGTCAACTTGGAATGGGATGGCATAGGAGGGGACAGGATTCAGGAAAGAGGTTTGTTTGAGAGGAGAAGATACAGTCTGCAAGTAAATTTGACGAGATGACATATGATTCGACTGAAAAGTCAACTTGGAATGGGATGGCATAGGAGGGGACAGGATTCAGGAAAGAGGTTTGTTTGAGAGGAGAAGATACAGTCTGCAAGTAAATTTGACGAGATGACATATGATTCGACTGAAAAGTCAACTTGGAATGGGATGGCATAGGAGGGGACAGGATTCAGGAAAGAGGTTTGTTTGAGAGGAGAAGATACAGTCTGCAAGTAAATTTGACGAGATGACATATGATTCGACTGAAAAGTCAACTTGGAATGGGATGGCATAGGAGGGGACAGGATTCAGGAAAGAGGTTTGTTTGAGAGGAGAAGATACAGTCTGCAAGTAAATTTGACGAGATGACATATGATTCGACTGAAAAGTCAACTTGGAATGGGATGGCATAGGAGGGGACAGGATTCAGGAAAGAGGTTTGTTTGAGAGGAGAAGATACAGTCTGCAAGTAAATTTGACGAGATGACATATGATTCGACTGAAAAGTCAACTTGGAATGGGATGGCATAGGAGGGGACAGGATTCAGGAAAGAGGTTTGTTTGAGAGGAGAAGATACAGTCTGCAAGTAAATTTGACGAGATGACATATGATTCGACTGAAAAGTCAACTTGGAATGGGATGGCATAGGAGGGGACAGGATTCAGGAAAGAGGTTTGTTTGAGAGGAGAAGATACAGTCTGCAAGTAAATTTGACGAGATGACATATGATTCGACTGAAAAGTCAACTTGGAATGGGATGGCATAGGAGGGGACAGGATTCAGGAAAGAGGTTTGTTTGAGAGGAGAAGATACAGTCTGCAAGTAAATTTGACGAGATGACATATGATTCGACTGAAAAGTCAACTTGGAATGGGATGGCATAGGAGGGGACAGGATTCAGGAAAGAGGTTTGTTTGAGAGGAGAAGATACAGTCTGCAAGTAAATTTGACGAGATGACATATGATTCGACTGAAAAGTCAACTTGGAATGGGATGGCATAGGAGGGGACAGGATTCAGGAAAGAGGTTTGTTTGAGAGGAGAAGATACAGTCTGCAAGTAAATTTGACGAGATGACATATGATTCGACTGAAAAGTCAACTTGGAATGGGATGGCATAGGAGGGGACAGGATTCAGGAAAGAGGTTTGTTTGAGAGGAGAAGATACAGTCTGCAAGTAAATTTGACGAGATGACATATGATTCGACTGAAAAGTCAACTTGGAATGGGATGGCATAGGAGGGGACAGGATTCAGGAAAGAGGTTTGTTTGAGAGGAGAAGATACAGTCTGCAAGTAAATTTGACGAGATGACATATGATTCGACTGAAAAGTCAACTTGGAATGGGATGGCATAGGAGGGGACAGGATTCAGGAAAGAGGTTTGTTTGAGAGGAGAAGATACAGTCTGCAAGTAAATTTGACGAGATGACATATGATTCGACTGAAAAGTCAACTTGGAATGGGATGGCATAGGAGGGGACAGGATTCAGGAAAGAGGTTTGTTTGAGAGGAGAAGATACAGTCTGCAAGTAAATTTGACGAGATGACATATGATTCGACTGAAAAGTCAACTTGGAATGGGATGGCATAGGAGGGGACAGGATTCAGGAAAGAGGTTTGTTTGAGAGGAGAAGATACAGTCTGCAAGTAAATTTGACGAGATGACATATGATTCGACTGAAAAGTCAACTTGGAATGGGATGGCATAGGAGGGGACAGGATTCAGGAAAGAGGTTTGTTTGAGAGGAGAAGATACAGTCTGCAAGTAAATTTGACGAGATGACATATGATTCGACTGAAAAGTCAACTTGGAATGGGATGGCATAGGAGGGGACAGGATTCAGGAAAGAGGTTTGTTTGAGAGGAGAAGATACAGTCTGCAAGTAAATTTGACGAGATGACATATGATTCGACTGAAAAGTCAACTTGGAATGGGATGGCATAGGAGGGGACAGGATTCAGGAAAGAGGTTTGTTTGAGAGGAGAAGATACAGTCTGCAAGTAAATTTGACGAGATGACATATGATTCGACTGAAAAGTCAACTTGGAATGGGATGGCATAGGAGGGGACAGGATTCAGGAAAGAGGTTTGTTTGAGAGGAGAAGATACAGTCTGCAAGTAAATTTGACGAGATGACATATGATTCGACTGAAAAGTCAACTTGGAATGGGATGGCATAGGAGGGGACAGGATTCAGGAAAGAGGTTTGTTTGAGAGGAGAAGATACAGTCTGCAAGTAAATTTGACGAGATGACATATGATTCGACTGAAAAGTCAACTTGGAATGGGATGGCATAGGAGGGGACAGGATTCAGGAAAGAGGTTTGTTTGAGAGGAGAAGATACAGTCTGCAAGTAAATTTGACGAGATGACATATGATTCGACTGAAAAGTCAACTTGGAATGGGATGGCATAGGAGGGGACAGGATTCAGGAAAGAGGTTTGTTTGAGAGGAGAAGATACAGTCTGCAAGTAAATTTGACGAGATGACATATGATTCGACTGAAAAGTCAACTTGGAATGGGATGGCATAGGAGGGGACAGGATTCAGGAAAGAGGTTTGTTTGAGAGGAGAAGATACAGTCTGCAAGTAAATTTGACGAGATGACATATGATTCGACTGAAAAGTCAACTTGGAATGGGATGGCATAGGAGGGGACAGGATTCAGGAAAGAGGTTTGTTTGAGAGGAGAAGATACAGTCTGCAAGTAAATTTGACGAGATGACATATGATTCGACTGAAAAGTCAACTTGGAATGGGATGGCATAGGAGGGGACAGGATTCAGGAAAGAGGTTTGTTTGAGAGGAGAAGATACAGTCTGCAAGTAAATTTGACGAGATGACATATGATTCGACTGAAAAGTCAACTTGGAATGGGATGGCATAGGAGGGGACAGGATTCAGGAAAGAGGTTTGTTTGAGAGGAGAAGATACAGTCTGCAAGTAAATTTGACGAGATGACATATGATTCGACTGAAAAGTCAACTTGGAATGGGATGGCATAGGAGGGGACAGGATTCAGGAAAGAGGTTTGTTTGAGAGGAGAAGATACAGTCTGCAAGTAAATTTGACGAGATGACATATGATTCGACTGAAAAGTCAACTTGGAATGGGATGGCATAGGAGGGGACAGGATTCAGGAAAGAGGTTTGTTTGAGAGGAGAAGATACAGTCTGCAAGTAAATTTGACGAGATGACATATGATTCGACTGAAAAGTCAACTTGGAATGGGATGGCATAGGAGGGGACAGGATTCAGGAAAGAGGTTTGTTTGAGAGGAGAAGATACAGTCTGCAAGTAAATTTGACGAGATGACATATGATTCGACTGAAAAGTCAACTTGGAATGGGATGGCATAGGAGGGGACAGGATTCAGGAAAGAGGTTTGTTTGAGAGGAGAAGATACAGTCTGCAAGTAAATTTGACGAGATGACATATGATTCGACTGAAAAGTCAACTTGGAATGGGATGGCATAGGAGGGGACAGGATTCAGGAAAGAGGTTTGTTTGAGAGGAGAAGATACAGTCTGCAAGTAAATTTGACGAGATGACATATGATTCGACTGAAAAGTCAACTTGGAATGGGATGGCATAGGAGGGGACAGGATTCAGGAAAGAGGTTTGTTTGAGAGGAGAAGATACAGTCTGCAAGTAAATTTGACGAGATGACATATGATTCGACTGAAAAGTCAACTTGGAATGGGATGGCATAGGAGGGGACAGGATTCAGGAAAGAGGTTTGTTTGAGAGGAGAAGATACAGTCTGCAAGTAAATTTGACGAGATGACATATGATTCGACTGAAAAGTCAACTTGGAATGGGATGGCATAGGAGGGGACAGGATTCAGGAAAGAGGTTTGTTTGAGAGGAGAAGATACAGTCTGCAAGTAAATTTGACGAGATGACATATGATTCGACTGAAAAGTCAACTTGGAATGGGATGGCATAGGAGGGGACAGGATTCAGGAAAGAGGTTTGTTTGAGAGGAGAAGATACAGTCTGCAAGTAAATTTGACGAGATGACATATGATTCGACTGAAAAGTCAACTTGGAATGGGATGGCATAGGAGGGGACAGGATTCAGGAAAGAGGTTTGTTTGAGAGGAGAAGATACAGTCTGCAAGTAAATTTGACGAGATGACATATGATTCGACTGAAAAGTCAACTTGGAATGGGATGGCATAGGAGGGGACAGGATTCAGGAAAGAGGTTTGTTTGAGAGGAGAAGATACAGTCTGCAAGTAAATTTGACGAGATGACATATGATTCGACTGAAAAGTCAACTTGGAATGGGATGGCATAGGAGGGGACAGGATTCAGGAAAGAGGTTTGTTTGAGAGGAGAAGATACAGTCTGCAAGTAAATTTGACGAGATGACATATGATTCGACTGAAAAGTCAACTTGGAATGGGATGGCATAGGAGGGGACAGGATTCAGGAAAGAGGTTTGTTTGAGAGGAGAAGATACAGTCTGCAAGTAAATTTGACGAGATGACATATGATTCGACTGAAAAGTCAACTTGGAATGGGATGGCATAGGAGGGGACAGGATTCAGGAAAGAGGTTTGTTTGAGAGGAGAAGATACAGTCTGCAAGTAAATTTGACGAGATGACATATGATTCGACTGAAAAGTCAACTTGGAATGGGATGGCATAGGAGGGGACAGGATTCAGGAAAGAGGTTTGTTTGAGAGGAGAAGATACAGTCTGCAAGTAAATTTGACGAGATGACATATGATTCGACTGAAAAGTCAACTTGGAATGGGATGGCATAGGAGGGGACAGGATTCAGGAAAGAGGTTTGTTTGAGAGGAGAAGATACAGTCTGCAAGTAAATTTGACGAGATGACATATGATTCGACTGAAAAGTCAACTTGGAATGGGATGGCATAGGAGGGGACAGGATTCAGGAAAGAGGTTTGTTTGAGAGGAGAAGATACAGTCTGCAAGTAAATTTGACGAGATGACATATGATTCGACTGAAAAGTCAACTTGGAATGGGATGGCATAGGAGGGGACAGGATTCAGGAAAGAGGTTTGTTTGAGAGGAGAAGATACAGTCTGCAAGTAAATTTGACGAGATGACATATGATTCGACTGAAAAGTCAACTTGGAATGGGATGGCATAGGAGGGGACAGGATTCAGGAAAGAGGTTTGTTTGAGAGGAGAAGATACAGTCTGCAAGTAAATTTGACGAGATGACATATGATTCGACTGAAAAGTCAACTTGGAATGGGATGGCATAGGAGGGGACAGGATTCAGGAAAGAGGTTTGTTTGAGAGGAGAAGATACAGTCTGCAAGTAAATTTGACGAGATGACATATGATTCGACTGAAAAGTCAACTTGGAATGGGATGGCATAGGAGGGGACAGGATTCAGGAAAGAGGTTTGTTTGAGAGGAGAAGATACAGTCTGCAAGTAAATTTGACGAGATGACATATGATTCGACTGAAAAGTCAACTTGGAATGGGATGGCATAGGAGGGGACAGGATTCAGGAAAGAGGTTTGTTTGAGAGGAGAAGATACAGTCTGCAAGTAAATTTGACGAGATGACATATGATTCGACTGAAAAGTCAACTTGGAATGGGATGGCATAGGAGGGGACAGGATTCAGGAAAGAGGTTTGTTTGAGAGGAGAAGATACAGTCTGCAAGTAAATTTGACGAGATGACATATGATTCGACTGAAAAGTCAACTTGGAATGGGATGGCATAGGAGGGGACAGGATTCAGGAAAGAGGTTTGTTTGAGAGGAGAAGATACAGTCTGCAAGTAAATTTGACGAGATGACATATGATTCGACTGAAAAGTCAACTTGGAATGGGATGGCATAGGAGGGGACAGGATTCAGGAAAGAGGTTTGTTTGAGAGGAGAAGATACAGTCTGCAAGTAAATTTGACGAGATGACATATGATTCGACTGAAAAGTCAACTTGGAATGGGATGGCATAGGAGGGGACAGGATTCAGGAAAGAGGTTTGTTTGAGAGGAGAAGATACAGTCTGCAAGTAAATTTGACGAGATGACATATGATTCGACTGAAAAGTCAACTTGGAATGGGATGGCATAGGAGGGGACAGGATTCAGGAAAGAGGTTTGTTTGAGAGGAGAAGATACAGTCTGCAAGTAAATTTGACGAGATGACATATGATTCGACTGAAAAATCAACTTGGAATGGGATGGCATAGGAGGGGACAGGATTCAGGAAAGAGGTTTGTTTGAGAGGAGAAGATACAGTCTGCAAGTAAATTTGACGAGATGACATATGATTCGACTGAAAAGTCAACTTGGAATGGGATGGCATAGGAGGGGACAGGATTCAGGAAAGAGGTTTGTTTGAGAGGAGAAGATACAGTCTGCAAGTAAATTTGACGAGATGACATATGATTCGACTGAAAAGTCAACTTGGAATGGGATGGCATAGGAGGGGACAGGATTCAGGAAAGAGGTTTGTTTGAGAGGAGAAGATACAGTCTGCAAGTAAATTTGACGAGATGACATATGATTCGACTGAAAAGTCAACTTGGAATGGGATGGCATAGGAGGGGACAGGATTCAGGAAAGAGGTTTGTTTGAGAGGAGAAGATACAGTCTGCAAGTAAATTTGACGAGATGACATATGATTCGACTGAAAAGTCAACTTGGAATGGGATGGCATAGGAGGGGACAGGATTCAGGAAAGAGGTTTGTTTGAGAGGAGAAGATACAGTCTGCAAGTAAATTTGACGAGATGACATATGATTCGACTGAAAAGTCAACTTGGAATGGGATGGCATAGGAGGGGACAGGATTCAGGAAAGAGGTTTGTTTGAGAGGAGAAGATACAGTCTGCAAGTAAATTTGACGAGATGACATATGATTCGACTGAAAAGTCAACTTGGAATGGGATGGCATAGGAGGGGACAGGATTCAGGAAAGAGGTTTGTTTGAGAGGAGAAGATACAGTCTGCAAGTAAATTTGACGAGATGACATATGATTCGACTGAAAAGTCAACTTGGAATGGGATGGCATAGGAGGGGACAGGATTCAGGAAAGAGGTTTGTTTGAGAGGAGAAGATACAGTCTGCAAGTAAATTTGACGAGATGACATATGATTCGACTGAAAAGTCAACTTGGAATGGGATGGCATAGGAGGGGACAGGATTCAGGAAAGAGGTTTGTTTGAGAGGAGAAGATACAGTCTGCAAGTAAATTTGACGAGATGACATATGATTCGACTGAAAAGTCAACTTGGAATGGGATGGCATAGGAGGGGACAGGATTCAGGAAAGAGGTTTGTTTGAGAGGAGAAGATACAGTCTGCAAGTAAATTTGACGAGATGACATATGATTCGACTGAAAAGTCAACTTGGAATGGGATGGCATAGGAGGGGACAGGATTCAGGAAAGAGGTTTGTTTGAGAGGAGAAGATACAGTCTGCAAGTAAATTTGACGAGATGACATATGATTCGACTGAAAAGTCAACTTGGAATGGGATGGCATAGGAGGGGACAGGATTCAGGAAAGAGGTTTGTTTGAGAGGAGAAGATACAGTCTGCAAGTAAATTTGACGAGATGACATATGATTCGACTGAAAAGTCAACTTGGAATGGGATGGCATAGGAGGGGACAGGATTCAGGAAAGAGGTTTGTTTGAGAGGAGAAGATACAGTCTGCAAGTAAATTTGACGAGATGACATATGATTCGACTGAAAAGTCAACTTGGAATGGGATGGCATAGGAGGGGACAGGATTCAGGAAAGAGGTTTGTTTGAGAGGAGAAGATACAGTCTGCAAGTAAATTTGACGAGATGACATATGATTCGACTGAAAAGTCAACTTGGAATGGGATGGCATAGGAGGGGACAGGATTCAGGAAAGAGGTTTGTTTGAGAGGAGAAGATACAGTCTGCAAGTAAATTTGACGAGATGACATATGATTCGACTGAAAAGTCAACTTGGAATGGGATGGCATAGGAGGGGACAGGATTCAGGAAAGAGGTTTGTTTGAGAGGAGAAGATACAGTCTGCAAGTAAATTTGACGAGATGACATATGATTCGACTGAAAAGTCAACTTGGAATGGGATGGCATAGGAGGGGACAGGATTCAGGAAAGAGGTTTGTTTGAGAGGAGAAGATACAGTCTGCAAGTAAATTTGACGAGATGACATATGATTCGACTGAAAAGTCAACTTGGAATGGGATGGCATAGGAGGGGACAGGATTCAGGAAAGAGGTTTGTTTGAGAGGAGAAGATACAGTCTGCAAGTAAATTTGACGAGATGACATATGATTCGACTGAAAAGTCAACTTGGAATGGGATGGCATAGGAGGGGACAGGATTCAGGAAAGAGGTTTGTTTGAGAGGAGAAGATACAGTCTGCAAGTAAATTTGACGAGATGACATATGATTCGACTGAAAAGTCAACTTGGAATGGGATGGCATAGGAGGGGACAGGATTCAGGAAAGGGTTTTTTTTTAGGAGAGGAGAAGATGGAGTCTCCAAGGAAGTTTGACGAAAAGGGAGGAGGAGTAGAGAGGGCGCAAGGGATGTATTGAGTCGACTCAAAACACGGATGACATGACATGGAAAGGGAGGCGGGTCGGTGTTTTTGAGACGTCTCAAAAATGACATGACATGGAAAGGGAGGGGGGTCGGTGGGAGTCGTGGAGGAGGGGGGTCGGTGTTTTTGAGACGTCTAATAAATGACATGACATGGAAAGGGAGGGGGGTCGGTGGGAGTCGTGGAGGAGGGGGGTCGGTGTTTTTGAGACGTCTCAAAAATGACATGACATGGAAAGGGAGGGGGGTCGGTGGGAGTCGTGGAGGAGGGGGGTCGGTGTTTTTGAGACGTCTCAAAAATGACATGACATGGAAAGGGAGGGGGGTCGGTGGGAGTCGTGGAGGAGGGGAAGAGGAGGAGACTTGGAAGGAGAGAGCAGCACTGCCGGCACAAGCGGTTGCAAAACAGACCCCATTTCCCACAACACAGCACTGCACCGCACTGCACCCTGCACTGCACTGCACCCCGTCACACCCCACTGCACCCCCCACACTGCACCACAATACCTGTAGCACACCCAGTCGTGCCACGAGCGGTGGCGAAACGAAGGTGGCCGCAAACCCCATGGCAGCACAGGCGCCTCTGAACGCGCCTATCACTGACATTTGCACGCCTGGTAGTTGGAGAAAAGGGAAGCGGAGGGAGACGGAGAGTGAGGAGGGGAGGGAGGGAGGGAGGGGAGAAAGGGAGGGAGGGAGGTGAGGAGCCCCCCGGGCGAGAGAATAGCATTGGAAAAGAGCAGCACGTAAGCTGCACTGGCGGGCATCACAGCCTGCTGCACGTAGGCATGGCTTTTGAGACGTCTCAAAAGTAGGCATGGGTGGGGATGAGTAAACTCAAACGGCGCATACTCACCGCCTGCTGGGAGAGGAAAGAGGTGAGGAGCCCGTACCATGTTGGGAGAGGAAGGATGTGAGCAGTCCCCCGGGTGACAGCACAGCATTGAAGAAGAGCAGCACGTAGGCTGCACTGGCGGGCATCACAGCCTGATGCACGTAACACCGCCACCCCTTCCCAGCTGCCTCCGCCACTTTCCCCACCCCAGTTGCTGCTTTACCGAGTGCTTTCCCTGCTGCCTCTGTCACTCTCCCCAGGCCCCCCAAAGCTTTATCCAGCGCTTTCCCAACACTTGCTGCAGCCCCAGCAGCGGCGGGACCAGCAGCAGCAGCAGCAGCGGGAGCAGCAGCAGGGGCAGTGGCAGTGGCAGCAGCAGCAGCGGTGGCACCGCAATCGCGACCAGTGCTGCAGGCTCGCGGCAGCATGTGCCTGTGATGCTCAACACCTACCATCCCTGCTGTTGCATGTGGCACAGGTGGAGGATGCAAGCATGAGCGGTGGAAGCAGCAGAGCGAGACGAGGGGTTCTGCAGCTGAAGCGTTGCTGAATAGAGAGGAGGTGGGGAGGGGGAGAAGGGGCGAGGGCGGTGGGGAAGAGAAGGAGCAAGCTGCGCAGGACCCTTGGAGCAAGGACGAGGAGGAGGAAGGAGCTTGTTGCATCCATTCTTGAGTGTTCGGTACAGAGTCCTTCAATACAAAGCCCATTTTTTTAGCCGTCCGGGACTCATATATTTTTTCAAAACGGCGAGTAGCTTTTTCTGGGGCAGACTGCGATTCCTCAGAGTCTTTTATGGGCAGTTGGGCCAAGGGAAGGTGGGATTCCTCTGATGGCTGAGGGCTCCTTGGGCTTTTGTCAATTGGCCGAGGTCTGCTAAGAGCTCCGCGGGAGAGACGGTTGGTGAGCGTGGTGAGGGCGAGCTGTGGGGGGTGAAGGGGAGGAGAGAAGGGCAAAAGGTAAAGAGGAACGGGAAAACCTCAAAAGTAATCTCGTGTGTCAGGGGGCAAAGGCAGAGAAGCAGGAAGCATACCAGTGCAGAAAGGGAGAGAGCAATGAGGGGTACTTTGAGGTGAGGTGATTAGTACACCTAGAAATCAGATGGTAAAAGGAGCAAAAGACATACCAGGGCAGGGAGTGAGAAGCAACAAGGGCGACACATGCTCTGGGTCAGACATGAGAATTGAACATGGGGCAGATTTCAGACAACAGCAGGGCGGCGGGAAACAGAGACGTACCAGGGCAGGGAGGGAGAGAGCAACGAGGGCGACACATGCTCTGGCGCAGATCAGTGGGCCAAAGGCAACAATAAGCCATCCAAAGATGAGGGGCGCTGCTACCTGAAGGGGAAGAAGGGAGGGAGCGGGAAAAGGAGAGGAGGGAGAAATGAGAGAGCGGGCATGAGAAAGTGAGTCGAGAGAGGGGAAAGAGGAGGACAGGCAATATGGTAATAGATGCAGCTGAGAGAGCATTTTGATTTAAGACGTCTCACGTGACAAAAAGGAATAAATGCGGCTGAGGGAGCATAACAAGCCACGGCCCCAGACAGAGGCACCACTGCCCAGGGAATCGGATTCCCTGTGGTTGAGCAAGTAATATGATTCCCTGGGCCGATTCCAATGTATCATTGCACCACCACAGGGAATCGGATGACTTGCTCTACAAGCCAACCCATTAACACTCACCTTGCAGCACAGGTCTACTCTTCAAAGTATGGCGTTGGCGTTGACCAGAGCCACGGTTCAAGGGTACTGTAAAGTACCAAATGTGACTACTGAGAATTCTCACAAGTCGCACCAATATAGCCACGGTTCAAGGGTACCGTAAAGTACCAAATGTGACTATTGAGAATTCTCACAAGTCGCACCAATATAGCCACGGTTCAAGGGTACCGTAAAGTACCAAATGTGACTATTGAGAATTCTCACAAGTCGCACCAATATAGCCACGGTTCAAGGGTACCGTAAAGTACCAAATGTGACTATTGAGAATTCTCACAAGTCGCACCAATATAGCCACGGTTCAAGGGTACCGTATAGTATCAAATGCTAACAGAAAAAATCACCACCCTCCCTCACCTCGCAGCACAGGTCTACTCTTCAAAGCATGGCGTTGGCATTGGCGTTGGCATTGGCGTTGGCATGGGCCAGAGCCACGGTCCAAGAATGTGCAAAGAAGTCAACAAGTCAGCAGCATCAGCATCGCTAGGTGATGAACCCATTCCCCACCCAATCCACACGCTCTCACCTCGCAGCATAGATCCACCCTCCTGAGCATGGCATTGGCGTTGGCCAGAGCCACAGGCCGATCCTGTCCTGCCAGCTGGGAAAGATGAGAGGGGTGAGAGGGGGGTTCAGCAAAAGCATGGGAATGAAGGGTTACTTTCGAGTTTTCAAAAAAGTGACTCAGATGTAGCAGACGCTAGCGTTGGCCAGAGCCACGGGTCGATCCTGTCCTGCCAGCTGGGAAACGGACACAACAAGGTCAAAGGGACAAGGGAAGAGGAGGAAAGGAAGGGATGAGGAAAGAGAAGTGGGTACGAATTGAGCTGCGGAACGGGTACAACAGGGTGTAATGAGACGGGGAAGAGAAAAAACCCGACAGGTTTCAGGTGAAGAGAATCAGTCCCTCTTTCACATTCACGCTCACACTCACACTCAAAATCACACTCACACTCGCACTCGCACTCACACTCACCACGGTCACCCAGTCCCTCTCAAACGCCACTCCAGAGCCCAGCTCAGGGAGCCTCTCGACACCACCAGCAGTACAACAAGTCAAAGACCCTCTTGCATGCATTCACATCCATGATCACAGCCACGTGTCAACTCTCACTCTCCCTCTCACGCTCACACGCACACACACTCACCACGATCACCCAGTCCCTCTCGAATGCCACTTCAGATGCCAACCCAGTGAGCCTCTCCACAGCGCCAGCCACCACCACCAGCACCACGAACCACAGACAGACTCACTTGCACGCGCACTCACACTCACAATCACAGCCACGAGACCACTGACACACAATATCTCCTGCTCACACTCACCACAATCACCCAGTCTCGCTCGAATGCCACTCCTGAGGCCAATCCAGTGAGCCTCTCAACCGCGCCAGCCACCACCAGCACCACGAACCACACTTGCCGCAGCACAGCCGTGCCCGGGAGAGCAGCCAGGGCTGACGTGGTAGCTGACGTGGCGGCTGACGTGGCGGCTGACGTGGCAACTGCGCTAGCAGCAGCTGGGGCGGAGAGTTGAATGGCGTGTATGGTGGCTAGAGCTGCTACTACCATGGCAGTGGTCTGTGCACGAATGAATGAATCAAGAGGATGAAATGGAAAAAAAATTAGCGTGGGAACAATGGAATGAGCGGGGAAGTAGAGAGTGCTGCTAATAACCATGGCA
This sequence comes from Closterium sp. Naga37s-1, assembly GCA_947471745.1. Lineage (NCBI taxonomy): Eukaryota > Viridiplantae > Streptophyta > Zygnematophyceae > Desmidiales > Closteriaceae > Closterium > Closterium sp. Naga37s-1. The sequence goes on along the minus strand of CANJKZ010000774.1, from coordinate 4,375,192 downwards.
CAAGTCCGTCTATATGGAGGATAGGAGGGTGAAATTTGGGTAATAGAAACCGAGGAAGGAAAAAACAAAAAAGCCTCACTTAACGATACCTGAAAGTCACCAGGAAATCCACCTGAGAACTCACCTGAGCAACAGAGATGGTGCTGAATGCAGCCACACGAGGAGCGGAGTCCATAAGCTCTCCCACGAGGGGAGCACCAATAAATACCACCAACTGGGGGAAGGGGGCAAGGGAGGGGGGAAGAGGGCAAGGGAGGGGGGAAGGAGGCAAGGGAGGGGGGGAGGGGGCAAGAGGGGGGGGGGGGAGAGAGGGTGGATATGGGGTGGGTAAGGTGGGGAAGGGGAGCGAGGGTGGGGTGAATGCAGCCCCACGAGGAGCGGAGTACATAAGCTCTCCCACGAGGGGAGCGCCTATAAATACCACCAACTGGGGGGAGAGGGAAAAGGGGGGAGAGAGATTGTTTCGGAAAGAACAGGAGAGGGCATGAAATGCATGAAGCCAAGAGTCCTTAATGCTCGCCCATGGGAGACGTGCCTATGAATATTTGCACGAATCTGTGTGAGTGAATGCAAGGGCCTAACCAACTGAGTGCAGGCGCCTCGCCTGGCTGACGAAGCTGGCCACAGCCACGGGCAGCAGCGAGTGGTGCAGCAGTGCGAGCAGCGAGTGACAAGTGCAGCATGCACTTGTGCTGTGCACGTGAGTAAGCACAAGGCAAGCGACTCGCCTGGCTGACGAAGCTGGCCACAGCCACGGGCAGCAGCGAGTGGTGCAGCAGTGCGAGCAGCGCTGCTCCTGCAAACCGCCACGAGTGCTCGCCAAAACAATTGAACACGTATGTCCAGTAGAATGCTGCAGCGGGAGGGAAGAGGTGAAGCAAAGGGATGATGGAATGGGGAAAGGGAAGGGAGAAAGGAAGCAGTTGAAGACGTATGTTCAGTAGAAGGCTGCAGCGATACGGAGGGAGGGGGAAACAAAGGGATGATGGGGATGGGAAAAGAAAAGGGAAAAAGGAAGACAAGCGAGAAAGGGAGGAAGGAACAAGGAAAGGCAAGGTAAGAAAACGCAGTTGAATGGAACCAGCCTTGTCACCCTCCCTACGCAATGCTACTCACCCCTCAAAGCAGCAGGATGAGCAGCCTCGGCAGGCTCAGTAGAATGGACAGGCTTGGCAGCCAACACAGACGACACCTCTTGCAATGATAACTCTCCCACTACCTCCGCCCCCACCCGCTCCTCGCCCCCCTCCTCCTTAGCTAATCTTCGCAGCAACGGGTAAAATTCCACTGCTTCTGCAACCTCGTTACATTGCTCAGTCTGACGCTGCTCCTGCTGCTTCTTCTGCTGCTGAATCAGAGAATCCGGCAGCACAAGAGGCTCAAGCAAACTCATGTGGTCATTCATACCACTGCTGCTGTCCAGCCCAAATTCGTTACTTGCACAAGTCGAGTCGTCCAATAGCGCGGATTCTTCCCTCAGCAGCGGAAGGGCATCCGGAATAAACAACTCCTTCTCAGAACCCTCACTCGGTACCCCCCTCTCCCACTTCTCCCACTTCCCGATTCCCCATGTGTCACGCTCAGACTCACTTCTGTCAAAGTTTACGTGAGAATCGCGCCCTTCGAACCAGTTCACCCAATCCTGTAACGAATCCAGTGATTCGTCTCTTAACGAGGATGCCCACCCATCCAGGTTGTTTGGGGCCACTGACACGTCTAGCGGCAATCCCAAGGGGTTGAACGAATCCGCATCGGGAATGACGGCTCGGCTGCTAGACTCTGTAACAGATGCCACGTCAGCTTGCGCCAGCACTCTCTCTAGCTGCGCCACGTCATCAGCCCCAGGCACGAAGTTCGCATCTAAATTCAAGGCCCCGCTAATATCACAGTCAAGCACCGCCCCCGCCCCCGGCGCCGCCGCTGCTGCTGTTCCCCCGTTCGTTGCAATCGCACCACACAAACCAGCCGCCATGTCATGGCTAGTAAAGCCCCCGGAATTAACGGTACTGCTACTGCTGCTGCTGTCATTCACACAGCTGTTGTTGTTGCTGCAGCTGCTGCTGCTGCTGCGGCTGCTGTATCTTTCACAAGTGGTGGTGCTGCTACAGTTGCTGGCGCTGCTGCTGCTGCCGTGATCGCACGACTGTTCGACCCGCGCCTCCACCGCTTCTTGCACGGAGACTCGGCTCTTCTGCGCGCGGCGTCGCCCCCTCAACGCCCGCCGCGGTGTCCTGCAGGGTAGGGCACGGGACAACAATTGAGACGTCTTTTGTGTGTGTGTGTGTGTGTGTGTGTGTGTGTGTGTGTGTGTGTGTGTGTGTGTGTGTGTGTGTGTGTGTGTGAGTCATTGATCACTCCCCAAGTCCTGAAAACATATACATATAAAATCACGAAGGAAACTAACAGATGTAAGCACTTACATGGGTGCAGACGAGTTACGGTGCTGGCCGGTCCTCGTTCGTGATTGGGTACCAAACGCAGATCGCCGGAACGATCGTGCGTGCGACGTCCGTGCGACCGGACCAAGGGTTCCTATGCGAATCGCCGAGGCGAACTGGAACGACCGCGCCGACGGATGCGAAACGTTAAATGATGGTAACGTGCGAAGCGATCGAGCGCTAGCGACGCTCGCGAGGAGACACGGCGACCAAAGAGGCGACGAGATGCTGGTACGTGCCGAGAAAAATCCCTCGGATGAGTCGCGAGGCGACGACACCCCGTCGACGTTTGCGACCCAACGCGAAACTCTCGACAAGCGAGCGACGTTCGAAAAGCTTGAACTACGAATCGCGGACCCCAAGAAAACGCCACTGTGGGTTTCACTGGCGACAATACCCGAGCCTAGCCCCGAACCACCCACACATCGTTCCGTACCACCCGCACGGAGCCCCAAACCACGCGGACATAACCCCGGCTGCGAGCTACAATAGCTCTCTACGCTTCTCGCCAAGAAACGACTCGCCAACGAATGCTCTAGAGATTCTGTCACGGCTGCTGCCTGTACAATCCTGTTGCCGCGGCTGGGTATTGGACTGCCACTGTAGAATACCGTGCTGCGCAGACCAGACAGGTCCGAATGACGAGGCTTTTTTCTCAGCAAATGATTTTTTTCCGCGATTAGGGCGTTGGTTGAGAGAGGAACAGAAGAGATGATGGGTTGGGCGCCGAGGAGAGCCATGAGGGATTCTGAGACGCTGGGACGCCAGGAGGGGAGCGCGGAGAAGAGCGGGGAGAGGAGCGAGGAGAGGGGCGCGAAGGGGAGTGCGGAGGGGAGAGCGGAGGGGAACGAGGAGGGGAGCGACGAGGGGATGCCGACGGGGAGGCAGGCAGGATGCCGAGACGGCCCTCATATACGAGTTAGGGAGCAGGGTGACTGTTCGGAGCAGACTTCTGAATCGTCTCGAAAGTCGTCCTGAGGAGGCTCTTATGTACGAGTTAAGGACCACGGTGATTGGTTCGGAACAGGCCTGTATTGGATGTCAAGCAGCTGTGCTGCGAATAGGACTGCGCGCGAGATACTATGCGAGAATCGCGGAGAACACTATAACGGAGCAGGGCTTTGCGGTCACGAGCACTGGGATGCTAACAGTGATATAACGCTGGTTTAACGCTCTTAACCGAAAGCTCGTGCAGGCTTTATGCGGAGACCGCACAAAACAGGTCGCGCAGACAGGAGCGAGAATACAGGTCTGTTATGAAACCAAGAATGGCAGGTCCCTACAACAGGTTCACAGAGACTAAGAAACGGTGGTAGTGGATTTACCAACAAATGCAAATCTGCAGTAAGCCAGACTTTAGGGTAAGTGAAGATGGAGGAAAGGGGGAGGGGAAGCGGAGGGAAGGGAGGGGAGGCGGAGGGGAGGGGGAGGGACAGGCATGAAAGGACGAGGTGGTGGAGGTATGCAGGCCACAGGCAGTGGAGATTGGGAGGAAGTTTGGAAGCATTTGAGGGAGGTGGACGGAGGTTTTAAGCGTTTGAGAGAGGTAGGAGGTTAAGGGAAGGTTCGAGAGAAAGAGAATGGTGACGCGCGTGCGGTGAAGATGAAGATATGAAATTCTTGGAAACAGGTGAGACTAGCGGAAGCGGTGAGCTGGTGACAAGTGTTCCGCCAAGAAGAGGTGGCGCGGCAGGGTTGGCGGGGGCGGGGGAAAGGAGGGGAGGGTGGGTGGGGGAAAAACGGCAAATGGTGTGTCGCGGACCAATCCAAGGGGACGGGATGAAGAGCTCGGTTGTGGGGCGCTTTGCCACATCATGTGGTTCTGGGATTTCTGTGGAGTTTGCGCGACTGTATTCCCGCCGGCTGTCGCCACAAGTCAGCAAAAATGGATTTGTCCTTGGAGGTTGCCCTGGTAATGCGACAATTCAACGGCGACAGGCGATGTGATGTACGACCAGATCGACGAAGGAGAAGCATCCTAACCAAAAGCCGACCTTGAACAATTCTTCGCAAACGCCGACGTGGCACCACTGTTCTTTTCGTTGTGCTCGCATCCTCTTGTTGAGGATATCGAGCTTCGTGGACGAATCCTGAGGGCTTGGCGGCGGGCTTCTTCCAGGCATATGATTGGATACTGATGGAAAAAAGGAGGAAAAGCTCAAGGGACTTTCCGCGACACTATCCAGGGCAGCAGTAGGGTAAATCGTCTGTACACGGACTTTAGAGGTTATCACTCGCACATATGTTATGAATTTCAGGGTTGTTATGTTTAATGTAATGTGATTCAGGTACGGTACCAGTAATCAAGCAGCTTCTAAGGAAACATTATAAATGGAAATAACAGTGTGAATATTCAGGCGAGGCGGCTAGGGAGTGCATTCTTGCTAGCACGGCTGGCACGGCTCGCGCGGCTAGCACGACTGGCACGACTAGCCTGGCTTGCCTTGCTGCTGGCATTGTGTCCGCTGAACCCGCTGTAAGGAAAACCGATTCCATCGAGAACAGAGCCGTCACTGGAAACGCCACCACCACCGCGCCCTGTCAGCAACTCTGCTGCCTCCCCTACCTCCCCACCAAAACGTCCCGCCACCTCCGTCGCCGCTCCTACCAACCCCTCCTCCTCGCCACCACCGCGCCCTGTCAGCAACTCCGCCACCTCCCCCACTTCCCCACCGACACGTCCAGTCACCGCCGCCGCCGCTCCCGCCACCCCCTCCCCCCCACCAACGCCGCTGCTGCTGTCACCATTGCAGCTGTTGCCACCTCCAATGCGGAGGAAGGGTGGGAGAAGAGACCAGATGCCTGAAAGTGGTTGGTTCACGCATGGCGACTGCAGTGATGACGGTGATGCCGGTGATGACACTGGTGGGGTGAATGCGACAGTGGGTGGACTGGGAGGAGACGGCCCTCCCTGGTGGAGTGATCCAGTCAAGAAAGACCAGATGCCTGAAAGAGGGTTGTTAACAGATGGCAATGATGGCAATGATGTCGGCAATGATGGCAATGATGTCAGCGACGTTGGTGGTGGCGGTGATGACGACGGTGGGCTGAATTCAAGAGCAGGTGGACTGGGAGGTGATGGCCATCCAAGGCGGGAGAATACAGCCGCCTGAGATGAGTTGTTGGAAAACGACTGATTTCCACCGCTGCCACTGCTGACCCCATCACCACCATTGCCAGTTGAAGAAATGAGTGGAACTTCTGGCAGGGGCTCTGCTGGAGTGGAGTCGCTCAGAGTGCGGTGCCTGACAAACGAATCGGCATGAATTTCACGAGCATCGTGTGTGGTTCTGTGACTCTCCAGCGCCTTGCCACGAGATGCCAACGCCACAGTTAATCCTGCAACCGCCATTTGGAAATTCAGAAAGATTGGAAGGGAATTGTGGAAAAGGTTTTAAGATTTTGGATTCAACTGATCTCGAAATCAGTGCATCCATGACTGACAACCTGCTTCAAGGTCTACGAGTAGCTGGTACAAAAAAAGAGACACACGTGACAAAACCAACACAACCGAAGGAGAACAAAAGGAGCATAAATTCACCTGAGAAAGTCAGCACGCAGAGGATTGCAATCGCCCCGCTAAGCCATTTGAACGACGCCATCTTTGTCAGGTTAGCTTCTAGATACAAATCTCAGATTGAAGTCCTTTGATCTGCTTGCTTTCGGCTACGAGTCTCTTTTTATATACACGACAAGCACTGAATGAGCCAGGATGAAGAATGAATTCACCGAGACGGATTCTGCTTGGAGTCTGTCATGTCTAATACCCGTCGAGATGATCGTCTCTGCGACAAGCAACACAGCAGAGGATTGCATGACGGCGAAAGTGTCATGTCAACCCGAACGGATTCTTTTCGCTTTCAAAAAGATGGCTCGAAGTAGTCATGTGACATCAGTACGCTGGTGGTGAGGCGCCTCAAAACTAGATTGCTCGTAGTAATCATGTGACAGCACTACACTGAAATGCATTACCACTTTGATGTGACACGAACCGCACCATGATAGCGAAACTATGAAGGGTTCCCGCATACTGCTACATCACGAATTTCTACCAATCGAGAAAAAATAATATTGAGAGGGCTCCAGATTCTCGTGCATGCTGGCCAAAACACTCTATTGTGCGGTGTCCTTGTATCAAATCGCAGGCTGTTCCCTCACTGGACCATCCATCTAGTAATAGACTACCATGCAACACTTGCTTCCTTCGCTGCGAGACAGGACAGAAGGGAAAGCTCGGTTCGGTTCGGTAGGCCATGAGGATTAGGGAGAGCTTTTAGGACATTACTTCAGACTGGTGGTTCTAGACTTGACAACGAAACTTGGTTAGTGTGAAACTTGGCAACAAAACCGGGAATGTCAGGAAAGTCATGTCAGTGATCCACCGCCGATCACCACATTGAACCAGACTGTAACGACTCGTATTTTAGTATACCGAATCAGAAGCATGAAGGTTTTTGGTGGTTTCTCCACATTCCCTGGCAGAGGGCTCTGACAAAATGGCCGATTTTGGTAGTCTGCTGCCGTGATTCTCGCAAGAGCGTCTGGTGTGCGTTTTCAAAATGCGCGATACAAGAGTGAACGTGAATAGTAAACATTTCTGAATCGTACATTACAACAAACCCAAGCTTTAACTACCCCCTACTAGAATTCTGGACTACACATGTTTCTAAAATCTAGGCATGAAGGCCAAGGGCCCCTTGATAACAGAGAACGCATCCTGACGTGTCTAGACACACACAAATCTGTGGCCATATGTCAGGCAAGGTAGGGCTGCAAGTTAAGTAGTATTTGCGATAATGATGGAGATAGCCCATAACAGGACCAGTTAGGAGAAAAGAGCTGCCAACAGCTCCATAGCCTGTAAATCAGCACGTGTCAGCAAAGCAGGCGCAGCAACAAACAGACCCCACACCAAACCATCCCAGCTCGCAACCCCAAAATTTCAGTCAGCCACCACACCACCCAAAGTACACCACGACAAGGAACATCGCAGCCAGAGTCAGCAAAACATCCAAGCAAGAAACACAGCAGCAATAACGCATCACATTTTGAGAAAGGCTAAAACAAAAATAATAGAAAAAAAGAGCGCAGTAATCACCACCACTGCACGCACCTTTGGATGGAGAGTGGGTGGGCCCGATCGCAACACATTCCGCAAGTACCGCATGCCTCCGCTGTTCCTGATATTGCTTCTGTGCGTCGGGCTGTGCTTCGCCAGCTGCAGCAGCGCCTCCACCGCATCCCTCACCGCCGCAGGGTAATCCAGCCGTAACACGGTTACCAGCGACGGGATCGCCTCGCCCATCGCCTCCCTCCCGTCCGGAACCGTCGCAAGCCGTGAGAGCGCTTGACAGGTGGCGACAACCGTTTCATTGTTCAGATTCGCCTGTAGCGCCACCGCCAGGGCGGGAATCACCCCCTCCCCCACCAGCTTGCTCCGCTGCGACTCGCACTGAGCAAGACACGCCACAGCCTCTGCTGCAGCCTGCCTGGACGGGGTATCATACCCCGGATGCATCCCTTCGTTGTTCGATCCGGTGAGCTGCTTCACCAATGGTGGGACTGCTCCTGCGTCAATAACCAGTCCCCGGGCGCGGTCTGAAAACGAGGCGGCACATTTCATGACGTTGGCAGCGGATGAGCCGGCTGCCGGGGAGAAATCCGCGCGTTTGAGCGCCTGGATCAGCAGCGGGAGGTGTGTGAGAAGCTCCTGCTTCCCCATCTCATCGGATGACAGGTTTAACAGAGCAGCAAGCGCGGATTCCGCTCCCTTAGGGTCCCTCGGCCCACCCACGGCGAGAGGCAGCAGAGCATCTACAGCACCAGCCTCTCGGAACGTCGATCGGTTCGCAGCTGAGATCGATGCGTACCACCCGACGAGCCCCGCCGCCCGGCCCTTCTCCTCCGCCGACCCAAACAGCAGATTCTGCACGATCTGCTGCGGAGCCTCGGGATCATACGCCGCCAGGTCAGCTTCCGGATCCGAGCATTCCGCACCTGTCCCGCCGCCCTCCCCACCGAACTCCCCCGCCATTCCCCCCATATCCCCGTTCCCCCCGGGCTTATCCACACTGCTAGTACGCCCAGTCTTAGACCGGGTACGTGACCCACCACTCACGCTACTAGCAGAGCTCCCCCCACTGCCCGTCTTCCCCATCTTATCCTTCTCCCTCCCACTCGAACTGCCGCTTCGAGCCCGTGTCGGGTCATCCATATACTCCAAATCGTCGCCGCCCTTCCTGCCGCCCATGTCAAACGGTGACTTGGAGCGGGCGTCGCCAACGCCTGCTCCCCCAGTGCTTTTAGAACCTGGCATGGCAGTCCCGGAACCAGGTTCGTCTTTGCCTCGGTCCCTCCGCTCGGTACTCCTCCTATGCTCCCTCTCCCCTCGTACCACTCTGTTCCGGTCCTTGTGCCGATCGTCGTCCGTCCGCCCGCCCCCATCCCCCTCCCCGTCCCTAAACCGCGAATGCTGCTGCTGCTGCTGCTGCTGCTGCTGCTGGGTCTGCGAGTCATACCTATCATGCGACTCCCGCCCGCCCTCCCCCGCACCACCGCCCTCCGCACCTGACCGTCTGCTTCGGCGCTCCCGCCCCGCCGACCCGCTCCCGCCGCTCCCAGTGAGCGACAGCCCAGCAGCATCCCCAGTCATATCGTCCACAGCGTTTGCCAGCAGCATCATGCGGCGGCGGGTGGGGCTGAGAAGCTCTTTAGGAGACTTGGGAACAGACGAGGTGCCTGAGAGGCCGCTGCTGCCGCGCTGCCCGCCGCCTGAGCTGGCTGCTGCTGCTGCGGAGGCTCTCTCGCGGGCCAGCTTTGCCTGGGACTCCTTGAAGGCGGGGAGCTCGCGCTCCATGCGCATCAGAATGGTGATCAGCTGGTGGGGGGGTGTAGAGTGACATGGGGGCAGGGGTGGGGGTGGGGGTGGGGGTTGGAAAGAGGGGTAAAAACAGGTCAGGGTAAAAGAGGTTGTGAGGGACCTTCGCCTGGGACTCCTTGAAGGCGGGGAGCTCGCGCTCCATGCGCATCAGAATGGTGGTCAGCTGGTGGGGGGGTGTAAGTTGGGGTGGTGGAGGTGGGGTTGGGGAAGGCGGGGAGTGGGAATTGAGGGAGGGGTAATAAGAGACCAAGGCGAGGACGTAAGGGAATTTCTTCCACCTCTCCTTCCTGCCCCTTCCACCCGCTTTCCCCGTTTCACCCCTTTCCCGGCTGACCTGATCCATTAGCCAGCGCACTGTCTCTGCCCTTCTCCGCCCGACGCTTCTTCAGCACCATACCAATTCCCAACCTCCTCTCCGCCTCTTCCCCACACCCCCCTCTCCCTTCCCGTTTCCCCGCATTTTCACCCCTTCGTTCTCCCCCTCTTCCCCCGCCCAATGACCTGATCCATAAGCCACTCCTGCGCATTGTCCCTGCTCCCAGCGGCTTTGCACTTCTCCAGCGCCAGCATCAAACCCCTACATTTCCTCCCCCTCCTTTCCCCCCATTTTCCGCCGTTTCCCCATTCCCCACACCCTTCCACCTCCTGTTCCCCCCACTGACCTGATCCATGAGCGCCTCTTGCGTCTTATCCCTGCTCTCCGCGGCCTTGCGCTTCTCCAGCGCGAGCGCCTCCTGCTCCTTGCGGAACGCGCCTCCGCCGTCCATGCCCAGCGCGTCCGCGAGCTGCCCCGCGGGGAACTGGCTCTGCGTGTACTGCGTGCCCAGGCTGCTGCTGCGCCAAACAGCTCCCCCTACTCCCCTCCCCTGCCTTACCCCCTCCTTCTCACCCTTCCCTTTCCCCCCCATTCTCCACCCAACCAGCCAAAAGGAGAAGGATCAGGAGGGGAAGAGAACGTGAGCGCGTACCTGATCCATGAGCGCCTCTTGCGTCTTATCCCTGCTCTCCGCGGCCTTGCGCTTCTCCAGCGCGAGCGCCTCCTGCTCCTTGCGGAACGCGCCCCCGCCGTCCATGCCCAGCGCGTCCGCCAGCTGCCCCGCGGGGAACTGGCTCTGCGTGTACGGCGTGCCCAGGCTGCTGCTGCGCCGCACGCCCGCGCCCCCGCTGCCCGCGCCGTCCTGCTGCAGCGACTGCAGCTGCTGCTTCATGTCGGCCGTGAAGAGGTCTTCGAAGCACGCGTCGTGGATTTGCTTGAGCGTCGCTTGCAGCTGCATCGGAGGGAAAGGGTGGGTGGAAAGGAGCGGGGAGAAAGCGGGGCAGGCGGGGGAGATGGGAAGGGCTTGAGTCTGCAGCAGCTGCTTCATGTCGGCCGTGAAGAGATCTTCGAAGCACGCGTAGTGGATGTGCTTTAGCGTTGCTTGGAACTGGGTCAGGGAAAGAGCGGGGAACGGGGAATGTGTGGGTGGGGAGTGCATGAGAAGGGGGTGCGGGGGAGGGGAGTGCAGAACGGATGGATTTGGTTGAGCATCGATTGGAGCTGCGAAGGAGAAGGAGCGGGGGAATGAAGGTGGGGCGGAGGGACAATGGAAACGGGATAAGCAAGCGGAAAAGGTGACAAGTTGGACGAGGGAGGGAGATCGGAAGGAAGAAATCATACAGAAAAATAGCTAAGGCTTGAGTCGTCCCAAAACGTAAGGGGAAAACGAGGGGGACAGGTTAACGACGACACATGGAAGGCATCATCAGGCGGGTCATCTCGTCTTCCTCTCCTCCCCGTTATTGGTCTCCTCGTTACCCAAATGGGTTTTCAAGTCAAGGGCGCATTAAAAGCGGCGACTGACGTGGACAATCCGAGAACGTGGACTGGCCTTGACGATATGTCGAACGCACAGAATAACAGATGGCAATGATGGATAAAATGTATAGAAACGGCACTAACAGAGCCATTACGCACTCACGAAATCGTGGTCGAGGGGAGTGCGGGGAGGCTGGTACAATGTGAGAAATCGACTTTTGCGGCGCCTCAAAAGGGAGTGTGGGAAGGCTGGTCCAATGTGAAAAATGGCCAGGATAAAACCTGTCAAGGCCTGAGACTATACTGTAGCATGCCTGACAAATCTACTGCCTTCCATTTTTAGACTAGCTGCCTCCACGATGTGACTAGAGAGTCGACTCAAAACCCCTCCGGCTACAAATACCGAACTACCCTAGCTTCCACTACGATCTACCGTTCCAAGTCACGCGCGCAACCAGATACATACAGAAGCGACGCATGTCGGGTAACCACCTTTGTAACACCCTATTGCGTACCTGCGCTACGATGTCATCAGGAATGGCGTCTTTGGGGATCGCGAACAGGCAGGCCTCCGGCTGATTTTTTAGACGACCCAGAAATCACATTTGTAATATTTGTAACGTCCTATCGCGTACCTGTGCTACGAGGTCATCCTGCAAGGCGTCCGTGGGGATGGCGAGCAGGCAGGCTTCCAATTCGGCATGCATGGTGACAAAATCGTCGAGCTTGATCGTCGTATCTGACACCAGCTGCGCGCGGAAAGAGAATCAATGTGCGTGGAAAGGGAATCCAAGGGGAGAGATAGTTTTGCATAATACAACGATTTCAACGGCTTCCAGCTCAGCGTGCATGGTAACGAAATCGTCGGGCTTGATCGTCGTCTCTGACACCAGCTGCGGGTGGAAAGCGAACCAATGAAGGAAACAGATATATATTTCAATGTGACGACTTTTACAGCTTTCGTAATGAGTCACCAAGAGATGCAAGCTTTGCAATGTCACCCTGATGGCTTGTTTGGCGACTTGTTTGTATGAAAGTTTTGCGACATCTCAGAACTTGAGTACGGTCGCCGAGCGATGCAAGGTTCGCAATGTGTCCCTGATGGCTTCTCAGGCTATTTAAATTGTGTGGGAGGTGCGGTGCAGCGACTGATGGTGACACGTTCTAACAAGGTTCAACATTAGCCATTTACTTTGCACGATGCCATCAGAAAATAAAATAAAAATAAAAAATGACAAGATCAAGCCGACTAATATGTGAGACGACGCACTTTAGTGGCCGCAACAGCATAAATAAGTAAATAGATAAACTTGAAAAAAGAGACACGAACCTGCAGAAGCTTGCTTCGCGCGCTGATGCAGCGCTGCAGCAGGCCCGTGCACTTCCTCAGAAGATCCTCCAGCTTCTGAAACGCCTTCTTCGCCGCATCCGTCGTCGCTCCCCAGTTTTTTAACTTCTTGCAGTTTTCGAGCAGTGAGTGGATGCTGGCGACAGAGTCTAGAACCAGGCTGAAGTTCTTAATATATGCACACGTGGACATGTTCTCCTTGAGCTGTAGCGCGAACTGCGTTAGCGTCATGCAGCTCGCTATAAGGAGGGTCAACACCATGTCCATCATCTTGGCGGCCTTTTATGATCGCCCGGAATAGAAAAAAGAGGAAGAGACAGAAATAGGCTGAAGGTAGTTAAACCCTCCGATAACCTTATGACTGCCTCAACCACCTAACGCCTGAAAGCTCCGAACTTGAAAGAGCGTACAAACAGAAATCTTCACCACCAGGAAGAATCGTTGCTCTCTAGGACTGGCAATAAGCAGAAGCCTAGTTGGATCAATGGATAAACTCAGGCGCTACGCAGCAATCTCAATGTCAGAAATCTCAGCTTTCAGAATGAACAGAGCTAGAATGAAGACCGATGTCTTATCTCGCCCTGTGCCCCTAGCCAGCCAGCCAGCCAGCCAATCTTGTGTTGCTGTATCTCCCTCCCACTATCAGCCTTCGTTCATTTTGTCTGTTGGTTTGGATCGAGGGGGTTGTCTCTCGCCTTACAGCCCACTAGCTACGGTTCTCTCTGGTGCGTTACGTCTAGAATCCTACTCAACCAGCGGATATGCAAGACATTGGGAACTTAAAGCCGTGGCCCAACTATCAGCTTCAACTTCGAAGTATTATAGCTTGGAACTTGGTTGTCCCAGGCAGTTCTGTGGCGAGAAGTTTGTCTTTTCCGAGATTCCATTTTTTTCATCCAATAAGGGTCTCGTTACGCACACTCCATGTTTGTCCTGCTACTGTTCCTAAGAAGTTGCACCCCGCCTTTAAGCACAAATCATCCAGGTTCGTTGGGGATAAGGACAGTTCAAGGGTACACCCTTTTTCGCGCTAGTAGAGCACCTGGTTGGAGAACGTACATGGATTGTAGAACGTCACCACGTTCAGAATGGTCTTGTCACCTACTGTGCAAGCACAATGCGAAGAATGCGGTTGGGTAAGGTTATGCACTTTACAAAAATCGTTGTCAACGTTTTCATCTGTTTGGGAAAGTTATGAAGCGATTACGGAGATTTTACGTCCTTGAGCCAGTTTGTCACGTGGTCCGGCTTTCCCCCCAGGTTGCCTAGGAACGTTTATTGGCACCAGATCGCATGAGACAAGTACTGTAGCGACGAGTCGCGCAAGGTGAAAAGGTTGAGAAAGAGGGTGTATTTTTTTTAGCGCAAGTTCCCAACCAATCCAGCAACTCCCGTCAGATTCACCAGCTGTGCTGCATAGTCGTGGGAGTGCAGCAGCTCCTTTCTCATCTCCTTGTTTTGCAGCGACCAGCATGCTGTACTGTAACTCGAAAAATATCACGGTCACAAGTCTTGACTGTAGTACAAACCAGGAAGAATAAAGGATAACTGCCTTTCTATTGGGAAATTCATTACATTTATACACTCGGGCTGAAAGTAAACACATAAACTGCAGTACCTTCGCCAATCAGCAACTGCCTTGTTTCTCCTGCCACTTCCCAGCCCAATCATTCCAGCTACAGTGCCTGTCAGCTTCTGCCGGGCCTAGAGGCTCTCAAATCAGCGAGCTAGGCCAAACCAAATCCGAGCCTTCTCTGTGCCCCTCTCTGCACAATCACATGCCAGAATCACTGTCCCCTGCAGAAGCGGGAAAGGCTGGTTTGGGACTCGCACGTCCGCTAGCCGTCAGGACAAACTGCCGAGCGCCAAAACTGACATGTCACCGCCGTCAATCGAAGCGGAACTGGTGCGATGCCCGTGGGTGGGCTTGTGGCCAATCCAGGTCCGGAATTGAGACTGGGATCTTGTACCATCCTTGTTCGAAGCCTAGGGCCCGTTTCCAGTGAGGATTACATCCACTATATTTGAGTTTCACACATTTTCAAAGAGCACTACACCAAATACATCTTTATGCCAATGGTTTTGCAAATATCAAGCACCAGACCTACTTGAAACCTCTACAGGAAATGGAGCATCCTTCAAGACCAAGAGATCGGCATTCCCATCTGCTAGAAGCCATGTCACCAAGGCTTCGCGATTCGCAACCAGTCGGCCTCTATTCCATGGTGCTGGAGCGAATGGGAGTTGAAGCGACTGAACAGCTTGCACCATGGCTTTATTCACAGGCGCTGCATCGGCCTCATCCTTGTTGGGACTCTCATCACCCCACCTGACGCGTTTCATTAATCAAGCATAGGAATGTAAGGGGGAAAAAAACACAATGTAACAAATACACTAGGGGACAACGACAGACCGAATCGAATGATGATAACGAAAATCCAGCTACGCTTCGGGGGGGGGGGGGGGGGGGGGGGAGGTTAAACTATATACACCCTCACCTTGTGACTATACTGAAGAGAGGAGGAAGCTCTGCTGGCTCCAGCACAGCTGTCTCATGCACTTGCGAGAGCCAGTGGTGCAGAAACACACATGCCGCCCCTTGTGACATGCTGCATGGGAATGAAGGAGATTGGTGGGGTTCAGGTGGGGATGGGATGGGAGAGAGGCTTGCGAATAGTGGGCTCTCTCATGCACTTGAACGAACTAGTGGTGGAGGAAGGAACACAACACACTTGCCGGCTTTTCTTGAGTCGACTAAAAAACAGTGGGCTCTCTCACGCACTTGAGCGAGCTCGTGGTGGAGGAGCTAGTGAGCTCTTCGCACACACGCCAGCCCTTGTGGCAAGCTGAACGAGAGGGAGGAAGATTGGAGATTGAATTGCATATGAAAAGAGGACAAGAAATTGGGGCATAGGAAAACAAAAAAAGGGAGCGGGACAGAGGAAGAAAGCTGACCGGTGCACGTCCAGTGACCAGAGGGTCGGGGAGCGGTAGGAAGCTTCCGGGAAGACGGCGAGGCTGGTGGCTGGCGCGTGCAGCTTGAGTGCTGTGGCCCGCCTGCCTGCCCACCAGAGGGCATCCATGAGCGCGTTCAAGAAGACCCGGTTCACTGCCACTCCCTCTCTCTGTGCGGGAAGGGGGGGGGTGAGCGAGAATGTTGGGTCAAGCACACACAAGGGAAAAGAGGGGTGCTGGACTGGTGCATGCAGCTTGAGTGCTGTGGCCTGCCTGCCCGCCCACCAGAGGGCGTCCATTAGCGCGTCGAGGAACACCCTGTTGACCGCCACTCCCTCCCTCTGCAAGGAGATATGAGAGGGATATTTGCCACGCCCTTGAGCCAGCCAAGGAAGACCTGGGCGGCGGGCCAGAACTCCTCCGACTCGTGCTGCCGCACCTCATGTATGTTGCGCTATGTATGACAATTAAACCAACCACAGTCACCATCACCTTACCCTCACCTTGCTCCGGCCAAAAAAGTCCTCTGCAATCGGCCAAAACTCCTCCGAACAGCAGCCCTCACACCACCCGGTGCTCCTTCCCCGTTCCCCCTTTTTCCCACCGCATAGATGAGTGAGACGTCCTCAAGATGCATTGAAGATGTCTGAGGGCTGGCAGGGCGTGCATTCTGAGACGTGTCCAGGCCAGGTTATTCACTATGTTGGTGTGACTTTTGAGACGACTTTTGAGGCGCCTCAAAAGTCCTCAAGAGGCGCCTCAAAAGTCCTCAAGAGGCACCTCAAAAGTCCTCAAGAGGCGCCTCAAAAGACCTCAAGAGGCGCCTCAAAAGTCCTCAAGAGGCGCCTCAAAAGTCCTTAAGAGGTGCCTCAAAAGTTGTCCAGGCCAGGTTTTTCACTATGAGGGGCGCGGACAAAGAAACGCACCTTAAGCCGCCCAAAAAAGTCCTCTGCAATCGGCCAGAACTCCTCCGATTCATATCGCCCCACCAGCAGCCCCCTCACCACCCGGTGCTCCTCCCCCGTTCCCCCCCCCTCCATTTCCGTGATCAGGCGCCGCATATCCTGCCACCTGATGTGGGGAGGAAGAGAGGACGAAGGGGGGGCTAAGATGCATAACTCTCGTCTCGCACAGAGAGCAAGCAGGTGGCAGTAGCTAGCAGCAGGCGGCACCATGCCCTCCTCCCTGATCTCTGTGGTCTAAGCAAGCGTAAGCCACTTTAGACGTGGCCTCTCATTCCCCTTGTCCCAATCCTTTCCCGTCTCCCTCTTTTTCCCACCCACTTTTCCTCTCACCTTCCCCTTCTGGCACAGAGCGCCAGAAGGTGGCAGTAGCTGGCAGCAGGCGGCACCATGCCCTCCTCTCTGATCTCCGTCGTCTGTGCGTAAGCCGCCTCAAACGTGCCCCCACACTTCCCTTGTCCCTCTTCCCCAGCTGTCTCTCTCACCTTCCTCTCCTCGCACAGAGTGCCAGCAGATGACAGTAGCTAGCAGCAGGCGGCACCATGCCCTCCTCCCTGATCTCCGTCGTCTGAGCATAAGCAGCTTCAAACGTGCCTGCAGCGCTGTATGCTGCGACCATTGCTGCGTGTGTTGCTAGGGAGGCGCGGCAATTCGCCTGCTCCATGTCCTGTGAGGGGTGGGAGAGGGGGTTGCCTTGGAAGGGTTTGTATCACCCCCTTGGAAGGGTTTGTATCACCCCCTTGGAAGGGTTTGTATCACCCCCTTGGAAGGGTTTGTATCACCCCCTTGGAAGGGTTTGTATCACCCCCTTGGAAGGGTTTGCATTGCATCGGAAAAGCCACCCCCTGCAGCACTGTATGCGGCCACCATGGCTGCGTGGGTTGCCAGGGATGGGCGGCAGTTGGCCTGCTCCATGTCCTGTGAGGGGTGAGAGGGAGGGGGTTGCATGGGGTGAGAGGAGACAACGAGAGAGGCAATTAAGAGAGCCGGCAATTGGTTACACTAATATCCCATTACACTCATTTTGTTACACTCACATCACATCCTGTTACAATCACATCACATCCTGTTACAATCACATTACGTTGCACTCAACTCGCTGACTATAATATTCGTCATTAAGATCCCCTTTAGTGAGCGTTGTTGCACTGACATCCCATTACCCCATTACACTCATATCCCCCATTAGACTCACATTCCGTTACACTCACGCCTGATCACTACCCTCACCTCGCTGACTTTGATCGCTTCGTTGTACAGCCCGCCTTTAGTAAACACTGCGCTGACATCCCGCTACCCTGTTAACACTCATTTCAGATCCCATTAGACTCACATTCGATTACACTCACCTCGCTGACTTTGATCGCTTCGTTGTACAGCCCCCCTTTAGTAAATGCCTCGATAAGAGCATTGAACGTCCGCAGAGACGCGTCAGCGGGATATGGATCAGAGGAGGAGGCGGAGGAGGAGGGAGAGGAGGTGAGGGCCGGGGAAGAGAGCGAGACAGCTGTGTTTCCTGCATTAGCTGTGTCTCCTGACAAAAATCCCCCTGCTGCTGCTCCTGTTGTTCCTCCTGCTGCTGCGCCTGCTGCTGCTCTCCCCCCATCGGATTGCATCATGAGGGCAAAGACGAACGCTGCATCGTCGTGCATTCCCCCTGCTGCATATGCTTCCATCAGAGCAAGGAAGGGACCCTGTGGGGTTGGGAGAGGCGAGCAGGGAAAGGGATGCATGTCGCAAGCTTTACACAAGACACATACAGCACGAGAAGCAGAAGCCGGAAAAGCAACATGTGCTTCACACTCTCAGCAACGTGCCTTTTGAGTCGACTCAAAGGTCACCTTTGTGTGAAAGTAGCAAATTGAACAAGTGATCAGATTAGAGGAACAACCTAGCATACATAGTTGGAAGGGAAGGTTGGAAGGGAAGGATGAAAGTGACCATAGGTTGGGTTGACCTCACTTGGGGAAGTGAGGGAACCATAGGTCAAGTGGGTTGGGTTGCCCACACTTTGTAGAAGTGAGGCAACCCTAGGCCCACTTGGCTTGGGGTAACCTCAATTGTGGGAAGTGAGGTACCCACAAGTCAAGAGGGTTGCATTTGGGGGCTCCACCACAATTGGGTGGATTGGCACCCCAAAGTGCAAGACTACACCCAAAGTTGGGTGTAGTCCCAACCCAACTGTACACCACAATTGGTGTACAGTCACATGTGTTGGCATGCTACACAATATATATTTTAACACAACCCCTTACCATGCTAACACAAGAAGAGAACAAACCCTGAATCAAGGGGCGCCCGGGCGAGCAAGGCCAATGAGGCGGAGGAAGGCAGAGTGCGCGGGGCGAAGGAGGGCCTTAGTGAAGATGTCGGCCAAGTTGGCCTCGGTTGCAATCTTGCGAACGGCAATGAGGCCCTTCTGGACGAGCTCGCGAACGAAGAAGTAGCGGAGTTCGATGTGCTTGGAGCGGGCGTGATAGACGGGGTCCTGAGTGAGATGGATGGTGCTGGCGTTGTCGCACCAGAGAGTGGGGCACGTCTGGGGGGCGCCAAGCTCCGCAAGAAGGAAGCAGAGCCAGCGCGACTCCTGGGCGGCCATGGTGCCAGCGTAGAGCTCGGCTTCGCAGGTGGAGAGAGAGATGGCGGAGGAGCGGGTGGAGCGCCAGCTGATGAGGCCGCTGCCAAGGGTGAAGCCGTAGCCCTGGGAGGAGCGGCGGTCCGGCTGCGTGTCAGCCCATGAGGAGTCACTGAAGCCCGAGAGAAGGGGACGGGAAGGGCCGCCGAGGGTGAGGGCAAGGTCCCTGGTCCCGCGAAGGTAGCGGAGGACCCGCTTGGCAGCTTTCCAGTGCTCCTCAGAGTGACGACCGGTGCCGACAAAGCGAGCGAGCACGCTGATGGGGTAGGCGAGGTCGGGGCGGGTGCACATCATTGCGTACATCAAGGACCCAACGAGCTCGGCATAGGGGTGGGGGGAGGAGGTGGGGGAGGTGGGTGGAGCGAGTTGGTGACCGAAGGGGAGCGGGGTGGAAACAGGCTTGGCTTGCGCCATGTCGAACTTCTCCAAGACCTGGCCGATGTAATGGGACTGGGAGAGGGTGATTGTGCGAGCAGGGCGGTTGCGCGTGATGGTCATGCCGAGGTAGTGAGTGAGGGCGCCAAGGTCCTTGCACTTGAGCCGCTGCTGCAGGGACAGCTTCACCTGCTCCATGTCGGCCTTGGTGTCAGAGAGCAGGATCATGTCGTCGACAAATACCAGAATGAAGAAGCGGCGGGGGGAGGAGCGGATGAAGAGGCTGGCGTCGGAGTGGGAAGCAGAGAAGCCGAGGGACCCCAAGGTGGCAGCCAGCTTCGCATGCCACTCACGTGGTGCCTGCTTCAAGCCGTAGACGGGGCGACGCAGCTGCCAGACAGTGTTCTCAGGAAAGGCTGCGTGGAACCCGGGGGGTCGCCGGAGGAAAATGCGCTCATGCAGGTCGCCCTGCAGGAACGCATTGGAGACGTCCATGGAGTCGATTTCCATGTCGTCACGTGCACCAATGTCCATGGCGGCGCGAAGGGTGGGTGGTTTGGCGGTGGGGGCGTAGGTGAACCAGTAGTCCTCAGCCCAAGTCTGCGTGAACCCCTTGGCGCAGTAGCGGGCCTTGTACACTGGTTCCTCGCCCGGCAGCTGCTTCACCCGAAAGACCCATTTGCCGTCAACGAGATTAGCGCCAGCAGGGAGGGGGACATCGACAAAGGAGTCGTTGCGAATGAAAGCCTCACACTCCAGGAAGATCGCTGCTATCCATTTATCCGCATCAGGGCAGGTGATGGCTTCCTGGAAGGTGGAGGGAGTGAAGATGGTGGGGGTAGTAGTGGCGCCAAGGACAGGAAAGCCCAGGAAGTCAAGGTAGAGGGCGGCAAGGAATGGAGTGTGCTCCCGAATGTTGAGGAACTCCTCATGGGAGTCCTCAAGGAGCTGAATGGAGGCAGGAGGAGGAGCCCCAAGGATTTTGTCCACCGAGCGGGTATGGATGTAAGGGAGGAGGAAGGGGGAGGAGCGGGAAGTGGCACGGCGCCGCTGCTGCTGCTGGTGGTGCTGCTGCTGATGCTGCTGCTGCTGCTGCTGCTGTCCCGGCTGCTGCTGATGCGGCTGCCCCGGCTGCTGCTGCTGCTGCTGCTGCTCCGGCTGCTGCTGCTGCTGCTGCTGCTGCTGCTGCTGCTGCTGCTGCTGCTGCTGCTGCTGCTGCTGCCCCGGCTGCTGCTGCTGCTGCCCCTGCTGCCGTTGCTGGTGTTGCTCCCGCTGCTGCTGCTGCTGCTGGTGCTGCTGCTGCCCCTGCTGTTGCTGATCCGGCTGCTGCTGCTGCTGCTGCCCCTGCTGTTGCTGATCCGGCTGCTGGAAAGGAGGAGAATGAGAGGAGGAGGGAGAGGGGGGAGGGGGTGCAGCTGAGTGAGCGGGGGAGGCGGGTGCGGCAGGGTCGTAGACGTCGGCAGAGGAGGAAGGCGGGAGTGGGGCGGCGACAGGTGGGAGGAGAGGCGCTGGAGGGATAAGAGGCGGGAGGATGGTGTCGGTCCAAGCGAGGGGGCGAGTAGGAGGAGGGAGGGGGTCAGGAGGAGGGGTGGAGTAGTAGGGAGTGGACTCGTCGAAGACGACGTCAATGCTACGGATGAGGCGATTGGTGGGAGGGTGGAGGAATAGGTAGCCTGGGGAATCACGATTGTGCCCAAGGTAGACGCACTCCAGAGCGCGAGGAGCGAGCTTGCCAGCAGCGCGGGAGCGGTCGGCCGGTGGAATGAGGACGAACGCCTTGCAGCCCCAAACACGAAGGCCTGCGGCGTCAGGCTTGGCCTTGGACCAGGGTTCTGTGGGGGAGGAGGAGGGATGCTGAGGGTGGGAGCGGAGATTGAGGAGGAGGGCGGCATGAATGAGGGCATAGCTCCAGAGGGAGGGAGGGGTGGAGGCGTGAGCAATGAGGCAGCGCGCAATCTTGGTGATCTCACGGATGCGACTCTCAGCGATGCCGTTTTGCTGAGGGGAGTGGGGAAGGGTGGTGGTCTACTGAATGCCGTATGTTTTGCAGTAAGTGGAGAGAGTATGATTGATGAACTCACCCCCACCGTCAGAGTGAAGGCGGCCTATGGGACGTTTGAAGTGGTTGCGGCACTGCTCAGCCTAGTTGATGACCACAGCCGGCACCTGGTCTTTCGTGTGAAGAAAGAAGACGGTGGAGTACCGACTGTGGTCGTCGACGAGCACGAGCATGTACCTGTGCCCCTGACGGGAGCGGATGGGATAAGGGCCCCAGAGATCCATGTGAACAAGGTCAATGGGGGCGGGAGCGAAGGTGGGATGACTGTGATGGGGGGACTGTTTGAGCTTGCCATGAATGCATGATGGGCATGGGGGAGCAGGGGAGGAGGGGAGGGGAGGTAAGGTGGGAGGAAGGCTGTTAAGGAGGCGAGAGGTGACGGTGGAGCGAAGTGCGGCGAAGTTGGGATGGCCGAGTCTGTGATGTAGGAGCACTGCAGGATGGGAGAGGGCAGTAGAGGAGGAGGGGGATGGGGTGGGGGAAAAGTTGGGGGGGGAGGAGGAGGCGGATGGAGTAGAGGAGGAGGATATCGGAGGAGGGGGAGGGGGAGGGTGAGGGGGAGGGAGAAGGGGACCGGTGGAAGTACCAGCACGAGTGGTGACGTGACAAAAGGAGGGACGGGGTGTGCGGAGCGTGTAAAGGCGAGTGCAAGGGCAAAGGGGAATGCGCAGGAGGAAACGACCAGAGGCGGTGTGGTAGAGATCGCAGTAGGAAGCAAAGCCAGGGTATATGGCGGTAATGCCAACGCCTTGGAGTTCACGGTGGGAGAGGAGGTTATTGCGAAGGGTAGGGATGTGGAGACCGGTGACTGTACCGGATGGGAAGGCGGTGCAAGGAAGGGTGGAGAGGTGAGTGCAGGGGATGGAAAAGCTGGAGTCGGCACCATGAACCTGGGTGGGAAGTGGAAGGGGGGTGAGGGTGCCAGCGTCTTTTAGTGCGGTTTCGGTGGCCCCACTGTCAAGGACAAAGTCCAGGGTGGGGGGGGAAGGAGAGGGAGGGAACACAGAGTACTGGAGAGTTGTTTCATGGATAGAAGAGGGAGAGAGCGGCGGGTGCTGCTGCTGTAAGTACTGTTGCTGCTGCGGCTGCTGCGGTGGGAGAGACTGTGACGGTTGCGGCTGGAGAGATTGGGCTGCTGCTGCTGCTGGAAGCACCGCCGATGCTGCCGCGGTTGCTGCGGCTGGAGAGATTGTGGTGGCTGCTGCTGCTGGAAGCACTGCTGCTGCTGCGGATGGAGAGAACTGTGGCTGGTGCTGCTGCTGGAAGCACTGCTGCTGCTGCGGCTGAAGAAACTGTGGCTGCCGCTGCTGCTGGAAGGACTGCTGCTGCTGCGGCGGAAGGAACTGTGGCAGCTGCTGCTGCTGGAAGCACTGCTGCTGCTGCGGCTGAAGAGACTGTGGCTGCTGCTGCTGCAGGAAGGACTGCTGCTGCTGCGGTGGAAGGAACTGTGGCAGCTGCTGCTGCTGGAAGGACTGCCGCTGCTGCGGCTGGAAGGACTGCTGCTGCTGGGGATGGAGAAACTGTGGCGGGTGAGGCTGGAGAGATTGCGGCTGCTGTTGGTGTTGGAAGAACTGCTGCTGCTGCGATTGCCGCGGCTGGAGGAGATGTGGGGGGTGCGGCTGGAGAAATTGTGGTTGCTGCCGCTGCTGGAAGTCCTGCTGCTGCTGATGCTGGAGCTGCTGGAAACGCCGCAGATGGGGAGGGGGGGAGGGGGTGAGCAGGCGGAGATAAGGGGGGGGGGAGGAGTGGAGGGTCGGAGTGTTGAGAAGGGAGGGGCGAGGAGTAACACTGCTCCAGTGAGGAGGGGGGAGAGGGGCAGTCATGATGGGCGACGGCGGGTGGACCCGCGGCGGCCAAGGGTGAAGTTGCTGCTGCGGAGGCTGCTGCACTTCCCCTGCTGCCGCTGCTGCTGCCGCTGGCAGGAGGAGGGAGGGAGGGGGGGGGGGGTAAAGGAGGGAGACAGCGGTGGAGGGCAGAGGCGTTCAAGGTGCAGGGAGCGACGGTGACAAGGGCGCAGGCGGCTGTGCGAACGTGCGGCGGCGGGAAGGGGAGGCGGTGGCAAAGTCGGGGGCGGCGCAGCGAGCAGGCCGCGACAACGAGGGGCGCAGGCGACGGCGGAAGGGCCGCGGCGGCGAAACGAGGGACGGCGGCGGCAGGCAGGCCGCGGCAACGAGGGGCGCAGGGGGAGGGGGAGGGGGGGGGAGAGGAGTAGGGAGAGGAGGAAGGGAGGGTGCAGTTGCGGCTGAATCTGCAGGCGGCGACGGGGCAGTCACGGCGGCAGGAAGTGTGGGCGGGGATGGCGCGGTCGCGGTGGAGGATGGGCAGGCGGCGCCGAAGCAGTCGCGGCGGTAGGGCGGCGGCGGCGCAGTGGCGTTAACGGGAACCGCGGGGCGACGATGTTGCAGTTGCGGCGGGGGAAATTGCGGGAGGGTGGCGATGCAGAAGGGGCAGCGAGATGCGTGGGTGACGCGGAAGCAGGTGCGGCGGTGGGAGGGGAGGCGGCAATGCGAAATCGCGGCGGGGGGGGGGGGGGGGGGGGGGGGGGGGGGGGGGGTGGGGGCGGGGAGGTGACGACGAGCAGTCGCGGCGGCGGAATGCGCAGGCGGCGATGTTAGGTCGCGGCGGCGGGACGGGCAGGGGGCGACGAGCTGTCGCGGCGGCGGGACGGGCAGACGGCGCCGAAGCAGGCGCGGCGGCGGGAAGGGGAGGCGGCGACGTGACGTCGCGGCGGAGGGACGGGCAGGCGGCGACTAGGTGTCGCGGCGGCAGGATGCGCAGGCGGCGCCGTAGCAGGCGCGGCGGCGGGAACGCGGCGACGAGACGTCGCGGCGGAGGGACGGGCAGGCGGCGACGAGGCGTCGCGGCGGCAGGATGCGCAGGCGGCGCCGAAGCAGGCGCGGCGGCGGGAACGCAGCGACGAGACGTCGCGGCGGAGGGACGGGCAGGCGGCGACGAGGCGTCGCGGCGGCAGGATGCGCAGGCGGCGCCGTAGCAGGCGCGGCGGCGGGAACGCGGCGACGTGACGTCGCGGCGGAGGGACGGGCAG
This sequence comes from Closterium sp. Naga37s-1, assembly GCA_947471745.1. Classification (NCBI taxonomy): domain Eukaryota; kingdom Viridiplantae; phylum Streptophyta; class Zygnematophyceae; order Desmidiales; family Closteriaceae; genus Closterium; species Closterium sp. Naga37s-1. The sequence goes on along the minus strand of CANJKZ010000774.1, from coordinate 4,350,699 downwards.
CGGGCAGGCGGCGACGAGGCGTCGCGGCGGCAGGATGCGCAGGCGGCGCCGAATCAGGCGCGGCGGCGAGAAGGGGAGGCGGCGACAGGGGGTCGCGGCGGGGGGGAGGAGGGGACAGCGGCGTTGCGCTCGCGGCGGTGGAATCCGCAGGCGAGGAAGGCGTAATCGCGGCGGGAGGGGGGGGGGAACGGCGGCGACGACGTAGGTCGCGTCGAGAGTATGCTAGTGATGGCTAGTTGAGCCACGCGTAGGAAAGGGTTTGTAGCTGTGGGGTGGGCCCATGGGAAAAAAAAAAAACTGAAGGGAGGGAGAGGTAAGGCCTAGGAACAAGTAGCTCTATACCATGTGAAAGTAGCAAATTGAACAAGTGATCAGATTAGAGGAACAACCTAGCATACATAGTTGGAAGGGAAGGTTGGAAGGGAAGGATGAAAGTGACCATAGGTTGGGTTGACCTCACTTGGGGAAGTGAGGGAACCATAGGTCAAGTGGGTTGGGTTGCCCACACTTTGTAGAAGTGAGGCAACCCTAGGCCCACTTGGCTTGGGGTAACCTCAATTGTGGGAAGTGAGGTACCCACAAGTCAAGAGGGTTGCATTTGGGGGCTCCACCACAATTGGGTGGATTGGCACCCCAAAGTGCAAGACTACACCCAAAGTTGGGTGTAGTCCCAACCCAACTGTACACCACAATTGGTGTACAGTCACATGTGTTGGCATGCTACACAATATATATTTTAACACTTTGTGCTATACACTCTCAGCAACGTGACTTTTGAGTCGACTCAAAGGTCACCTTTGTGCTACACACTCTCAGCAACGTGACTTTTGAGTCGACTCAAAGGTCACCTTTGTGCTATACACTCTCAGCAACGTGACTTTTGAGTCGACTCAAAGGTCACCTTTGTGCTACACACTCTCAGCAACGTGACTTTTGAGTCGACTCAAAGGTCACCTTTGTGCTACACACTCTCAGCAACGTGACTTTTGAGTCGACTCAAAGGTCACCTTTGTGCTACACACTCTCAGCAACGTGACTTTTGAGTCGACTCAAAGGTCACCTTTGTGCTACACACTCTCAGCAACGTGACTTTTGAGTCGACTCAAAGGTCACCTTTGTGCTACACACTCTCAGCAACGTGACTTTTGAGTCGACTCAAAGGTCACCTTTGTGCTACACACTCTCAGCAACGTGACTTTTGAGTCGACTCAAAGGTCACCTTTGTGCTACACACTCTCAGCAACGTGACTTTTGAGTCGACTCAAAGGTCACCTTTGTGCTACACACTCTCAGCAAAGTGACTTTTGAGTCGACTCAAAGGTCACCTTTGTGCTACACACTCTCAGCAAAGTGACTTTTGAGTCGACTCAAAGGTCACCTTTGTGCTACACACTCTCAGCAAAGTGACTTTTGAGTCGACTCAAAGGTCACCTTTGTGCTATACACTCTCAGCAAAGTGACTTTTGAGTCGACTCAAAGGTCACCTTTGTGCTACACACTCTCAGCAAAGTGACTTTTGAGTCGACTCAAAGGTCACCTTTGTGCTACACACTCTCAGCAAAGTGACTTTTGAGTCGACTCAAAGGTCACCTTTGTGCTACACACTCTCAGCAAAGTGACTTTTGAGTCGACTCAAAGGTCACCTTTGTGCTACACACTCTCAGCAAAGTGACTTTTGAGTCGACTCAAAGGTCACCTTTGTGCTACACACTCTCAGCAGCGCGCCGAGAGCATGGTCTCACTCACGCTCCTATTTTCAAGTCAACTCAAATCTATGAGTCGACTGAAAAGCCACGCCTATTGTTGAGTCGAATCAAAAGAAGAAGCACAAGCAGGAAAGCCAGTATGTTATGTCTCACCATGCTCTCCGCAAGGCAGTGACTGAGAGCATGGTCTCACTCACGTGCCTGCTGGCTTGCTTGCTCACTCCCTAAATAATAAACTAGCTAGCCAAGAGGCTGGTCTGAGAGTCCCATCTCCATGCTCTCGTGCAACACGGCCAGCGCATGGTCATACATGCGCGCCTGCCCATACGCCTACCTGCCTGGTTGCCCTTTCATCTTCCCAGCTCATCCACTCACCGGCTGGTCTGAGAGACCCATATCCATGCTCTCGTGTAAGGCTGTCAGCGCATGGTCGTACATGCCCGCCTGCCCATAAGCGCTTATCAGAGCCTCCATTAGCGAGGATGATGGCTGCACCTGTGATCGCTCTCGCATGAACCTGATTGGAAGTGGGGGACAGTGGGACAGAAGGTCTAAGGGAATCACGAGACAAACTGCATGTCTGTACCCCCTGCTGAATTAATACAAAGGACCATTTGAGAGAGGGGGGAACCTCAACTATTGCCTGCCCATATGCGCTTATAAGAGCCTTTTGAGGCGCCTCAAAAGCCTCCATCAACCCTTCGAAACATGAGTCAGGGGGACGACGGCTGCACTTGTGAGCGCTCCCGCATGAACCTAGTTGTCTTTTGAGTCGACTCAAAAGTCAACTCCCGCATGAACCTGATTGTACCGAAAAAAAAGGAGGAGAGGAGGGTGGTGGGAGGGAAAGGAAAGGAAGGGGAGAGGGAGGGGGAAGAGGAGGAGGGAGGGAAAGGATTATCCTATATGATGCCATCCCATCCAGCCCACATGCCACGAGCAGCGACGCGAAAGCCCCTTCATCCACCTCCACCCCATCCTCCTCCTCAACCCCATCCCCTCCCATGTGACTCAATACTGCATGCCTACCTGTATATCTCAGTAGCCTCTGTGGTGAGCCCTCCCAGCCCACACGCCACGAGCAGCGACGTGAAAGCCCCTTCATCCTCCTCAACCCCATCCCCTCCCATGTGACCCAATACTGCATACCTGTATATCTTGGTGGCCTCTGTCGTCAACCCTCCCACCCAGCCCACACGCCACAAGCAGAGAATTGAAAGCCCCTTCATCCATCTCCATGCCATCCACCTCCATGTCCCAGAACAGCCGGGAAACTTTATCGATTGACCACAAGGCTCTCAACCGAATTTACCAACATCTTACGAGTCTATGAATGGGCGTTTGCGTAGAGACCTGGAGCGTTTGAGGCGATTCAAAGCTCTATACCTGTATATTTCGGTGGCCTCTGTTGTCAACCCTCCCAGCCCACACGCCACGAGCAGAGAAGTGAAGGCCCCTTCATCCACCTCCACGCCATCCTCCTCCATATCCCAGAACAGCCGGGAAGCTTCTCGAAAAAACCCTCCGGAGATAAAAACGTCCAGCAGGGTCCGGTACGTGGCGAGGTCGGGTTTCCTCCCAGAGGCTTTCATCTGGGTGAAGACGGATCGCACGTGGTGGTAGCTGCCATTCGATCCGAGGGCTTTAAGAAGAGCAGTATAGGTGGCGACGTTGGGGATGCAGCCAGCTTGCTGCATCTCGTTGAATACCTGATGTGTGGGACGGGGGGGAGGCGGAAGGGAGGAGGAGGGGGGAGGGGGGGCGGAGCAGGGGAGGAGGAGAAGAGAGGGGATCAGGGAGGGAATAAGAAGGAAGGAAGAAAGGGGAGGTACATTAGGTTTCCTCCCAGAGGCTTTCATCTGGGTGAAGACGGATCGCACGTGGTGGTAGCTGCCGTTGGACCCGAGGGCCTTGAGGAGCGCCGTGTAGGTGGCCACGTTGGGGATGCACCCTGCTTGCTGCATCTCGTTGAACACCTGATGGGGGGAAGGGGGGAGGAGGAGGAGAAGAGAGGGTGGGGGGGAGTAGGAACGACAGGAGTCACTGGAGCCTTGAGGAGAGCCGTGTATGTGGCCGCGTTGTGTGGCAGCGTTGGGGATAGATAGCTGCCGTTGGAGCCGAGCGCATTGATGTAAGCTGACACGTCAGCCAGCACCCCGGGTGAAGTGAGGGAAGGCACATCGCATCGCACGTGCGTACAAGCGTGGCGGACGTACAGTAGCATTTTCCATTCTTACCTTACCTCCTGCGCTGCTCGGTATTCCACCACGCCTTCCTCCTCCTACATCTCCTGGAAAATCCACACACACCACGAGCATCTTGCGTGCATGCTCTCACCTCCTGAGCTGCCTGGTACTTTCCCCCCCAAGCATATGTATCGATGAGCATGTTGTTTGCTGACACATCAGCCACCACCACAAGGCTAGAGCACAAGGTGCATTGATAGAACAAATATATGACGCCTCCATTCCAACTACCTCCTGGGCTGCCTGGTACTCTCCCCCCCGAGCATAAGCATCGATGAGCATGTTGTATGCTGACACGTCAGCCACCACCCCTTCCTCCTCCGACATCTCCTTTAGAACTCTTGTGCTGCACAGCACAGTAACAGTACAGCTTCCCAATCTTACAGTAACAATTTCCCAAGCTTACCTCCTGTGCTGCCTGATACTCTCCCGCGTGTAGTGAGTCGATTTTTGAGTCGACTCAAAAATCGACAGTAACAATTTCCCAAGCTTACCTCCTGTGCTGCCTGATACTCTCCCGCGTGTAGTGAGTCGATTTTTGAGTCGACTCAAAAATCGACAGTAACAATTTCCCAAGCTTACCTCCTGTGCTGCCTGATACTCTCCCGCGTGTAGTGAGTCGATTTTTGAGTCGACTCAAAAATCGACAGTAACAATTTCCCAAGCTTACCTCCTGTGCTGCCTGATACTCTCCCGCGTGTAGTGAGTCGATTTTTGAGTCGACTCAAAAATCGACAGTAACAATTTCCCAAGCTTACCTCCTGTGCTGCCTGATACTCTCCCCCCCAGGCATAAGCGTCAATGAGCATATTGTATGCTGACACGTCAGCCACCACCACAAGGCTACGGCATGCACCTGTGTGCTGATTTAGTAGCGATGGGATGGTACTGCTTGTGCTGATTTAGTAGCAGATGGTATGGTAGCCTTTCTTTCTCACCTCTTGTGCTGCTTGGTACTCCCCCCCCCACGAGTATGCGTCGATGAGCATGTTGTATGCTGACACGTCAGCCACCACCCCTTCCTCCTCCGACATCTCCTTGTGAGCTCTTGTGCTGCACAGTAACAGTACAGCTTCCCAATCTTACCTCCTGAGCAGCTTGATATTCCCCCCCCCACGCATAAGCATCGATGAGCATGTTGTAGGCTGACACGTCAGCCACCACACCTTCCTCCTCCGACATCTCCTGGAAAAGATGACGCACGCCACCCAGCTGCCCGCCCCGGCGGTGCGTGTCGACCAATGAGGCGTACGAGAGGGCGTTGGGCGGCACCTGGTAGGGAGAGAATGGAAGGACCGGGAAATTTTGGCTTTTATGGCCCCTTTGTTGTGTGGACTAGGCCAGCGATGGGATTCAAAAAAAGCTTCAAAAAGTGCATGCAACAACATGGTATCATAAGAGGATTCAGAGCAGAGAGGCTACATGTAGTAGAGAGGCTGCATGTAGCAGAGAGGCTACATGTAGCAGAGAGGCTACATGTAGACTAGGCCAACAGTAGCAGCGAAGCACCCATACCTGCGCGACCACCATGGATCGGAAGACCATGTCTGATTGCAGACAGAGACATGCAGGCATGCACACACTCCCACCCACTCAAGCATGCACAGACACGCTCACACCCTCACACGCTCACACGCTCACACCCTCACACGCTCACACGCTCACACGCTCACACCCTCACACGCTCACACCCTCACACGCTCACACGCTCACACCCTCACACGCTCACACCCTCACACCCTCACACGCTCACACGCTCACACCCTCACACGCTCACACGCTCACACCCTCACACGCTCACACGCTCACACCCTCACACGCTCACACGCTCACACCCTCACACGCTCACACACTCACACCCTCACACGCTCACACACACCCACCCACCTGGGAGGCCACCATAGAGCGGAACACCATGGCTGATTGCTCCACTAGCGCGCGCGCATTGCAGGCTGCTAGCAGCGTGTTGAACGTCACTATGTCGGGCTGGATAGGTGATTGAGAAGGGGGGTTGAGAGGGCGAAAAGAGAGGGGTGAGGAAGAGGGCGTGTCACTTTCTCGGGCTGGGAAAAAGAGCGTGGGAAGGAGGGGTGAAGAGAGAGGGTCCAGAACAAGATATAAGCGCCCCCCCACACTCCTACCTACACACTCCCACACATCGACTCCTGTTACAATCACACCTCCCCTTCCCCCATCCATCTCACCTGCACTCTTCCTCCTTCCCCCCCACCCACTCTCACCTGCGCGCCCTCCTGTCTCATCTTGGCGAAGATATCAACGAACCCATTCCAGGGGATGGCGCCTTTGGCAACCCAGACTCATATCATACCAAATGCAAGGCACAATACCACGCTACCACACACTCCCTCTCCCTCTCCCCCCAACCCCCACCCCCCCCCCCCCCCCCTTCTCCTCCATCTCACCTGCACGCCCTCCTGTCTCATCTTGGCGAAGATATCAACGAGCTCGTCCCAGGGGATGGCGCCCTTGGCACTCCGAAGCCCATACCACACTTCCACCCACTCCCTCTCGCTTTTCTCCCCCCCCCCCCCCCCCCCCCCCCCCCCCCCCCCCCCCCCCCCCTTCTCACCTGCACGGCCTCCTGCCTCATCTTGGCAAAGATATCAACGAGCCCATCCCAGGGAATGGCGCCCTTGGCTCTCCCAAACAATCCCTCCCCATCCCCCCTCCCTGTCTCACCTGCACGCCCTCCTGTCTCATCTTGGCGAAGATATCAACGAGCCCATCCCAGGGAATGGCGCCCTTGGCACATGCATGCAGCACGGTGTTGTACGTGATGCTGTTGGCTGCCACGCCTTCTCTTTTCATGCGAGCTAGCAGGTCTAGGGATCGCTCGTACTGGTGGGGAGGAATTTTGGTGGGGGGATGGGGAAGGAAGGAGGGTTGGGCAACAGGAAGGGGGGGGAAGAGAAGGGTGGGAAGGGGAGCAGATTCCCCTTGGCACATGCATGCAGCACGGTGTTGTATGTGATGCTGTTGGCTGCTACCCCTTCTCTCTTCATCCTTGCCAGGAAGTCTAGTGATCGCTCGTACTGATGATTAGTAGGGGAAGAGGGCGGAGGAGAGGGTGGGGAGAAGGGTGAATAAACAGAAGGGTGGGAGGGAGAGCAAGCTCCCCTTGGCACATGCATGCAGCACGGTGTTGTATGTGATGCTGTTCACTGCCACACCTTCCCTCTCCATGCGAGCTAGCACATCCAATGAGCGCTCGTACTGACAGGGAACAGGGTGAGGGGGCAGGGTTGGAAGAGGAGGGGATGTGAACGGGTGAGGCCCTTGGCACATGCATGCAGCACCGTGTTGTATGTGATGCTGTTGGCTGCCACGACCTCTCTCTTCATGCAAGCTAACGAATCCAATGAGCGCTCGTGCTGATGGTGAGTGGTAGGGGGCGTGGGAAGCAATGGTAGAGGGTTTAGGGAGAGAGTGGGGGAAGCGGGAGGAAGGAGGGTAGTACGTTCCACTCAGCTCCATCTCTCAAATTCCTCGGGCATTTCAGGCGCTTCACACACACACATGCCCGCACTTCTCACCATGCCGTTTCTCCCATAAGCATTGATGAGTGCCGTGAACGAATACACGTTCCACTCCACGCCATGCTCCGGCATCTCTTCAAACAGCTCCTGTGCGCGGTCCAACATGCCCTCGCGACCTGGGTGAAGTGGGGGAGAAAAAGAGGGTGAGGGGAAACTTCTTGGATGTGTATCGGCAGCATGATGGTGGGTATGTGAGTGGGCAAATGCGCAGTGTGCATGCGTGTGTGCATGCGTGTGAGCATGCGTGTGTGCATGCGTGTGTGCATGCGTGTGTGCATGCGTGTGAGCATGCGTGTGTGCATGCGTGTGTGCATGCGTGTGTGCATGCGTGTGTGCATGCGTGTGTGCATGCGTGTGTGCATGCGTGTGAGCATGCGTGTGTGCATGCGTGTGTGCATGCGTGTGTGCATGCGTGTGTGCATGCGTGTGTGCATGCGTGTGTGCATGCGTGTGTGCATGCGTGTGTGCATGCGTGTGTGCATGCGTGTGTGCATGCGTGTGTGCATGCGTGTGTGCATGCGTGTGAGCATGCGTGTGTGCATGCGTGTGTGCATGCGTGTGTGCATGCGTGTGCATGCGTGTGCATGCGTGTGTGCATGCGTGTGTGCATGCGTGTGTGCATGCGTGTGTGCATGCGTGTGTGCATGCGTGTGTGCATGCGTTGTGTGCATGTGTGTGTGCATGCGTGTGTGCATGCGTGTGAGCATGCGTGTGTGCATGCGTGTGTGCATGCGTGTGTGCATGCGTGTGTGCATGCGTGTGTGCATGCGTGTGTGCATGCGTGTGTGCATGCGTGTGAGCATGCGTGTGTGCATGCGTGTGTGCATGCGTGTGTGCATGCGTGTGTGCATGCGAGTGTGCATGCGTGTGTGCATGCGTGTGAGCATGCGTGTGTGCATGCGTGTGTGCATGCGTGTGAGCATGCGTGTGTGCATGCGTGTGTGCATGCGTGTGTGCATGCGTGTGAGCATGCGTGTGTGCATGCGTGTGTGCATGCGTGTGTGCATGCGTGTGTGCATGCGTGTGTGCATGCGTGTGTGCATGCGTGTGTGCATGCGTGTGTGCATGCGTGTGAGCATGCGTGTGTGCATGCGTGTGAGCATGCGTGTGTGCATGCGTGTGTGCATGCGTGTGTGCATGCGTGTGTGCATGCGTGTGTGCATGCGTGTGTGCATGCGTGTGTGCATGCGTGTGTGCATGCGTGTGTGCATGCGTGTGTGCATGCGTGTGTGCATGCGTGTGTGCATGCGTGTGTGCATGCGTGTGTGCATGCGTGTGTGCATGCGTGTGTGCATGCGTGTGAGCATGCGTGTGTGCATGCGTGTGTGCATGCGTGTGTGCATGCGTGTGTGCATGCGTGTGTGCATGCGTGTGTGCATGCGTGTGTGCATGCGTGTGTGCATGCGTGTGAGCATGCGTGTGTGCATGCGTGTGTGCATGCGTGTGTGCATGCGTGTGTGCATGCGTGTGTGCATGCGTGTGTGCATGCGTGTGTGCATGCGTGTGTGCATGCGTGTGTGCATGCGTGTGTGCATGCGTGTGTGCATGCGTGTGTGCATGCGTGTGTGCATGCGTGTGTGCATGCGTGTGTGCATGCGTGTGTGTGCATGCGTGTGTGCATGCGTGTGTGCATGCGTGTGTGCATGCGTGTGTGCATGCGTGTGTGCATGCGTGTGTGCATGCGTGTGTGCATGCGTGTGTGCATGCGTGTGTGCATGCGTGTGTGCATGCGTGTGTGCATGCGTGTGTGCATGCGTGTGTGCATGCGTGTGTGCATGCGTGTGTGCATGCGTGTGTGCATGCGTGTGTGCATGCGTGTGTGCATGCGTGTGTGCATGCGTGTGTGCATGCGTGTGTGCATGCGTGTGTGCATGCGTGTGTGCATGCGTGTGTGCATGCGTGTGTGCATGCGTGTGTGCATGCGTGTGTGCATGCGTGTGTGCATGCGTGTGTGCATGCGTGTGTGCATGCGTGTGTGCATGCGTGTGTGCATGCGTGTGTGCATGCGTGTGTGCATGCGTGTGTGCATGCGTGTGTGCATGCGTGTGAGCATGCGTGTGTGCATGCGTGTGAGCATGCGTGTGTGCATGCGTGTGTGCATGCGTGTGTGCATGCGTGTGTGCATGCGTGTGTGCATGCGTGTGTGCATGCGTGTGTGCATGCGTGTGTGCATGCGTGTGTGCATGCGTGTGTGCATGCGTGTGTGCATGCGTGTGTGCATGCGTGTGTGCATGCGTGTGTGCATGCGTGTGTGCATGCGTGTGTGCATGCGTGTGAGCATGCGTGTGTGCATGCGTGTGTGCATGCGTGTGTGCATGCGTGTGTGCATGCGTGTGTGCATGCGTGTGTGCATGCGTGTGTGCATGCGTGTGAGCATGCGTGTGTGCATGCGTGTGTGCATGCGTGTGAGCATGCGTGTGTGCATGCGTGTGTGCATGCGTGTGTGCATGCGTGTGTGCATGCGTGTGTGCATGCGTGTGTGCATGCGTGTGTGCATGCGTGTGAGCATGCGTGTGTGCATGCGTGTGTGCATGCGTGTGTGCATGCGTGTGTGCATGCGAGTGTGCATGCGTGTGTGCATGCGTGTGAGCATGCGTGTGTGCATGCGTGTGTGCATGCGTGTGAGCATGCGTGTGTGCATGCGTGTGTGCATGCGTGTGTGCATGCGTGTGAGCATGCGTGTGTGCATGCGTGTGTGCATGCGTGTGTGCATGCGTGTGTGCATGCGTGTGTGCATGCGTGTGTGCATGCGTGTGTGCATGCGTGTGTGCATGCGTGTGTGCATGCGTGTGAGCATGCGTGTGTGCATGCGTGTGAGCATGCGTGTGTGCATGCGTGTGTGCATGCGTGTGTGCATGCGTGTGTGCATGCGTGTGTGCATGCGTGTGTGCATGCGTGTGTGCATGCGTGTGTGCATGCGTGTGTGCATGCGTGTGTGCATGCGTGTGTGCATGCGTGTGTGCATGCGTGTGTGCATGCGTGTGTGCATGCGTGTGTGCATGCGTGTGTGCATGCGTGTGAGCATGCGTGTGTGCATGCGGTGTGCATGCGTGTGTGCATGCGTGTGTGCATGCGTGTGTGCATGCGTGTGTGCATGCGTGTGTGCATGCGTGTGTGCATGCGTGTGAGCATGCGTGTGTGCATGCGTGTGTGCATGCGTGTGTGCATGCGTGTGTGCATGCGTGTGTGCATGCGTGTGTGCATGCGTGTGTGCATGCGTGTGTGCATGCGTGTGTGCATGCGTGTGAGCATGCGTGTGTGCATGCGTGTGTGCATGCGTGTGTGCATGCGTGTGAGCATGCGTGTGTGCATGCGTGTGAGCATGCGTGTGTGCATGCGTGTGAGCATGCGTGTGTGCATGCGTGTGTGCATGCGTGTGTGCATGCGTGTGTGCATGCGTGTGTGCATGCGTGTGTGCATGCGTGTGTGCATGCGTGTGAGCATGCGTGTGTGCATGCGTGTGTGCATGCGTGTGTGCATGCGTGTGTGCATGCGAGTGTGCATGCGTGTGTGCATGCGTGTGAGCATGCGTGTGTGCATGCGTGTGTGCATGCGTGTGAGCATGCGTGTGTGCATGCGTGTGTGCATGCGTGTGTAGCATGCGTGTGTGCATGCGTGTGTGCATGCGTGTGTGCATGCGTGTGTGCATGCGTGTGTGCATGCGTGTGTGCATGCGTGTGTGCATTGCGTGTGTGCATGCGTGTGTGCATGCGTGTGTGCATGCGTGTGTGCATGCGTGTGTGCATGCGTGTGTGCATGCGTGTGTAGCATGCGTGTGTGCATGCGTGTGAGCATGCGTGTGTGCATGCGTGTGTGCATGCGTGTGTGCATGCGTGTGTGCATGCGTGTGTGCATGCGTGTGTGCATGCGTGTGTGCATGCGTGTGTGCATGCGTGTGTGCATGCGTGTGTGCATGCGTGTGTGCATGCGTGTGTGCATGCGTGTGTGCATGCGTGTGTGCATGCGTGTGTGCATGCGTGTGTGCATGCGTGTGAGCATGCGTGTGTGCATGCGTGTGTGCATGCGTGTGTGCATGCGTGTGTGCATGCGTGTGTGCATGCGTGTGTGCATGCGTGTGTGCATGCGTGTGCATGCGTGTGTGCATGCGTGTGTGCATGCGTGTGTGCATGCGTGTGTGCATGCGTGTGTGCATGCGTGTGTGCATGCGTGTGTGCATGCGTGTGTGCATGCGTGTGTGCATGCGTGTGTGCATGCGTGTGAGCATGCGTGTGTGCATGCGTGTGTGCATGCGTGTGTGCATGCGTGTGAGCATGCGTGTGTGCATGCGTGTGAGCATGCGTGTGTGCATGCGTGTGTGCATGCGTGTGTGCATGCGTGTGTGCATGCGTGTGTGCATGCGTGTGTGCATGCGTGTGTGCATGCGTGTGTGCATGCGAGTGTGCAAGGAATACGCACCCACGATACCAATCATAATCGTGTAGATAAACGAATGCATGCAAGAAAATATGCATGTAGGCGTGTGGCTGTATTCCATGGGCTGAGCAGGCATGTGTGCAAGGAATCCTCACCCATGATGCCGATCATAATGGTGTAGATGTGCTCGTTGGGTGCACTAATGAGGGTGCGCGTGTATGTGAAGCACGGATGTTGGTGGGTGGGCATGTGTGCAAGGAATCCTCACCCATGATGCCGATCATGATGGTGTAGATGTACTCATTGGGCGCACACCATTGTTGCCGCTGCACACACACATGGACAACACATGAACCATGAACACAAGGAATTTCTAGGCGCTTAAAAAAAAACCTTGGGCGTACACCATCCCCCCACACACCCACACCGCAAAAAACCCACTCACATTGCATCCCACCCACCCACCCACCCAACCCAACCCCCCACCCGCATTCCTTGAACAGCCGCATTGCGCGGATCAAATTGCCCCCCTGCTCTGTGCATCTCCCCACCCACCCTCCCCACTCCGTCCCTCCCACCCCCAATCAACACCACCACTTTCCCCCTCCGAACAAACCCCACCCACCTGCATGTACTTGAACAGGCGCATGGCGCGGATCCAGTCGCCCCTCTGCGCGAACTCCTTGAAGATCAGCGCAAAGTCCTGGGGAGGGGGGGAGGGGGAGGAGGGAAGGGAGGGGAAGCGGGTGGGGAGGAAGGGAGGAAGCGGGTTTGGGGGTTGGGAAGTGAGAGTGGGGGAATGGCGAGAGCGAGCAACGCGCTGGTTCGAGATCTTAGCGACAAACCAAGGAGAGTGGGGCTGGGGGCTTACTGCAGCTGGCCCTAAACCCTACCGGCAGCGCCAGCTTCCCCTTAAACGTCTCCAGATACAAGTCGGCTCAAACTTCCCCTCACTACTGCTGGTGGATGAAACCCTAATCACTGTAGACGGCTACCACAAACCCTAATTTCTGTAGATAACCCTCGCTAATCCTACCGGCAGCGTCAGCTTTCCCTTGAACGTCTCCATGCATCGCGAGATGCTGCCACGTGGCGCCAGCGACACGAGATTGCTGATCACCGCCTCGAGCTCGTACGGAATTTTTCCGCCCCCCGACCTCCCCGCGCCCCCCGCGCGCCCGCTCGGCGGAGCGAGCTTCTGCTTCCGATCCCGCGGCGGCGCGCGGGTTCCGCCTTCCGCCGCAGCCACCACAACGTCCGCGCGCGCCAGCGCACTCGGAAGGCGGAGAGGTTCCCTCTTCCCCCCTTTTCGGCCAGGCACGGCACTGATACCGCGGAACGCATTTTCACCGCCTATTCGCTCAGCTGGTGACGAGATTTTTAAGCCCGTAAAACGCGGAAGCACGGCGGAGCGATGGCGGCTCGACGACTGACAGTGGACATCTGGAGATGAACGGAAGATGCGCGGAAGCGAAAGTTGCGCGGCCGCGGACGCCATTGTTGCGGACAAGCAGTTTTCACAGGAATGGAGGAAATGATGTTATTTACAATGCAATGAGAGAAAACGTTTATTGTCTGTTTTGTTCCTATGCGAAATACTGATGCGCTGTATTTGGCACCGGAATCCCCTCGCTATAAGTTCTCCTTTCACGATCCTGAAATTTCAAGACCAGCGTATAACCTCGCGAGCTAATTCGCGAGTCTTACACGAAAGTAACTCTCTGTCGTTCTCGCATCGTCAATCGTTCAGGCCCATTGGCGACCAACTTTAGGCGGCATCATTGGCTTATCACCACACCGCCTCCTCACCCTAGGATCTGCAGAACACTTTTCTTATCGCCATCTTCACCGTTTAAAGTATCATACAAACTGTTCAAAATATTATAATCACCGTGGAGCGCATGCCGTCTGCTAGTGCACTTTCCAACCCTTCCACCAACCCATCTATTTTATTACCGCCACCGCCAACTCAAACAGCTCCCGCCACTCCCCGACCCAAAACTTCTCCAACCGCTCCCTGATTGCCGCCCTATGCCCCTGGCCTTGCCCAGTTGGCATCCCCAAGATAAGACGAGGGAAGGCCAAAAAGACCAAGGACGCCGCCTCGTCTGCTGCCTTTAACTGTAGCCGCTTCAGGACACAAGACAGTGCATCAAGCACCCCCAATCTAGCGCGCTGTGGGATACGACGCATGATTCTCCCTGGCCGGGTGGGGGGCGGCCTTAACAGCGACGTGACGGGAGCCTTCGGGGGTGAAGGGGGGGTAAGCACAGTAGCAGCTGGTGGGTCGCTCCACCTATTGACCGGTCACAAAAGACGGGGGGGGGCTGAGAGTGCGCTCCAGAGCCCACGCATTCGTCGCCTCCACCACGAAGACCTTCTGTGCTGTCACGAGACGAACTTAGCTAGGAACGGGTTTAACTAAGGGCCTAGGCTTAGTAGCCTAGGCCAAGCGGGTGTCGAGGGAGTTGTGCCAAGAGAGAATCGAGAATGTGTGTCTTCACTATAGGTTTGCAAGAACATATAGCAAAGAAACAAAGAGGTGCACCACCACAACAAAGAAACATAACTACACTAAAGCTAAAGCTACGGGCAGTTATAAACATATATAAATATATATCGCGACACACCCCCTTAACTGCCTGCAGCACATAGCTAGAGCAAGTTGTGAATCAAGAAAACAGGAATGAAATGACTAAGTGAAAGTTGGGTACAAAAGGCAAACCCTAGGCAACTGTACCCCATATGTGCTACCCCACTATAGCCTACAGTAGCTATGTCATATAACTCTGACACACCCCCATAGGCAAAGTGGGGGAGAACAAGGGGTCACAAGACCAGTCAAGCAAAGCAAAGCAAGCTCAGGGTGGATCACAAAGTCACCACACATTCCGAGCACAAGTTCAAGGCCACAAGGCCAGTTCACATGCAGGATTACATACATATATATGGCTAGACAAGCAAGAGCAGGAGTATATATATATGCAACAGTACAAACAAGGTCAAGAGGTGAGCAAGTGAGGCAAGGTAGGTACAAGACCCAGCTGAGTACAGAAGCGCTGATGATCACAAGGCGCAAGTGCCTTGGTGAAGATATCAGCAGTGTTGGCCTCAGAGGCCACGTACGCAAGTCGCAGCTGACCACGCTGCTGTAGCTCACGAGCAAGGAAGTAGCGAAGAGCAATGTGCTTTGTTCTGTGCTCCAGTCTCTGCTCTCGACACAAGGCCAGCATGGCCTTGTTGTCTACGTAGAGCACTGGAGGAGAACGAGGCGGCTCTCCGAGGTCAGTCAGCAGGTAGGTGAGCCAGCGAAGCTCCTGTGCAGCCATGGCCCCGGCGTAGATCTCAGCCTCACAACTGGAGCCGAGAACAGAAGA
The DNA here is from genome assembly GCA_947471745.1 of Closterium sp. Naga37s-1. NCBI lineage: Eukaryota > Viridiplantae > Streptophyta > Zygnematophyceae > Desmidiales > Closteriaceae > Closterium > Closterium sp. Naga37s-1. Next base: position 4,335,439 of record CANJKZ010000774.1, on the reverse strand, counting down.
CGAGCGAGTAGCCCGCCACGAAACAGAGCCGGAACCAAGGCTGAAGGTGTAACCCTGTGACGACCGCTGCGTAGCCTGGTCGTCAGCCCAAGAAGCGTCTGCGTGTCCAGTGAGGACCACTGGACTCTGCCCTCCAAGCACAAGCCCCATGCCCGACGTACTGCACAAGTAGCGCAACACCCTCTTCGCTGCAGCCATGTGCTCCGGTCTGTGTCTCCCAGGAGCAACATAGCGTGCAAGAATGCTAAGAGAGTATGCAAGGTCAGGTCGTGTGCAGGTCATCAGGTACATGAGGCAGCCAACAAGCTCTGGGTACGGGCCACTCGACTCTACGGACTCATCCGAAGGCAGAGCTGAGAGCGAGTGGCGAGTAGGCAGAGGAGTGGCCTGAGGCGAGGAGTACGTGAAGCCGAAGCGCTGAAGGACCTGCTGCACCATGTGTGACTGAGTCAGGGTAATGGTGCGGCGTGCTCTGTCCCGGGTGATCTGCAAGCCAAGGTAGCTGCGCAGTTCACCCAGGTCTGTGCACGTGTGTCTCTTCTGCAGCTCGGACTTCACGTGGGCGAGTCCAGCAGTGTCAGCTGTGGCAAAGACCAAGTCGTCGACGTACACGAGGATGTAGAACGGCTGCAAAGAAGTCTCGGTGCGCAGAAACAGCGACGGGTCGGCAGTAGAGGGAGCAAACCCAAGAGCCGCAAGTGTAGTCCTCAGTGTGTCGTGCCACTCACGCGGTGCCTGGCGGAGACCGTAGACTGGCCGCCGGAGGCTCCACTGGGTGCCAGGAGGAAAAGACCCAGTGAAGCCAGGTGGGCGACGCAGCCAGATCTCCTCGTGCAGGCTGCCCTGCAAGAAAGCAGTGCTGAAGTCAAGAGAGTGCAGCTCGTAGTCGCGGTGAGCAGCTATGTGCAGCAGTACCCGAAGAGTGGTCATCTTCGGGGTGGGAGAGAAGGTCTGAAAGTAGTCAACTCCCTGTCGCTGACTGAAGCCACGAGCCACGTAACGCGCCTTGAAGACAGGCGGAGAACCCGGCGGCCGCTTCACCCTGAAAATCCACATGCCACTGACGATGTTCGCCCCAGGCGGGGGAACCTCGTCAACGTAGGTGCCTGTGGACTTCCAGGAAGCCATCTCTGCGTCCATAGCTGCCTGCCACTGAGAGGAGTAGGGACCCTCTATCGCCTCCGCGTAAGAGCGCGGAGTCGGGATGTCAAGTGCATCCGGGTCTCCCTCAGGGGTAAGCAGTACGGACACGAGATGAGGTGAAGCAGCAGCCAAACACTGGAACTCCTCCTGCCTGTCCTCAAGGACGTCCGTGCCAAGGGCACACTCACCCCGGACGGACGGAGGACAGACAGACTCAGACTCAGCAACAAGACTAGCAGCGTAGTCTAGACGACAGCGAGCAGCAAAGTCGACGAGCTCAGTAACTAGGGCAGACGCAGCAGTGGACTCAAAGGAAGGGTCAGTGAGAACAGTAGCAAGGAGACGTGTGACAGTAGGACTGGCAGCACGAAGAGAGTCCGACTCCGGGTCAGGAAGAGCAGGAAGAGAGGACTCAGGAGGAGAAGGCAAAGGGGCACGCAGAGGAGCAGTGGACGGACGCAGAGACATCCGGTGCGTGCCAGGGACAGGAGGAGGACGCAGACGCGAACCACGAGCACTAGTGCGAGCAGCACGGACAGGCGACGCAGGGCGAGACGCAGGCTCACGACGCTCAGCAAGACCTCCAGTAGGACCAGTGTAGGGAGAAGGAGCGGGCAGTGGGGAGGCCGGCTATAACTGTAACTGTGACGGGACAGGCTGTGGACACTCTAAGGGAGGAGGAGGACCAGTAGAAGGCGGGAGACCAAGAACCTGCTGAAGGAGCGGAACGAAGTACGGCCTAGGCCGTGTGGAGACTCCAGACACAGCAGGGACAGCACCAGTACCCCCAGCGGCAGCACCAGCGCCAGCAGCACCTCCAGCTCCAGCACCCCCAGCAGGACCGCCTCCAGGACCGACAGCAGTAGCCTCAGCGCCAACACCCTCAGCAGCTCCAGCTCCAGTCGTACCCGCAGGCCCAGCAGCTCCAGTACTCCCAGTACGAGCACCTCCGGGACCCGCGGCACCAGCACCCTCAGCAGCCGAAGAACCTCCAGCTCCAGCAGCACGCCTCCAGCGCCGGGCAAACCACTCGCGCAGCTCCTGTGGAGAGAGTGGCTCCCGCCGAGACGAAGCACCCGGAGAACCTCCAGGCTCAGCACCGCCAGACGCCACACGAGCAGGCCCAGCTCCCTCAGGCTCCGCACCCCCAGGCTCAGCACCTCCAGGCGTAGCACCCCCAGGCGTAGCACTCCCAGGCTCAGCACCCCCAGGCTCAGCACCCCCAGTAGTAGCACCCCCAGGCTCAGCACCCTCAGGCTCAGCACCCCCAGTAGTAGCACCCTCAGGCTCAGCACCCCCAGGCGTAGCACCCACACGCTCAGCACCCCCAGAGTCAGCACCCCCAGGCTCAGCACCCTCAGCAGCACCAGAGTCACCAGTAACCTCGACAGGCTCGACTGCGTCTACCTGGGACACACCTGAAGGGGCAGGACCCTGAGGGGGGAGGGGGTCTACCGGGGGGGGACCTGGGACAAGGAAGAGCGGTGGCGGGGGGAGGGACGGAGTGCGGTAGAGGAAGAGGCGGTAGTAGGGGACCGACTCGTCAAACGTGACGTCCTGGGAGGACAGGACACGGCGAGAGGTGGGGTGGTAGAACTGCCACCCTGGCGCGTCAGGGGGGAAGCCAAGGAAGACGCAAGGAGCAGCACGAGGGGACAGCTTGTCCGCAGACAAGTTGCGGACAAACGCCCGAGATCCCCAGACACGGAACGCAGACGCATCGCCAACCTTCCCCGTCCACAGCAAAGCTGGGGAGGTCTCCGGCATGGAGACCCTGGGGTGAAGGTTGATCTGATGCGCCGCGTACCGAACCGCAAACGGCCACAGAAAATGGGGGGCAGCCGCATGCATCATGGACGTACGGGCGACGTCCATGACCATGCCAATGCGGCGCTCAGCAATCCCATTTTGCTGTGGAGAGTCCGGAAGCGTGAAGGTCTGGCGGATGCCTCGTGCACGACAGTAGGCTCGCAGAAGGCCAGAGGAGAACTCTCCACCTCTGTCAGAGTGCAGACGCTGAACAGGAAAGTCCGAGCCGAAGCTCTGCCTGAGCTGGAGACGAGCTGCGCGGATCCAGTCGATCAACACCTCAGTGACATCACCCTTGCTGCGCAAGGGGAAGACTGTGGTGTAACGCGAGTAGTCGTCAACCACCAGCAGGAAGTAGCGCTCGTGACCCTGTCCACGGACGCGGGCCGGGCCCCACACGTCCATGTGAAGCGTCTGCAGCGGGGCCTCTGTCGGAGGAAACTGGGAGGAGTGAGGGGCAGCCCGCTGCCGCCCCTCGACACAGGGGACGCAGGTAGGGCCAGGCCCCGGAGGAAGGGGAGGGAGGGACCGGGGAAGACCAGAGACAAGGACACGGGAGGCCATGCTTCGGAGACGAAGCAGGGAGGGGTGACCAAGGCGGTGGTGCAGAGGAGAGTCTCGTGAGACAGGAGGCGACACGAACAGGGGGCAGACTCAGGACCAGACCTGGACGCTGCAGCAAACACCTGACCCGACGCAGCTACCTGACCAGACGCAGTGACTGGAGGAGACGCAGTGGTCAGGGTGTACAGGCTCGACCCCGGCCGACGGGTAAACGTGGCCAGGTGTCGGCCTATCCGAGCGTCCGTGCAGTGGGTCACCCGCCGACTCGCAGGAGTGAACTGGTGAACCCCCGCATCCTGTAGGTCAGCACCACTCACCAAGTTCGTAGAGAACGAGGGAAGGTAAAGACCAGACAGGGTGCCAGAGGGGGCCGCCGGACACGGGAGGACAGTGGAGAAGTGAGCAAGGACAGGACCCCCAGAGGGGTCTGCCAGAGAGACTGCAACTGGCCGGCTAAGCGGCGTGAGTGTGGTGCGGTCTCGAAAGAAGGAGCGAGAAGCCCCCGAGTCAAGGGTGAAGGTGTGGGAGGCCGAAGCCGACGCAGAACCTGAGAGAGCAGACTCACCAGCACCTGAGGGAGCAGACGCACCTAGAGCAGCAGCCTCGCTAGCACCTAGAGCAGCAGCCTCACCAGTACCTAGAGCAGCAGTCTCAATGCCCGGGTCCGGCGGAAAACACCGGTAACAGTCACCCTCATCACTAATAGTCACAGTATACATGGCAGCAAGAATAGCATCAAAGTCAAGGTCAAAGACAGCCACACCTGCCCTAGACAGCTCACCCCAGCGGGGGATCTCAGTGGCCTCAGGGAACTGGTGACGCCAAGCGTCCGTCAGGCGGCCAAAGCAGCGCTGGGTGGAGTGCGCACCCCCGCACTGCTCACCCGCGCGGTCGCCGGTGCGGAGGACGTAGGTGCACGGACCAGTACCCCCACCCCTCTGGCGTGCAGTGTACCACTCACGGAGCTGCTGAGGGGAGGGGATGTCACGAGTGCGCTGCTGGTGCTGCTGCTGCTGCTGGCGCTGACCACCACCGGAGCCGACCCTCTGCGCAGCGCCACCCCGACCAGCTCCACCTCCTCCGCCGCCTCCTCCTCCACCGCCGCCACCTCCGCTCCCTCCGCCACTGCCGCTGCCGCCTCCGCCTCCACTGCCGCCACCGACACCTCCACCCCCGCCACCACCCCCACCGCCACCCCCACCTCCTCCACCGCCTCCACTGCCGCCTCCACCGCCCCCGCTAGCTCCTCCAGCGCCCCTGCCCCCCTTGCCCTTGCCAGGGCGGCGCCTCCCGCTAGGGGTAGACGCCGCACCGACCGACTCAAGCCCAACGAGGTCGGCCGCAGCAGCAGAGGCAACAGAGGGCAAAAGGGGGGAGGGGGAACACCCCTCAAAGATGGGGGTGCGAGGGTCACCACGAGAGGCTCCTACAGCTACTATGCTCTTCTCTGCTGCTAGGAGGGACTTCTCGAGGAGGTCAACGGTGAGAGTGGTGGGGCAAACTGAGAGGAAGTGGTCCCTGACTACGCGAAGGGAGTCAGGGAGCCGGGTGACTATGTAGTAGAGGGTGATGTACATGGGGGGGGGGTTCTTGGCGCAGAACTCAGCAGGAAGCGCAGCGCGGTAGCGAGTGTCACTAGTGCGTAGGTGCGTAATGAGGTCAGCGACTGTGGGAAAGGCAGCAAGGTCAGGGAAGAGGTACGGTAGCATGAGGCGACTCAGTGCAGCAGTGGCAGGGGAGGAGTAGCGTGCAACTACATCGTCGTACAAGGTCTGAGCACTCTTGTACTGGCTAAAGTGCGCACGCTCAGAGGTAGGCAGGTGGCGACGCACAGCAAGACGTGCAGCAGCATCGCGCGTGGCCCACTGGGAGCGAACAGTTGCGTCAGCATCAGTGGCGGGGGCAGGAGAGGCACCAGAAGTGAGGTCAAAGAGGGAGAGGCCGTCTGCCCTATCGCACTGTAAGAAAAGCTGCAGGTCATCTATCCAGACGTCAAAGTCAATGGCCCGACCCTCAGCGTCAAAAGCGAGGACACTAGGGGTAGCCATGACAGCAGTAGACTAGCAGCGCAAACAGTGGGGTGAGGGCAGTGCTGTGAGAGAGGCGCTGCTCTTACCGGACAGGGCGGCTCGGGCGGCTCGGCTGCAGGGCGGCTCGGCGACTCGGCTGCTGGGCGGCTCGGCTGCTGGGCGGCTCGGCGGCTGGGCGGCTCTGCGGCTCTGCTGCTGGGCGGCTCGGCTGCTGGGCGGCTCGGCGGCTCGGCTGCTGGGCGGCTCGGTGGCTCAGCTGCTGGGCGGCTAGGCTGCTGGGCGGCTCGGCGGGGCCGCTGAGAGGGCGGCGTCCGGGGCCGCTGGGAGGAGGCGGCGGGGCCGCTGAGAGGAGGCGGCGTGGCCGGAAAGGTAGGTGGCGGGGCCGCGTCAGGGGCCGCGACAGGGGCCGCGTCAGGGGCCGCGTCAGGGGCCGCGGCAGGGGCCGCGTCAGGGGCCGCGGCAGGGCCGCGTCAGGGCGCCGCGTCAGGGGCCGCGTCAGGGCGCCGCCAGGGGCCGCGGCAGGGCCGCGTCAGGGCCGCGGAAGGGGCCGCGGCAGGGGCCGCGTCAGGGGCCGCGTCAGGGCCGCGTCAGGGCCGCGGCAGAGCCGCGTCAGGGCCACGTCAGGGGCCGCTTCAGGGCCGCGGCAGGGGCCGTAGCAGGCCGCGTCAGGGCCGCGTCAGGGGCCGCGGCAGGGCCGCGTCAGGGCCACGGCAGGGGCCGCGTCAGGGCGCCGCGTCAGGGGCCGCGTCAGGGCGCCGCCAGGGGCCGCGGCAGGGCCGCGTTAGGGCCGCGTCAGGGCCGCGGCAGAGCCGCGTCAGGGCCGCGTCAGGGGCCGCTTCAGGGCCGCGGCAGGGGCCGCGGCAGGCCGCGTCAGGGCCGCGTCAGGGGCCGCGGCAGGGCCGCGTCAGGGCGCCGCCAGGGGCCGCGTCAGGCCGCGTCAGGGCCGCGTCAGGGCGCCACCAGGGGGCGCGTCAGGGGCCGCGATAGGGCGCCGCCAGGGGCCGCATAGGGGGCGCGTGGGAGGCGGCGTAGGGGCCGCGTAGGGGCAGCGTAGGGGCCGCTAAAAAAAAAAAAAAATTAGGGCAGGGCGCAATGTGCGCGGGCAGCTAAAAAAAAAAATCTTATGGTGGGCCCTTAGGAAGGAACGGTCCCATGTAGGAACCCGCTCTATACCATGTGAATCAAGAAAACAGGAATGAAATGACTAAGTGAAAGTTGGGTACAAAAGGCAAACCCTAGGCAACTGTACCCCATATGTGCTACCCCACTATAGCCTACAGTAGCTATGTCATATAACTCTGACACAAGTCACACCCCCTGAAGGGGCAGGTGCGGTGGGAGACGGCAGAGGGGTACGTGAGGAGGAGGAGGCAAGAGGAAGAGAGGAGAGGAGAATAGATAAGAACACAGGAGGAGGTGAGTGGGGGATGAGGAGAGGAGGTGGGGGGTGGCCGCAGCGTCCCCTCTTACTAACCCCCTTTTACGAAAGGGGGGGTTGAGTGGGGGATGAGGAGAAGAGGTGGGGGGGTGGCCGCAGCGTCCCCTCTTACTAACCCCCACATCCCCACCCCCAACCAACCACCCGCCCTCAACCTCACCCCCCATTTCAGTCGCCCCCTGGAACCGCACTCCCTCCACCCCTGTCTTCCTCCATACCTCTCCCAACCCACGATGGTCCCTGTACAGTCTTTCACAGGTGGGCTGCTGGGCACAGGTGGGGCTGCTGGTCACAGGTGGGGCTGCTGGTCACAGGTGGGGCTGCTGGTCACAGGTGGGGCTGCTGGTCACAGGTGGGGCTGCTGGTCACAGGTGGGGCTGCTGGTCACAGGTAGGGCTGCTGGTCACAGGTGGGGCTGCTGGTCACAGGTGGGGCTGCTGGTCACAGGTGGGGCTGCTGGTCACAGGTGGGGCTGCTGGTCATAGGTGGGGCTGCTGGTCACAGGTGGGGCTGCTGGTCACAGGTGGGGCTGCTGGTCACAGGTGGGGTTGCTGGTGCTGGTGCTGGCGGCTGGCGCTGGTGCTGGTTCCTGGTGCTGGCAGCTGGCACTGGGGCTGGTTCCTGATGCTGGCGGCTGGCGCTGGGGCTGGTTCCTGGTGCTGGCGGCTGGCGCTGGTGCTGGTTCCTGGTGCTGACGGCTGGCACTGGGGCTGGTTCCTGGTGCTGGCGGCCGGCGCTGGGGCTGGTTCCTGGTGCTGGCGACTGGCGCTGGGGCTGGTTCCTGGTGCTGGCGGCTGGCGCTGGGGCTGGTTCCTGGTGCTGGCGGCTGGCGCTGGGGCTGGTTCCTGGTGCTGGCGGCTGGCGCTGGGGCTGGTTCCTGGTGCTGGCGGCTGGCGCTGGGGCTGGTTCCTGGTGCTGGCGGCTGGCGCTGGTGCTGGTTCCTGGTGCTGGCGGCTGGCGCTGGTGCTGTTCCGCCACCACTCCCTTCCCCTCCTCTCTCTCCTTTCCACAGCGTCCCACTGCCACTCCCTTCCCCTCCTCCCTCTCCTCCCCATGGCGACCGCCGCTGCACACGCAAACAGTCGCGACGGGGGGGGGGGGGGGGTGACGGGCAGGGGGCGGGGGGAATGCGACGGGCAGAGCGGGCGAATGAGCGGCTGGGGCGATCGCCAGTGCTCTGGCGATCGTCGCTGGCGTTCCCCCGTCACTCCTATCCCCTCTTCCCTCTCGCCCCCACAGAGTTCCGCCGCCACTCCCATCCCTTCTTCCCTCTCCCCCCCCACAGCGACCGCCGGTGCGACGGGCGAGGTGCAAGGTGGCGCTGGCTGCAGTCGATGGCGCAAACGCGATCGCGGGCCGCTGGCGACTTCGCTGGCGACTTCGCTGGCGGGTCGCTGGCGGCGGGTCCGCTGGCGTTCGCCATAGCGTCCGCCGCGCCCGTCGCGCTGAGAGCCGCGACGAGGCAGGAGACGGGGGGCAGCGCGAGCAGCAGGGAAAAAAAAAGATACGCAAGGTGCGGATTTCGCGCCACTAACTGTAGCAGTCGCGAAATGTGGTGGGCCCATAAACGAAATAGGTCCTAGGACGGACCGCTCTGATACCATGTCACGAGACGAACTTAGCTAGGAACGGGTTTAACTAAGGGCCTAGGCTTAGTAGCCTAGGCCAAGCGGGTGTCGAGGGAGTTGTGCCAAGAGAGAATCGAGAATGTGTGTCTTCACTATAGGTTTGCAAGAACATATAGCAAAGAAACAAAGAGGTGCACCACCACAACAAAGAAACATAACTACACTAAAGCTAAAGCTACAGGCAGTTATAAACATATATAAATATATATCGCGACATGTGCCTCTTTGGCAAACCAGCCAAGAGACAGTGTTGTGAAGCAGGCCGTTCGATTTCAGTACTGACATGCGGCCAACCTCTCGAAGACCCTCCCAACACCGGGTCTGACGGCGATTACCCTGTACCTTCGGCCATCATCGGAGAAAGGGGGGGAGCAACAACCGAAAAGGGTCCAGTCGACGAGGCGGCGGTTGTACCACGGGTGGCATCGGAGGTAGCGAGGGCAGCCTGGGAGGAACACCGTAGGCGCTTGCAACAACAGCATGACACTCGCAGACGCTGCCTACCTGTGAGGGCAATGTTGCACGGCGCCGGCTCGGCCGACGCCGCAATCCCCCCGGTCGTGCCACGTCTCGCATGGCGGCAGGAGCGGAGGCGCCGGAGTGCGGCGAGGAAAGACAGGCAGCAGGAGCCACTAGTGGGGGGTCAGCGTGACCCGCAGGTGGGCGGGCAGCAGGGGGCCCGAGAGAGGAGCCGGCAGCCGCCGGTGGGGACGGGGCAGCAGGAGCTGCAGAGCGGAGGGCAGCAGGAGCTGCAGAGCGGGGGGCAGCAGCAGCTGCAGAGCGGAGGGCAGCAGGAGCTGCAGAGCGGAGGGCAGCAGCAGCTGCAGAGCGGAGGGCAGCAGCAGCTGCAGAGCGGAGGGCAGCAGCAGCTGCAGAGCGGAGGGCAGCAGGAGCTGCAGAGCGGAGGGCAGCAGGAGCTGCAGAGCGGAGGGCAGCAGCAGCTGCAGAGCGGAGGGCAGCAGCAGCTGCAGAGCGGAGGGCAGCAGGAGCTGCAGAGCAAAGGGCAGCAGGAGCTGCAAAGCGGAGGGCAGCAGCAGCTGCAGAGCGGAGGGCAGCAGGAGCTGCTGAGCGGAGGGCAGCAGGAGCTGCAGAGCGGAGGGCAGAGGCAGCTGCAGAGCGGAGGGCAGCAGCAGCTGCAGAGCGGAGGGCAGCAGGAGCTGCAGAGCGGAGGGCAGCAGCAGCTGCAGAGCGGAGGGCAGCAGCAGCTGCAGAGCGGAGGGCAGCAGCAGCTGCAGGGCGGAGGGCAGCAGGAGCTGCAGAGCGGAGGGCAGCAGGAGCTGCAGAGCGGAGGGCAGCAGGAGCCGGTTTGGGTGTTGGATGTGGAGATGGCGGACGAGGCTTGCACCGATGAGCTGGAATCAAGCCCCATGGAGGGGGAGAATGCCAACCCTGATTCCCCGGACCAAGCGGAAAGGCCCCGAGCGCGGGGCCGGGGCCGGAGGCGACGGGCAACCAAACTGCAGCAGCTGCAGAGCGGAGGGCAGCAGCAGCTGCCGAGCGGAGGGCAGCAGCAGCTGCAGAGCGGAGGGCAGCAGCAGCTGCCGAGCGGAGGGCAGCAGCAGCTGCAGAGCGGAGGGCAGCGGCAGCTGCCGAGCGGAGGGCAGCAGCAGCTGCAGAGCGGAGGGCAGCAGCAGCTGCCGAGCGGAGGGCAGCAGCAGCTGCAGAGCGGAGGGCAGCAGCAGCTGCCGAGCGGAGGGCAGCAGCAGCTGCAGAGCGGAGGGCAGCAGCAGCTGCCGAGCGGAGGGCAGCAGCAGCTGCAGAGCGGAGGGCAGCAGCAGCTGCCGAGCGGAGGGCAGCAGCAGCTGCAGAGCGGAGGGCAGCAGCAGCTGCCGAGCGGAGGGCAGCAGCAGCTGCAGACCGGAGGGCAGCAGCAGCTGCCGAGCGGAGGGCAGCAGCAGCTGCCGAGCGGAGGGCAGCAGCAGCTGCAGAGCGGAGGGCAGCAGGAGCTGCAGAGCGGAGGGCAGCAGGAGCTGCAGAGCGGAGGGCAGCAGGAGCTGCAGAGCGGAGGGCAGCAGGAGCTGCAGAGCGGAGGGCAGCAGGAGCTGCAGAGCGGAGGGCAACAGCAGCTGCCGAGCGGAGGGCAGCAGCAGCTGCAGAGCGGAGGGCAGCAGGAGCTGCCGAGCGGAGGGGGCAGCTGCCGAGTGGAGGGCAGCGGCAGCTGCAGAGCGGAGGGCAGCAGGAGCTGCAGAGCGAAGGGCAGCAGGAGCTGCAGAGCGGAGGGCAGCAGCAGCTGCAGAGCGGAGGGCAGCAGCAGCTGCAGAGCGGAGGGCAGCAGCAGCTGCCGAGCGGAGGGCAGCGGGAGCTGCAGAGCGGAGGGCAGCAGCAGCTGCAGAGCGGAGGGCAGCAAGAGCCGGTTTGGGTGTTGGATGTGGAGATGGCGGACGAGGCTTGCACCGATGAGCTGGAATCAAGCCCCATGGAGGGGGAGAATGCCAACCCTGATTCCCCGGACCAAGCGGAAAGGCCCCGAGCGCGGGGCCGGGGCCGGAGGCGACGGGCAACCAAACTGCAGCAGCTGCAGAGCGGAGGGCAGCAGCAGCTGCCGAGCGGAGGGCAGCAGCAGCTGCAGAGCAGAGGGCAGCAGCAGCTGCCGAGCGGAGGGCAGCAGCAGCTGCAGAGCGGAGGGCAGCAGCAGCTGCCGAGCGGAGGGCAGCAGCAGCTGCAGAGCGGAGGGCAGCAGCAGCTGCCGAGCGGAGGGCAGCAGCAGCTGCAGAGCGGAGGGCAGCAGCAGCTGCCGAGCGGAGGGCAGCAGCAGCTGCCGAGCGGAGGGCAGCAGCAGCTGCAGAGCGGAGGGCAGCAGGAGCTGCAGAGCGGAGGGCAGCAGGAGCTGCAGAGCGGAGGGCAGCAGGAGCTGCAGAGCGGAGGGCAGCAGGTGCTGCAGAGCGGAGGGCAGCAGGAGCAGCAGAGCGGAGGGCAACAGCAGCTGCCGAGCGGAGGGCAGCAGCAGCTGCCGAGTGGAGGGCAGCGGCAGCTGCAGAGCGGAGGGCAGCAGGAGCTGCAGAGCGAAGGGCAGCAGGAGCTGCAGAGCGGAGGGCAGCAGCAGCTGCAGAGCGGAGGGCAGCAGCAGCTGCAGAGCGGAGGGCAGCAGCAGCTGCCGAGCGGAGGGCAGCGGGAGCTGCAGAGCGGAGGGCAGCAGCAGCTGCGGAGCGGAGGGCAGCAAGAGCCGGTTTGGGTGTTGGATGTGGAGATGCGAACGAGGCTTGCACCGATGAGCTGGAATCAAGCCCAATGGAGGGGGAGGATGCCAACCCTGATTCCCTGGACCAAGCGGAAAGGCCCCGAGCGCGGGGCCGGGGCCGGAGGCGACGGGCAACCAAACTGCAGCAGCTGCAGAGCGGAGGGCAGCAGCAGCTGCCGAGCGGAGGGCAGCAGCAGCTGCAGAGCGGAGGGCAGCAGCAGCTGCCGAGCGGAGGGCAGCTGCAGCTGCAGAGCGGAGGGCAGCAGCAACTGCCGAGCGGAGGGCAGCAGCAGCTGCAGAGCGGAGGGCACCAGCTGCCGAGCGGAGGGCAGCAGCAGCTGCAGAGCGGAGGGCAGCAGCAGCTGCAGAGCGGAGGGCAGCAGGAGCTGCAGAGCGGAGGGCAGCAGCAGCTGCAGAGCGGAGGGCAGCAGCAGCTGCAGAGCGGAGGGCAGCAGCAGCTGCCGAGCGGAGGGCAGCGGGAGCTGCAGAGCGGAGGGCAGCAGCAGCTGCAGAGCGGAGGGCAGCAGCAGCTGCAGAGCGGAGGGCAGCAGCAGCTGCAGAGCGGAGGGCAGCAGCAGCTGCAGAGCGGAGGGCAGCAGCAGCTGCAGAGCGGAGGGCAGCAGGAGCTGCAGAGCGGAGGGCAACGGGAATTGCAGAGGGAAGGGCAGCAGCAGTTGCAGAGCGGAGGGCAGCAGCAGCTGCAGTGCGGAGGGATGGAGCTTGCAAGGCCGTTAGAGGGGGGCATGGAGACGGAGTCTAGCAGGAGGGTCTTGCCGGCGTGTTCAAGTGGAGAGGAGCACCCAGACCCTACATTGACACCCCCGCCCCGCATTCCGTGCGAAACCTGTTATCGCACGTTCACGGAGAGAGGAAAGGCCACACGCCATATGTCGGCCTGCAGGGCAGCGGACGCCCAGCGTCGTGCTCAGGCGCTTGGGTTGACCCGCGACGTCACAGATGACTCGGACGGCGAACCCCCGCCACCACGTGATATCAGTGAAGAGGTATGGGCCGCAGTTCCTACATGGGACTGGGAGTCGTTTTTTGGGATCGAATTGGTGCCAGGGAGAATCATGCGTCGTATCCCACAGCGCGCTAGATTGGGGGTGCTTGATGCACTGTCTTGTGTCCTGAAGCGGCTACAGTTAAAGGCAGCAGACGAGGCGGCGTCCTTGGTCTTTTTGGCCTTCCCTCGTCTTATCTTGGGGATGCCAACTGGGCAAGGCCAGGGGCATAGGGCGGCAATCAGGGAGCGGTTGGAGAAGTTTTGGGTCGGGGAGTGGCGGGAGCTGTTTGAGTTGGCGGTGGCGGTAATGCAACCTGCGGCGCGTCCTTTGTCCTTCACCCCCCCCGAGCATGATCCTGATGCGGTGCGCCTGGCTCGCTGCCGCACAAGGTGCAAAGTGGGAGAATGGAGTCGGGGTTTGACGTGTCTTACTGCCGGTAGCATCGCTCAGCCCTCTCAGCACATGGTGGACGCGCTGCGAGCGAAACACCCATCGAGCGAGACCGCCTTTCCGGAGTGGTTGCAGGAGGAGATAGTTGAGCCTTTCCTTATCCCGCAGCTCTCAGTGGAGGTACTTGGTCAGGCGATCCACTCTGCGGCTAGGGCGTCGGCACCAGGACCGTCGGGGTGGGTGACGGAGCACCTGCGCGACACTTTTCTCTCTGAGCCCGCATACCTGCCTCACCTGCTAGGAGTCTTCACCCAGTGGACCAAGGGAGAGGTAGCGGAGCGCGTGCGACCCTGGCTCACTGCGTCCAACCTTGTGGGCCTGTCGAAGCCGAATGGTGACGTTCGCCCGGTGGCTATAGGCGAGGTGCTCCCCCGCATACTATCTCGGGCCCTATGCATCGTGCTTCGGCCGAAGATGATGTCGCACTTTGCGCCGTGTAACCAGCTAGGAGTCGGATCCAGGTCGGGAGTGGAAGTCCTCGCACATGCCTTTCGTTCTGCCATCTCTACTCACCCGTCATGGTGCGCGCTTCAAATTGATGTGGCGAATGCTTTCAACTCCTTCCATCGGCGGGAAATGTTTGAAGGACTTCGACAGTCGCCTTTTGCGGGTTTGATCCCATTCCTGCGTGTCTTCTACGGCACTCCTAGCGACCTCTACCTCCGTGCGGGCCCCTTCGTCGAAGCTTTGGCTTCAGAGCGAGGATCGAGGCAAGGGGACCCATTGGGGCCGTTTCTGTTCGCGTTCACACAGCAGCTGGTTATGGAGCCCACCAAACAAGAATTCGCCGACCTACTCTTTCTCAGCTACGCCGATGATACGTACATCTTGGGGCCTAGGGAGCGGGTGCTAGCAGCTTATGAGGTCTTGCGGGAACGACTGGGCGGGCTTGGTCTGGAGGTGCAGCCGCATAAGTGCAAGCTTTGGGAGCGAGGGGTGGACCAGGAGGGAGAGGAGAGGAACGAGACCGTCCCGCCCGGCATGCAGCAAACATGGACGGGGCTCACCGTAGTGGGGGTTCCTATTGGGGAGGAGGAGTGGGAGGTGGCCAGCTTGCGAGGCCGGCTGATGCAGCTGCATGCACCTGTCCCTTGGCTTCCTTTGCTCGACCACCCACAGATTGCGTCCCATCTGCTGGCGATCGCAGTGTCAGCGCGCCCGATTTACCTCACAAGGACGATGCCTCCACGGCCTGAGGTTGTGGAGGCTTTCCGCGACTGGGACACGAAGCTTGAGGATTGTTTTGAGCAGCTGTTTCCAGATAGCACCTGGGATCATGATTCGGCAAGGTCGCAGATGGCCCGTCTACAGCTGCACCTTCCAGCCAGACTTGGAGGGTTTGGCATTCGATCTGCAGCTGGCCTTAGCCCTCTGTCGTACGCATGTGGTTGGTGCCAGGCAGTGAGCGATGTGGCTCGGATGGGGGTGGCAGGGGAGGAACGGATGTTTGAGGAGTTTTTCCGCACGCCCGAGGCTACGACCTTGCTGGATCCTTGGTTTGCGAGAGCAGTGGAGCTGCTGCCACAGTCGGTCAGGCAGGAGATGCCACCCCTAGCCTTATGCACCGCTGACCCCCCTGTGCTGCTTTTCCCCACACAACACCGTCGCCTAGCGGTTGAGAGTCTGCAGACTCTTCGGGGTATGGCCCACGACGACGCCACCATGGCCCGTTTGACATCCCTTCAGGGCCCGGAGGCAGGGGCGTGGGTCTCTGCCGTCCCTTCGCACGAAGAGGCTACCTTCACCGCAGCCGAGTGGAGCATCTGTGCGTCCATGCGTCTAGGCCTCCCCATACAGCAGCTGATAGTCGCCGGCAAGTGCGCGTGTGGGTTTGAGTTTGCTGATCCCTCTGACCCGCATCATGCCCTTCGCTGCAAGTACCAGTACGCACCTTCTCGTGTTCACGACGCGGTTAAGTTTGTGGTGGCGAAGATAGCTAAAGGGGCGGGTGGGGTCGTGACCATGGAAGACGACACGTTGCTGCCAGGGAAGAGGGTGGATGTGGCGGTGCGGAGACTGAGGGAGGGGGAGGAGCATGCGCTGGAGGTTAGTGTGGTGGACCCTATCTCGTTGTCCGCGCAGCACCATGGACAGATTGGTCGCAAGGTGGGTTTTGCCGCTAGAGAGAGGGAAAAGCGGAAGGCGGCGGACTACAAATTGCTTCTGCAGCGACATAGGGGAGTGCAGTTTACACCTCTCATTGCTGAGACATGGGGTTGCCTGGGGGGGAGTTTTGGGCGGTGGCTTAAGAAACAGGGCGACGCGCAGATTGAGGTAGCGAAGACGAAAGGGGCGGCGAGAGCTACGGGGAAAGGTTTCTCGGCTTACTTGCTTGGATCACTTAAAGCGGCCATAGGTGTGGCTTTGCAGCGGGCTCAGGCGCGTGTGATCTTGTTGCGCGCGGCGTCGATGATGAGAGGCCCAGAGGCTGTTTCGGTGGAGCGGGAGGATTTTGAGGAGGAGATGGGATGGGATGCTCCGTGGGCGGATGCGCCCTATTTGGTGGACATGCGGGTTTAGAGGGTGGGTTTAGGTGAGGGGGGTGGGGGGTTTGGTTAGATGGGGCGTATTGTTGGGGTGTCTCGTTGGGGTGTCTCGTTGGGGTGTCTCGTTGGGGGTATCTCGTTGGGGTGTCTTTTGGGGTTCCTTATGTGCTGTTCTACTGGGGTGTTCTTGAGGCTGCGTAACCCATCTATTTTATTAGTAAACTAAATAACTAGCCGTTGGGAGAACCATAACATTCCTAACAGGCTATCTTGTAGGAGCAGGAGACTAACGACCTGTAGGCTAGTGACAACAGGTAGGCTAGCGACAGCCCAGCGCTGGGTTGTCGCTGAATGCGAACAGTGCAGCAACGTGCGACGATGTTTTCGCGTCGCACGTCCGGCGTTCCCGTGAACGAATGTCGCTGACTGGTGTACGACACTGTGCACTTGATTATACCCGAATAAACGAAAACAAGCTCGACCGCTTGTGCTAATAACGAAATGGCTATAAGGCGAATATTCTTGGAACGTCCCTGGCGCCGCTATTCCGCCGCTTCACCAGCACTCCGCAGCGCCGCTTCTTCAGTGCACCTCGCCTTACTATCCTCCCCAGCGCACTTTTCGGGAACTCGGAACCAGCCCACCCTTCACACATCATTCTCTTCGCTCAGGAGACTGTTCTGCCAGTGCTTTCTCTACCTCGTCGCATGCCTGGCGTCGCACGTGTCGCCAGCTGTCGCCGCGCGACCAACCACTGGTGCGACCTCGCATCCCCACCTTTCATCCCTCACTCTTCCCCACACCTTCTCCCTTTTCGTTCCCCCTTCTCCAACCATCTCCCTTTTCGTTCCCCCTTCTCCCCCGCCCCCCCCCCCGCCCTTCTTCCCCTTGGTTTATTACCTTTATATCATATTCCCAAACAAACCCTCGTAATCCTTCCCTCCTCACAACTCCCCTCTGCCACTTCTGCCATGTCCCTCCCCTGTCACACACACCCACACCCGTGTCCCTCCCCGTCCGTCCACACCCGTTCTAAGCCGCTTCAGTATACAGGACGCGACATGCACTACACCTCATCTCATCCCATCCCTTCCCCCGTTATCCCCTTCCCTCTCCGGCCCCTATCCACCCACATGCACCCCCCAGCCACACCAGTGCCCATCCGTATGGACTGTGGAAACACAGGCGCCACAACTATTAACAGTATTCATTCATCATTGCACCCCTACACCTCATTCATCATTGCACCCCTACACCTCATTCATCATTGCACCCCTACACCTCATTCATCATTGCACCCCTACATCTCATTCATCATTGCACCCCTACACCTCATTCATCATTACACCCCTACACCTCATCTCATCGTTTCCTTTCCTCTCCCATTGCCCCATTCCCTCTCCCCTCCTACCTCCGTTCCCTCTTTCCCAACCATCACCAGTTCCCATCCGTATCGATGGTAGAAGCACAGTTACACAGCTATTGACGGGATAAAATGCACCACTACACCCCATCTCGTCTCGTCCCATCCCGTCCCTCATTACCCCCTTCCCTCTCCCCGTTTCAACACCAGTGCCCATCCGTATCGACTGTGGAAGCACAGTCGCCGCAACTATTAACGGGATCCAATGGCAAGCAGACCAATACTTCGATATAAGCACATCTGGTAACCAGCGCACGAACCCCGCCGACCAGCGTAACGGATTACCAGTTTCCCTCACCCAGAACATCGCCCTCGGCAACCTTTTATCCTCGGTAGAAGCATCTATGCGTTATTTCCCAACACTTAAAGGCTGCTACAGGGTTCCTGTAATACCCGGGCGATACTTAGTGCGAGTAGGGTTTGCTTATTATGATTACGATAACCAAAGCGCGCCGCCTTTTTTTTTAGTTAAGCTGCAGAATACTGTAGTGGAGGCAGTGGATATGGGTGTAGTGGAGCAGAGGCTTGTATCAGGAGCGTACTATTCTGACTACATGGCGTATGCCCCTGGGGGAGGGACAATCCCAGGGGGGGGTATAGACGAGCAAGGGGGAAGCGGAGGCAGAAATGGGATGGCAGCAGGAGGGGCGACAGGGGGGGGAGGAGGAGGAGCAGGTGGAGCAGGAGCAGGTGGCGCAAGAGCAGATGGAGCAGGTGGAGCAGGAGCAGGTGGAGCAGGTGGAGCAGGTGGAGCAGGTGGAGCAGGAGCAGGTGGAGCAGGAGCAGAGGGCTTAGGCGGAAAGGGACAGGAAATGGGGAAAGAGGGAAATTTCACCCAGGCAGCAAGGGGCAGCAATGGAACCGAAACGAGCGGCAGTGGAACAGAGAGTAGCAGCAATGGAACACCAAGGAGCAGCAATGGAACCATTTCTATCTGTTTCCTCACACAGAACCCCTCCCACGCCCCTCCTATCATTAACTCCCTAGAGATTCTCCCCGTTCACTCAGAAGCTTACGACTCTGCCACCCTCGGCCCAGATATTATCCTCTCGTCTTATCTCCGGATCAACATGGGCGGCGGGCAGGTTGGGCCCGAGCCTGAGGACCCGGGGTTCCGAACCTGGATTGCGGATGTGGTTTGGGAGAAGGAGATGGCTCGGCTTGGGGGGGCTGTGGTGGGGAGGAGGAGAGGGTGGGCGAGAGGGAGGGGGATTGCAGGGACGAGAAAGCCACCTGAGTTTTTACCTGGGATGATATTTGAAGACTGGAGGTCGGCTGGGGGGTTGGAGTTGCAATCAGTGGATGGCAAGGGGCAGGGGCAGGGGCAGGGGCAGGGGCAGGGGCAACAAGGGCAAGGTCAGAGACAGGTGCGTTCTCGCAGACGACTGAGCTTTCAGGATCATCGCTCCCATAATGGGCTGGACTTGAGTGTTCGTGGCTTCCACGATAAACTGGGCTCAAGCAATCATCACTCCCATGCTGGGCTGGCCTTGAGTGGTCGCGTCTCCCATGATGAGCTCTGCACCAAGTGCGCTGCCCTGCTTCCCCAGATGCTAACAAGACCCTTTGAGAATCGGAGCCACCACAACAGCATCGTTCAGAATCAGGACTACGAGCATGGAGACCAAGAGCAGCAGCACCAACAGCAGCACAGGCGCGTGCTCACAGGTACAGATCCTCAAGCCTCAGCCGGCACAGCAGGTGCAGCTCCTCCTTCCCCAGGCGTGCAGATCACGGGGTTCCGGATGGCTCTGATACCAGCGCACGCATCGAACCTCTGGTACATGCGCTTCTACTTTGCTGAGATGAATGTAACTGCCAAGGTGGGCGACCGGCGGTTTGACATCTTGCTGGGGAGCGGCCGTCGGGTGGTGGCTCTGGGGAATAGAATCGGGCTGCTGGGGGGCCGAGGCGGGACGGGGAGTGGGAGTGCTGGTGCTGGTGCTGGTGCTGGTGCAGGTGCTGCAGGTGCTGGTGGTGCTGCTGGTGGTGCTGCTAACTCGGCAGCAGAAGCAGCATTAGGATCATCATCAACAGCAGCAGCGGCAGCAGCGGAAGCATCTTCGGATTTCGACATTCTCTCGCACGTGCCTCCCCGCACGGCCCTCATCGTCCCCCTCCTCTTCAACTTCTCCCGCTTCTCCCACGGCCGTTCAGAGGACTTGGAGGTGGGTGCTGTGCTTAAGCATCATAAGCACATTAGCTTGTTAGCATCATTACCAGCACACAGCACATTTGCTTGTGGGCTGCTTCCGCTTCTCCCGCAGCTGTTCAGAGGACCTCGGGGTTCGTCTTGCTGCTGGTTGAGCATTATTATAAGCACATTCGTTTGTGAGCATCACTGTATGCTCACCAACAACGCACTATGGGCATCGTTATACGAACATTACTTTGAGATGGGTGTTTCTCATTGTGAGTCAATGCATTGGCGTATAGACACGTCAGCTCCTTGGCTCCTGACCTTGTGATTACCATTGAGGCTTCAGCTCCATCTCTCACTCATTATTACTTTTTTGAGAATTCTAAAAAAACAGAGAATTCTCAAAAAAATACCATTGAGGCTTCAGCTCCATCTCTCACTCATTATTATTGTGCCCTCACTTCTTGGGTCGTCTCCTCACCTTGTGATTACTTACCACTGAGGCTCAGAGCCTCCTTGCGCACTTGCTCTCACTCATTTTCGCTTTGCCCTCGCTTCTTGAGACGTCTCAAGACACGTCAACTCCTTGACTCCTCACGTTGTGACTACCACTGAAGCTCAGAGCCCCATCCCTCACTTGCTCACACTCATTCTCGCTTTGCCCTCGCTTTTCCCTTGCTCCTCGACCAGGTAGGCGTGCGCACAGCAGCCAATAGCACGCTGCCAGCTGTCCTGAGTGCTGTGGAGCTATTCGAAGTGGTGCCAGTGTCCTTGGAGAAAGAGGAGGAGGAGGGAGAGGAGGTGAATGTGGTACCAGGTGAAGGAGGGGGAACTGCAGCAGCAGCAGCAGCAGTGAGTGCAGCAGAAGCATCGCCACCTGTCGGAATAAGCAATGGTGAGAGCAGTGGCAGTGGAGGGGGAGGTCAGTGCACTGATTACCGTACTTGGGAGAATTTACAATACTGGTCCATGTTTTTGTGCCATGTCTAATAATCAGCAGTGAACTTCGCTGTCATGTTTCGCTGCATTGCAAGTGCTGGTTGTTTTGGTCTTCGTGCCTTACTCTTGTTTCTGTGTCCCCTTTACAGGAATGCCCATTTGGTTGATAGTGGTCATTGTGGTGGGGAGTGTGCTTCTGCTGCTTCTCGTGATACTTGCCGCCTGGTGGTGTTTACGTGGCAATCATAGATTCAAACGGTTAGGTAAGTGTCGTGTGGCACGTCAAGCACACATTTGCACTTTCCCAATATCCTGTTTCCACAATTGTGCTCATGTGTCCTTGTTTGCGCTTGTTTGCGGTGTTGCAGAAGATGAGGCTTGATGCCACACGATTTCAACCTGTTATGCCATTATATCAAGTGTGCAACTTCAGCATGATGCGGTACATCATGCTGTGGGAGCAAGTTCATTCTTACGCCACATACGGTAAGCCAAATGAAGATCATATTAGCTCATAATGACTGCTATTTGTTTTGAAGGAATGTGACAACAATATCCTATTATGGTAAGGATAGTGAGCTGTACCTTCGAAATCCTACCAACCGTTGACTTTGCTGAGCTGGCCGTGTTGTTGTGCTTGGTTATTGGCGGGAAACCTCTCTTTCGCGTCGCGTGTTGGCAAGCCGTGTCGGCCATGGTCTGACAGGAGTGTAGTACACTGACGGCTTGGCGAAGTTACGTGTGGGTAGTGCCTTGTCGCTGGAACAAAACAAAATCATTTGCGACAGCCATGACGTCCGCAAACAGTCGCAACTTGACATCCCTTTTCGTTGCAGCCCACTCACTTCCGCAACAATCCTTCGCGACGAGACCATACCGTCGATCTTGGATATCTAGCCGTCGAGTACTACCTGGACTTCGCGCCTAACCTTCGCAACTCGTCCAGTCTCCGTGACCTTTCGCAACAGTCGCCAAGGCCGACTCCATTCAGACATCTGAATGTATTCCTCTCGTAGCTTTCAGTTGCCTTGTTCTTCTCCAGCATCATCTGTGTGCCTGGAATCCTTGGAAAACATTACCGCATTCTCGAAGGCTTTATCTGCCTGCAACATGTGTTTGTCTTTTCTCGCCTCTCAGTTGTCTTTCAACTCGCTGTTTGGGTAGTCGTAACATTTGAGCGTCTCTCGCAATTCTGCTAAAGTATTCAGGGTTCCTAAGCGGTTCTCGCACGTAGTAGCAGCATGCTGGCATAGCGCGCATAACGAAAGGATTGTTCCACTATTAGTAAGAATAAGTAGTCCTAGGAGAATGTTCATTGTAGCGGACAGGAGAGGCGCTCTGACTAAGGAGCAGACGCTAGAGACGATATTCGATTTTATCCCAGGAAATTCAGTAGGAGGAGCAACAGCACCGCGCGGAACAGCACCGCCAAGGAGACACACAACTGGCCATGGCTCCTCCTCCTCTTCATCCACTTTCTCATCCTCATCAACGTCCGCTTCTTCCTCCTCGCAACCCACCAGCGTTCCTCACTCCGCTTCCCGCACAGTCTCGCTTCCCCAGCTCTCCACCGTCACCCTAGATTCCCCTCCCACTTCCTCAACAGATTCCGTTCACACTGTCAGAGACTCCGTTCAAACCGTGACGGATTCGAACGCCGCTTCAACTTATTCCGTTTTCCCGTGCACGGACTCCGTTCGCGCCTCGTTTGATTCCTTTCTCCCACGCGTATCCAACCCTGACCCAGCTCCCACCGAGATCCCTCAACATGAAACTCCCCAACCGCAGCAGCAACGAGCCTCTTCCTCTCCAGACTCAGCCGATTCCGGCTCGTTCAGATTCACCATTTCGCCAGCGCTCTCCAATCTCAACCATCCGTTATCCCCTTCGCTCAGTTCACCAGCGGCCGAGATTATCCCGTCACCTGCTCCCTTCGGTCCCGCCGTTTCCGCTAGATACGGCCCGTCTCTCCCGCCGCCTGTCGAGCTCGGCCCTTCCGTTACCAGCACCCTCGGATTTTCCAGGTCTCGCTCTTCCCCAGCCAAGTGCGAAACGCTTAGCAAAGACATTCGCGAAGAGATTACGACAACTGACGAAAATGGCGATATGTTCGTTGAGCCGCGCCAGGTTACAGAACTTCAGGTGTCTGGTAACAACCAGAGCGACCAATCAAATGGAGTTTCCCAGATTTCAGGTGGTTCGTCGTTCGTCGTAGTAGAGTCCGTTGACGGGTCGTCGCAGTCGTCGCAGTCGTCGCAATCGGATGGTCCAGGTCAAGACGGTCAAGCCATTCAAACCGGTCAAACAGGTCCAGCAGGCCATGTCTCTCACATCTCCTCTCCACCGCGAGTAGCGCCGCAGATATTGGTGGTCCCTGATATCGAGAGCCCTTGCACCGGGGCAACCAGCATCCCATCGTCCTCGTTACAGCATGCTTCGATTGAAGCGCTAGCCCCTTCGTCTTCTTGCGGCTGTTGTGGAGGGTTAGGCTCGGGGGAAGCGGAATCGGGAATGAGTGACGGCGGGGATGCGGCGAGGGGGAGAGTTGGTCGGCGGTGCTGCGCCGCGGCTAGGCGGAGACTGGATTGGGGGGAAGCGGCGGACGACCGTTCCGCAAGTGAGGGGGGAGCCGCTACTAGAGCCGCGCCGGAAGCTGCGGCTGTAGTGCGGAGCAAGAAGCGGATTTCAGTACACGTGGCAGCTCGGGAGGGGGACGTAGAGGCGCTGCGCGATGCGCTAACAGTTAGACCTGGTGCTATTAACGAGAGGCAATTGCCGGTGAGCGGAAGGAAATGAAGCTGCGGGTGACTTGCAATAATCCCATCAGAGAGCCTCACTGCGCAACTGCGCACGTTCCAATCCTGTCTTTTGAGACGTCTCAAAATACAACTTTTATCACGTGGAAATGAAGCTGTGGGTGACTTGCAATAATCCTTCAGACAGCCTCACTGCGCACGTTCCAATCCTGTCACGTCCCAGTGTCTCACTCTACCCACGTCACGCCCTTCCCATGCCACGCTTAACCTATGTTACGCCTCCCCTCGCCAACCCTCTCCACCCCTCTCCACCCTTCTCCACTCCTCGTCACCCAGGTGTGTCAGACGCCTCTCCATCTCGCCGTGGCGGAGGGGCACCTCGAGGCTCTCCGCTTTCTCCTGGACTGGAGGGGGTCGTGCGGCGGGGCAGAAGTGAAGGCAGACGTGGAAGCGCGGAACATGGTGAGACGAGTTGACTGCTGTAACGGGGTTAATCAGCGTCGATTGTTGTGAGAACAGCAAGCTGAGGGCGGACGGACCGTGGTGAGACGAGCTGACTGCTGTAACGGGGTTAATCAGCGTCGATTGTTGTGAGAACAGCAAGCTGAGGGCGGACGGACCGTGGTGAGACGAGCTGACTGCTGTAACGGGGTTAATCAGCGTCGATTGTTGTGAGAACAGCAAGCTGAGGGCGGACGGACCGTGGTGAGACGAGTTGACTGCTGTAACGGGCTTAATCAGCGTCGATTGTTGTGAGAACAGCAAGCTGAGGGCGGACGGACCGTGGTGAGACGAGTTGAACAAACGGTGAAGCTGTTAGCAGTGCTGTCATGGTAAAACAGGATGGTGCTGTCATGGTAAAACAGGATGGTGCTGTCATGGTAAAACAGGATGGTGCCCTCGGTTTGCGGTCAGAGTTTTGAGACCTCTCAAAAGTTTTGAGACGTCTCAAAACTTTTGAGATTCTCAAAACTTCTGAGACGTCTTAAAAGACGCTGTTAGCACTGCTGTTCTGGTAAAACAGGATGTTGCCATCAGGTAGCAGTCAGAGTCCCTCAGAGTCTTAAGGGCAATGGGACAGTTGGAGAACCGAGTCTCCCCTTCCCCCTTCCCCCTTACCCCCTTACCCCTTCCCCCTTACCCCTTCCCCCTTCCCCCTTCCCCATTCCCCATTCCCCATTCCCCATTCCCCATTCCCCCGTCCCCATTCCCTCTTCCCCCTTCTCCCTTCCCCCTTCCCTCTTCTCACGTCTCCCTCTCCCTTTTTCCTTCTCTGCAGTTCGGCGAGACACCTGTGCATGTGGCGGCCAAGAGCAGCAACGCGGACGCCATTTGTCGGGTTCCCTTCTCACACCTCACTTCTCATTCCCCTTTCCCCCTTTCCCCTTCCTCTCCTCGCTTTCCTACCCCCCTTCCCCGTTTACAGTTCGGCGAGACACCTGTGCTTGTGGCGGCCAAGAGCAGCAACGTGGATGCCATTTGGTTGCTGCTACGAGCAGGCGCACGGGCGGACGTCGCTGCCACGGTAAGCTCCCTCTCTGCTCCACGATTTTTTTTTTCTTCTCCGGAACCAGCTTGTAGCAACGCGGATGCCATTCGGCTGCTGCTACGAGCAGGCGCTCGGGCGGACGTCGCTGCCACGGTAAGGCGGCCACCTTCCCGCTCCGACCCCTCTCCGCCCCTCCTCACCCCCACCCTTCATTTCGTCGTTTCCATTTCCTTTAGCTTGCTGCACCATTGAAAGAGGAAACTCTGCGTCTACAATACTCTTCCTAACTCTCTCTCTCCTCCCGAACTCCTATTCAAACCAACCCTTTCCTTCCATCCCCCCATCCCCTTCGCTCCCACCTTCTCTATCTCATCCCCTCACCTGCCATCAGAACGGCATGACGCCTGTCCATCTCGCCGTGTGGGCTGCTGTGCAATCTGCTAGTAGCAACACTGGCAGCGACACTGGTAGCAACTTCAACTGCAGCATTGCCGCCCATCCGCCTAGCAAGCCGCTAGCCACAGCAAAATCAGCACCTGAAGCGACACCTGGGCCAGCAAAGTCACCTGAATCGGCACCTGGATCACAGCAGCTAGCGCAGCAGCAGCAGCAGCACCTGACGCATCAAGCAGACCCAACAGTCTCTCCCTCTAAACCATCTCCATTGCGCCACTCCCAAGGGGAACTCTCCCCCAAACCACTCTCCCCAGGGGAGCTCTCCCCCCGACCACTCTCCCCCTGCTCCCCTCGTCCGCTCTCCCCCCAGCCCCTCTCCCCTCGACTGCTTTCCCTGAGCGCCTATAGTTCGGCCTTCTCCACCTGCCCGCCACCCACACCATCGTCCCCCACCAGTTTCGACTCCCTGCCTGCAGCTGCTGCTGCCTCTGCTTCTGGTTCTGCTGCTGCGGACGGGTGTATGTTCTCCCCGTCTGCTGCTGCTGCTGGTGCTGGTTGTTCTGGTGCAAATGGTGGTGGTGCTGCTGGTGGAGTGAAGGGTGGTGGCAGCAGGGAATATGGTGAGGGAGTGGTGGCGGCTGTGGCAGTGCTGCTAGAAGCCAATGCAGACCCGTGTGCTGTTGATAAGGTACGGTTCAGTGCGGTATAGAGGGGTCAATAATGGTTCAGGATGGTGACACGCCCATGGCACTGCTTCCCAGTCGACCCAGGTGTTCTGTGTGCCGAGAGGTGCAGGCTCTGCTGCAACAGCACACATTCATGTGCTCCTGTCCCTTTTCCTGGTGCCTCTTTCCGTCACATCTCATCTCCCACACCTCGTCCGTCCTTCCCACGCCATCAGGACGGCAACACCCCCCTGGCGCTGCTTCCCAGTCGAGTCACGTGGTGCTCTATGTGCTGAGAGGTGCAGGCGCTGCTCATGTGCTCCCATCTCTTTCCCTCTCGTATCTTCCCCTCAGGTCTCGTCTCTTCGTGTCTCCCACCCTTTTCAGGACGGCAACACCCCCCTGGCGCTGCTTCCCAGTCGAGTCACGTGGTGCTCTATGTGCTGAGAGGTGCAGGCGCTGCTCATGTGCTCCCATCTCTTTCCCTCTCGTATCTTCCCCTCATGTCTCGTCTCTTCGTGTCTCCCACCCTTTTCAGGACGGCAACACCCCCCTGGCGCTGCTTCCCAGTCGAGTCACGTGGTGCTCTATGTGCTGAGAGGTGCAGGCGCTGCTCATGTGCTCCCATCTCTTTCCCTCTCGTATCTTCCCCTCAGGTCTCGTCTCTTCGTGTCTCCCACCCACTTCAGGACGGCAACACGCCCATGGCGCTGCTTCCCAGCCGAGCCACGCGGTGCTCTGTGTGCCGAGAGGTGCAGGCTCTGCTGCAACGACACATCAGCAGGCGAACAAGGCTGCAGGTATGGTGGGCGTGCATGTATAAAGGTTTCTGCTTGATAGAAGGAACATAGCATAGTCAGAAGGGCAAAGTATGAAAACGAGAAGCATGTTTCTGGGCAGCTGCAACATCTCGTTTTCTCTTCTCTTCCCTACGGTCCTTCTATCCGTTACAGGCTGAATTGGCAGTGCACGGAGCAAAGCTAGTAATGGATCAGCTTGAAAAGGAGCTATCCTCGTTAGTAGGCCTCCACTCGTTAAAGCAGCAGCTAAGGACATGGGGGAAAGGTCTCCTACTAGACCAAAGGCGTCGGGCACTTGGGCTGCCCGTTCCTCCCCGTCGCGCCCCACACATGGCTTTTCTGGGCAGCCCGGGCACCGGAAAAACAACCGTGGCGCGGGTGCTAGCCCGGATGCTGGCGCTGGTGGGTGTTTTACCCTTAAATAAGGTCGTGGAGGTGCAAAGAACGGACTTAGTCGGGGAATATGTGGGGCATACGGGTCCGAAAACGAGGAGGAAGATCGAGGAAGCAGAAGGAGGGATTCTGTTCGTAGATGAGGCTTATAGGCTTATGCCGTGTCAAAGGAGTGAGGAGAAAGACTATGGGATTGAGGCTTTAGAGGAGATAATGACAGTTATGGATTCGGGGAAACTGGTGGTGATTTTTGCGGGGTATGCAGAGCCGATGCAGCGAGTTTTCGAGGCTAATGAGGGGTTTAAGAGGAGGGTTAATAAGTGTTTTACTTTTGATGATTTCAGCCCGAGGGAGATTGCCAGGGTGATGCTGCTGAAGATGGGGTATGGTCAGAAGGGGGAGCAGGGGAGATTGGGAGGCGTGGAGTGTGAGAATTCTCACCCAGTAGAGGAGACCCAGATTCAGCAGAAAGGGGGTATGCGTGAAGGGCAGATGGAGCAGACGCATGTAAGGGGAGAGAGGCAATGGGAATATAGTAAGATTGGGGAGCGAGTGGAGGAGCGAAGGGATGAGGAGATGGAGCCACAGGGGAAGCAGCAGGATGCAGGGGCAGATGAGAGGAAGGGAGGGGGGCAGGGTGAGGAGTGTAGCAGTCTGGGTGGGAGGGGAACAGCATGTGACTGTAACGAACGGTGTGGTAACCGCAGCAGCGGTGCGGCTTCGGATGGTAGCATCAGGAACGGCAGTGATGAGCTGGCAGGAGGCGGAGGGAGTATGCCCTGTGTAGCTGATGGTTCCATGATCCACCAACTGCAAGGAGAGGAAGTGGGGAAATGGCCGGTTGGAGTGGAGGCGGGTGGAAGAGGAGGGGATTTTGCGGGTGGAAGCAGTGGCATTAGCAATGAGAATGGGAGTGGGAATGGGAGTGGTGGCATTCGCAATGAGAATGGGAGTGGGAATGGGAATGGGAGCGGTGGGAGCAAGGAGGAGAGTGAAGCTGGTGATGACGTGGACATGTCTCCGCTCACTGGTTTCAGGTGAGTCCATCCGAGAGAAGACATCTCCCAGTTGCGTATCTATAGATACACTACTCTTCCATAATGAATTTTGAGTTGACTCAAAGTCATCTCTGCCTATTACTGGCTTCAGGTGAGTCGGTTTGAGTGGCACAGGTGCACATCTCTGTTGTGTGCTGCTGCATTCAAGAAGCCGATATTTGAGTCGACTCAAAAATAGGCTCTGAGTGGCACAGAGGCACATCTCTGCTGTGTGCTGCTGCGTACAAGAAGTTGCTAACCTCTATCTCACCACCCCACCCCCTCGTTCCCCCAACCCCCCGTTCCCCCACTCCCCACTCCAGGCTCCACTCCTCATGTTCAGAAGAGGCATTGGCAGAGGCGATCGTAGCACACACGTCAGCGAAGCAGCGCAGGGAGAGGAACGGCGGCATGGCAGTGCCGGTGCTGCTGGATGCCCGGGACCATCTGGACCTGAGGCTTCCCCTGGACTGCTGCTGTGAGGAGCAGCTGATGACCATCCACATGCACGACATTGAAGCCGCGCTGGGGATGCTGCCACCATGACGGGTGTGATAGGTGGGAGGGAGGGAGGAAGAGTAGTCTGGCGGTGGCAGGTCGGAGGAAGCAGGAGGAACGGAGGCGTGGCGGTGCCGGTACTGCTGCTGCGAGGAGCAGCTCATGACCATCCACATGCACGACATTGAGTCTGCACTAGGGATGCTGCTTCCGTGATAAGTGGTATAGATGGCTCGTGCTTGTTGGTGTTGGGAGGAGAAGAGATGGGAGGAACGGTGCTGCTGGACGCGAGAGAGACCATCTGGACCTGCAGCTGCCCCTTGATTGTTGCTGTGAGGAGCAGCTCATGACCATCCACATGCACTATGTTGAAGAGGAGCGAGTAGAAGCAGATATCGAGGCAGGAACTCAGTGTGGTGCTCTGGACAGATCGACAGAAATCCCATTCATTGGTGCTGCACTGCTTGATCTGCTGCTATTCGGTTTTACTGCATAGAGCAACGAGCTGGGTTGTGATGTAGCAGAGTAGGAGAAGAGCGAGGACAAGGACATTCGGCTAACGATATGATTACAGCAAGGGTGGCATAGTTAGAAGTTTTAGAAGGGATTTTTGTCAGATCGGAAATAACAATGTTGATGTATTAGCTTCTGCCCTGTAGCATTAAATTTTATTATATGCTTGACTTTCTCTTGGGCTAATTTTAGTTGGATATACCAAGTCCTGCATTCATGGTCAGGTATAATTTGCTTCAAAGTCTGACTGCCTTAATAAGGAAGTGTGGATATCGAGTGGTTTTCCGCGATACAGACTGGTTATGCTCAAACCTCCAGCAGCCATAACCA
The DNA here is from genome assembly GCA_947471745.1 of Closterium sp. Naga37s-1. NCBI lineage: Eukaryota > Viridiplantae > Streptophyta > Zygnematophyceae > Desmidiales > Closteriaceae > Closterium > Closterium sp. Naga37s-1. The sequence continues at coordinate 4,306,327 of CANJKZ010000774.1, read as the reverse complement.
GGCTGGTCACATCACTCTCAAGTGCCAGGTACTAGCCAGAAAGCACGGTGAGAGTTGAGTGCTGACGGATTCTCGTGGCATCGTTGTTGGGACTAGGGACATGCGGAGCGTACGATTAGAAGAGTTTTCGTCGACGCGACGTCTGCCATGTGGCTGATTTGAAGGACCCTCTGGTAGGCGGATGATGCCACGCCTCGTAGCGACCGAGCAAATCTGGGTCACTGTCGGGATGTCACTTTCCAGTTCGAAACTAGTTCCTCTTGTCCATGGATCATCGTCTGCTTATAACGCGTGCAAAGCACGACGATGAATCCGAGTCTGCCAGTCAGATCACGACCCTCCCACCATGGAAGCTATCCTGCGCCTGCGGATTGTTTTTACCCATGGAGCGCCGCCGCCTTATATGCGACTGTTGACGGGACAGATGAGCAATGTGATTTTGAATCTTGTGCACACTTCCGATGTAGATGTGGATGGGGATGCAGACGTGAAAGCGGATGAGGATGTGGAAAGGGTTGGACCTTCACCCACCTGTCAGCGTCTGTCACAGTTCGTGGGAACCAGTGCAGGTGGGTTTTGGAAAAGACAAACATATTCCCAGATTCGCATATTCCTGGGTCTTCCTTATAAATGTGCTCGGTGAACGAGATACACATGCGTCTTTCACATTTGCTACCGTATATTCTCCGTGTTTGCTACCGCATTGGGCAGCTCTTGCGATTCAGAGAGCGATTGACGAAACTGACATAAGTCCCTGAAGTGCTCACGTGGCCATGGCGTTGCTGATTCGCCTATTCGCCTGCTTCCTTCTGATCCTGCTTTCAGGTATGGGACTCTCCTCAATTGTCTCTTGGTCCTTCATCTCTCCGACTCATTTTTCTCCTTCCGATTCACTCATCTCCCATCCGCTTGTAATATTTCCCCCTTCTTGGCTGTTGCACCAGCGTTAACCTGTCTCACTTCTCCCCAACCCTTTTTTTTTCATGTTTGCTGTGCAGTGTCAAACGTTTCAGGTTGGAAAAGCAGCGGTTCATTTGATTCTGTCACTGAAACTGCACAACAGGGTTACCAACAACAGCATCGCCGCGTCTTGAACAACGGAATTGCTACAACGTCCACTCCTCCGAACACTCCTTCATCCAGCATTCCTGCCACCACCCCCACCTCTTCCACCTCCACCACCCCCACCTCCGCAGAAGCTGTTTATCAGCTTGCCCTAGAGCTGATTGCGGTCTTGCTGAACGATCCAACATTGAGCAGGCTGGTTAGCATGCCTGGTGTTCGCTTTGGCAATGTGAATTTGCCTCAAATTGGGAACACCTTGGCAAATGGTGGTGGTAGTGCTGGTGGAGGTGTTGTAGTTGTGGGGAGTGGTTTGGGCTCTGATGGAGAAAGTACGGGTGCAAGAGCTAGTGAGAATAGCAGGCAGAGTAGAGCTAGCAGGGCGAGTTTGAGTAGCCTAGCCAGCAGGAGGAGCCGTGCTCAGAAAGAGAATGCATCATAAGGTTGCAAGATAATGTGTGCTGTACCTCATTCTGTGCACTGCAGTTGTCTTCCTTCTTGCAACATTGTAATGCCACATCAGAGTGTGGTAAGCAACATGGGAAACTGCCATCGCGCCATTTGTGTTTGCTTGCATGGACGTGAGGACAAATACGGTAGTGTCATTCAACACTGAAAATTACACCTTATGAACGGGAATGATCTGCATTTCTATTACCGTACCAGTCTGTAATAGTGAAAGTATCACACAACCGACCTGTATGTAGAAGGTGTGTCACACATTCCTGCATTGATGGTTTTCTGCCTCCATTCCTGGTTCTGAATCCTGTCACATCCTTGAAGTTCGAAGACTTATCTGTTGATGAGTGCTTGCCGCTATCGCCGTGCTGGATAATCCTGTAAGCAGCTGCATGCTGGCTGTCTGTTTCGTCCCTTCACGACAGTCATTGTCGCGAGTCGCGACAAGTTCGAGACGTGACAAGCAGTCTGATCTGAATCTCCGCGGCTGAGCTAGGCTGGAACGTCCTCTCCGGCTATTCCAAGGCACCACCAGGGAGGAGACCTGAAATGTCGTTTTTTTTCGGTGGCTCGGATGGTGACGGTTCATGTTTCAGCTGCTCAGTTTGGGACGGCTCGCTGTCACAGTCATGCGACTATTCCCGTCAAATGTTTCCTGGCAGGAATTTCCGTCGTCTTCCAGCGAGCGACAACAAACGACTCGTGCTCTGCCAATAAAAAACGTGGATTCATGGCTCGCGGTTTCGCAATCCGTCGTGCGCGCACAAGACCCAGGAAGCGAGGAGCCGTAGCTGCCAGGCCAGCCCTAGAATCGAATTTTCTGACGTTTCGTGACAGGCAGTGACAATGACAGCGACCTGCTTCCGAAGCAGGAGTCCTGGAGCTCAGCATCCGCTTTCATGGCCTTCTATCCGTCAGCAAAACCTATTTATTTTTGCCGTTCTGGCTGTGCAGGTTCAGTCGGCCTCAGAGGGCTTCGGAAGTTAGCTACTCCGCAATTTCGGCTTGCTGAGCTCAGTTCACAATACACTACAGACGAAAGGGCTTCGTGACTACCCACTCCAATCGCCAGCGACCCTAGGGACCCCTCTGAGGCCCTCAGCACCCCTCTGTGCTCCTGAGAACCCCTCTGAGGCCCCTGAGCAAGCGCTGCATCGACTATGGCTGGAGAAGGAAATTCTAGCACGTTTGCTTTCCGACGAGCACTTCTCCTCTGCGCTCTGCTTATAACACTGGCCAGTACGTATCTCATTCATAGCTCCATGTTTCCAGTTGCCTTCCCTTCTCTTTGCTTCCAGTTGCCTGCTTCCTCATCTCTCATTTATCTAATCCGTTCTGCCCGTTTTGCTTCTTTGCAGATTCTTGCAATGCTTCAAATACAACACAAACGCCACCTCGCAATTTCTCTCCTGCAGAAACTGCTTCCCTCCAATCTAACAGCTCCCTCACTCTCGCAACCCCACCCTCCCCCACTGTTTTCCCACGCTCTCCTTCCCTTCCTCCACCCGCCCCCCCACCTCCTGCCGCCTATATCCAAAACCAAATTGTGAACACGCTTGTCCAAGCTGCCACGTCAGCATCAGATCCAGCGGTCCCCATGCCAATCCAGCTAGGCAGCGGCACTCCAAGCAGCACCGGAGGAGGCTCTTCTGGGGGAGGTTTGTCCTTGGGCTCCTTTTTCAACCCGGATTTTCAATCTGACCTGTTTTTTGCAACAATGACGCAGCTGCTGAATCTGCTGAGAGGAAACGGCGGAGGGGATACAGCGGCTACTACAGGGAGTGGGACAGGAGGAGCAAGTGGGACCGCAAGTGGGAGCACGAGGAGTGCGAGTGGAACAAATGGAACCAGTCAAGCAAATCAAGCCAGTCAAGCTAGCCAGAGCAGCCAGTCTAGCAGCAACCGGAGGCAGCGGGCAAGTGGTTTTAGTGGGAATGGAGTCTAATCTAACCAATTCAGTGCAGTGATTGTTATAGCAGACTCATCCTGGCTGGAAAGATTAGCTCGCAATGCTTCGGCACATGTGATTCCAGCAGCGGTATTTTCTGAAAATGGGAAACTTCATGTAAGTGTGTAATGGTGTGTAATGTTTCTAACAATCCTTTTTTCCACCAGAGCAGAAACTACAACACCTCTCTTTATCTGTTCTGCACTCCTTCAACAGCAGAAACTGAATATCCAATTGCATCCTTCAGCCTGCCCCACACAACACAACTCATGCTTATCAATTAGTTCCAGCCAGCCACCACATGCATCAGTCAAGCAGGCTTGCTTGCTGCTTCCGTTGCTGCTCCAACCACACGAATAAACTGCAGATTGACCACTTTCGTCCATTACGCCACTCTTGTTCCCATTGCCTCCCTCAGCTTCCCCCAAAACCCGTGCTTATCCGCAGGCACTTCTGTCCCAGCCAGCAAATGCGCTTTAGCAGGCTTCCCAGCCGACTCCTCTGCTGCTCGCACCACCCATACCTCTCTATCCTTCCTTATCTCTAGAATCTCCGCTTCTGCCCCTCCGCACCCCTCCGACATTCCCACATCCACTCTGATAGCCTTCCCTTTACAAGTAGTGTTGATCCCCCCCGGCTGCTGAATCGTGTGGCCCATAATCATTTGCATCGAGCCTGGGAGCATCTCGAGCGTCCGTTCCAGTAGCCTGCAATCGCAGATCGACGGGTCGGTATGGGAGTATTCTCTAACCCACACGACCGCGTTTTTCGTGTGGAAAAAATGTGGCCTGCGCTCGGGCAGCCCGTCCGGCCGCCGGGTAGGTGAAAGTATCCACTCCTGCCCTTCTCGGTTGATCCGCTCCAAACCGTATTGCACGTGCTCAGGCAGCAGTCCCCCGTGCACAAAAACTGTGCTGCCCAGCCGAAGTACACTCGGGTTGCCCGCAAAAAAACGCTGCAGGAGAGGGCTGCCCGGAGATAATGCTGCCATACGTGCACGAAGCTCCGTCCTCACACGTTCGGAAACCGAAGCAAGAGGGTCGGGAGAAACCCTACCTCCTTCACAAGCTGCCCGGAAACCAACCCCCAGCCTCTCCCAGGCTGCCCATCTTTGAAAATCTCTCCTGCCCTCTCTCGTTGCGTAACGAAACCAGCCCTCGAAATTCCCAGTCTCGTGGTTACCCAGTAACACGTGCACAGCCCCTCCAGCCTGTCTCGCTTCCCGCCTTAATTTCTCAAAAAGGTAGACAACGGCTAGTTCCTGCCCTCCCCGATCTAGCAAATCCCCAACCTGCACTAGAACCGTTGATTTGCCTGTCCAGCGATCCTGGCCGTCGATCAGCCCCGCCGTGCGAAGCGCCTGCCTCGCCTTGGCGATATCGCCGTGAATGTCGCCGATTGCCACCACGCGATCCGCGGCAGGAAGCACCGTCGCTAGCTGAGGCGGCCCGTCAGTGTCTCTTTGCCTGACGGAATCCGTCTCATTTGAAGTTCCTGATTGATCAGAGGCTGGATCTAGAGTTCCTGATGGGACAGGCTGAGTCCACCGTGGCGAATCCTTCGCACGGCCCGCGAGCACGTGACCGCCGACCGCGAAATCAACGAAAGCGTCGACGAAGCGAGACCAGATGTGCGGCACTGCCGTGCAATGCGATAGGGGCGGTGTGGCGAAATCGCGGTGCTCTGTAACGGGGATGCCCATGGTTTCGAGGAGCGAGCAAGAAAAATGAGGAAATTTTGTTGCACTCTGCGAAATGAAACCCACTCTCATGTCATAGCGAGGATTTGGCGGGAGAATATGCCATTTGTAACCATTATGGGACTTGATAAAGTAAAAAACGAAAGGGTACGGTCACTGAAAAGGGTGTTTTCACGCGACTGACAAAACGTTTCACATAATCAATCATTATCAAGTGGTGAAAAAAATGCGAATGGTCATAGATGAAACTCGCGCCAAAACAAAATGAAACCCCGAAATCACCTGGATGCATTTTCGGATGAATCAACCCTAAACACGTAACTCGCCGGGTGTGTAGGGTTGATCCGTTCCCAAACCGCATCCGATTCCGATTGGGTGTTAGTTTTTTAAGAATTTGGCAGATTGGTTGGGCGCGAGCGGTAATTTTATTGAGTTTCGAGTTTTTTTGGCGGGAGTTACATGTGTGACCATTCGCGTGGTTTTTTACCTGTTGTTAGTGACTGAATCCATGACCCCACTTCACAACCCGTCAGAAAACCCGATACAGTGACCGTACGCGTTTTTTTTTACCATTCATGTTATCGAGTCCCAAGTTGGTTACTTATGGCATATTTTCCCGGATTTGGCCTCACTGAACTGACACTCTACAGTTTCTTAGTTACTACAGTGGAGGTATGCATTATAAAATAACTTACAAAATGAGAGCTCAAAACACTGAGGTAGTGATTTTCAGCACGCTAGGCAGCAATCACGCTGGGCAATGTATGATAATCACAGGAGTCCAATCCAAGACTGCACATAGAGCTGCTGCGAGAGTGACACGGAGAAACTGAAAATGTAGCAGGAAGAGAAGCGAGGGATGAGCTGCGACCCAGAGGCTTGGAGTGGAAGGAAGGAAAGCCATGAAGCCTTGAGGGGAATGTGCTTGAAAACTAAGCAGCAATTATGCTGGACAGTGTCTGGAAGTCCGAAGACTCTAGTTCAAGACTGCATCTGGAGCTGCTGTGGGAGTGACACGGAGAAACTGAAAATGCAGCAGGAAGAGAAGCAAGGGAGGAGCTGCGGGCAACCGGCTTTGAGTGTAGTGAAGGTGAACCGTGATGCCTAGGAGGGAATGTGCTTGAAAGAAAGGCACCTTCAGAAGCACAAGCAGTAACATCAGCAACACCTTCACCACCAGCAGCAGCAGCACAACTTGAATCAACACCTTCTTGAGCCCCAGCGTCCTCTGCTGGATGCACATCCCTCTTTCTACAAGACTCCCTTGTCACAATCATATCGCGCATCAGCCTTCCCTTTCCAGCAGGAAACGGCTTGTCTGCTAGTCTTGTGGAGGATACTAAGTGATCCGGGGCGTGCGAGTGGTACAGATTGGTCTTGGGTGGTTTGGCCTTGTTAAGAGATAGGGTAGACCTGGGTGCACCCTGGTTAGCACTGAGATTACCAGACGGCTGCATCGTGGACACAGCCTGCGAGGGGTCAGGCAGGGACCTGGATGCATCACAGGAGACCAGGGTGCGTGTGTGAGCCTTCCTGCTGTTGTGAACGGCTGCGTTTAGAGCTGTTCCGATAGGAGGGCTCACTGCGGATCTACTGACAGCGTCTACTGCAGAGAGAGGATCTGGCTTGGGTAACTTGGAAGGCATGTGCGAATTCATGGAGGGTAGTTGAGGCCACTCTAGAGTGGAGTCAATGAGGGAGAAACGACCTGGACGGTCCTCGAGACCCGTAGCTGCAGGCATGAAGAGCTGTTGTGTCGACTCTGGTGTCGATTCCAGTGGCAGCTTCGGAGGGTCGGAACACGGCCTAGAGCCGTGCAGCATTCTTTCTGCAGGCATGGAAGCTGACTTGCGGAAGGCTCTGCTACTCGGAAGTGTTGATTGTGTAGGAGGTCTGTTGGAAGCTGATCTGAGGAATGGCGGATGGGGAGGGACTGCTGCTGCTGCTGCTGCTCCTGCTCCTGCCCTCCCTGCTCCTGTTACTGCTGCTCCTGCCCTCCCTGCTTCCCCTGCACTTGCTCCTGCTCCTGCTGTTGTTCCTGCTCTCCCTGCTGACGGTGTGTCAGTACATAAGGCACCTTTGAAATCAGGCTGATTATTAGTCTGTGCATCAGCCTTTGGGTTCAGAAAATCGCCCCTAGTGCAGTTTCCCTTATTCCACCCACCTCCCGTTTTTCCCCCTCCTTTCGTATTCCCTCCTCCGATATAGTTTGTTCCCCCTGGTTTCCGATTGACTGATGGTTGGGGGGAGTTAAATGAAGGGCGGGGGGAGTTGACTGAGGCCCGGGGGGAGTTGACTGAAGCTCGGGGGGAGTTGACTGAAGGTTGGAAGGAGCTGACTGAGGCTCGAGGGGAGTTGACTGAGGTGTGAGGAGAGTTGACTGAGGGTCGAGGGGAGTTGATTGAGGCGCGTGGAGAGTTGACTGAGGGTCGAGGGGAGTTGACTGAGGTGCGTGGAGAGTTGACCGAGGGTCGAAAAGGGTTGACCGACGGACGAGGAGGGTTGATGGAGAGGCGTTGGAAGTTGGCAGAGGGTTGTGAGAGATCAACTGGCCCCTGTAACTGATGACGTGGCGTGCTGAAGGGGTTCTGGCGTGGTGACGTGTTCAACTGCAGATGTTGCGATTTCCCAGATTTGTGGCTAGGCGAGATTACAGAATGCTGACGTGGCGAAATATGTGGCAAGTGGTGGTGAGTGGTAAGCTGGATGGAGAGCTGGTTAGGAGGCTTGATGGAGGGTCTATGGGGAACAGGAACAACTGCTGCTGCAGCAGCTGCTGCCGCTCCTCCAGTTGCTCCTGCTGAATGTGCTGCAGTTGAGGGTGTTGCTGGTGATGTATATCTTAGCACCCATGGGTGCTCTGGAGGGGAAGAATCAAATGGTAGGGGCAAAAGGCGGCAATGATTAGGATCTCTTGAAATGAAAGGGACAGCATAAACAGGTGAGTGTTGGCAATAGCGGATCAAAAGACCTTACCGAGGATTTCAGATGGCCTTATCCGTTTCGCAGGATCTCTGGCCAGCAACCTTGTCACAAGATTCTTCGCCTGCCCGGAAATCAATCTCCACGGGCCATGCGACACGTCAGCATCCCCACCTCTCATAATCTTTTCAAAAATGCCATCAGGTTCGTCGGCAAAAAAAGGCGGGTAACCGCACAGTAGCATGTACGTGACAATCCCTAGGCTCCAAACGTCAGCTTCAGGTCCGTAAGAGTTTTCCAGAACCTCGGGAGCTACGTAATACGGACTCCCTGTTACCGAATGAAGATTTTCGCCAGGCTTAACGAACGCGGACACCCCAAAATCGCCAACGCGAACGCTGATAGCTGCTGCACTTCGCCCCGTCTCGCCGCTGGACGCCTCAACCTTAATTCGCAGATGTGGGTTTCCCAGGCATAATGCGGTTGCTTAGCAACGGTCCAGCGAGGTCGGCAGGCGAATAGTCGTTACCATTATTCGCGACGCCAGTCGTGCGACAGAAACAGCAACTGCCACAACTACCGCCGTTACGGGCGCTGAAGCTGCTATTGGTCGACGAATCATTTATTCGGAAGCTGCTGGGCTGAGCGTGATTAGCGGCGATTTTGCCGGTGTTGCCGCCGCTGCTGCTGCTGCTGCCGCTGCTGCCGCTCCGTCTGATGTCATGTTTAGCAGTAAGACTCGAAAAATGACTATTACCGCTGCTATCAACAGCCAAGCCGCCAGCGCCAGCGCCAGTGCAGGCGCCTTGAGATTCGACACGCTTAACGCACAGAGAAGAGTAGCCGCGAGAGCCGTCGCCAGATCTGTCCCCGCGGTTTTTCGCGGAAAATGTGATTTCCGTGCTAGCGATCTCGGAAACTAATATATTTTCGAGCTTCAAGTCTCTATGCACAAGACCGACGCGCTCAAAGGTAACGAGCGCCTCGGCGAGCGACTTAACCACGTGCGATACCGTGCGTTCGGGGAATCGGCCGTTGATCAGAAGGAGATTAAACAGGTCGCCTCCTTCGCATAGCTCCGTGATGACGTGGACGGCCTGCGACGTGGCGAATTTGCAGGGTTCCGCGGGTGGTGGGAGAGGGAACGTGAAAAGGGGAAAAGGGAGAGGTAGGCGAAAAATAGCGAATAACGTTGGCGAGCAAATATCATTGGCGAAAAGCACCAGCCATACCTGCTCGTCCTCGATAACGTCGTGCAGCTGCACCACCTGCGGCGCGCCCTGTAGCACCTGCATTGCCGCCACTTCCGTCCGAACCGCCTCCACATCTTCCGGTTCTCCGAGCCGCGTTTTTTCGATCGACTTGCACGCGAACAGCTGCCCGTAATGCTGCCCGGGCCGCAAGCACTGGGTGAGATAAGTCGAGCCCGTCGCGCCGCAACCGAGCTGCGGTCCTAACTGATAGTGTTTTTTCAGCTGCCCGTAAGCCCGACCCAAAATTTTGACGGTGTGCTGACGCTCCGCCAAGCGGCCGGAGCGGCGAAGGCGGAGGTCGGAGCGGAGCGCGAGCCGTAAGTCGCCGCGAGACGGCTCCATGCATAGTATGGACTGACGACTGACGGTTTCTGATATATGACTTCTTGTGATGAACTCTCCTACGCAGCATGTACTGGAGGTATCAGTGGCTTGGTAGATTCATCCCGGATACAATTGCGATGGAATCTCAAGCCAGGTACTGCAAATTCTGCTGACTTGCTGTATCGAAAGGACGAGGGAGCAAACGCGACAAGAGCACGACGTCAGGTCATCGTACCAGAAGTACCTGAGTACTAATACTGCTAGTAACCCTCTCTCTGCAGTACCGCAGCGGGTTCACTGGAGAATACTACGCGGGGAGAATTCCGTCAAGCTATGTCGCGTGCTTCTTGTCGCTAAACAAAATCATGCCTCTCATGCTCATCGTCGCAAAACAAGGAGTGCGTCGCGTGCTGCTTTGTTGCGCTGTCTACTGCCAGTCGGTGGCATGGATTGACCTGACTGACGGAATCTTTCTTCATCGGTTGACAGCTACCTTATGAAGCGGCTCTCGATGCGCATCGCACGTTTAGGGTCAGGCAGGCGGGTGGTGATTAGCGGTGGTTCTGCTGCTGCGTGAAAGATATCATTTGGCGATGCGATGTACTGTACGTTGACGGAGCATCCGACTCGGATGGTGAATTCTGCATTCCCGCCGTGTTCGTTCTTCTCGCAATCGCTGACTATACGGTGAGGGACGGCGGAAAAGAGTCAAGCGAACAGTGAAGGAACAATCTCGCCCTAGGTACAGTACAGTATCAATGATGAGTCTTGCTTGTTGATCTTGTGCTTGCTTGAGCGGCTGACCAGTGGGTGCTGACAGCTGTGATTGCCACTGGCAGTCGCGCTGAACCATTTTTCATCTCCGTACATCCACTTCTTCCAGACACAGCTCAGGCAAAACTCGTGCTCCGGAATGGATGCAACTGGGCTCGTCCCGTTGTGTAACTCGTCTTCCACACGAAAAGGCTTGCCGAATCCTGTAGGCACAGCGTGCCTGATAAAAATGGACGGAGGCGTAAAAGATGCAGGTGTCGCTGCTTGCTGCAAGCCAGTTTTGCAAGTGGAATAGGCTGTGGGTGAGTTATTGGAAGGATGAATAACGGAATTTGCAATTCGTCTGGCGGCAGAATGAGATAGGGAAGGGATGGGATGCAGAGATGCGGAGAGTGAGATGAGGAGGTGGTGGAGGGCAAGGAGATCGGTTGGGAGGCTTGCTGCAACTTGAACGGTTTGTAAAGGCATGTGGCGGTCGGGTTCGGTGAAATGAACGGCAGAGCTTCGGTATGCTAAGTGTGGGAGGTGTGTGGGAGCTTCGCAGGCAGTGCAATATATATTCCAGAAATGATCGAAATCCGAATTGATTTTTTTGCATCTTCAGCTCCAGCAGTTGTGGCTCCTCGAATTCGAATCAGGGGCAGGGTTGGATAGTTTGTGATTGTGACGGTCGTGCTTGCGTGGCCAAAGAGACCCAACTGGGCTCCATCTTGACCCCCACCAAAATTCTGGGAAAGAAATCAAGCAGGCCAACCGGTATGGTACAGTTGCAATATGGTACTTGAGGACGCGTCACCTTTTTCCGAACCTGTCCCCAGGATCGATCTTGTGGGGGCAGTTTGCATATGCAGTTTGCATTCACAATATGATGGCAAAAATAACCAATAAAACTATCTATGGCAATACGTTGCACACTTATGAATCTAGGCTTCTCTCGTTTTTGTAAATCCATGGTACGCAGTTTAGGTAACCCGTTTTATATTATATGGGGTGTTTGAACTGCCTGTAACACAAGAATGTTACTCAGTTAGGCTTCTCCTAGGAATGTTGCGCTTTCCTACGGTTGGAACAGTGCAACTCGAAAAAGACAAACAGAATAAACGCGCTAACAGTCCCTCAATCGTAACAGTGAGAGGTCTTAAGGGGGAGAATTTCAACTTTCGGGCGGGCGTTTCTTTCAGTGACTATTCGTGATAGCCTCGTGGGGCGACGAGTGACCATCCGTGATAACCAGTGACCATCCGTGATAGAATCGCCTGTTTCATTGACCGTTCTTGATAATCCCATGACCATTCGTGATAGCGCGTTCTGTTTAGTGACCATTCGTATAATAACCCTCTCATCAATTGTCACGCTCTGACAAGAACTTGTGGAGCTGGTGACGCTCTGACCAGCTCCACCAGTTCTTGTCACCTGCTTGGTTGTGTTACGGGTGCAATGAATCTAGGTAGCGAGGATTGCACTAGAGTGTTCAATGAGTACAAAATATGAGCAAAGGCATGAGCGAATACTCGAAAATGTGCAAACGGTAACGCGGTGCGTGAGAGCTAGCTAGTGCTACGCTGGCGCGAGGTTCGGGCTAGTCCCGAAGCGTAGGCAGACTCAGCTGCTCCAGCAGTGCGAGGTTTGGTGAAACAGTGCGCGCGAAGTTGGCAAAGCCCCGTTAGTAGTAACGGGCGAACAACGGCTGCTGCTGTACGCGATGTGGACGGTCGCGGTAAGGAATAGCGAGAAAATTCCTTACACTACCCCCCCCCCTCAAGAAGCCCCCTCCGCTACGCGAGCGCGTGTATATCGCGGAAACCCTGGCTCCCCAGGTACACTTGCAGGGCAGGGTGGTTTTCGATGTTGGCCAGGGGCACCCAGCTATCCCCAGTTGGCGTGCGGTCCTTCTAGCGAACGAGGAACTCGATCCTCTTGATGCCTGTGGGGTGGCGAATCCGATGGCTCATAATTTTTTCGGGCTCGATGATCGACTCCGATGCAAGGCGAGTCATGGATGGCGGGCGGTGACGAGGCAGTTGGCTCGTGCTTGGGATGTAAGGGCGAAGCAGCCTGACGTGGAATGATGGGCTGATGTACCAGTCTGTCGGCAACAGTAAGTGGGCGGTAACTGGGGTGATCATGTGGCTGATTTGAAATGGTCCACAGTAGCGCGGTCGTAATTTTGGTATGATGGGTAGTCTTAAGTTCTGTGTGTCGAGCGGTACGTAATCCCCTGACTGGTACGTGACTGGGCGGCGGTGGCAGTCAGCGTTGCGTTTAGCGATGACGTTGGCTTTTTTAATTGCTTCTGCGGCTCTGGTGCGGGCAGCTTGCAGAATCTCGGCGAATTGCTGTGCTCGTGGCGTTGGGTTGTCCGGACTCGGCGTCATGGGCACTATTGGGTTTTGGCCGCAGTTCGGGTAAAACGGAGACTGCTGCGTCGTCGCTGGCGTGGCGTTGTTGTAGGCGAACTCGATCAGCGACAGCTGCTGCTCCCAAGTTGTCGGGTCGTCGCACGTGGCCCGAATCAACTGCTCCATCGTCTGATTGGTCCGCTCCGTTTGACCGTCGGTTTCGGGGTGGTACGATGAACTGAAATGTAGCCTGATCCCGAACTGCTCCCAGAGGTTCTTCCAGAAGTTGCTGGTAAACTTCGTATCGCGGTCGCTGATTATCGCGGCTGGTATCCCGTGCAGTCGATCGACGGCTGCGATGAACAAGCGAGCGGTTTCTTCGGCTGAGATCGATTTCTTGCACGCAGCGAAGTGAGCCATTTTCGTCAGTCTGTCAACGGCGACCATAACCGCGTTGTTACCCCCGGGGTTCGAAGGTAACCCCGTGACGAAATCCATGGTAACTTGCTGCCAGCCGCGCACGGGCTGTGGAATCGGCTGCAATTGATCCGCCTTTCTCTTTCGCGAGCTCTTCATCACCTAACACATAGGACACGAGCCCACGTGGTGCTATACGTCGGTCAACAGCTCCGGCCAGTAGTAATACCGCTGCAGTTGCTGTCGCGTTTTTTCTACCCCGAAGTGGCCCGAGGTAATCCCGTTGTGTGCCTCCTGTAGTAACAGTTCCCTCGGTAGTGAGTATCCAAATGCGGTTGGTGCCTGTTTTTATGTAATAGACTCCCCTAGCTTCTGCCAGTTCCTGTGAATTTCCGTTCGTGAAAAATGGGTCGGTACTATATCCGTGGGTGAATAGGCCTATTAACAGTGGGTTGGTTTGGGCGAGTAGGATGGCGTGGAGTTGGGCGGTAGGACGTGTGAGTGCGTCGGCGATGTTTGATGCGCCTTTTTTGTACGTGACTGTGTAGTGGAAGTTGGACTCCAGATAGTCCAACCAGCGGATCTGTCGCGGGTTGAGATTCGGTTGGGTGCGAAGGTACTGTAGTGATCGGTGATTTGTCTGTACTGTCACGTCGGCGCTAGTCAAGTAGCATCGCCACACTTTGAACGCGTGCACGATCGCCAACATTTCGCGGTCGTGTATCGGGTAGTTGCGTTCGGGCGGGTGCAGCTTGCGGGACTCGTATGCGATTGGCTGGAGGCCGTTCCCGAAGTCCTACAACAGTTGAGCTCCCACGGCGATCTCACTTGCGTCAGTGACGAGCTCGAACGGACGGTGCGGATCTGCGATGTGAAGCACGGGCGGCGAGCACAAAATTTGTTTGAGGGCCGAGAAGGTTGCTTGCTCTTTCTCCCCCCACGTGTACTCAACCCCCTTCCTTAGCAGGTCGGTCAACGGAGCAGTCAACTTCGCCATGTCAGGGACGAACCGGTGCATGTAGTTGACGAACCCCAAAAAGCTCTGCAACTCGGTCAAGTTTGTCGGCGCGTGCCATGCTTGAATCGTCGCGATCTTCTTCGGGTCTATTTCCACTCCTTCAGCTGAAATAATGTGTCCCAAAAACTCCAGTCTGTCCTGTAAAAACTCACACTTAGATGCTTTCGTCAGTAGGCGGTTCTCACTCAGTATTTTGAAAACTACTTCAATGTCCTGTAGGTGCTGTGCTCTGTCTTGGCTGTAAATCAGTATGACGTCGAGGTACACGTGTCAGAATATTATGTTTCTCTAGTCTGCAGTGGGGTACTCTGTAGTGAGTACAACCCTGTTAGGGTTTTCTATATGTATCCCAATTGCTTTCTAGTGCAATCATCCTTTCTCATTTTCTTTCGTCAATCTTTCTCACATGGTATAGAGCATATCGATCCTTCCAAGGGCCCACCACGACTACACTAAACCTTTTTTTTCCTACCCGAGGCGCGCGTCGCGCCTGCGCTTAACGATCCTTAGCGGCCCGTTAGGCCCCCGTCGCGGCCCCTTCGCGGCCCGTTAGGCCCCTTCGCGCCCCCCCCTTCGCGGCCCATTAGGCCCGTCGCGACCCCTTTCGCGGCCCCTTAGGCCCCCGTCGCGGCCCCTTCGCGGCCCGTTAGGCCCCTTCGCGGCCCGTTAGGCCCCCTTCGCGGCCCGTTAGGCCCGTCGCGGCCCCTTTCGCGGCCCGTTAGGCCCCCGTCGCGGCCCCTTCGCGGCCCGTTAGGCCCCTTCGCGGCCCCCTTTACGACCCGTCGCGGCCCACTTCGCGGCCCGTTAGGCCCGTCGCGGCCCCCTTTTTCGCGGCTCGTTAGGCCTCCGTCGCGGCCCCCTTTTCGCGGCCCGTTAGGCCTCCGTCGCGGCCCCTTCGCGGCCAGTTCGGCCCCTTCGCGGCCCCCCTTCACGACCTGTAGCGGCCCCTTCGCGGCCCGTTCGGCCCGTCGCGGCCAATTCGCGGCCTGTCCTGGACCTGCCCCAACCCTGTCGCGGCCCCGTCCCGGACCTGCCCCGACCCCGGCCCTGCCCCGACCCTGTCGCGGCCCCTAGTCGCGGCCCACCGTCGCGGCCCCCCCTTTCGCAGGCCCCCGTCGCGCCCCCCCCCCCCCCGTATCGGCCCCGTCGCCCGGCGCCGCCCCTGTCCCGAGCCTGTCACGGCCCTGCCCCGACCCTGTCGCGGCCCTATCGCGGCCCTGCCCCTGCCATGCCCCGACCCTGCCCAGGCCCCGCCCCCCTCGTGCCTGCACCGGCGCACCGGGGGCCCGCGCACCGCCCCCCCCCCTTTCCCGTCGCCTTACGTGGCGACCTGGGGGCGGTTGCGCGCGCCCCCCCCCCCCTCCAGGTCGCCTCGTAAGGCGACGGGAGGGGCGACCTGGCCCCCCCCCCCCCCCGCCCCCTCAGGTCGCCTCAACAGGCGACGGGAGGGGCGACCTGGGGGGGGCCGCGCGTCGGAGCAGCCGCCCCTGGTGCAGCCGCCCCTGGTGCAGCCGCCCCTGGAGCAGCCGCCCCTGGTGCAGAGCAGCCGCCCCTGGTGCAGCCGCCCCTGGTGCAGCCGCCCCTGGAGCAGCCACCCCTGGTGCAGCCGCCCCTGGAGCAGCCACCCCTGGTGCAGCTGCTCCTGGACCTCAGCAGCCGCCCCTGGCCCCTGGCCCCTGGAGCAGCAGAGGGGGGGAGGGGACCTGCAGCACCTGCCCCCCCCCCCCCCCCCCCCCGCCCCTTCTCCTACCTCCCCCCAGCTGCGGGTGCAGCAGTGGGGGGGGAGGGGATCTGCGGCACCAGCCCCCCCCCCCCCCCTCCTCTCCGCCCTTTTCTCCTCTCCCTCCCCCTGCTGCGGGTGCAGCAGTGGGGGGGAGGGGATCTGCCATCCCCCTGGAGCGGATGCGGCAGTGGGGGGAGGGGACCTGCAGCACCTGCCCCCCCCCCCCCCCCCCCCCCCCCCCCCCCACCATCTCTCTGCTGCGGGTGCAGCAGTGGGGGAGGGTATGGGGGTGGCGGGTGTGGCCAACCCGCCAGCCCTGCTACACCCCGCGCGCCCTGCTGCCCTGCGCGCCCCGCGCGCCCTGCAGCCCCATTGCGCCCCGTGCGCCCTGCTGCCCTCTGCACGCGCCATGCACAGCACCCCCCCCCCCCCCCCCCCCCCCCCCTTCTCCTCCATCCCCTGCTGCAGGTGCAGCAGTGGGGGAGGGTATGGGGGTGGCGGGTGTGTGGCATCCCCTGCTCCTCCTCCTACTCCGTCTCCCACTGCTGCAGCTGCCGCTGAGGGGGGTGGGTGTGTGTGAGTCGACGGAGTGGTGCTAGGGGGTGGAGTGTGAGTGAACCTAGGGGTGCAGCAGGGGGTGTGTGAATGGGGGGTGCGGCAGTAGAGGGAGGTTGGGTGGAGGTAGCCGTCGTGTTGCTAGCAGTGCCAGTAGTCCGGAGGTGCGCTTCCGGTAGCCCAGTGATGCCACTGCGCCAGTCGCCCGTGGGTCCGTTGCTCCTGCCGCTCGTCTTAGCCGCGGAGCCAGTTACTCCTGTAGTCCGGAGGTGCGCCTCCGGTAGCCACAGTGCGCGCCGCTCCTGTTGCCCGTGTGTCTGCAGCTTCCGCTGTTGCCTCCTTTCTCCTCTCCTATTAGTCCAGCCTCCTCCTCCTCACTTGCCCTCTGTGATAGCCTCTAGCTTTGCTTATGTATTGTGAACTTTAAACTGTTACTTCTTGTACTTGTGCTCAGAATGTGTGGTGACATTGTGATCCACCCTGAGCTTGCTTTGCTTTGCTTCTTGTGCTGATCATACCCCACTTTGACTATGGGGGTGTGTCAGAATATTATGTTTCTCTAGTCTGCAGTGGGGTACTCTGTAGTGAGTACAACCCTGTTAGGGTTTTCTATATGTATCCCAATTGCTTTCTAGTGCAATCATCCTTTCTCAATTTCTTTCGTCAATCTTTCTCACAACACGATGACGCACTGATCTAAAAGCGGGCGGAAGGCTTCGTTCATGGTCATTTGAAAGGTTGTAGGGGCGTTGGTCAGTACGAAGGGCATGACGGTGTATTCGAAGGATCTGTAGCGTGTTCGGAAAGTTGTTTTCGGGCAGTCGGGTGGGTTGAATCGGATCTGGTGGTAGCTTCCTCGAAGGTCAATTTTCGAGAAAACCCGGGCTGTGCGTAGTTGGTCGATCAGATCGTCGGCTCGTGGGATGGGGTAACTGGATTTGATAGTAACCCTGTTCAGTGCGTGGTAATCGATAAACATGTGAAAACCCCCGTCCTTTTTCGGCGTGAACAGTATCGGTGTTGCGAAGGGTGACGAACTCGGGCGAATGAATTCCTTCTCGAGCAGGTAATCTAGCTGCTTCCTTAGTTCGTCCAGTTTGGGTTGGGTCATTCGGAACTGTGGCTGTACTGCCGGTTGTGCCCCCGGTTCTAACTCTATCCTGTGGTCGTGCGGTCGCTGAGGTGGTAGTCCTGTCAGCAGGTCATCCGGGAAAATCCCACTGTACTGCTTCAGTATGTCAGAATGTATTTGCTGTTTAGCCTGCAGTGGGGTAATCTGTAGTGAGTAAAACCCAATTTAGGGTTTGCTATTTGTATCCTAACTTCCTATAGTGAAACCATCTCTTTCTCGATTCTCCCTTGCACAATCCTCTCGACACTCTAACCTAGCTATGGCTCCTAAGCCTAAGTCACGCTAGGATTCTCACATGGTATCAGAGCAACAATTTTCTAGGACCTAATCTTAATGGGCCCACCACCTACTGCCCTGCTAGCCTAGGCCCCGGCCCGTCGCCCCTTGGAGTCGCCCCTAGCCCCTAGTCTCGGCCCCTTGGCCCCGTCGCCTCGGCCCCTTGGCCCCGTCGCCTCGGCCCCTTGGCCCCGTCGCCCCTTGGCGTCACCCCTAGCTGTGCCCCTCGGCCCCGCTAGCCCCGTCGACTACGTCGCCCCGCGCCCGGCCCGTACTTAGCCCGCGATCGGCCCGTACCTAGCTCGCGCTCTGCCTCCGTTCCGCACCCAACGCCCGGCCCCGTACCTAGCCCGCGCCCGGCCCGTACCTCGCCCGCGCCTGGCCCCGTCCCTAGCCCGCGCCCAGCCCGTACCAAGCCCGCGCCTGGCCCCGTCCTTCGGCCAGCGCCCGGCCCGTACCTAGCCCGCGCCCGGCCCGCACTTAGCCCGCGACCGGCCCGTACCTAGCCCGTCGCCCGGCCTCGTCCCTAGCCCAACGCCCGGCCCAGTACCTAGCCCGTGCCCGGCCCCGTACCTAGCCCGCGCCCGGCCCCGTACCTGCCCAGCGCCCGGCCACGTACCTGCCCAGCGCCCGGCCCCGTCCCTTGCCCAGCGCCCGGCCCCGTACCTAGCCTCGCGCCCGGCCTCCGTTCCGTGCCCAACGACCGGCCCCGTACCTAGCCCGCGCCCGGCCCAGTACCTAGCCCGCGCCCGGCCCCGTACCTAGCCCGCGCCCGGCCCAGTACCTAGCCCGCGCCCGGCCCCGTACCTAGCCCGCGCCCGGCCCAGTACCTAGCCCGCGCCCGGCCCCGTACCTAGCCCCGCGCCCGGCCCCATTCCTCGCCCAACACCCGGCCCCGTACCTGCCCAGCGCCCGGCCCCGTACCTAGCCGCGCCCCTCGGCCCCACTGGCCTCGTCGCCCCTAGCTATGGCAAGAGGGGTGATGACTTCCTGCCCGCGTGCCCTGCAGTCGCACGCGCAGCTCCGCCCCCGCCCCCCTCCCCCCCCTCCCCCTCCTCCATGGGGACGGGGGGGAGAGGGTGTGAGGGGGTGGCGGATGTGCCTCAGCAGCAGCAGCTGCCGCCGCGCCTCCTCCTCTATCTCTCCCTGCCGCACCTTGTGTTGGGAAAGGGGGGGGAGCTTGGAGGTTCAGAGGGAGGCAGGAGGGAATCTGCAGCACCAGCCCCCCGCCCCCCCCTTTCTCCTCCACCCCTGCTGCGGGTGCAGCAGTGGGGGGGAGGGGATCTGAAGCAGCAGCCCCCCCCCCCCCCCCCCCCCCCCCCCCCTTTCTCCTCCACCCCTGCTGCGGGTGCAGCAGTGGGGGGGAGGGGATCTGCAGCAGCAGTGGGGGGAGGGGATTTGCAGCATCAGCCCCCCTCCCCCCCCCCGCCCTTTTCTCCTCTCTCTCTCCCTGCCGCACCCTGTGTTGGGAGGGGGGGGGGGGAGCTTGGAGGTTCAGAGGGAGGCAGGAGGGGATCTGCAGCACCAGCCCCCCCCGCCCCCCCCTTTCTCCTCCACCCCTGCTGCGGGTGCAGCAGTGGGGGGGAGGGGATCTGCAGCAGCAGTGGGGGGAGGGGATTTGCAGCATCAGCCCCCCCCCCCCCGCCCTTTTCTCCTCTCTCTCTCCCTGCCGCACCCTGTGTTGGGAGGGGGGAGCTTGGAGGTTCAGAGGGAGGCAGGAGGGGATCTGCAGCACCAGCCCCCCCCGCCCCCCCCCCTTTCTCCTCCACCCCTGCTGCGGGTGCAGCAGTGGGGGGGAGGGGATCTGCAGCAGCAGTGGGGGGAGGGGATTTGCAGCATCAGCCCCCCCCCCGCCCCCTTCTCCTCTCTCTCTCCCTGCCGCACCTTGTGTTGGGAGGGGGGGGGAGCTTGGAGGTTCAGAGGGAGGCAGGAGGGGATCTGCAGCACCAGCCCCCCCCTCCCCCCCCCCTTTCTCCTCCACCCCTGCTGCGGGTGCAGCAGTGGGGGGGAGGGGATCTGCAGCAGCAGTGGGGGGAGGGGATTTGCAAAATCAGCCCCCCCCTCGCCCCCCCCTTCTCCTCTCTCTCTCCCTGCCGCACCTTGTGTTGGGAGGGGGGGGAGCTTGGAGGTTCAGAGGGAGGCAGGAGGGGATCTGCAGCACCAGCCCCCCCCCGCCCCCCCCCTTTCTCCTCCACCCCTGCTGCGGGTGCAGCAGTGGGGGGGAGGGGATCTGCAGCAGCAGTGGGGGGAGGGGATTTGCAGCATCAGCCCCCCCCTCGCCCCCCCCTTCTCCTCTCTCTCTCCCTGCCGCACCTTGTGTTGGGAGGGGGGGGGAGCTTGGAGGTTCAGAGGGAGGCAGGAGGGGATCTGCAGCACCAGCCCCCCCCGCCCCCCCCCCTTTCTCCTCCACCCCTGCTGCGGGTGCAGCAGTGGGGGGGAGGGGATCTGCAGCAGCAGTGGGGGGAGGGGATTTGCAGCATCAGCCCCCCCCCCCCCCCCCCCCCCCCGCCCCCTTCTCCTCTCTCTCTCCCTGCCGCACCTTGTGTTGGGAGGGGGGGGGAGCTTGGAGGTTCAGAGGGAGGCAGGAGGGGATCTGCAGCACCAGCCCCCTCCTCCCCCCCCCCTTTCTCCTCCACCCCTGCTGCGGGTGCAGCAGTGGGGGGGAGGGGATCTGCAGCAGCAGTGGGGGGAGGGGATTTGCAGCATCAGCCCCCCCCTCGCCCCCCCCTTCTCCTCTCTCTCTCCCTGCCGCACCTTGTGTTGGGAGGGGGGGGAGCTTGGAGGTTCAGAGGGAGGCAGGAGGGGATCTGCAGCACCAGCCCCCCCCTCCCCCCCCCCTTTCTCCTCCACCCCTGCTGCGGGTGCAGCAGTGGGGGGGAGGGGATCTGCAGCAGCAGTGGGGGGAGGGGATTTGCAGCATCAGCCCCCCCCTCGCCCCCCCCTTCTCCTCTCTCTCTCCCTGCCGCACCTTGTGTTGGGAGGGGGGGGAGCTTGGAGGTTCAGAGGGAGGCAGGAGGGGATCTGCAGCACCACCCCCCCCCCCGCCCCCCCCCCTTTCTCCTCCACCCCTGCTGCGGGTGCAGCAGTGGGGGGGAGGGGATCTGCAGCAGCAGTGGGGGGAGGGGATTTGCAGCATCAGCCCCCCCCTCGCCCCCCCCTTCTCCTCTCTCTCTCCCTGCCGCACCTTGTGTTGGGAGGGGGGGGAGCTTGGAGGTTCAGAGGGAGGCAGGAGGGGATCTGCAGCACCAGCCCCCCCCCGCCCCCCCCCCTTTCTCCTCCACCCCTGCTGCGGGTGCAGCAGTGGGGGGGAGGGGATCTGCAGCAGCAGTGGGGGGAGGGGATTTGCAGCATCAGCCCCCCCCTCGCCCCCCCCTTCTCCTCTCTCTCTACCTGCCGCACCTTGTGTTGGGAGGGGGGGGAGCTTGGAGGTTCAGAGGGAGGCAGGAGGGGATCTGCAGCACCAGCCCCCCCCCGCCCCCCCCCCTTTCTCCTCCACCCCTGCTGCGGGTGCAGCAGTGGGGGGGAGGGGATCTGCAGCAGCAGTGGGGGGAGGGGATTTGCAGCATCAGCCCCCCCCTCGCCCCCCCCTTCTCCTCTCTCTCTCCCTGCCGCACCTTGTGTTGGGAGGGGGGGGAGCTTGGAGGTTCAGAGGGAGGCAGGAGGGGATCTGCAGCACCAGCCCCCCCCCGCCCCCCCCCCTTTCTCCTCCACCCCTGCTGCGGGTGCAGCAGTGGGGGGGAGGGGATCTGCAGCAGCAGTGGGGGGAGGGGATTTGCAGCATCAGCCCCCCCCCCCCCCCCCCCCCCGCCCCCTTCTCCTCTCTCTCTCCCTGCCGCACCTTGTGTTGGGAGGGGGGGGGGAGCTTGGAGGTTCAGAGGGAGGCAGGAGGGGATCTGCAGCACCGGCCCCCCCCTCCCCCCCCCCTTTCTCCTCCACCCCTGCTGCGGGCGCAGCAGTGGGGGGGAGGGGATCTGCAGCAGCAGTGGGGGGAGGGGATTTGCAGCATCATCCCCCCCCCCCCTCCCCCCACTTCTCCTCCATCCCCCTGCTGCGGGTGCAGCGGTGGGGGGGAGGGGATCTGCAGCCCTGTGCTGCCCTGCAGCCCTGCGCGCCCTGCGCGCCCTGCTGTCCTGCTGCCATGCGTGCCCTGCGCGCACTGCAGCCCTGGGCGCCCCACGCGCCCTGCTGCCCTGCAGCCCTGTGCGCCCTGCTGCCCTGCTGCTGCCGCTACAGCCCTTGCTGTTGCCGCTACAGCCCTTGCTTCTGCCCTGCGTGCCCCGCGCGCCCTGCAGCCCTGCTGCGCCCCGCGCGCCCTGCTGCCCTTCAGCCCTGTGCGCCCCGCGCGCCCTGCAGCCCTGTCTGCGCCCCGCGCGCCCTGCTGCCCTGCTGCCCTGTGCGCCCCGCGCGCCCTGCAGCCCTGTGCGCCCTGCGCGCCCTGCTGCCCTGCGCCCCCTGCGCGCACTGCAGCCCTGCGCGCCCCGCGCGCCCTGCTGCCCTGCAGCCCTGTGCGCCCTGCTGCCCTGCAGCCCTGTGCGCCCTGCTGCCCTGTTTGCCCCGCGCGCCCTGCTGCCCTGCAGCCCTGTGCGCCCTGCTGCCCTGCTGCCCTGTGCGCCCCGCGCGCCCTGCAGCCCTGTGCGCCCCGCGCGCCCTGCAGCCCTGCGCGCCCCGTGCGCCCTGCTGCCCTGCAGCCCTGTGCGCCCTGCTGCCCTGCAGCCCTGTGCGCCCTGCTGCCCTGCAGCCCTGTGCGCCCTGCTGCCCTGCTGCTGCCGCCACAGCCCTTGCTGCTGCCCTGCGCGCCCCGCGAGCCCTGCAGCCCTGCTGCGCCCCGTGCGCCCTGCAGCCCTGCGCGCCCTGCTGTCCTGCTGCCCTGCGCGCCCTGCGCGCCCCGCGCGCCCTGCTGCCCTGCAGCCCTGTGCGCCCTGCTGCCCTGCAGCCCTGTGCGCCCTGCTGCCCTGTTTGCCCCGCGCGCCCTACTGCCCTGTGCGCCCCGTGCACCCTGCTGCCCTCTGCACGCGCCATGCACAGCCCCCCCCCCCCCCCCCCCCCCCCCCCTTTCTCCCCCCTCTCTCTGCTGCGGGTGCAGCAGTGGGGGGGAGGGTATGGGGGTGGCGGGTGTGGCGCGTCCTGCTGTCGCGGTGGGGGGGAGGGGATCTGCTGCGGGTGCGGCAGTGGGGGGGAGGGGATCTGCAGCACCAGCCCCCACCCCCATCCGCCCCCCCCCCCCCCGCCCCACCCCCCCCCCCCCCCCCCTCCCTTCTCCTACCTCCCCCTGCTGCGGGTGCAGCAGTGGGGGGGAGGGGATCTACAACACTAGCCCCCCCCCCCCCCCCCGCCCCCTTCTCCTCCATCCCCTGCTGCAGGTGCAGCAGTGGGGGGAGGGTGTGGGGGTGGCGGGTGTGGGTGCAACTGTGGGGTGGCGGGTATGGGGGTGGCGGGTGTGTGAACCGTCCCCTGCTCCTCCTCCTCCTCCGTCTCCCACTGCTGCAGCTGCCGCTGAGGGGGGTGGGTGTGTGGGAGCCGAGGGAGTGGTGCTAGGGGGGTGACGTGGGAGTGGAGCTAGGGGTGCAGCAAGGGGTGTGTGTAAGGGGGGTGGGACAGTTAGGGGAGGTTGAGCGGAGGCTGCCGTCTTGTCGTCCGCAGCACCTGTAGTCCGGGGCTCTGCTTCTGGTAGCTCAGAGAGCCTGCTGCGCCTGTC
Source organism: Closterium sp. Naga37s-1 (assembly GCA_947471745.1). Classification (NCBI taxonomy): domain Eukaryota; kingdom Viridiplantae; phylum Streptophyta; class Zygnematophyceae; order Desmidiales; family Closteriaceae; genus Closterium; species Closterium sp. Naga37s-1. Next base: position 4,282,731 of record CANJKZ010000774.1, on the reverse strand, counting down.
GCCTGTGGGTCCGTTGCTCCTGCCGCTCAGAGTTAGCCGCAGAGCCAGTTACTCCTGTAGTCCGGGGATACGGCCCTGGTAGCCACAGTGCACGCCGCTCCTGTTGCCCGTGTGTCTGCAGCATCAGCCGTCACCTCCTATCTCCTCTCCTCTCACAGTCCAGCCTCCTCCTCCTCACTTTCCCTTTGTGAATGCCTCTAGCTTTGCTTGTACTTGTGAACCTGCTCTATGACTGCTTGCTCTGCTGATTATACCCCACTTTGACTATGGGGGTGTGTCAGAATGTATTTGCTGTTTAGCCTGCAGTGGGGTACTCTGTAGTGAGTAAAACCCAATTTAGGGTTTGCTATTTGTATCCTAACTTCCTATAGTGAAACCATCTCTTTCTCGATTCTCCCTTGCACAATCCTCTCGACACTCTAACCTAGCTATGGCTCCTAAGCCTAAGTCACGCTAGGATTCTCACACAGTAGTGCTGCCAAGTCATCCGGTACGTTGGCTAGTAGTTTCTGTAAATCCCCCCTTTTGTCTGCTGCCTTGGCTTCCCGAATGTCGACCGCGTACACGTCAGCTCCTGCCGCTACGGCGCGTTTCATCGTGATCGCGTTGACACGCACCGACGAAGACTCAGGCGAGCCCCAGCGAAGTAAGGCGATGTTGTTACCGTTCACTCGCACGGTGCAATCACCCGTCGTCCAGTCGATTCGTGGATTGTGTCGTCGCAGCCAATCACAGCCGAGTAAAATGTCGGTTCCGTCGAGGGTTGTCGCGAGCATTTCCTGGCTAAACGTGAAGTTACCCCAGCATCGAATCCCAACCCGGTCTATGCGTTCCCGTATCGCCAGTGACGTGCCGTCAACCAGTCTTGCGTCGATCTCACGTAAACATCTGTCCAGTGGCAGTCTCAGTTTTCGTGCCGTGGCGGTGTTGATCAGGCTGTGGCGAGCTCACCTGTCTACGATATTTTAGCTAAGTCTGTCCCAATTTTCCCGCTAAGCAGTATGGGGCTGCCTACCGTAGTACCCTCCTTATTCGGCCGGGTGTGGTCGATTGCGTGAACCGGCACAATCACTCGGTGAGGGTCGGTTGGGTTGGGCGAGCGGCGGGACCTTTCAGTAGAGGGCCCGTCTGCTACTGAATCCCAGCGTTTCCCTGCTGCTTGGTCTGTTTCTGCTGCTCAGCTTCCCCCTTTCCCTTAGCGTTTTCTGGGCATTCGCTCTTGCGGTGTCCCGGCCGATTGCACGCGAAGCAGCGCCCTTTGAACGGTGCGGCAGTGGCATTCGCGGCGACGGCACGTATCGTGGCACCCTCGTTCGTCCCACGAGATCGATGTCCCTAGTTGCTGTTGCTTTCGTAGGACCCCGGCCTCGGTCAGCGAATGAAGTTGAGCTTCTCCGCCATGGCGAGAATTTCCTGGAAGTCGGTGACGCCGCGGAGCTGAATTTATTGGGCGATATCACGCCCCAGGCCGCCGATGTAACGGTCGATGCGCTCGCTTTCGTACATGTATCCCACTTGCTCACACAGCGCTAGGAACCCGCTAGTGTATTCTTGGACGGAACTGAGTTGGCGCCAAGTGCGGAGCTTCTGACGCGCCGCGATTGGAGCCGCAATTGGCTCAAATCGAGCGCGCAGTCCTACGCACCACACGCCCCACGTGCGATATTGGGGCACCTCTACGAAATACGACGGCGCTCAGGGTCCGGTTTGTCCTTCCCGTGTCGGTAGAGTCGCGTAGTCCATCTGCTTCGTGACGATGACGTGCCACCAGTCCATAGCGGATCCTCGCAGCAGCGAAACGGCGTAGCGAATCTTCGTCGTATCTTCCGAGACGTAGTTGGCGTAAAAAAATGCTTCAACGTGAACAACCTCGCCTGAACGGTAGGACCACCCCGTTGACTCGGGTCAAAGCATGGCGAACGCTGTGGCTTCAACGGCATCGGTGACGGCAGTGCCGAATCATTGGTCGGTGCCGAAATCGTGATGCGAGGCTGGCTCCTGGCCGCATTCGTCGCTTCGGGGTATGTCGTGCCGTGGTCATCGTCTCCGTCGTGGCGGACGACGCCATCACTGGCCGCGCTCGCGGGTTGCCCCACACTTCCGTGCTGTGATGCCTGTGGTGCAGGTTGTCCCGGAGTGCCAGGTGCTTGCGATTGTGCTTGCTGTGCTCGTGCGACGTCATTTTGCAGGGACGTGCGTTCGGCCGTCAGTGCCGCGATTTCTTCAGAGCTTTCGTGGAGTTGTTGCAGTAGCTCGTTCAAACGGTCCTGCGTGAGCGTCGTGACGTCGATATGTTCAGCCATAACGAAGGGTGTCGACTCAGCTTAGTCTAGGCGCATTCGTGGCTGCACGCGTTTACGAGAGAACGCGAGGACAGCGGCTCCTAGGTGCTAAGGGGCATGAGTCACTTCGAGTGAAAAAACAAAAGTTGATTTCCTGGGGTGCGGAGATGCACGGTCCGAAAGAAAGTGGCTCTGATAACCAAGTGCTACGGGTGCAATGAATCGAGGTAGCGAGGATTGCACTAGAGTATTCAATGAGTACAAAATTATGAGCAAAGGCATGAGCGAATACTTATACGCGAAAATGTGCAAACGGTAACGCGGTGCGTGTGAGCTAGCTAGTGCTACGTTGGCGCGAGGTTCGGGCTAGTCCCGAAGCGTAGGCCGACTCGGCTGCTCCAGCAGTTCGATGTTTGGTGAAACAGTGCGCGCGAAGTTGGCGAAGCCCCGTGCGCGCGAAGTTGGCGAAGCCCCGTTAGTAGCAACGGGCGAACAACGGCTGCTGCTGTACGCGATGTGGACGGTCGCGGTAAGGAATAGCGAGAAAATTCCTTGCAGGTTGTCACCCGTTCCTATTTGGAAATATATACATATATACATATATTTTATAATGGGCAAAGGGCGACAGTGAATCACGTGCGTCCGTTACGTGATTTTCCACTCCAGAAGGACGTGGTACTGCACACACTGCATGCTTCCTCTCCCATCGGCGATGTTCTCCAGGCAGGTGGCCTGCTGACGCAGGCAGTGCAATATATATTCCAATTTGTTCAGGGGGAAGCCCAAATGAGGTGTACAACGTAGAAGCACTGGAGTGCGACTGACTGCAGCGAGGACTTGCAGATTCCCGCCAGCACCACCCCCCCAACCCACACACACATTCTTGAAAGTTGATAGAGAGGACCATTACTCAGCTCCTCATTTGTGGAGTCCATGTTCTAGAAACGCATTTAACCGGAGTTTATGATTCATAAACCTGGCGTACGCAAACTCTGAATTCGTTGTGTGATATGAGGCCGAGTCCATTTGTTCATTATTTAGCCATTAGAAACACCTGTGTTTAGCTTTGTAGGCAACATTTGCCGTTTTGGAACTAGGGTTATCGCAGAAAGCGGAGACCGTGGGAGGGGATTGCGACAGAAGCATGAGATATGGCAATCCTCGGGATGTACTCGCTGGAAGCAGCATCGATAACGCGAGAGGTGCTTCGAGCAGCAGCAGCAGCCGAGAATTTGCAGCACCTGCGAGGCACAGAACGACAGCCATTAGTCATTCGGTTGGAATAGGAGGAGGTACTGACCCAACGACTACTAGCTAATCGCCGCACAGCTCGCCGATTAGTCTGTAATTTTCTTGGATCAAGAATATGAATGTTCCCGCCATGTGATCCTTACCAGCTCCCTGATCAGTTTTGCTTTGCTTAACGAATTTCTGTGTATTCTCTTGGATGCATGAATGCATCGATTCATGGTGGGACATTGGATGGATCATGGATGGAATGGTGGGTTGATGTTTGCATGTAGGCACGACTGGGTGCATGATGGATGCATCCATGATTGCATGATTGCATGATGATGGATGGGTGCATGATGGATGCATCCATGATTGCATGATTGTATGATGATGGATGGGTGCATAATGGGTGCATACAGAAATGGCAACCAATGGCGCTGGGAAGCCAGTTCCCGAGGAGGATCGACCCTTCCACAAGCTCATTCTCGCTGCGTCGCTCCCCTTACCTCCACGCATTCCCTCCCCACTCCCACCCCACTCACTCATGAATGGCAGCCAATGGCGATGGACAGCCAATTCCCGAGGAGGATCGACCTTTCCACAAGCTCATTCTTGCAGCGTCGCTCCCCTTACATCCACGCCACGCCCCCCTCTCGCTCCCTCCACTCACGCACCCTCACTCCTCTGAAACCCCCCCATTAACTCTGCTTCAAGCCACGCCCACTCCAGTGCCAGAAGCAGCTACAGAGCCGTTTAATTACCAGAGAAAAGGATCAAAAGGCGTGTTTTGGGGCCGAGTGTTGGGAGGAGGGAGTTATGGGTTGGGGAGGAGAGCAGTGGGGAAGGGACGGTACGGAGGGGTGGGGGTGGCGCTGCCTGTTCTCTTTGCCTGCTGTGGCGCTCTCTCCTTCGGTTACCATGTCGGGTACCGTTTTACTCTTCCTTTTTTTGTTGTTGTTTTTTTTTCCCATTGTTTTATCCTTCTCTGTTCATAATATTATTTGTAGCATGCCTGATGTTGATCTCAATAGTGGGCTTCACATGCTATATGAAACCCGTTACTGCAGTGCCCTTGCCATTTCTACCACACTGCACCTCTCTGTGCCACACCCCTTGCCTGTATTACCCATAACAATGCCATCTCCTTTCCTGTTCCTTGCCTCGAGTCAATGTCTCTCCCCATCAATCACATATCAAATGGCACATCTTTCCTTGCTAATCGAACAGTCATTGTCCCTTCTCGCCATCACAAATCATACGATCCATCCCCTTCGTGCCCGACCCAGTATCATCAACGCGTCTCTGCCCTTCCTTCTCTCTGTCACATGCCACTGTATCCCATGCGTTCACCATTCCATCCCCTCCCTGCCTCACTCAGTATCGCTTCTTTTTCCCTTCCGCTATCTCAGTATCATCAACGCATCTCTGCCCTTCCTCCTTGCTGACCTGGACCAACCTGCAACCAGCATGGCAGCATGTAAGTCAGAAGTAGCTTTTGAGTAAGTCGTGTGCAAGTAAGTAGCATGGACGCAGCATGTGGTTTAGTAGCACATATGTGTTAGGCCCACTATCCCGTTCTCTCTCCCGGTTTGGCTGTCCCTCCCCTCCCTATGCACCGTCCCATCTTCCTTTCTCTGTCCTATTGTTTTCCCCTCTCCCATTTTGGTTGTGAGCCCCCGTCCATGCAGCCCCTGACTGTGAGCATTCCATTGGCGGTGGCAGCAGTAGGAGCGCCGCCGGGGGGGGTGGCTTGCTCAGTTGACAACTTTTCTGTTTGTGCTTTCTCTGTTCGTTCTCTCCTTTCCTCTCATCCCGCCACCCATCCATGCAGCCCTGATTGTGAGCATCCCATTGGCGGTGGCAGCAGTGGGAGCGCCGCTGGGGGGATGGCTTGCTGACGTGGCAGGGAGGAGGCGAGCGTTTCAGATTGCATCCCTGCCGTTCATTGCTGGATCGTTGCTCAGGTGTGTGGTGGGGAGAATTGTTCAGGTGTGATTAATGGGCGAATGGGAGCGGGGAAGGGGTTGGGGTTGTTGGGAGTGAAAACATGGGTGGGAGTGGGGAAAGAGGGGGCCATGATGGTTGGATGGGAGGGGCGGAGGCAGAATATCTGATTCATATGATTGGTGCCCCCTTGTTTAAAAAGTATGTGTTTCGAGTATTTTAAACAATTATTGTTTTCCAAACTGTGTCTCTCTCGCTCCCTCCCTGCTCACAGTAAACCCTCCGTTGCTTACATTGAACATTCCCTCCATTCCATTGCACTTAATCCCACTCTCTATTTCACGCACGATTTCACATCATTGCACCTCTTCACACGTCCTTGTACTGCATTGAACCTCGTTCAACCGCACTGACCTCAGCGTACAAACTCCCTTCCCCCACCCCGCTTCAGAGCAGTGCTGCAGCATCTACCACGTGGCACATGGTGATTGGTCGAGCGCTCGTTGGGGTTGGTCTGGGAATCGTATCTGGCGCAGTTCCTCTCTACATATCAGAGGTACTTCTTGATCTACCCTGCTTAAATTCTTCTTTGTCAGAAAATACACACACCCTGCCATGCATTGCTCACTACTCTTCTTGGGAGTATACTTTCAAATATCCTCATCAGAGGTATTTTCCCAGTTTCCTTTTTAATATCCTCATCCCCTTACCCCTACCCTCTCCCTGTTCCCACCAATTTCTCACCTCTGTCCCATTCTCCCCTTCTCGCAGGTAACCCCCACCTCATCTCGGGGCAGGTGGGGCCCGTTGGCCCAGCTCTCCTCTTCTCATTCTTCCCCATAACCCCCATTCTCTCCTTCTCACAGGTAACCCCCACCTCATCTCGGGGCACGTGGGGCAGGTTGGCTCAGCTCTCCACCAGCAATGGCGTCTCAAATCCTGCTAGCATCAATGACTCAGATTTCTTGCCTTTGCCCTGCAGCTCCTCCCCCAACCTCTCCCCCCACCTTATTTCTGGTAACCCCCACGTTTTCTCGCTCGCGGCACGTGGGGCACGTTGGCACTGGCGTCTCCTGCACGTTTTCCTCTCCTCTGTGCCTCCCCTTGTCCTACGTATAAGGCACAGAGGGAGGCGTCTCCTGCTGGCACCAGTGTCACATTGAACCTTATACGTAGTCCTCTCCTCTGTGCCGCCGCCCCTTGTCTTGTTTGCTCCCACCGCTCCCCACCGCAGGTAACCCCCACCTCTTCTCGCGGCACTTGGGGCACGTTAGCTCAGCTCTCCACCAGCACTGGCGTCTTCTCTGCCTTACTGGCCGGCCTGCCTCTGGAGCAGCACCACAGCTGGTGAGGCATGCATGTATCCAATGTCGACCGTGCCCTGCTTATTGCTCGTGGCACTGCATTGCACCGCACCGTAGTCAATTGTTCTCACTGCACCGTAGTCAATTGTTCTCACTGCACCGTAGTCATTTGTTCTCACTGCACCGTAGTCAATTGTTCTCACCGCACCGTAGTCAATTGTTCTCACTGCACCGTAGTCAATTGTTCTCACTGCACCGTAGTCAATTGTTCTCACTGCACCGTAGTCAACTGTTCTCACTGCACCGTAGTCAATTGTTCTCACTGCTATCCACCAGCACGGGCGTCTTCTCTGCGCTGCTGGCCGGCCTGCCTCTGGAGCAGCACCACAGCTGGTGAGAGACATGGATGTATGTGACCTCCTAACCATAATGGTCTGTTGCTCACAGTACCACATTGCACTGCACCAAAAACAGTCATTCCCACAGCTCTCAACCAGCACCGGTGGCGTCTTTTCTGCCTTACTGGCCGGCTTACCTCTGGAGCAACACCACAGCTGGTGAGGCATGGTCCGTGCACGCCTCTTGCTCACAGTACCGCATTGAACCGCATTCCAAGTCAGTCATTCTCACAGCTATCCACCAGCACTGGCGTCTTCGCTGCCCTGCTGGCGGGCTTGCCAAAGAGCAACACCACTCGCTGCATGTTGATGCATGTTATCCTGACCGTGCGTGCCCTGCCTCTTGCTTGCGGTACCGCATTGCACCGCACTAAAGTCAGTCATTCTCGCTGCTGCTGCCCACCAGCACTGGCGTCTTCTCTGCTCTGCTGGCCGGCTTGCTCTGTAGCGAGATTCACAGCCGGTGTGGCACGCATGTATGCAATCAGACGGCTTTTGTGACTTCTCCTCACAAAACCGCCACCGCACTGCACTCGAATTTCTGCCTCTATTTATGCAGGTGGCGTGGCATGTTTCTCCTCGGCTCTCTGCCTCCCTGCCTCTTGCTGCTGGGCATGGCACTGGCCGCACCAGAGACCCCCCGCTGGCTACTTCTGGTACGTTGAGATCCATCCGAACGTATGCACGTTTTGAGACGTCTCAAAGTCAAAATTTGAGACGTCTCAAAACTCCATTCGAACCTATGCACGCCAACCTGCGTCTGTTACTGTTTATTCCTGCAGTGATGCCCGGTGCCCACACTTCTGCTCCAAATCCCACGCTTCCTTCCCTCCGCGTGTCCTACCCTTCCAATTTCCTCTCTTGATCTCTGCCTGTCCGTTCTTTCTCACCAGCACCACAGCATGCATGCAGCAGCACGAGCAGCAGTGATTCTGAGAGGAACGGAGGGGGCAGAAGAAGTGTTACAGGAACTCACGTCAGCACAACCAACAGCGCTGATGTCAGCACGCCCGCCACAAGAACCAGCGAACGCGACACCACATGAAGCAATGAAGCCATCCCACCCATACTCATCAGCATCATCACAGCCAGCACTAGAAACAACCAGCATTACCCGAACCTCGCCAGCTGCTGCTGCTTCTGCTGCTCCTGGTGCTGCTGCTGCTCATCATGCAACAGGCGCCACCACCACCCTGCACATGCCTTTGCTCAACAGCAAAGGTTCTGCTCCGCCCCCTGCTGCCTCTGCCTCGCTCTTCCATCCAAAATACCGACAAGGTGAGGGGGTGGGGAGGAGGTGAGGGAATAGGGAGGAGATGAGGGGTTTGGGGGAGGAGGTGAGGGGTGGGGACGAGGTTTCCTTTTCACAGCCCTCCTTTTCAGCTCTCTCAAACCATTCCCTACTCATCCCCCCCCCCCCCCCCCCCCCCCCCCCTTGCCTCCCCCTTCGCTCCTCCATCCCGCTTCCCCTTCCCTCCCATCAACACAGTCGTCTACTTCTCCTCGCACGTGTTCGAACTATCTTTTCCCCTTCCCCCTCCCAGTGCTGCTCCTTGGCGCAGCACTCTTCGCACTGCAGCAGTTCTCGGGAATCAACGCAGTCGTGTACTTCTCCTCTCACGTCTTCCGCTCTGCTGGATTCTCCTCGGGAATCGCCGTCTCTGCCCTCATCGCACTCTTCAAGCTCTCAGGTAGGTGTGAGGACCCTCATAACATCTATGTAATTCAAGTGCATCTCCTCTCACGTCTTCCGTTCTGCTGCCTTTTCCTGGGGAATCGCTGTCTCTGCTCTCATCGCACTCTTCAAGCTCTCAGGTATGTGTGGGTGGGCCTCCTTCCCTGGCATACGTTTTCAAGCTCACAATGTTCAGAACGTTTTCTCCAACTTACCCTCATCTCCTCCAATGTCTCTCCCATGTGCTTCTCTTCTGTTCTCTTGTTGCTCTTACTTCTCCCGCTGCTCTCGTTTCTCTCGTTTCCTCCATCCTGCCAGCTGTGCTGCTGGCTGCTCGTCTGGTGGATTCGGCAGGAATCGTTTGACTGTTGCTGCCGCCTCCACGCCTCTCATTCCTCTCTTTTATCGCTGTTCTGTTCTATCCGGCTCCCCACCAGCTGTGCTGCTGGCTGCTCGTCTGGTGGATTCGGCAGGGAGAAAGCCCCTTCTGTTGCTCTCCTTCCTTGGCATGGTACGGGAACACGATATGGTTCGATGCAGTTGAAAGAGGTGCAGTGCAATGCCACTTCTTCCCCCTCCCCTCCCCTCCCCTCCCCCCCCCCTCCCCCCCCTTCCCCTCCCTTGGTACGCCCCATCGATCTCCCACCTAACCCATGGATGAGCACTCTGCAGAGTCACCTCCTGCTGCAGGGATGCTCCATGCTGTTTTCCTCAGCTGTCCTATCCTTGTGACTTTTGAGTCGACTCAAGAGTCACCTCGCTCCCACCCAACCCATGGATGAGCACTCTGCAGAGTCACCTCCTGCTGCAGGAATGCTCCATGCTTCTTTCCTCAGCAGTCCTATCCTTGCCTCTCCTGTTCTTTCGCTTCCCGTCCCTCCCCTACCTGCTATTCTCCTTTGACCTCCCGCCGATCCCACGGATGAGCATTCTGCAGGGCTGCTCCATGCTCTCTCTCGCGGCGGTCCTCTCCTTGCCTCTCCTGCAACCCCATGCGCCACTTCTCTCCCCTCCCCTCCCCTCTCCTCCCCTCCCTGGTATGCTCCATTGAGCTCCCATCCCACCCGTGTATGCTTCAGGGTTGCTCCATGCTGTTTCTCTCGGCGGTCCTGTCCTTGCCTCTCCTGCAACCCTGTGCGCCACTTCTCTCTGTTATCGGCACAATCACGTAAGGCTTTTGCATTTGTTCTGCTCTATCTTTTCGGAACACCAACTCGTGGATACTACCAAAGTTCTCAAGGGAAGGCAAGCAGGAAATGGTGCAAAGATGAAGATACGTGAATTTAGTTTCTAACAGTATGCACCATGGCATGGCATGTTCCCAATGCCATCATGCCCTGTAGCATGCCTGAACTCCTTACCAGGACCAATACATTTCCATTCTCCATCGTTACAACCGTATTCTTTACTAAATATGAGTTATTATATGTTTCCATCCTGACATATTGACAGGTATGTGACAGCATTCTCCTGTGGAGTGGGCCCCATTCCCAGCCTGTTGCTTCCGGAGATATTCCCCTTGCAAGTGCGAGCTGCAGGGGTGGCGTTCAGCATGCCCGTAAACTGGGTACGTTGGTTGCTTTTTTTTGTTTTTTTGTTTTTTTTTTTTTTTTTTTTTTTTTTTTTTTGGCTCTGCCCGGCTGTTTGTTTGTTCTGAGAGGCTTTTCTTTGCCGCGTTCGTTTTATTCTGTTCATTTTGTTTTCAGGTGTGCAACTTTTTCGTTGGATGTTTTTTTCTGCCGGCGACAGCTATGGTTGGGGTTGGCGGGGTGTACCTTTTCTTTGGCTTGGTGTGCTTGATGTCCACTACATTCATTTATTGTTGCGTGACTGAAACCAAGGGATTGTCACTGGAGGAAATAGGGGGCTCCTGAGTATCATAAGGGGTGTACTGTACCTTTACTCTTGCTCAGTGTGGTTAATGTTCATGGCAATTGTTCATCATTGCGAGATTGAAATCAAGGGAGTGTCACAGGAGGAGATCAGGGACATTAGAGTTGGCTTGACCATCCAAGTGTGTGTAGTCAATATTTTTGCAATTTCACAAAGCAGAGTGACTGCTGCCTCTGTAATTGCTATTATGATGCATCAAGCGACCTCCACAGCTGAACACTGGCATCTACAGCTCCGCATCACTCTGATGTGCTGCTGACCCTTTATTTCTTCTGCTGCTGCCCTTCTCCTCACCACCCTCCCCTTGCAAGATCAGGTCCTGCTCTTGCACTCCTCGTACGCCTTATAAGCCTGCTTGCCACAATCGTCCTTCATCGGTTTCACCATGCACCACTGCACCGCACGCTTAAACTTCACCACGCATTTGCTCAGGTCACTGAAGCTGTCGTCGTGGTCGTTATCGTCGTCGTCTCTGTCATGATGGTCATCATCATCCTCATCCAGCAGCCGCCTCATTCCTCTGGTCGTCCGCGTGAATGCAGTCTGAGTCGGCGTCTTCGTCACAGCACCTGCCAGGTGCACAGAAAGCAAAATAACACGATTTTCCGAGTGTCTGGACTAGGCTTTGTGGAGCATGCACATCGTGCTGTCATCATCAAGTGCCACGTACGCCAATACTAGCAGTCACAGAAGGGGGAATGCTCTCGAGGTGCAATGCGCATCGCCTCGCCGCCAGTCACCGACAACTGCGGTGGGGTCATGTGGAGAAACTGGAGCCAGTCGCCGCCGCGAAGTCACTGTCGCGACTGTTGTTCCACCATCGTGTTACAATTCTCACTTCTCTATGATAGATTCTATACCAACTCAAATTCTTGAAATGGCTCAGCTAGGCATTCAATCTGATGAAGGACGCCATTGCAGTAAATCAGTGGAGAACCGGGTTTTATAATACAAAAGGAGTTGTTAGCAAATTATTGCTGCGATCAGCAGTTGATCGTACCCAGGATCATGTCAAAGTACAATCTTACTTGTAGGCTATAGTGGGGCAGTCCTTATGGGGTACAGCACTTCTAGGGTTAGTACTTGTACCCCAACTCTTGCTAATCCAATCATTCCTGCATAGTTCTATCGACATGGTTTCAGAGCAGGTCCATATGTAGGACCACTCGTTTAGGGCCCACCGTTAGTTCCGTTCTGCCCATTTTACTGCCCGAATCGCGCCCCTAGGCTGGCCGTTTTTCCTGCCTGAATCGCGCCACTAGGCTGGCCGTTTTTCCTGCCCGAATCACGCCCCTAGGCAGGCCGTTTTTCCTGCCCGAATCACGCCCCTAGGCAGGCCATTTTTCCTCCCCGAATCGCGCCACTAGGCTGGCCGTTTTTTCTGCCCGAATCGCGCCCCTAGGCAGGCCGTTTTTCCTGCCCGAATCGCACCCCTTGGCAGGCCGTTTTTCCTGCCCGAATCGCACCCTGCTGGCCGCTGTGTCGCCCCTGCAGCCCGCTCGCCGCCCCTACAGCCCGCTTGCCGCCCCTGTGGCCCACTTGCCGCCCTTGCGGCCAGCTCGCCGCCCTCTGGCAGCCCGCTCGCCGCCCTTTTGCTGCCCTGCTTGCGCCGCCCTGCTTGCGCCGCCCTGCTTGCGCCGCCCTGCTGCTACTGCTGCTCGTGCTACTGCTGCTGCTGGTGCCGGAGGTGCTGGACCTACTACTGACCGTCACTGCCTGTCATGGCCACTATCATGGCAGTTGCAGCGGCTCGGGGTGGACAGCGGCGGTCACTGCCTCTCCCAGACGACCCCATCCCTCAGCAGCTTCGCGAGTGGATTCTTCAGCGAGCCCGTCCAGGTGGTGGAGGCTTTAGTTTTCTACATACTGCACAGAGGTGGCAGCAGAGTCAACAGGAGACCTTCTCCCCTCAGGTGCTTAGTGAGCTGTTTCCTCAGCGATGTGTCACTAGTTCTGTCGAGTCTGCCGCACTAGGTGCTAGTGAGTCTGCTGCAGCACTAGGTGCGAGTGAGTCTGCTGCAGCTTTAGGTGCTCGTGAGTCTCCTGCCACAAGTCCTTCCTCAGCTGAGGCCTTGCACACTTTCACACTTGACTCAGGCGCGTCACGTTGCTTCTTTCGTGCCTGCACCTCACTCACACCACTAGCTGCACCGGTACCGGTCTCACTGGCTGACCCCACTGGGGACCAAGTAGTCGCACGAGCCTCCACTGTCCTCCCGTGTCCAGCAGTCCCCTCCGGTTCTCTGTCAGGTCTCCACCTCCCCACGTTCTCGACGAACTTGGTGAGCAACGCTGCCATTCAGGATGTCTAGGTTGATACCTTTATTCATGGAGGACAGCGTGTGGCGATTTGTACGTGCTCTCGGACTGGCCGTCACCTTGCTACGTTCACTCGACTACCTGGGTCCAGTCTGTACACACTGACCACTGCGTCTGCACAGGTGGCTGAGGCAGGTCAGGTGGCTGCGTCGAGTCAGCTTGCAGTGTCTTGCTCGTGTCGGGTACTCTCCCACCAGACTCTCCTCTGGCACCACCGCCTCGGTCACCCCTCCCTACCGCGTCTCCGCGGTATGCACTCCCGTCTCCTTGTCTCTGGCCTTCCCAATTCCCTGCCCTCCCTCCCGCGCTCGCCTGCTCCGCCGTGCCTGCCCTGCGTTGAGGGGCGGCAGTGCGCCGCTCCTCACTCCTCCGAGTTTCCTCCGACCACTGCTCCTCTACAGACTATCCACATGGACGTGTGGGGCCCGGCCCCCGTCGGTGGAACGGACCAGGAGCGCTACTTCCTGCTGGTTGTTGACGACTACACACGCTACACCACTGTCTCCCCCTTGCGGCGCAAGGCGGACGTCAGCGGTGTTTTGATCCCCTGGATCCGTGCTACTCGTCGCCAGCTGCGCGAGCGGTTCAATCGGAACTTGCCAGTCCTGCGTCTGCACTCTGACAGGGGCGGTGAGTTCTCTTCTGACCTCCTTGCGGAGTTCTGCCGAGACGAGGGCATCGTCCAGTTGCTCACACTTCTGGCCTCTCCTCAGCAAAATGGGATTGCTGAGCATCGCATTGGCTTGATCATGGAGGTTGCTCGTACCTCCATGATCCATGCGGCTGCTCCCCATTTTCTGTGGCCATTTGCGGTCCGATACGATGCGCATCAGCTCAACCTCTGGCCCCGTGTCTCTGAGCCAGAGACCTCGCCCACACTCCGGTGGACGGGGAAGGTTGGCGATGCGTCGGTGTTTTGGGTCTAGGGCGCGCTCTCCCTTGTTCGCGATGCCAAAGCAAACAAGCTCTCCTCTCGCACTCTCCGCTGCGTCTTCCTTGGCTTCCCCACCGATGCCCTGCCGTGGCAGTTTTACCACCCGCGCTCGCATCAAGTCTTCTCCTCCCAGGACGTTACCCTTGATGAGTCTGTCTGTTACTACAGGCTCCACCCGCACGCGTCCCACCCGGTCCCCCTAGCGCCTCTTTTCTTGGTACCAGTCCCCCCCCCCACAGAGTCCTGCTCCCTCAGGTGTGTCTCAGGTAGACCCACCCCCCTTGGTTGAGCCTTTGGAGGTCTCTTCTGACTCCTCTAGCTCAGCTGAGGGGGGTGACCCTGCCGCTGACGACACGGCGGCCACTCGCCGCTCTCCACGCTCGGAGACCCCCTCTGGTTTTCCGCCTCGGCCGTCTTCGCTGCCTCCGCAGCCTGCTGCTATGGACTCTGGAGCTGAGACTGCTGGTGCTGAGCCTGGGGGTGCTGAGACAGAGGGTGAGGGTTTGAGGGGTGCTGCTTCAGGGGCTGCTATGACTGTGGGTGCTGGTTCTTGGGGTGCTGCGACTGGGGGTGCTGACTCTGGGGGTCCTGCGAGTCCTAGTGGCGGTGGAGCTATGGGTGACCCTACTGGAGGTCCTGGAGCTGGACAGCCACCGCAGCCTGACCTACTTGAGACGCTCTCGCCGCAGGCGATTCGTGCGTGGATCGTTCGGCGAGGCAGTCCTGGTGGTGGAGGGTACGGTCCTGCTGGTGCTGGAGCTGCTAGTCCTGGAGATACTGCTGGTGCTGGAGGTACTGGAGGTACTGCTGGAGGTGTTGGAGGTGCTGCTGGTGCTGGAGATACTAGAGGTGCTGCTGGTGCTGGAGGTGCCGGAGCTACTAGTCCTAGAGGTGCTACTAGTGCTGGAGGTGCTGGACCTACTAGTCCTGGAGGTACAGCTGGTGTTGGAGGTGCTGGAGCTGCTGGCCCTGGAGGTGCTCGTACTGGAGGTGCTGGAGCTGCCGGAGCTGGTGGTGCTGTTCGAGCTGGAGGTACAACTAGAGCTGCAGGCAGTGGAGGTACTGGAGGTACTGCTGGTGCTGGAGCTGCCGGAGCAGGTGGTACTGCTGGTAATGGAGGTGCTGGAGGTGCTACTGGAGCTGCTGGAACTGGAGGTACTACTGGTGCTAGAGGTCCTCGCGTTGCCGGAGCTAGTGGTGCTGATGGTGTTGGAGGTGCTGGGGGTGCTGTTGGAGCTGCTGGTGCTGGAGGAGCTGGAGCTGCTGGTACTGCCCTGCGCAGACCGTTTTTCTACCCGCAGCCGCAGTCGTCCCTGCCACCGCCTGACTCGGTCCTTTGCCAGGTTCTTAGTCTCCCGTCTTCCACTGGCCTCCCTCTACCCCTCCTGTGTCCACCGACAGACCAGTCTCCGCCACAGCTACTGCCTGGCTCCCCGTTGCCTGCGCCTGCTCCTAAAACTAAGGTGACTGAGTCCCTGACTGAGCATCGTGAGCCTGAGACTCGTGCTTCCACACCTGTTCGTGCTCGTCGTGTCGCCCGTCCTCGTCCTCCTGCTGTCCCAGGCACTCACGGTATGGCACTTCGTCCTTCCTCTGTTCCACAGCGTGTTGTCCTGCCTGAGCCTCCCGCGTCCTCTCTTCCGCACATTCCTGACCCTGAGTCTGACATTGCTCGTGCTGCCAATCCTACTGTCACTCGTCTCCTCGCTACTGACGTCACTGACCCTGACCTTGAGTCTACTGCAGCGTTTGCCCTAGTCACTGAGCTAGTCGACTTTGCAGCTAGGAGTCGTCTCGACTACGTCGCGAGTCTTGTCACTGAGTTTGAGTATGTTTGTCCTCCGTTTGTCGGGGGTGAGCTTGCCCTTAGCAGTGACGTACTTGAGGACAGACAGTTTGAGCTTGAGTGTCTTGCGGCCACCTTTCCTCGTTTCGCATCCATGCTGCTTTGCCCTGAGAGAGACCCGGATGCACTTGACATCCCTACCCCGCGCTCTTACGCTGAGGCGATCGCGGGTGAGTACTCCTCTCAGTGGCAGACAGCCATGGACGCAGAGATGGCTTCTTGGAAGTCCACATGCACCTACGTCGACGAGGTTCCTCCTCCTGGGGCGAACATAGTCGATGGCATGTGGATTTTCATAGTGAAGCGGCCGTCGGGTTCTCCGCTTGCCTTCAAGGCGCGTTACGTTGCTCGAGGCTTTAGTCAGCGACAGGGGGTCAACTTCTTCCAGACCTTCCCCCCCATACCAAATATGACTACTCTTCGAGTGCTGCTGCACGTTGCAGCACAGCGTGACTACGAGCTGCACTCCCTCGACTTCTCCACAGCTTTCCTGCAGGGCAGCCTTCACGAGGAGATCTGGCTGCGCCGCCCACCTGGCTTCAGTGGGTTGTTTCCTGCAGGTACCCAGTGGAGCCTCCGGCGGCCAGTCTACGGTCTCCGCCAGGCGCCCCGAGAGTGGCACGACACACTAAGGACTACACTTGCGGCTCTTGGGTTTGCTCCTTCCTGTGCTGACCCGTCGCTGTTTCTACGCACCGACACTACCCTGCCGCCATTCTACATTCTAGCGTACGTCGACGACTTGGTTTTTGCTACTGCTGACACTGAGGCGCTGGCCCTAGTGAAGGCGGAGCTACAGAAGAGACACACCTGCACTGACCTACGTGAGCTGCGTAGCTGTCTTGGCTTGCAGATCACCCGGGACAGAGCACGGTGCACCATCACCCTGACTCAGTCACACATGGTGCACCAGGTCCTTCAGCGCTTTGGCTTCTAGTTCTCCTCGCCACAGCCCACTCCTCTGTCTACCGGCCACTCGCTCTTAGCTCCACCTTCGGACGAGTCCGTAGAGCCGAGTGGTCCATACCTAGAGCTTGTGGGTTGCCTCATGTACCTGATGACGTGCACACGACCTGACCTCACGTACCCTCTCAGCCTCCTGGCTCGCTATGTGGCTCCCGATAGACACCAAAGGTGCACTGGGATGCTGCGATGAGGGTACTGCGTTACTTGTGCAGTACATCGGGCATGGGGCTAATGCTTGGAGGACAGGGTTCAGTAGTACTCATAGGACACTCCGGCGCTTCTTGGGCCGACGACCAGGCAACTCAGCGTTCATCACAGGGTTACACCTTCAACCTTGGCTCTAGTTCTGTCTCGCCACTCGTTCTTCTTTTGTGCTTAGTTCCAGCTGTGAGGCCGAGATCTATGCTGGGGCCATGGCTGCACAGGAGCTCCGCTGGCTGACCTACCTGCTGATCGACTCGGGGGAGCGGCCTCATTCTCCTCCAGTTCTGTACGTCGACAACAAGGCAATGCTTGCCTTGTGTCACGAGCAGAGACTGGAGCACAAAACGAAGCACATTGCTCTTCACTACTTCCTTGCGCGTGAGCTAGAGCAGCGTCGTCAGCTCCGACTTTCCTACGTGGCCTCGCGGGCCAACACTGCTGATGTGTTCACCAAGGCCTTTGGGTCTGGTGATCATCAGCGTTTCTGCACTGCTCTTGGGCTTGTGCCCACTCTGCCTCACGTGTTGGTTGCTTGACCTGCTCTTGTTGTACACTGATATATATCTTTATACCTGCTTGTTTACTCTTGCTAGGTTGTGATCAGTGTACTGCCTTGCTATTATGACTCTGAATGTGAACTGGCCTTGTGGCCGCTTGCTTGTGCTCAGATTGTGTGGTGTCCTTGAGATCCACCCTGAGATTTGTTTTGCTTTGATTTTGCTTTGTTGTCTTCCTTGACTGGTCTTGTGACCGTCTTCTTGTCCCCCACTTAGCCTATGGGGGTGTGTGCCCTGACGGTCCAGATGCTTCGTAACAGTGCGACCCTTCACATCACTTTCGTCCTTTCGTATTCAAGCTCAGTATTGTGTGTTTCACTTGTTGCGGTTAGCAGTGCAAAGTGCGTTTTCTCATTTCACTTTTCGTAACACCCCCCTTCACTCCTGGCTGTAGCTGGTCTTGACCCGCTTGACTAGTCCGCTGAGTTCGGAGTAGTGCTGGTACTGCTGACGTGACAGTCGCTTCGTGAGGAAGTCAGCTGCCATGTCACCTGTCGGGCAATAGGTCAAGTCAACCTTGCCTTTGTCCAAAATGTCCTTGACCAAGAAGTACCGCAGCGCAATGTGTTTGGTGCGATTGACGAACCCGGGTTTGTTTGCGATCCTGATCGCGCTCTGGTTGTCGTAGTGCAGGAGCTCCTGTAGGTAAAGCCCCTAGCAAACTACTGCTGTCGCGGCGATGAACTCAGCTTCCGCCGATGACAGGGCAACCAGCTCCTGCTTCTGCGAATTCCAGGAGATGGGTCCTGTCGGTTCTAGGTGAAACAGGAACCCAGTTTTGGACCGTCGATTATCCGGGTCAGCGGTGTGATCGGCGTCCACGTAGCCGATGAGGTTGTAGGAATAGGTTGGGACTGTAGAGTAGAAGAGTCCGACATGGGGCGTGGAGATGAAGAATTGCAGAGTGCGCTGAAGATCCAGGAGATTTTCAGCCGTTGGTTTGCTAGAGTACTGAGCCAGCTGGCTTGCGATGTACGAGAGATCTGGCCTGCAGGTAACAGAGGCAAAGGGCAGGCAACCTAGCTACTGCTGGTAAGTTAGCAGTCCATCAGGGGACAGGGCTTTGTTGTCAGGCTTGTGGTTCGATCCGGGAGAGCGGTAAGGGGTGCAGAGCGGTGAAGGCACAATGTTGAAGTGTTTGCCAAGTTCTTGTGCGTACTTAGCTGCTGAGAGATAAATGGCTTATGGCGCGTAGGAGATATTGAGGTATAAGAACTGCTTCACGTCGTGGTTGCAGGTAATGTCGACGCGCCCCGCCAGGTTCCTTTCGAACTGTTCGAGCAGTTCACTGCTCGATCCTGTGTAGAGCAGGTCGTCGAGTAGACCGAGAGCAGAATGTAGTCCCCGCGGAAGTCGCGGCGATACTTCCCGAGATCGTGAAGCCTATCTCAAGCAGGATGTTGTGCAGATACTCCTGCCAGAGCCTTGGCGCCTGCTTGATCCCGTAGAGGGACTTTTGTAGCTGACATACGTGCAAATCCCCTTTGCCGTATGTGTGCGGCTGCTCCACGTAAATTACCGCATCTACTAACGCGTATAAGAATCCGTTTTTCACGTTGATTTGGCGAAGCGGTAGGTGTCTCGCGGCGACGATAGCGAGCGGGATTCTGACGGAGGTGTGATGGCTGACCGGCGCAAATGTCTGGTCGAAGTCAATCCTGTGCCTCTGATCGTAGCCGCGCACGACCCAACGTGCCTTAAATCGCTCGATCGTGCCGTCCCCTGCAGTCTTCACACGGAAGACCCATTTACCGAAGAGAATCCTTCTCCCCTTGATTGCGGCGCGATCGACGAGTACCCAAGTGTCACGGGATTCGAGCGCCTTGATCTCTGTGTCCATTGCCTCGCGCAATTCCTTGCAGTGTGGTCCCGTGAGCGCTTGGCGTCGGTTCTTGGGCTCGATGACATGTGGCACCGTTGAGGTGGCACTGCTGTTGTGGCGATGTTGTGGGATTACTTCCAGCACGTCGTCGTCGTCGCTCTCTGGTTCAGGTGGTGCTGGCAGTGCTGCGCCTCTGCTGCTTCCTCCTGCTCCACCGACTCCCCCTCCAGGGGAATCGTCATCATCGTCATCGCTGCTGTAGCGATCGCCTCTTGTGAATTCGTCCCTGGTGTCTTGCTCCAGGATGACCGCTGAGGCTTTGTCCTCAGGTGTGGCGTAGCTGTGCCCGTCATTGGCGTAGACGCGATTCGCGTTTGTCCGCTCATCTTCACAGAACTGCTTGAGGAAGAGCCTCTCGTAAAAAATGACGCCGCGTGCTTCTAGCTGATGAGGTCCAGGATGAGCCAAGCTTTGTATTCATGGCTGATGCCGAGGTGGATTCCCCAGCGTGCGCGGCTTGCGAGTTTCCCGATAGTTTATGTTGGCGGGCGATACTGCACCATACATCCCCAGACGCAGAGCATGGATGTGTCTGTCAAGAGAATGAACGAGAATGAACGAACTATGAAAGAGTTGGGTACAAGTACTAACACTAATTGGGTTGTACCCCTTATGGGCTACCCCACTATAGCCTACACAAATGTAAGCACTATAACATTCTGACACACCCCCATAGGCAAAGTGGGGGAGAACAAGTGGTCACAAGACCAGTCAAGAAAAGCAAAGCAAGCTCAGGGTGGATCACAAAGTCACCACACAGTCCGAGCACAAGCAAAGGGCCACAAGGCCAGTTGACATGCAGAGTTATATATAAGAGAACAAACAAAACAGTGATCATACCCGAGCAAGTGTAAGCATGCAAGTGTATATATAGATCAAAGTACAAGCAAGTCAAGCAGTGAGCAAGTGAGGCAAAGTAGGTACAAGGCCTAACACAGTAGAGAAGCGCTGATGATCACCAGGCGGAAGTGCCTTGGTGAATATATCAGCAGTGTTGGCCCTAGTGGCCACGTACGCAAGACGAAGCTGGCCACGCTGCTGCAACTCTCGAGCAAGGAAGTATCGCAGAGCGATGTGCTTCATTCTGTGCTCCAGTCTGTGCTCCTGACACAAGGCAATCATGGCCTTGTTGTCAACGTACAGAACTGGAGGCGAACGAGGCTGCTCTCCCAAGTCAGTCAGCAGGTAGGTGAGCCAGCGTAGCTCCTGTGCAGCCATGGCCCCTGCGTAGATCTCAGCCTCACAGCTGGAGCTGAGAACCGAAGACGAGTGGGTAGACCGCCAGGAAACAGAGCCAGAACCGAGGCTAAAGTTGTAACCCTGTGACGACCGCTGCGTAGCTGAGTTGTCAACCCAAGAAGCGACTGCGTGACCAGTGAGAACAACTGAACCCCGTCCTCCAAGCACGAGCCCATGCCCGACGTACTGCACAAGTAACGCAGTACCCTCTTTGCAGCATCCCAGTGCACCTTTCGGTGCCTACCGGGAGCCACGTAGCGAGCCAAGAGGCTGAGAGGGTACGCGAGGTCAGGCCGTGTGCACGTTATCAGGTACATGAGGCAACCCACAAGCTCTAGGTACGGAACATTCGGCTCTATGGACTCGTCCGAAGGTTGAGCTGAGAGCGAGTGGCCGGTAGACAGAGGAGTGGGCTATGGCGAGGAGAACTGGAAGCTAAAGCGCTGAAGGACCTGGTGCACCATGTGTGACTGAGTCAGCTCTGCGAGCGGTTCCGCGATGACATTCCTGTCCTGCGTCTGCACTTTGACAGAGGTGGTGAGTTCTCCTCCGACCTCTCGCGGGACTTTGTCGTGGGGAGGGCATCCTCCAGTCTTTCACGCTTCCGGCCTCCCCGCAGCAAAATGAGGTTGCTGAGCGCCGCATGGCTTAGTCATGGAGGCTCTGATACCATGTCAACGTACGAACGTAAGCTTAGGAACCTAGGGTATAGAGCCTAGGCTTAGGAGCCTAGGCCAAGCGGGAGTCGAGAGGATTGTAGCCAAGGGAAGCGAGAAAAATGAGTGTGTTCAATATAGCACGCAAGGTACATATAGCAAACTAGCAAAGGTGCACCACCAAACAAGCAATTATATAACTACACTAAAACGACCACAAACAGTTATATAAACTATGCAACACATAGTTTGACAGCTCGTACCTCCATGATCCATGCAGCTGCTCCCCATTTTCTATGGTCGTTTGCGGCCCGGTACGCTGCGCATCAGCTCAACCTCTAGCCCTGTGTCTCCTTGCCGGAGACCTCGCCTACACTGCGTTGGACGGGGAAGGTTGGCGATGCATCGGTGTTCCGGGTCTGGGGCTCTCGTGCCTTTGTCCGCAATACTTCCGCGGACAAGCTCTCCTCCCGCGCCATTCCCTGCGTCTTCCTTGGCTTTCCCCCTTACGAGCCTGGCTGGCAGTTTTACCACCGCACCTCACACCGTGTCGTTTCCTCTCGGGACGTCACGTTTGACGAGACGGTTCCCTTTTACCGTCTATTCCCCTACTGCACTGCCCCTCTCCCCCTCCCGCCGCTCTTCCTCGCTCCAGGTCCCCCTCCGGTAGACCCCCTCCCCCCTCAGGGTCCTGCTCCCTCAGGTGTGTCTCAGGTAGACCCACTCCCCCTGGCTAAGCCTGTCAAGGTCATTGTAGACTTTGGTGCTGCTGGGGGTGGTGCTGCTAGGGGTGTTGCGTCTGGGGGTGCTGAGCCTGCAGGTGCGGAGCCTGGGGGTGCTGAGCCTGCGAGTGCGGAGCGTGGGGGTGCTGAGCCTAAGGGTGCGGGTCTTGGGGGTGCCGAGACTGAGGGTGCGGAGCCTGGGGGTGCTGAGTCTGAGGGTGCAGAGTCTGAAGGTGATGAGCCTAGGGTAATTCGTCTGCCGGAGGTCCTGCGAGTGCCTTGCCACGACAGTCTCGCCGGCGGGAGCCTCTCTCACCGCGGCAGCTGCGCGAGTGGTTTGCTCAGCGCACACGCCTTAGGACTGGCGCTGCAGGAGCTGGAGGCCCACCCGCTGGAGGCACTGGAGCTGGAGGTGCTAGAGCTACTAGTCCTGGAGGTGCTGGAGTTACTGCTGGAGCTGGAGGTACCGGAGGTGCTGGAGCTGCTGGTCCTGGAGGTGCTCGTACTAGAGGTACTGGAGCTGCCGGAGCTAGTGGTGTTGGAGGTGCTGGAGCTGGAGACCCTGGAGCTGGAGGCGATGGAGCTGGAGGCGCTAGAGCTGGAGGCACTGGGGCTAGAGGCACTTGGGATGGAGACCCTAGAGCTGGAGGCACTAGAGCTCGAGACCCTGGAGGTGGAAGCGCTAGCATTGGAGGTGCTGGAGCTGGAGGAGCTGGAGCTGGAGGCACTGGAGCTGGAGGCGCTGGAGCTGGAGGTGCTGGTGCTGGAGGTGCTGGAGCTGGAGGAGCTGGAGCAGGAGGCACTGGAGCTGGAGGCGCTGGAGCTGGAGACCCTGGAGCTGGATGTGCTGGCGCTGGGGGTGCTCGAGCTGGCGGTACTGGTGCTGGAGGCACTGTGCAGCGGCGAGCTTTTTTTGTTCCGCTTCCGTCGTCGTCTCTGCCGCCACCTGACTTTGGTCCTTCGTCAAGTTCTTAGTCTCCCGTCTTCTACTGGCATTACTCCTAGCTTACTGTGTCCACCGCCTCACCAATCGCAGCCACAGTTACAGCCAGACTCCCCACTGCCTGCTCTTTCTCCTTACGCTGAGCAGACAGACTCTTTTACAGAGCTTCGTGAGCCTGAGTCTCGTCCTGCCTCGCCTGTTCGCGCTGTTCGCACTAGTCGTCGTGTTCCTCATCCGCGTCCTCCTCCTGTCCTTGGCACTCACGTTATGGCACTTCGTCCTTCCTCTGTTCCACTGCGAGTTCCCTTGCCGCCTCCTCTTGCGTCCTCTCTTCCTGCCGTTCCTGACCCTGAGTCTGATTTAGCTCGTGCTGCCAGTCCTACTGTCCCTCCTCTTCTAGCCACTGTTGTCACTGACCCTTCGTTTGAGTCCACTGCTGCGACTGCCCTAGTTGCTGAGCTTGTTGACTTTGCAGCCGCCTGTCGTCTCGACTACGCCTCTAATCTTGTTGCTGAGTCTGAGTCTGTCTGTCCTCCGTCCGTCGAGGGTGAGTGTGCTCTTGGCACGAACGTCATTGAGGACAGGTAGGAGGAATTTGAGTGTCTTGCAGCTGCTGTACCTCATCTCGTGGCCATGCTGCTTGCACCTGAGGGAGACCCGGATGCACCAGACATCACGACCACGCGCTCTTACGCGGAGGCGATTACGGGTCCGTACTCGTCTCAGTGGCAGACACCCATGGACACAGAGATGGCATCCTGGAAGTCCACAGACACCTACGTCGACGCAGTTCCCCCTCCTGGGGCGAACATAGTCGATGGCATGTGGATTTTCAGGGTGAAGCAGTCGCTGGGTTCTCCGACTGTCTTCAAGGCTCGTTATGTTGCACGAGGCTTTAGTCAGCGACAGGGAATTGACTTCTTTCATACCTTCTCCCCTACCCCGAAGATGACCACTCTTCGGGTTCTGCTGCACGTCGCCGCTTAGTGTGACTACGAGCTTCACTCTCTTAACTTCAGCACAGCTTTCTTGCAGGGCAGCCTGCACAAGGAGATTGGGTTGCGCCGCCCACCTGGCTTCAATGGGTCGTTTCCTGCAGGTACCCAGTGGAGCCTCTGGCGTCCAGTCTATGGTCTTCGCCAGGCACCTCGCGAGTGGCAAGACACACTGAGGACGACGTTAGCGGCTCTTGGGTTTGCTCCTTCGACTGCTGACCCGTCGCTGTTTCTGCGCACCGAAACTTCGTTGCCGCCGTTCTACATCCTCGTGTACGTCGACGACTTGGTTTCTACCACTACTGACACTGAGGCACTGACCCTTGTGAAGTCGGAGCTGCAGAAGAGACACACCTGCACTGACCTGGGTGAGTTACGCGGCTATCTTGGCTTGCAGATCACCCAGGGCAGAGCACGGCGCACCATCACCCTGAATCAGTCACACATGGTGCACCAGGTCCTTCAGCGCTTCGGCTTCCGGTACTCCTCGCCACAGTCCACTACTCTGCCTACTAGTCACTCGCTCTCAGCTCCACCTTCGGACGAGTCCGTAGAGCCGAGTGGCCCGTATCCAGAGCTTGTGGGCTGCCTCATGTACCTGATGACCTGCACTCGACCTGACCTTACCTATCCTCTTAGCATCCTAGCACGCTACGTTGCGCCCGGGAGACACCGACTAGAGCACTGGGAGGCCGCTAAGAGGGTGTTGCGCTACTTGTGCAGTACATCGGGCATGGGGCTCGTGCTTGGAGGACGGGGTCCAGTTGTCCTCACTGGATGCGCAGACGCGTCTTGGGTTGACGACTTTTATACGCAGCGGTCGTCACAGGGTTACACTTTCAGCCTTGGCTCCGGCTCTTTTTCTTGGCGGTCTACCCGCTTGTCTTCTGTTCTCAGTTCCAGTTTTGAGGCTGAGATCTACGCAAGGGCCATAGCTGGACAGGAGTTACGCTGGCTCACCTACCTGCTGACTGACTTGGGAGAGCGGCCTTGTTCTCCTCCAGTTCTATATGTAGACAACAAGGCCATGATTGCCTTGTGTTAGGAGCACAGACTGGAGCACAGGACGAAGCACATCGCTCTGCATTACTTCCTTGCTCGAGAGTTGCAGCAGCGTGGTCACCTTCGTTTTGCTTACGTGGCCACTCGGGCCAACACTACTGATATATTCACCAACGCACTTCAAACTGGTGATCATCAGCGTTTCTGTACTGTTTTAAGTCTTGTGCCTACTTTGCCTCACTTGCTCACTGCGTGGCTTTGCTTGTTCTATGATCTATATACATATACTGCATGCTTACCCCTGCTAGGTTATGATCACTGTACTGTTTGTTCTCGTTTATATAATTCTGAATGTGAACCGGCCTTGTGGCCATTTGCTTGTGCTGAGAGTGTGTGGTGACTTTGTGATCCACCCTGAGCTTGCTTTGTTTTTTCTTGACTGGTCTTGTGACCACTTGTTCTCTCCCACTTTGTCTAGGGGGGTGTGTCAAACTGTTATAATGTTTATATTGTGTAGGCTGTAGTGGGGTAGCCCATAAGGGGTACAACCCAATCAGGGTTAGTACTTGTACCAACTTTCTTCTCAATGCAATCATTCCCTCGTCTAGTTTCTGACATCAAGTCCCCAAGAAGGTCATCATTGACGCGTTCCGCCACTGTGGGATTTCAAGCAAGATGGATGGGACGGGGAACCACCTGGTGATGTCTCACCTGCGCGCCAGGAGCACCACCGATGTCTCCGAGGACATGTGCCTCGGGGGAACCACGGGCGACAACACGCGCCTGCTTGGGCAGGCTTTAGAGGAGGAGGAGGAGGAGGAGGAGGAGGAGGAGGAGGAGGAGGAGGAGGAGGAGGAGGAGGAGGAGGAGGAGGAGGAGGAGGAGGAGATGCAGGCGGAGGGCGTGAGGGAGGTGGCCGTGACAACCGGCCTGGAGGTGCTGTACCAGGGGAACCCCAACTACCGCGGAGCGGCGGCTGAGGCTGACTGCATGATCTAGCCTAGGGAGACGGCTAGGCATTCCTGGCGAGTGCCAGACCTGTGTGTTAGGGAGCATGCTGTTAGTGCAGGTGAGGAGGCCGTGACTCAGGGGGGCTAGGTAGAAGTAGAGATTCATAAATGTATGCATGTACCCTCCTGAAGTAACTAATGATCGTTTAGAAGACACCCCTTATTTATAAGAAAACCCCTAAACCCCTATTATGATTATAAGACATATATGTCTTATCTCGTACACACAAATAGGTGTCTTATAATGAGGCTAGTCTGTTTATAAGAGACACCCGGATAATAGACAACCCCTGACTACTATTCAACAATGTCTACTATCCAAACGATGACGGCATTTTTTTGCAAGGGAATTTTGTTGGCTGCGATGAAAGCTCAGAAACACATAAGGAAACTGGCCGGATGCTATGCTAAGGAACTCTTCAAATGCTGAGTAAAAACAATGGCAAGCCGGCTTCAGCCGTGTTAAAATAAACTCTACCCGGATTGAGGCTGGATGACTTCATGCGAGGACGCAGTTTTGACAGTGTAGCTAAAAAAAAACACCTTGTTTGGCAGGGAAAACAGGGAAAAACACCTTGCAAAAGGGAGCCCTGGGCTGAACACTGCACGTGTGCACATTTGAAACAGGTTAGATTTGGGGCAAGCCACATAATATTAATCTGCCATAGAAAAAAGTGACCAGCACACACTAACGGATAAACTGGAGCGCGAATGACTGCAGGGAAGACTTCCTCTGTAGGTCTTCAAGGCAAGGCCCTCACACTGACAATCCTGGAATCCATTATCGCAGGATGAATTTGTTAAAACCCGTGGGTCAAGAAGGCCAAATCTGGTTCATCCTTCCTAGTGTTGGTTGGGTGTCCCAAAAATGCCTGTGATTTTCCCGAGTTTATAACACCTCCTCCAGCAACTCCCAACCAACCTTCCTAAGCTTGAATATCTTGGCCTGCGGGTTTTAAGCTATGATCCGTAAAGCTAGAGTACGTAAATTCGGTAAGTTCGTTGTGTGACATGAACCCGAGTCCGTGACTTCAAAACTCGATCATAACGGAGCCGCAAGGAACAGAAGTGTAGGCGACATTTTCTGTTCCGAGATTAGGGTTACCGCAGAAAGCAGAGACCAAGAGAGGGGATCGCGACAGAAGCATGAGACATGGCAAGCCGGGGGATGTACTTGTTGGAAGCAGCACCGATAACGCGAGAGGTGCTTCGAGCAGCAGCAGCAGTCGAGAATTTGCAGTGGCTGCTAGACATAGAACGACAGCCATTAGCCATTTGATTGGAATGGGAAGCGGTACGAACCCTACGGCTATTACTTAATCCTGGAAAATTTCGCCTAGCACTCTGTAGTTTCCCTGAAGTTTCCCGACATGTGAGCCTTGCTAGTTCCTTCACATTCTCGCGTAACGAATTTTCTGTGTGCTCTCGGATGCATAAATTGGCATTGGGGGGTCCATGGTGGGAGGATGGATGGATCATGGAAGAAAGGATGGATGGATCATGGAAGAAAGGATGGATGGATCATGGAAGAAAGGATGGATGGATCATGGGATGATTTTGCATGTATGTGCGGAAGGGTGCATAGATGGTCGCATGATGGGTGCATAGGTGGTTACATGATGGGTACATGCATGATGGATACATGCATGATGAGTGCACGCATAATGGGTGCATGCATGATGGGTGCATGCATGATGGGTGCATGCATGATGGGTGCATGCATGACTGGTGCATGCATGATGATGCATGCATGATTGGTGCAAGCATGGTTGGGTGCATGCATAATGGGTGCATGCATGGTTGGTGCATGCATGATTGGTGCATGCATGATTGGGTGCATGCATAATGGGTGCATGCATGATTGGTGCATGCATGATGGGTGCATGCATGATCGGTGCATGCATGATTGGTGCATGCATGATTGGGTGCATGCATAATGGGTGCATGCATAATGGATGCATGCATGATTGGTGCATGCATGATGGGTACATGCATAATGGGTGCATGCATGATTGGTGCATGCATGATGGGTGCACGCATGAATGGCAGCCAATGGCGAGGGAGAGCCAATCCCTGAGGAGGAGGACCGTCCCTTCCACAAGCTCATTCTAGCAGCGTCGCTCCCCCTGCCTCCTCGCCTCGCCCCCCTTTCTTCCACTCCTCTCGCACACCCTCACTCTCCTGAAACCCTCCCATCAACACTGCTTCAAGCTTCGCCCGCCGCTGTGCGGCCACCAGCAGCTACAGAGCCGAGAGTTGGGAGGAAGGAGCCGTTGTCTTATTTAACGAAAGAATCGAAGGGCATGTTTTGGGGCCGGGTGTTGGGAGGAGGGAGCTATGGGTTGGGGAGGAGAGCGGTGGGGAAGGGACGGTACGGAGGGGTGGGGGTGGCGCTGCCTGTTCTCTTCGCCTGCTGTGGGGGTCTCTCCTTTGGTTACCATGTCAGGTATGACACTGTTACAGTTTATATTCGCATTTTCTTTTTTTTCCCTCTTTGCATAATGCTCTTTGTGGCGAACCTGACGCATTCCCAAATGGTTGCGTATGCTTCTGATAGAGCAAACCTGACGCATCCCCAAATGGTTGCGTATGCTTCTCAAAGAACGCATCACTTCACAGCGCCCTTGTCATTTCCACCACTTTGCGCCTCAATGTACCACACTCCATCCCTTACCATCCCATCCCATCCCACCCATCTCTGTCCTTCTTCAGCTTCCATAAACGATCTATCTTCTCCCTATACAATCCCATCTCATCCCCTACCTGTTCCCACCAGTGTTATCAACGCCTCGCTGCCCTTCCTTCTGGCTGACCTCCACCAACCTGCAACCAGCATGGCAGCGTGTAAGTAATAGCGCTTTCGGGCATGTATGTTATGAGGACGCTAGTCAGCGTTATCAACACGTCTCTCCCCTTCCCTCTGGCTGACCTACACTAACCCGCAACCAGTGTTGCAGCATGCAAGACAGTAGTAGCTCTTTTGCAGCACATGAGTAAATAGACTGTTACTAAATAGATTCAACGCGTCTATTCTCTTCCTACACGTGGACCTGCACCAACCCTATCCAGCATGGCAGCCTGAAGTAACACTTAATTAAGTCACAGGTATGTAAGTAGCAAAGTACATAGCATGTCAGTACGTGGCACTGAGTGCGTCCACTATCCTGTCCCTCTGCCCTTTCTGCTGTCCCTCCCCTCCCTATCCACCGTCCTATCCTCCTTCTCTTGGCCTATTCTTTTCCCTTCTTTCCCCCTTCTTTCCCCCCCTATTCCCCCCTTCTCCCCTCCTCTCTCCCCCTTTTCATCCAGCACTGATTCAGAGCATCCCATTGGCTCTCGCTCTCCTCCCCCACCTCTCTCTCATATCCCCGTCCTTCTGTACCTGCTTTCCCTCTCTTTCCCCCCTCTTTCCCCCCTCTTGACACCTCGTCCCCACTCTTCCCCCACCATCCATCCATCCATCCAGTGCTGGTTGTGAGCGTCTCATCGGCGCTGGCAGCAGTGGCGGCACCACTTGGGCCATGGCTTTTTGAGGCAACCCCTCTCCTTCCTCCCCCACCTTTCTGTCGTATCCCCGTCCATCTCTCGCTGCTTTTGCCTCGCTTTCTCCCCTCTTGTCCCCTCGTCCCCACTCTCCCTCCACCATCCGTCCATGCATGCAGCACTGGTTGTGAGCATCCCACTGGCGCTAGCAGCAGTGGGGGCACCGCTGGGGGGGTGGCTTGCTGACGTGGCAGGGAGGAGGCGGGCGTTTCAGATTGCCGCCCTGCCGTTCATTGCTGGATCGCTGCTCAGGTGTGTGTGTAGTGGGGAAACAGTCAGGCGTGATTTATTTTTCAGTCGACTCTGAAATCGGTTTACGGCTGACTCGCTGCCCAGGTGTGTCGTGGGGAACATTCAGACGTGGCAGAGGGAGGAGCAAATGGGTTGGGGTTGTTGGGTGGGAGGGGGGAAAGAGAGCGGGGGAAAGAGAGTGGGGAAAGAGAGTGGGGGAAAGAGAGTGGGGGAAAGTGAGTGGGGGAAATTGAGCGGGGGGAAGAGAGCGGGGGAAAGAGAGCGGGGGAAAGAGAGCTGGGGAAAGAGAGTGGGGGAAAGTGGGGGAAAGTGGGGGAAAGAAGGGAGGAGGGGCTTGTGAAGGATAGACGGGAGGGATGAAGGCAGAAGAAAGTGATAATTTATTGGTGCCTTGTTGTTCTGAATTAGTATGTTCAACAATTCGTATCTATATTCGTCCTTCACTCCTTCCCTCCCACGCATTCCCGCTCCCCACGCCACTCACATTCCCTCCCTCCCACGCATTCCCGCTCCCCACGCCACTCACATTCCCTCCCTCCCACGCATTCCCGCTCCCCACGCCACTCACATTCCCTCCCTCCCACGCATTCCCGCTCCCCACGCCACTCACATTCCCTCCCTCCCACGCATTCCCGCTCCCCACGCCACTCACATTCCCTCCCTCCCACGCATTCCCGCTCCCCACGCCACTCACATTCCCTCCCTCCCACGCATTCCCGCTCCCCACGCCACTCACATTCCCTCCCTCCCACGCATTCCCGCTCCCCACGCCACTCACATTCCCTCCCTCCCACGCATTCCCGCTCCCCACGCCACTCACATTCCCTCCCTCCCACGCATTCCCGCTCCCCACGCCACTCACATTCCCTCCCTCCCACGCATTCCCGCTCCCCACGCCACTCACATTCCCTCCCTCCCACGCATTCCCGCTCCCCACGCCACTCACATTCCCTCCCTCCCACGCATTCCCGCTCCCCACGCCACTCACATTCCCTCCCTCCCACGCATTCCCGCTCCCCACGCCACTCACATTCCCTCCCTCCCACGCATTCCCGCTCCCCACGCCACTCACATTCCCTCCCTCCCACGCATTCCCGCTCCCCACGCCACTCACATTCCCTCCCTCCCACGCATTCCCGCTCCCCACGCCACTCACATTCCCTCCCTCCCACGCATTCCCGCTCCCCACGCCACTCACATTCCCTCCCTCCCACGCATTCCCGCTCCCCACGCCACTCACATTCCCTCCCTCCCACGCATTCCCGCTCCCCACGCCACTCACATTCCCTCCCTCCCACGCATTCCCGCTCCCCACGCCACTCACATTCCCTCCCTCCCACGCATTCCCGCTCCCCACGCCACTCACATTCCCTCCCTCCCACGCATTCCCGCTCCCCACGCCACTCACATTCCCTCCCTCCCACGCATTCCCGCTCCCCACGCCACTCACATTCCCTCCCTCCCACGCATTCCCGCTCTCTATTTTGATCTCTGGCTGCACCTCATTGCTACGTATTGCACCGCATTGCACCATGTTGTGCCTCGTGAATCTCATTGGCGCCTCATTACACCTCATTATAGGTCATGCACTGCATCGAACCGCATTAACCCACACTGATCTCAACGTACAAACTCCCTCCCACCCTCTGCAGCGCAGTGCTGCAGCATCTGCCACGCGTCACATGGTGATTGGCCGAGCGCTTGTTGGGATTGGCCTGGGAATCGTATCTGGCTCTGTTCCTCTCTACATATCTGAGGTACTGATAAGTTGCTCTGTTTTACTTCCGAGGTACTGTGTTGAGTCATTCTTTTCAATATGTATTGTAATGCTTTAGTTGTTTTTATACCTAGCTGCTGTCTCTGTTAGCCTGCTTTCTGCTATATAAATTCTCTGTGCTCTACTGCAAGGAACAGCGACATTCGATTCCATGTGCTGCTTGTTTGAGTTTCTTCACTGTGCATCCGGTCCGGGGTACTCTTCCAGTTGCCCTTGAGATATCCTGAGCTATTTCTCCATTTACCCCTCTTACTCCACCCTCCTTTCCCCAACCTTATCCTCCCACGTAGGTAATGATGTGGGCTTACCCACATCATCTTGGGTCACATGGGGCAGGTTGGTTCAGCTCAGCCCTCCTCGTCTCTCTCTCTCTCTTTCAACGTTACCCTCACCTTCTCCTCCCACCTTCCCTCTCGCAGGTAACCCCCACCTCATCTCGCGGCACATGGGGCACGTTGGCTCAGCTTTCAACAAGCGTTGGCGTCTTCTCTGCTCTGCTCATTGGCTTGCATCTGGAGCAAGATCACAGTTGGTGGGTGAGGCATGCATGTATGCATTTTGAGGGTAACATGTATGCATGTATGCATGTTGCCTCAGAAGGTAACAGAACAGCTCGTGAGGCACTGATGATGTATCTGTTGCCTCACAGAACAGCTGATGCTATTGAGGCGTTAGCGCAGCACTCAGCGCAGCACTCAGAGCAGCACTCAGCGCAGCACTCAGCGCAGCACTCAGCTCAGCACTCAGCGCAGCACTCAGCGCAGCACTCAGCTCAACACTCAGCTCAACACTCAACGCAGCACTCAACGCAGCACTCAGAGCTGAGCTAACGCCCTGGTGCTGAGCGCTGAGCTAACGTCTTCTCTGCCCTGGTGTCTTCCCTAGCCGGCTTGCCTCGGGAGCGACATCACAGCTGGTGAGGCACGCATGCATTTAATCTCCATCGTGCGTGCTCTGCTTCTTGCTCATGGTACCGCATTGCACCGTACCAAAATCAGTCATTCCTGCTGCTCTCCGCCAGTACTGGCGTCTTTTCTGCTCTGTTGTCCCTTGCTGCTCGCCATGGCAGTGGTAGCAGCAGAAGCCCCCCCCAACCCCTGCCCCGTGGCTGTTGCTCATTCACAGAACCGCATTTCACCGCACTGTATTCCTATTCCTGCTCCTGTTCCTGCAGGTGGTGTGGCATTTTTTTCCTGGGCTCTATACCTCCCTGTCTCGTGCTGCTCTGCTGGCTGCTACTAACTCACAAAACCGCTCTTCACTGCACTGCACTCCTATGTTTGCAGGTGGCGTGGCATGTTTCTCCTGGGCGCTCTCCCTCCCTGCCTCTTGCTGCTCGGCATGGCATTTGCGGCACCAGAGACTCCCCGTTGGCTGCTGCTTGTATGTTGCAATCTCTCCGGCCCCTGGTGCCCCCTCTCTAGGCGTAGAAGGGATGTGTGCACCCTGGCCTGGTGCCACTCTGTCAAAATGGCTGTGTGCATCGCAGGCACGCACCGGCACGCACCAGCACCACCAGCACACATCGGCATGCACCGGCACGCACCGGCACACACCGGCATGCACCAGCACCACCAGCACACACTGGCACACACTGGCACGCACCGGCAGGCACCGGCACACTCTGGCTGGCACGCACCAGCACACACTAGCACTCGTCGGCACGCACATTGCGAGCTAGAGGCTCATACTGTGGCTTGCAAGGTTTGCTCCAGCGGGTCGTACTACATTGCGCACTGCGCATACAAAATACTGCCCAACTCAAAATTCGTCTGTAGAGCAGACCCTGTTATTTGTTTACAGTGTCCAGTTGAAACACCCTCTGCGCCAGCCTGCTTCTGGTAGTGTTGCTGCTTGCAGTGGTGTCAAATTCTGCAGTGCAGCGGTAGCAAATTTCTGCAGTGGTGTTGGAGAAGATTTGGTGCCTATCCCTGCTGCAAATCCCACTCTCTCCTTTCCTCCTCATTTCCTTCCCTTCCAATCTCTGCCCATTCCCTCTTGCTCCCTGCCTGTCCCCTCACTCACCAGCACCACAGCCTGCACGCATCAGCGCGAGCAGCAGTGATTCTGATAGGAACGGAGGGGGCGGAGGAGGTGCTACAGGAACTCACGTCAGGTTCAGTGATTTTCGAACCTAGTTTCTCTCTCTGCCCATCCATCCCCGTCCCTATCCACCCCAGCACCACAGTTTGCCCGCAGCAGCGCGAGCAGCAGTGATTCTGAGAGGAACGGAGGGGGCAGTAGAGGTGTTACAGGAGCTCACGTCAGCACAACCAGCAGCACTGACGTCAGCACAACCAGCACAAGAGCCAGCACACGTGTCACCACACGAAGCACTGAAGCCATCCCACCCATACTCATCAGCAGCATCTCAGTCAGCACTGGAAACGCAAACCTCGTCACCTGCTGCTCATCATGCAATCAGCACCACCCTGCTCTCACCTCTGCTCAACAGCAGCTACTCTGCTCTGCCCGCTCCTGCCTCTCTCTTCCATCCAAGATATCGACGAGGTGAAGTGGTGGGGAGGAGGAGGATGGGAGGATGTGGAAGAGTGGAATGAGGTGGGGTTTGTGAGCTGAGGGGATGTTCTTTCTTCCTGCTCTTCCCCGCTTCCTCTCGGCCTCACAACTCCACCTCCATTGCTTTGCTGCTACAGCAGCAAAAGCTGATTCGTTCTTTAGATTTCTAAAAAAAAAAAAAAAAACTCAGAAGCACCTTCCCCCTGTCAAGAGCATCAACGTTCGATGCACTTCTCCTCGCATGACTGGATATCTTCTCCGGATTTTGATAACTCTAAAAATGACTCTTTCCACGTCGTCTGTCGCGTGGAAGCCCTTTCACTTCACTGCATTTGAGGAGCCTCAAACTCTTCACTATCCCCCGTTATACTTCTCCTTGCGTACCCCGTTGGAGAAGTGCGCGGCCGCGTACCCTGTTGACTTTTGAGTCGGCTCAAAAGTCTACCCCGTTGGAGAAGCACGCGGTCGCATACCCTGACAACGTTGATCCAGATGCTCTTCTGTCTCCTCCTCCCAACCCCCTGCGCCTTCCCCTATCTCCTTTCCCTATCTCCAGTGCTCCTGATAGGCCCCACGCTCTTCGCCCTGCAGCAGTTCGCAGGCATCAACGCGGTCGTTTACTTCTCCCCTCACGTCTTTCCAGAACCCTCTTGAACCATTTCCCGCCCTTCCACTTCCCCTCAACGACACCCCCCACCCCTTCCAGTGCTGCTGCTAGGCGCCCTTCTCTTCGCCCTGCAGCAGTTCTCGGGCATCAACGCGGTTGTCTACTTCTCCTCTCATGCACGGCCCATGCTGCCTCAAACCATCTCCCGGCCTTCTCCCTTTCCCTTCTCCCATCTCCCGATTCCAGTGCTCCTCTTAGGCCCCGCGCTCTTCGCCCTGCAGCAGTTTGCAGGCATCAACGCGGTCGTTTACTTCTCCTCCCACATCTTCCGCTCTGCTGGATTTTCCTCCGGCATTGCCGCTTCTGTTCTGATCGCCTTGTTCAAGCTAGCAGGTACGTGTGAACCATCCTAACATGCAATCTCGAATTCCACTGACTTTTGAGTCGACTCAACAACCATCCTAGCATGCAATCTCGAATTCCACTGACTTTTGAGTCGACTCAACAACCATCCTAACATGCAATCTCGAATTCCACTGACTTTTGAGTCGACTCAACAACCATCCTAACATGCAATCTCGAATTCCACTGACTTTTGAGTCGACTCAACAACCATCCTAACATGCAATCTCGAATTCCACTGACTTTTGAGTCGACTCAACAACCATCCTAACATGCAATCTCGAATTCCACTGACTTTTGAGTCGACTCAACAACCATCCTAACATGCAATCTCGAATTCCACTGACTTTTGAGTCGACTCAACAACCATCCTAACATGCAATCTCGAATTCCACTGACTTTTGAGTCGACTCAACAACCATCCTAACATGCAATCTCGAATTCCACTAACTTTTGAGTCGACTCAACAACCATCCTAACATGCAATCTCGAATTCCACTGACTTTTGAGTCGACTCAACAAGCATCCTAACATGCAATCTCGAATTCCACTGACTTTTGAGTCGACTCAACAAGCATCCTAACATGCAATCTCGAATTCCACTGACTTTTGAGTCGACTCAACAACCATCCTAACATGCAATCTCGAATTCCACTGACTTTTGAGTCGACTCAACAACCATCCTAACATGCAATCTCGAATTCCACTGACTTTTGAGTCGACTCAACAACCATCCTAACATGCAATCTCGAATTCCACTGACTTTTGAGTCGACTCAACAACCATCCTAACATGCAATCTCGAATTCCACTGACTTTTGAGTCGACTCAACAACCATCCTAACATGCAATCTCGAATTCCACTGACTTTTGAGTCGACTCAACAACCATCCTAACATGCAATCTCGAATTCCACTGACTTTTGAGTCGACTCAACAACCATCCTAACATGCAATCTCGAATTCCACTGACTTTTGAGTCGACTCAACAACCATCCTAACATGCAATCTCGAATTCCACTAACTTTTGAGTCGACTCAACAACCATCCTAACATGCAATCTCGAATTCCACTGACTTTTGAGTCGACTCAACAAGCATCCTAACATGCAATCTCGAATTCCACTGACTTTTGAGTCGACTCAACAACCATCCTAACATGCAATCTCGAATTCCACTGACTTTTGAGTCGACTCAACAACCATCCTAACATGCAATCTCGAATTCCACTGACTTTTGAGTCGACTCAACAACCATCCTAACATGCAATCTCGAATTCCACTGACTTTTGAGTCGACTCAACAACCATCCTAACATGCAATCTCTAATTCCACTGACTTTTGAGTCGACTCAACAACCATCCTAACATGCAATCTCTAATTCCACTGACTTTTGAGTCGACTCAACAACCATCCTAACATGCAATCTCGAATTCCACTGACTTTTGAGTCGACTCAACAACCATCCTAACATGCAATCTCGAATTCCACTGACTTTTGAGTCGACTCAACAACCATCCTAACATGCAATCTCGAATTCCACTGACTTTTGAGTCGACTCAACAACCATCCTAACATGCAATCTCGAATTCCACTGACTTTTGAGTCGACTCAACAACCATCCTAACATGCAATCTCGAATTCCACTGACTTTTGAGTCGACTCAACAACCATCCTAACATGCAATCTCGAATTCCACTGACTTTTGAGTCGACTCAACAACCATCCTAACATGCAATCTCGAATTCCACTGACTTTTGAGTCGACTCAACAACCATCCTAACATGCAATCTCGAATTCCACTGACTTTTGAGTCGACTCAACAACCATCCTAACATGCAATCTCGAATTCCACTCAAAAACTCGCTCCCTTGTGTGTCCTGCATTATTCTTTGCTTACTTCCCCTCCTCCAGCATAGCTGCCTCTCCCCTGATCGCACTGTGCCCTTATTGTGCTGTTCAAACCCGCGCTGTTCATAACGTTTCCTGTTATCCAACCTCTTCGCCTCCCATGTCATGTCTCTCCCATGCACTCTCCTTCATCCTCTTGTTGCTCTCATCTCTCTCGTTCCTCTTATTTCTCTCATTTATCTCGTTTTTCATATTTATTTCTTTCCTCTTGTTTCTCTCTGTCCCTCCCCCCCACCAGCTGTGCTGCTGGCCGCTCGTCTGGTTGACTCTGCAGGGAGAAAGCCCCTTCTCCTGCTCTCCTTCCTTGGCATGGTACGGGAAAACAATGTGGCTTGGTGCAGTTCAGAGTGGTGCAGTGAATTGCAGTGTAGTGCAGAGTGCACAAATGCCTCATTTGTATCTCTAACGCGCCTCTTTTCGACAAATGCTATTGATCCACTAAAGCACTTCCAGAATCACTTCCACTTTCTCTTGAGTTTTTTTCGTTTTTCCTTCTCTTCCTCTCCTCATCTCCCTCTCTTCCTCTCTCTCCCTTCCTCACCCTCCCTTCCTCTCCCCCCCTTCCTCCCTCTCCCTTCCTCTCCCTCCCTCCCTCACCCTCCCCTCCTCACCCTCCCTCGAAATCCATGAATGGCGATGCTTCAGGGGTGCTCTATGTTGTTCCTCTCAGCTGTCCTCTCCTTGCCTCTCCTGCAACCCTGGGCGCCACTTCTGTCTGTTATCGGCACAATCGCGTAAGATGAGCACATTGGTTTGCTCCGTCTTTTACTACCACGCATTCATTAAAGCTCCAGCATTTGTTACTATCACAAATGCCTGGAAAATCAAGCAAACAATACAGTGTTGTATTTCTATGCACCGTGCTATGGTCCCAAGGCTGATAATACATCTCGCCTGTCCATGTTGATTAATTATTCCAGCACTATGAATAATAGATGTGCAACAGCATTGTACTCGTCCGCATTCTCCTCTGAATTCTTTGGTTCAACTTATACAAATGACAACGCTTGTCTCTTGTCCATAATTCATTATCAATCATTATACGACTGCAGGTACGTGACAGCATTTTCCTGTGGAGTGGGCCCCATACCCAGCCTGTTGCTTCCAGAGATATTCCCCGTGGAAGTGCGGGCTGCAGGAGTGGCCTTCAGCATGGCCGTTCACTGGGTAAGTTGCATTCTTCAACTCTTGTTTGTCGCCTGTGCCCTTGCCTTGCCTGCAGTGCCCTTGCTGTGTCTGGTGTGCCTGCCTGGTGTTTGTGTCTGGTGTCTGGTGGTGTACCATATCTGGTATTACTCATGCGAGCTGCAGGGGTGCCTGCAGCATAGCTGTTCACTGAATATGTTGTCTCACCGATTGTCGGCCATGCCTGCAGCATGGCTGTTCACTGGGTATGTTGGCTCTTTGTTTGTCGGCCATGCCCGGCTGTTCTCTTGTTCCAACTTCTTACTAAATTTGTTTTAGAGGAGCCTGATTTTTCACGTCATCCCCTACATTTTGTTTCTTCCCCACTTTCTGCCAGGTGTGCAACTTTTGTGTCGGATGCTTCTTTCTTCCAGCAACAACTGTGGTTGGGGTCCATGGGGTGTACATTTTCTTTGCTTCCGTGTGCTTTATGTCCATAGCATTTGTCTATTATTGTGTGATTGAAACGAAGGGGTTGTCCCTGGAGGAGATAGGGGATATTCTTGAGATGGCTCCCAAAAGGAAAGCTTGACCATCCAAGTCATCATTCTCAAATTTCCAAGCGTGTACATCCAATATTATTGCTACTTCATAACAAGCAGAGAAGTGTTAACCACTATATGACCACAGCTTACTAAGTCCCTCTGCCTCTGTTCTTCATTATTAGCTGACGCATAAAGCCTACCTCCATCTCTGAACACCGGCATCTACAGCACTCCATGGTATGATGTGCCGACCTTTTATTTCTTGACCTCCCAGCCTTCTGCTGCCCAATTACCGGTACCTTCCAAGTTCCAGTGCCGCCCTTAAATTCCTGACTACCATTCCCTCACGCTATTTCATCTACCCTCCTTGCAATGCAAGTTCAGTTCTTGCTCTTGCACTCTTTGTACGCCTTATAAGCCTTCTTATCACACTCGTCCTTCAAGGGTACCACCATGCACCACTGCACCGCTCGCTTATACTTCTCCACGCATTTGCTGAGGTCCTTGCCATTGTTATCCCTGCCGCTGTTGTCATGGTCGTCATGGTCGTCATGGTCGTCGTGCCCGTCGTTATCGTCGTCGTGCCTGTCGTTATCGTCGTTATGGTTGTCGTGATCGTTGTCGTCTTTGTCATTGTCATCGTCGTTGTCATGATCGTCATCGTCATTATCCTCATCAAGCAATCGCCTCATTCCGCCGGTCGTCCGCGTGAATGCAGTCTGAGTCGCCGTCTTCGTCACAGCACCTGCCAGCTGCACAGAGAGCAGAAATTTAAATAATAGATTTCCGAGCGTATGTCGACTAGGCTTTGTGAAGCATGCACATTGTGCCGACATTTTGAAGTGCGAAATGCACTTGACCATTCCGACTCTATGTCCTCCGACAGAAGTCATAAACGGTTGGCGGTTTACCTCTTAACGGAACAAGCAGGCGGCCGTCTGCAGGCGAGCAATAGGAAAGCGCGAGGATGAACGCGACGAGAAACGCGAGAGTCAAGAACACAGAGAAGCGAGCCATGCTGCTTTCGTTGTGCTATCGAGAGAATTGTTGCTAGGCGGATAGGGAGATGTCCCTGCGAAAAGCGACTGTGAACAACGAATGAATCCTAAGTTTCTTGAAAATTAATGTGGCGCACTGGATGGTGATAAAGCGGCTGCGACCTGGATTTTATAACTCGGAAGGAACCCGAGAGGGGTACAGGCTGGCGAGGCGAGGGGAACGGAAGATGCGGCGCGAATCATGGCGATGTCGCTTCTTGCGGCTTGGCAAAGCATTCGACGCAATTATTGGTGTTAACAACTGTGAATGAGCAATTATAGCAATATTGGTGGAAGTATCCATGCCTGCTTGGGAGAATTTGCTGTGTTGCAGTCTGCAAAATTATTGGTGCTGCTAGGCTGAAGGGAATTGCTGTCGAGGCGCGACATTTTTGCTCTGGTGTGCAATGTGCGTCGCCACCAACCGTGGCGGGGACATTTGGAGAAACTGGGTCTGCAAATTCGCGAGGTCACACTCGCGACTTTTGTCCCACCATCGTGTTACGATTCTCTTCGTTAAGATTAATTTCTACACCAAACCAATTTCTGATGCAGGCCAACAGGACAATAAATAAATTGGACCAGACCGTGGAATACATATGCAATTGTTAGCATATTATCAGAATTATTGAGAGGTAAAGGTAGTGGACCACAGGAGTAGGGAGTTGCATGCAGCACGAGCGGAGGGTCATTGTTGAACAACCAGCTCTTAGAGCGTATTCCTACACCTCGTATCAAGAGAACCTCATATCAGGCTCACACTGAAAATTACCTGAACCCGAAGCCTCTCGCTAGTTTTACCAGGCAAAAAGTACAATCTTGATACGAGATGGCCTGATATGAGGCCGTAGGAATATGCTATTATTGCCATTACCACAAGCCAGGGTTGCCAGTCAAACCAGAGAGATCCACATTGAACCCCTCTGTCCATGCCTCTGACCATAAAGAGGCGAAACCGCCACCATTAGCGCCAGTACCACCAGCAGTACCAGCACCACTGCCGCCAGTAGCACCACCTCCAGCACAAGCCATGGATGCGGATGTAGGTCCCACACCTGAGGGAGTGGGTGGTTCGGCAGGAAAGAATCGCTCCCATTGGCTGGTTCCCCAGCCTGTAGGTGTGGGGCATGGAAGCTCTGCTGTTGCTGCTATTGATGCAGCAGCTGATGCTTCAGCTGGAGGTGTTACTGCTGCTCCTGTCCCTCCTGCTGCTCCTGTTTCTGCTGCTAAATCCGGAGAGTCCGAGGAAACACCGCCTTCAGAGTTACAAATTTCAGCAAAAGCAGCACATGCGACATTCGCGACATCGACAAGTGGGGGAGGAGGAGGTGGCCTTTTCCGGCGAGCATTTGGCGGAGCCGAGATGCCTGCTTCTGGTGCTGGTAACGGTGTAAAATTCGAAGGAACGCTGTGATTGGACACGAAGTCAGCTTCACCATCGCATTCCATCCGCTCCGCCGCGGCCCCCGCTTCGTCACCCCCGTACTCGCCAGTGATTTGCCCCAGAAGCTCGTGAATGCACAGCTTGTCTTCGTCGCGCACTTCTCCGCCAAACCCTTCCGCAGCCGCCCGTGCTGGTTGCGCATCCCCCACCCTATCATCCGCGCAAAATGTAAACTTGCCAGACAATTTCATCGCCAAAGTCCCTTCGGTCTGCTGCCCGGCGGACTTTGCAAAAACTCCCCCCTCCCACTGCAGAATCTCGGGCAGGCTGAAATCTCGGCCGTGATTTCCCTCCGCTGGGACCGAAGCAGACGACGGTGGGTTTTCCGCAGGCAATTTTTGAGTGAATTTCTGCGCTTGCGACTTTTGCGAATTCTGCTTCGGTTGTTCCCATGTCGCCGTACTAGGTAGGGGAACTGGGGGCTTTTGCTGCTGATGTTGTCGCTCCTGCGACAATTTCCTTCGCAAAAGTCGCACAGCTTTCCCTAGCTCTGGCACCAGCACACGCCCTGGATCCATCAAGTCAGCCACGGAGCGCCCAGCTTTTTCGCCGCGCAATGACGATGCGAGCGCCGAGGGATTCACCCATTCCGAGCCCGAACTAAGCGAACAGGTGCTGGTAACGTCGTTACACGAAGCGAACTCACGTTTCGTCCTGCTCTGCTGAAAATTGACCTGGCTGGTCAGCTGATTCGACGACGACGATTTCGGAAGTTCGCCGTCAGAAGCCAAAAAGGGCTCAGAGGAGGATGTAGCGAGTTCACCAATACGATTCCCCAAAACGGCTCGCGAAAGCGAGCTCCTTGTGGCGGCACGACACGTGGACGTTCGTAGCAGAGGCGGCTCGGCCAATCGAAGCGGGGAGACATCACGAAGTGCACTGCTGCGGGACGGATGTGCTGGCGTCGACATAGCGCGAAGGAGAGGAGGATCAAAATCAGAGTAGAACGTTCGGGAAGTCGTTTCACGAGAGGAGTCGTACGCAGGCGAGTCGATACGGAACGGCCCGCTCGGCATCACGAGCAGCTTCGTAGATGAAACGGAACACGACGGCGATGAAATGACCGGCACCGCACCGTCGGGAGCCGAGAGCGACGTGAGATGCGGCGGCTGGTAGGGCTCAAATGTGCACGGCTTCCGTTTCTTGACGGTCGGCAAAAACGCAGGGTCCGTCAGTTCTGCCGGCCACTGGCGGTTCGGCAGCCAAGCCGGCGGCGCATCCTTTGTCCTCGAGGCGACTCGAAGGGCGTCCATAAAGCTCATTTGGGAGAACGCCATGGCTCATCCAAGTCAGAGTCGTCGCGAGCACCAGATTTGCCAGATTGATCTACGAGGCACGTGCAGAACCTCTTCTGCTGAGGGACTTAGAAGTGGATTAAAAATGCGGATAAGGTTTTCCGGACAGCGTTTCCTGTTGCGGTTGACGTTTATTGAAAACAGTCAGCTTGCCAGAACAAATTTGATCGATCTAGCCAGCAAACACCAAGGTTGCCGTGGGAACAGGGCTCCTCGGACCAGGCCAAGTCGCTGCAGGCAATGTATCGTGAGCGAGATGCTTGGATTTCCTGAATGGGGTGAGACAAACCTAAGAGTTCCACCAATGCCACAACTTCTGAGTGGGTTGAGAAAAAGTGGCCTTGGTTGGTAGGAATGGACGGAGGAGAACGAGGCACGAAGGAAAATGCAGCAAGCTGAAATTGGACCTATCAATTTGGGGCCTGGAAACGGCCTTGCTGCAAAAGCGCTGTAACGAAAGGATGGTGTGACATGATGGTAGGGAGGGATACAGGCAGCAAAGTGGTTGAGTTGAGTTGAGCAATGTTGCCTGCCAGGCAAAGGCGGCGAGGCGAGGTGAGACGAGGCTGGGAACAGGGGCGAGGTGAACAATGAAGGGTGAACCGCGAGGAGGGAAGGGGCGAAGTTGGGCGGGAGCGAGAGGGCTTCCTTCCCTCTCCCCTCTGGTCCGGGACTTGGGCCTCCGATCTGACAGGTACACTATCTAGAGGTGAGGGGTGGTTGGATGGAGCTGGGAATCAGGCAGCAAATGGCAGGTGGGGACGAATGGCATTCCGCTGCTGAGCTGAGAATTTCACGACGACGACGAGGCAAAAGACAAGCCCACAAGGTGGGGGGAGGGTGGGGGAGGAGGCAAGCGCCTGGACACTGGTCAGGCTAGGTGGGTGGCGTGGTGGCAGTGGTGGAGGATGCACAGGGTGGCTGGTGGAAACGGTGTGGATTAATTTTCACGTGAATTTGGTTTGGCAACTAGGCGTGGAGTTTCTTCTGGGTGTGAAGTGAATACTAGTTGAGAGGGGCTGTTGGAGATTC
Organism: Closterium sp. Naga37s-1; assembly: GCA_947471745.1. Lineage (NCBI taxonomy): Eukaryota > Viridiplantae > Streptophyta > Zygnematophyceae > Desmidiales > Closteriaceae > Closterium > Closterium sp. Naga37s-1. The sequence goes on along the minus strand of CANJKZ010000774.1, from coordinate 4,239,241 downwards.
AGAGCATGTGATAGAATTTAAACCTTTGCGGGAGAACACGGTAGTTTATGCAACAAACTCTTTTAGAAAACCCTGGGGGGAATCGTACATGCTCATCTGTGCAGACAGGGGTCTGGGAAAATGTGGGCGTCGCTCCGGTTGCTGGGAAGGGGGTGATCGAAACTTAGGATGTGTTACGGTTCGCCTCTGATTGCCATGATCAGACTCGATCGAAAACTTCTGGGAAGCTAAGGTGGCAATTTCGGGCAATCGGGGGCAATCACTTGATCGCGATCAGCTGATCGCCCCAACTCGATCAACCGCCTAAAACCGCCCAATCAAACACAACCCCACCCAATCACCGACGATCAGTTGATTGCATTGGTTTGGGCTACCAAGCGACGCTTGCGAGAAGTTACGGTATTGTGCTGGGTATCGTGAAGCACTCGCACAACCAACCAACCTGGCAAGAACTTTCGCTGGATGGTTCTGGAGCTACAGCATTTCTGGGCACCTGTTTATGCTAAGTTACATGGAGACAGTGAAAATTGCTAGATCAATGGACAGGAAGTGTCAGGAAGGGGTGGCACGCTTGCCATGCACCCTCGCTGAATGCTCGAAGAATATCTCATCTGATCGGGCGGCGCGAGCGATGCAATCAGGGGCAACCCGACCCGACCAGATCACAGCAGATAAGAGGCGACCGTAACACGTCCTTAGCCGAAGCTGACACCCTGACAGCCGCGTGATTGGATACGGAGGCTTCTCTGCCAGCAGCCACTGACAAGCAGACTGGACATTTTTTGCCACCAAACTCAAGGAAGCCATCAGCCACAAGTGTACTCCTTGGTTTCAGAACACTTGTGGCTATGGTTGCATTCAATGTGCTCTAAATGAATGCCAGCGGTTATTCGCACGCCCCAACTGCCCTCACACAGACCAAACAACCAAATCGAACTGACACACGTACCCGCCAAATGAAACTGCCCCGTCGGAACACGCTGCCTTGTCAGCACCAAGTCAGGACTGGACCCACGTGCAGTTTTCTCTGAACGGGGGCGACCCCATGAGGTTGTTGCGCAGGCTGTAACGGAAAGTTCGCTAGGGACGGTTACCAGTTGCATCAGTGGCACGTGACAATGAAGAAACGAATCAACACTAAAATCAGTGACCTGTCGGTGCCCTCTAACTACAAACCCTGTACTGTGTATATGGGAGGATATACCTCAGCCGACGAAAACTGCCGCCCAATTTCGCGGTTGCGATAGGACAACGGCCCTCCTCGGGATTGACGAACTCCCGACGACTCCGAGTGGCAAACTGGGGCGAAATGGCAGACCTGACGCCTCGGGACTGTCGACGATCTGACGACCTCGGGTTTCGCTGAGATAAACCCGAGAAGGACATCTCAGCGGACAAAAACTCACCGCACGACACGTAGAGCCGCGATTTCAGCGCGGGAACTCCACTGCGCGCCCAAATTTGTCGGTGGCCGATCCACGCGGCGAAGATCTGTCCGTCAAAAAATGTTACAGTTGTCTGGCATCGCGAGCTGCTCGCCATGTCGGTGTCGACTAAGGATCCAACGGGATTGTCCGGACCACGAAAGTCGGCGTCGACCACGAGGGCTCACGGTGGGCTTGCCACGCGGCTCTTCAATAACTCCGTGCCCTTAGGCAATGGAAGTCGGCATGTCGGCGTTTCTGCGTAGAGGCACCAATGATGGGCCCACGCCACGTAACGCATGCACATACCACCGTGGACGTGCCCAGGCTTACGCCCCGTGAGTGCAGCGCGGCGACCCATTAGCCATGCATGGCTCGTGGCACGTCGGACAATGCGCCGCCGCACGAGAACACATGCATAGCGGCACAAGCATAGGGGGTTGCGTGAAGCGCGGCAAAATCGGGAGTCGCTCACGACCATACCCCTCCGTGACCTTGCGCTGGTGCTCATTCCATTGTGCGTTCCTGCGTTCCTTCCTGCTCCCTCTTCCACTTTGAATTTTCCTCTCCCTAGCTATCTTCGCGAGTGTGGGTTACTCGTGCGCCGACCAATCGATCACGTCGGCACCGGTAGCGTGTTTAGGTAACCGATCACAACTAACTAGGTCGGCGACGCATGTCCAGAGCACGGCCTAGAGCCCAACAGCCGCAACCCATCCCACCCCCTGCCGACTCTGTAGACGCCGACATCAAAGCACAGCTGGAACGCCTCGAGCTCGCCGCTGAGTTAGAAGCACTTGAGAGAGAATCCGACGAAGACGCCTGAGCAACTCATCGGGTGTACACCACACCCGCGACTCAGTACCGTCTCTGGTGGTCCATCCCTTACCTCGAACACGGTCGACGGTATAGCAAACTACGAGCGGCCTCATGGCAGACGTCGACATGCCCGACGTTGGTCCCCCAACCGACCACATTGAGACCTCTACCCCCGAAGAGACGCTCAAGCTACTCTACGAACTTGACGCACTGACACAGATTCCAGAAGGGGAGTTCACCAAGGACATTCCCCCACCGCCGATAGGAGAGTTTACCAAGCCAGCTAGTAAGTCCACACCGACGCAAGTTGGGCAGCCTGGACCTTCGTCGGTACCGGGCGGCTCAGGAAACCAGGTTGATGATGAGGAGGAGGAGGAGGAGGAGGAGGAGGAGGAGGAGGAGGAGGAGGAGGAGGAGGAGGAGGAGGAGGAGGAGGAGGAGGAGGAGGAGGAGAGCGACGACGAATACGACGAGCGTCCTCCGCGTAGCACGAATCCGCGCACCTTGGAAGAACGCCTCCGGCGGGAACTTGAATACATAGATGACATGCTAGAACAGGACGAGGACGAGGACGAGCAGAACATGGCGGTGCCACGCGAACAGTGGAGAGCAGCAGACTTCGTCGAGGACGACATGGTTTACGCAAGCATCGACGTGCTGGTCATAGACGCCCTACGCCACCTGCAAACCTTGGAGAAGAATAGCACGACGCTGAGGCTGTACACCTCGTTCATCTACCACTACAAGAGGTGGGCGGCAAAAATGCTGACGCAAATACGCGACAAGCTTCCCCAGGAGCACAGGCTTAGGCACGTCGACGAGATCGGCCACTACATCCGGGACAACAAGAAGAAGAATTGGGACAAAGTGGCCGAGGTCCCCCGAGAGTACATCTGGCTGCACGGCCCTAGGGTAACCGAAACCCGGCTGCGCGCCTATATGAAGTTCATGATACGTGAGTGTCAGCTCGATGCCGAGTCGATCGAGGAGGGGAACAATGCCCCGCGAACCCAGCCGGTGCAAGGTACAACGGTGCACACGCTCCTCGGGCGCATAAAGGCATGCCAGATGGCGGCGAGAGTGGAGGCGACGCTCTACCGGGAGAAGGAGCTGAGCATCATGCGGGAGATATCGGTGGTCAGATCGGAGGTGCGGTTCATGGTCCGCACCAAGAACGAGAGGGACGTCAAGTAAGTTTGTCGACACCGCCAACCTCTGTCCATGTCACTATGAAGTCGACGCCGTCAAACTCAAAATACTCGGTGCTTTGTGGGCAGGAATTGTGCCGACCGGCGTCGCGGCACCATCGGCGATACCTACACCGCCGAACAGTTCCGCCAGATCATGATGAAGGTGCTGCCGACATGGGCGGCGTCGGCGTGGAACCCGCGGGCAACCGCTCCTTCGCAGACGCTGTGGCGATTTCTGCTCACCAAGGCGCTCACGCTACTCTCCCACCACACTCTCCTGCGAGGCGCCAGCATCCGCGAGATCACGCTCCCCGACATCTTCTTGTACCGACTGGCTAGCACCTCGTCGATAAACCTGGAGAACCAGCCAGTCGTCATGGTGATCGCCGCGCGGAACTCGAAGACTTCCAAGGATGCCCGTCTTCAGCAGAGCTACGCGGCGCGACACCTGGAAGCGGAGTTGTGCGACGTCGGCGAGACCGGCCTATGGTTGCACTTCATCCTCGACCAGATCGGTCAGTTCAACGGCGTCGACTTCCTTCCGCCGCTTGACACCACCGAACGCGAGCGCTGGGAGGATATACCTCAGCCGACGAAAACTGCCGCCCAATTTCGCGGTTGCGATAGGACAACGGCCCTCCTCGGGATTGACGAACTCCCGACGACTCCGAGTGGCAAACTGGGGCGAAATGGCAGACCTGACGCCTCGGGACTGTCGACGATCTGACGACCTCGGGTTTCGCTGAGATAAACCCGAGAAGGACATCTCAGTGGACAAAAACTCACAGCAGGACACGTCGAGCCGCGATTTCAGCGCGGGAACTCCACTGCGCGCCCAAATTTGTCGGTGGCCGATCCACGCGGCGAAGATCTGTCCGTAAAAAAATGTTACAGTTGTCTGGCATCGCGAGCTGCTCGCCATGTCGGTGTCGACTAAGGATCCAACGGGATTGTCCGGACCACGAAAGTCGGCGTCGACCACGAGGGCTCACGGTGGGCTTGCCACGCGGCTCTTCAATAACTCCGTGCCCTTAGGCAATGGAAGTCGGCATGTCGGCGTTTCTGCGTAGAGGCACCAATGATGGGCCCACGCCACGTAATGCACGCACATACCACCGTGGACGTGCCCAGGCTTACGCCCCGTGAGTGCAGCGCGGCGACCCATTAGCCATGCATGGCTCGTGGCACGTCGGACAATGCGCCGCCGCACGAGAACACATGCATAGCGGCACAAGCATAGGGGGTTGCGTGAAGCGCGGCAAAATCGGGAGTCGCTCACGACCATACCCCTCCGTAACCTTGCGCTGGTGCTCATTCCATTGTGCGTTCCTGCGTTCCTTCCTGCTCCCTCTTCCACTTTGAATTTTCCTCTCCCTAGCTATCTTCGCGAGTGTGGGTTACTCGTGCACCGACCAATCGATCACGTCGGCACCGGTAGCGTGTTTAGGTAACCGATCACAACTAACTAGGTCGGCGACGCATGTCCAGAGCACGGCCTAGAGCCCAACAGCCGCAACCCATCCCACCCCCTGCCGACTCTGTAGACGCCGACATCAAAGCACAGCTGGAACGCCTCGAGCTCGCCGCTGGGTTAGAAGCACTTGAGAGAGAATCCGACGAAGACGCCTGAGCAACTCATCGGGTGTACACCGCACCCGCGACTCAGTACCGTCTCTGGTGGTCCATCCCTTACCTCGAACACGGTCGACGGTATAGCAAACTACGAGCGGCCTCATGGCAGACGTCGACATGCCCGACATTGGTCCCCCAACCGACCACATTGAGACCTCTACCCCCGAAGAGACGCTCAAGTTACTCTACGATCTTGACGCACTGACACAGATTCCAGAAGGGGAGTTCACCAAGGACATTCCCCCACCGCCGATAGGAGAGTTTACCAAGCCAGCTAGTAAGTCCACACCGACGCAAGTTGGGCAGCCTGGACCTTCGTCGGTACCGGGCGGCTCAGGAAACCAGGTTGATGATGAGGAGGAGGAGGAGGAGGAGGAGGAGGAGGAGGAGGAGGAGGAGGAGGAGGAGGAGGAGGAGGAGGAGGAGGAGGAGGAGGAGGAGGAGGAGAGCGACGACGAATACGACGAGCGTCCTCCGCGTAGCACGAATCCGCGCACCTTGGAAGAACGCCTCCGGCGGGAACTTGAATACATAGATGACATGCTAGAACAGGACGAGGACGAGGACGAGCAGAACATGGCGGTGCCACGCGAACAGTGGAGAGCAGCAGACTTCGTCGAGGACGACATGGTTTACGCAAGCATCGACGTGCTGGTCATAGACGCCCTACGCCACCTGCAAACCTTGGAGAAGAATAGCACGCTGAGGCTGTACACCTCGTTCATCTACCACTACAAGAGGTGGGCGGCGAAAATGCTGACGCAAATACGCGACAAGCTTCCCCAGGAGCACAGGCTTAGGCACGTCGACGAGATCGGCCACTACATCCGGGACAACAAGAAGAAGAATTGGGACAAAGTGGCCGAGGTCCCCCGAGAGTACATCTGGCTGCACGGCCCTAGGGTAACCGAAACCCGGCTGCGCGCCTATGTGAAGTTCATGATACGTGAGTGTCAGCTCGATGCCGAGTCGATCGAGGAGGGGAACAATGCCCCGCGAACCCAGCCGGTGCAAGGTACAACGGTGCACACGCTCCTCGGGCGCATAAAGGCATGCCAGATGGCGGCGAGAGTGGAGGCGACGCTCTACCGGGAGAAGGAGCTGAGCATCATGCGGGAGATATCGGTGGTCAGATCGGAGGTGCGGTTCATGGTCCGCACCAAGAACGAGAGGGACGTCAAGTAAGTTTGTCGACACCGCCAGCCTCTGTCCATGTCACTATGAAGTCGACGCCGTCAAACTCAAAATACTCGGTGGCTTTGTGGGCAGGAATTGTGCCGACCGGCGTCGCGGCACCATCGGCGATACCTACACCGCCGAACAGTTCCGCCAGATCATGATGAAGGTGCTGCCGACATGGGCGGAGTCGGCGTGGAGCCCGCGGGCAACCGCTCTTTCGCAGACGCTGTGGCGATTTCTGCTCACCAAGGCGCTCACGCTACTCTCCCACCACACTCTCCTGCGAGGCGCCAACATCCGCGAGATCACGCTCCCCGACATCTTCTTGTACCGACTGGCTAGCACCTCGTCGATAAACCCGGAGAACCAGCCGGTCGTCATGGTGATCGCCGCGCGGAACTCGAAGACTTCCAAGGATGCCCGTCTTCAGCAGAGCTACGCGGCGCGACACCTGGAAGCGGAGTTGTGCGCCGTCGGCGAGACCGGCCTATGGTTGCACTTCATCCTCGACCAGATCGGTCAGTTCAACGGCGTCGACTTCCTTCCGCCGCTTGACACCACCGAACGCGAGCGCTGGTACAAGAAGCACCTCTTCTTCGCCCGCAACGACAAGGAGCAAAAAGAGCTCTCCGCCTCCAGCCACCAACGTTTGACGCGGCAGTTGTGGACGACCAACAAGGTGTTCTGCAAGCGGAACGTGCACGCCGCTCGCGCCGGAGGTGCGCAGGAGCTAGCCATTGAAGGGACGCCTCGCGCCGAGATCGCCGAGCTGGGTCACTGGGCACTCGACAAGATGACGCGTGCTTACATCACAACCATTCCCGTTTGGGTGGTGATGAAGAAGGCCGGCTACTCGGGTTGCAAGCAAGACTACTTCTTGGGTCGCAGCAGGGTCGAGCCCTCTGACAAACTCTTGGACATCATCGCCGAGCACATCTTCCCCGGCGTGGATGCTCTGCTGCGCGATGTATGTTAATAGACGCCGACAATGTCCTTACGTCGCCATTGCTTCGTTGGCTGCCCATCGCCTTACTAACCCACATCACCTGCCGATGTGCAGGCGGAAACGCGAGCTGCCAAAGAAGGGAGCGACGCCGACAAAGCCGCCGTGCACTTCTGGCGTACCCTCCAGATGATGCGCCGCATCGTCGCCGAGGACCTCGCGGTGAAGCTCGTCCGCACCCCTTGGCACCCGTACGTCCAAGGTTCGAAGCTCTGCCGGATTGCCCTCTTTCAGCACTGGGCGAAAAGGGTCGAGAAGATCGACACCGAAACGATCAACAAACGCCGGGACCCAACCCTCATTCAGGCAGAGGTAAACCGTCGCTAAAGTCGGCGTCGTCGGGACCCTATCTGTTACGGGTGTATTCTAAACAATTTTCGCCTTTCCGCCTTGTGCTGCAGGAAATCTCCGTTCGCTTGGACACCGAATACCATAACATGTCCCTCAAGGAGACGCTGAAGAACGAGAGGGAGCGCGCCGCGGTCGAGAAGATCGACCTTCAGGATGAACTCGAGAAGCGCGACGATACCATCGCGACGCTGACCGCCGAGATAACCCGTCTCACCGAGGCACTCCGTGTGTCAGAAGCACGGAGGATGCCGGAGACGCCGCCGTCGGGGAACGAGCAGACGCCGAGCGAGAGTGGCTCCGCGGATTCGGCCAGTCCGGGGGCCAGAAACAAGAAACGGTACGAGAAACCCCCACAGACGCTCGACGAGGCTCGCTACGAGCTCAACGTGGTGCAACCTTGGCGGGAGTCAAAGACCGTGAGGGACGCTTGGCGCCTCTGGAACTCCGCCACCGCCGATGACACCCGCCGTCTTTGCGATAGGGTCGCCGAGCCGGGATTCGTCGACCGCCACACCCTCCTCAAAGGCGCGACGCAGGGTGCACACGACATGAAGGTGCGCCGCATGCTGAAGGCCATGGATGCGGTGCGCCTTCTTCGCTCGAGCGACGGCGATGCCGACACCGAAGCCGTCGTCGCTGCCCTGAACAAGATCGCGACGCCGGGCATCGGGACCTTCTGCGATGCCCTCACGGTGCTCAAACCGGGAACCGCACCGACGAAGTCCAAGGAGCCCGGCATGGGCGTCAAGGGGCTGGGCCCCAAGTCGGTCTCGAAGCTACGTCTCGCCTGTGCGCTGGTGGCGGTCAACTTGAAGCCGACCGCTTGGGTCGCCGTCCTGTTTCCAGACACCTGGGAGGAGCAGATGCCGAAGACCGTGGCGGACATGGAGCGGCAGACCGCACCTGTGCTGCGTCCTCCGACGAAGCGCAAGAAGGCGGCATGAGTACCTTCGGAGCATATGCGTGCGCGTAGTTTGATGATGCTGTAATTGTGGTCGATTGCACCAAACCATGATGCTTATTTTGTTCATGAAGTTGGTAAACGATGGTCATACAACAATGCCCATGCGAACATAGATGATCCAACAATGGTAACTGCAGTCGGTCGCCGACCAACAAACACCCCGAAAATACTTGCAGACAGCCAAACCCTCTATGTCGACAGACATCCAACGACGCCGACGTATTTTCGGACTCCGACATATACGCCGACAAAAATTCATCCCCGAGTAGCATTTGAGTGTGCAATTCAGAGGGTAGCGATCAGGTCGACATCTCCGACGAGGGTTCTACATGTCATGCACTACCAAAAAGTTACATGCGCTACCACATAAGCAAACACAAACAAAAAGTTACAAACACAAAAAAGGTTACAAACACACTAGCAATCAGACCACCTCGCGCTCCCTTCGCGCGCCGACTACGCCGCCGTGCTGTCCTTGCCCTTCTTGCCCTTCTTCCCCTTCTTCCCCGTGCTGTCCTTGCCCTGCTTGCCTCTCTGCCCCTTCCTCCCCCTGTGTTCAATGTCGTACTCCATCTGCGCGTCACACGGCACCGCGATGCCGATCTTTTCGAGTTTCGGCCCGGCGACGGGGCACATTCCCCTGAACGCCAATGTCTCCACTATCGCTCTAGCAATCACGTCGGCTTCGACTTCATGATCCACCCCCGGGTAGACCCGGTGCAGAGCGAGACTCTGCAGCGCCGGCGCGACGTTGTGCGCAACCTCCCCCAGGGGTTGCCCCCGGTCGATCTCGGCCTCCAGCACCGCCTGCATGACCTCCTTGAAGACACCGGCGGTCTTCTCGCTCGCACCGACCACCATCGCCGCCGCCTTCCCTTCGCCCACAGCATCGACCACCTGGGCGTCGTCGTTCTCGACTAAGCACCACACAAGCGGAGGCCGATAACGCCTGTGCCGCCATCGCCGTCTTCTCATCAGTGTCTCCCTCCTTCCTCGCCGCGCTCGCAGCGACCTTCCCATACGCAGCGCACATGGACACGCGACCTATCATGGCCGACATCATAGCATCCGACTTCTCCTGGCCTTCCTTTGTGACGGCATCGACGGGGAACCAGATCGCCGGCAAGAGCGCGTCGTGGTGCACATCGCCTGAGCTCTTGTACGCTCGATACTGGCCGAGAATGTCATCGAACCTGTCACACAATCACATGAAACCGAGCGACCATTAGTGACTCCGACATCGTCATCAACACTCGGCCGAAAGGGTATCCGACTTACCGTGTTTTTGGAAGGTACGCGCCCCGTGCCCATATCACCGTCCACATCCCTGTCGGCAAAATCTTGACCTCCTCCCACACCATCCTCCACTTCTCCAACTCGGTTTCCTCCAAGCCGGTGAGCTCGGCCATGAGGACCTTGCTGACGTAGCCGTCGTAGACGATGTACGCAATCGAGTGCAAGTACGCCAGCTCCATCTTCTCGCGCGATTTGCCGATGTATCGATTAGCGCCGAGCACCTTAATCTCGCCCACCCACCCAAGACCGTCGCCTGAGTTGTCGTGGCGGATGCCATGACCCTTCCGTCCTTTCTCCTTCTCCTTCTCCTCCTTCTCCTTCTCCTCCTTCTCCTTCTCCTCCTTCTCCTTCTCCTTCTCCTTCTCCTTCTCCTTCTCCTTCTCCTTCTCCGCCACCTTCTCCTTCTCCGCCGCCTTCTCCTTCTCCTTCTCCTTCTCCTTCTCCTCCGCCTTCTCCTTCCCTTTCTCCACCGACTTCTCCTTCGCCTTATCCCTCCCTGTCTCGGCCGACATCGCCCGTGTTTTCCTCTGAGAGCTCGCCCTCCCTTTCACTGTGTCGGCCTTCCCCTTCCGTTTCGACTCTCCATCGCCGACAGCATCAGTGGTCGTCTTTGACTCCGCTGAACCAGCGGGGGGATTCGCCCAGGGCTCCACATGCGCCGTGTCCGAGATGGCCAGAGCAGCGGGGTGCCCGGGGCGTTTTACCGATTCCAACAGGTTCTGGATGGCAGCGATGTCGGCGTCGTTGTGGCCTATCGACGCCTGTGCATGGTCAACGGCTCCGCCGCCGGTGGCTAGCGCTGCCCTCACGCCCTTCTCCGCCGCCTCGTTTACCGACGTCGGCGTCGCGCTTGAGCCGGCTTCCGGCCGAGTCTGTGCTGGCGCTGCCGCACTACGTGCGCCTAACCGAGCGCGAAGCAATGCGGACTTTGGGTCCGCAGTTGGATGGGCGGCGACCAGAGGTGCGGTATGTGGGGCACTGGGCGTTGTGGCGGCGACCTGCGGAGTGACCGTGCGGCGTGCTGCTTCGGCGGGGGCGGCATCGACCAAGGGAGGCTGCTGCACGTCCTTGCGATGGGCCTCCATGCGGTGGAGCATTTCCCTGAGCGCGTTCGCCACTGCGGGCACCTTAGAGGCGGACGGACCGTCGCGGTTAGCCGCAGCATCCTTCGCGTCGCCCTTGGCGGCAGACGGGCCCACTGCAGCTGGAGTAGCCACAAGGGCCGGCCCATCGTTGTTGGCGGCTGACGGGCCGACCGGCGCGCTGCTAGCCGCAGGGGGTTTTCGGGGAATCGACGTGGTCCCCGCGACCCCGACAGACGGTCCCTTGACGGTTCTGGCGCCGCCATCTATCGCCGTTTGAGCGGTTGGGATCTCCTTGTCGCTCAAGCCTTTCCCGCCGTCTTCTGCGGCAACCTCGTCGGCATGGCCCCCATCTGCACTCCCGATTCCATCGCCCTTGCTGTGCGACCTTATCACCTTGGCCCCGTTCTTCTTGAGCTGGTCGACCACGCTCTGACCTCGAGTCCGCGAGCCGCCTGGACCCACCGCGCCGACGCCGCGGCCTCCATCGGCTCCCTTGCTCCGCTTCACGCTCCCTGCATCATCTCCGCCGCCCGCCCTTTTCCGGCCCTGCTTGTCGGCCTCCCTTCGTTGCGCGGGATCGGCGTCATTGGCCGACGGCGACGACGCACGCCGACCAGCCGCCACATTGCCGATCACCTCGGTCATGAGCTTTAACCCGGACGCAACAAACGACTGCTGGGTGGCCTCCGTCACCGCCTTCAACACGTCCGCCTTGAACGACTTCATGAGCTCGTCCGGGAAGGCTGGCGTGGGCTGCGGCGGGGGCGGCGGCGGCACGGCGATGGTGCGAGTTACCGCAACGGCAATGTTGGCCTGCGCGGCGGCTAGGTGCTTCGAGATGAAGTCCTCCAAACCGAGCTTCGCATCGTCCACCACCGCTTCCACGTGGTTGCCCAAGGCGGCGACCGCTTTTGCGCGTTCAACTGCCATACTTCCCTCCGGACCGTCGATTTCCGCCAACCACGTCGACGCCTTTTCGGCGAAGGACTTCATCGCCTTCCACGATTCGTCCATGTGGTTGGTGATGTTGTCCGTGATGGTTGTCGACACGGCCGACGTCGCATCTAGCAGCCGTTTCGCCGCAGTATGGTCGGAGACGGCGACCTGGTCGGCCAACGACTGGAGCTTGTCGAGGAGTCCCCGCATCCCCAACACAAACCTGTCCACCCGACCCCTTTCATCTTCGAGCGCCTTCTCCATATGGGCATTTTCTGCTGTCAATCGCCTGTTCTCCTGTCGCAGCTGCTCGACGACGTCCAGCGGTGCCTGCCGACCAGATGCGGAGGAACCGGGATGACCGCGCGCCGCCTTCTTCACCCTAGACCGCTCCCCCCCGGCCTTCCCTGCGGTGGTCTCGGTAGGCGCTTCCACGCCCGTCGGCTTCGTGGCCGCGGCGTTATCCCCTTCTCCAACGACCTCGAGGTCGATAACTTCCTTCGCGTCGCCATCCACATCGCCGACCACGACCTTCTCACCCCCCCCGTGAGCCTCCTCCACGCCGACTTTCTCCTCGTCGGCATCCTCCCCTCCCTTGTTCACAACATATGCCGACCTCCCAGCCGTTTCCGCCGCTCCCTCTACGTACTCCACCTCCATTTCCTCCAACTCCCACTCGACCTCTTCCTCCTGCTCCCCCTCTTGCTGCTTCTCCGCCTCCTCCGCCTCCTCCTCCTCCTCCTCCTCCTCCTCCTCCTCCTCCTCCTCCTCCTCCTCCTCCTCCTCCTCGTCCTCCTCGTCCTCCTCCTCCTCCTCCTCCTCCTCCTCCTCCTCCTCCTCCTCCTCCTCCTCCTCCTCCTCCTCCTCACGATCCTCATGGTCCTCTTCCTGATCCTCGTTATCCTCCTGGTTCTTCTCCGCGGTCCCAGTCACCGCCCTTCCCGCCTCCTCATCTTCCTTGTCGACGCCGCCTCCGGGCTCTCCGATCGAAGTCCCACGCGCATCATCGACGGTGTAGGCGACACCTATTGCTGTGGATGCCAAAGGGGCCTCCTCGCCGTCGTCGTCACAGGCGTCGGCAGCAACTCCGACATGGCCCGACCGTTTGAGAGCGACGTGCTCCTTGACGAATGTTATCATCCCATTCCGCAGCCCCTTCAACCCCGAAACGTTGACCTTGTCCATGCTGGTCACACTGCGACGGAGGGCGCCGGTCAGGAGATCCATCCTCCTCACCACCCAGCACAACGCGCTCATTGCTAGCAGGCCGGAGCCCGCGTCCCCGTCCCGGACGGCGTCGAGCACTTTCTGCATACAACAGTTCAGAGCGCAATGATGAGCACCGCGTTCGGCAATCGCATCGCGCAAGGATGACACACTATAGGACGGTGATTCGTTCGGAACTCACATCTCGAACGGGTTGATCGCAGTCGGCGAGCCTGTCCTCCACCTCTTCATCGGAAGGCTTCGCCCACTCCCACTTCCGACCATCGCACCCAAGCTCGGCCAGGACCGCCGCCCGGAAAAACCTGAAGCAACGTGGCACAGATTGTCGGTAAGCATGGTTTACGCTGCGCGGCGAAATTGCATGCGTCGTCGACTACACTATCGAGCTCACTTCAGCACGCGGATCGCCTCGTCGCGGTCCCACTGCTTCACGGTCTGCGGGTCAAAGTGCCGGATCGAGGTCCTGATCTTCTCCCCCCCACCCTTCAACAGGTCGCCGGGGTACAGGATGACAACGATGCTGCAATGTGCTCCTGGAAGCGGTGTGATGCTGCACAGGCAAGGCACGACGACGTCGTTCAGAACAGAGCACCGACATAGGATGCAACACACATCGTGACGACTTCTAACCAGCTCACCTCGAAGTCAAGGGGATAACCGCTACGTCGGCGTCGAAAACCGTCGCAAAGCATGTGTGGTCCGCCCGACCCATCGCCGCCCGAAGCCGGCCGAGTCCTATCGACCACAATCGCATGTTGGCCGGCGCCGCGCGAGTCCATGCGTGCCTGCACGCATGCATGGGAATAAGAAGTGAGTGAGTATGTGCACGACACGACGGTGGATACGTTGGTTTAGGAACCGCCGACCGACGGGGATGGCAATCGTACGACGGTGCACCACCCTCGCGACGTTGTAATCAATTGAGCCGACCGATGCGTGCCTAATGCCTGTGCCGACACCGACCTACTGTCGGCGTCGACGTGAACTCGTAGCGCCGCCTCCGACGTGGGACAACCCTAACACCGACGCTGCGTCGACCAGCAATGTAAGAAGATGTCGACGCCGACATCCACATACGCAGACTCACTTGATGCCGAATCCCAAGCAACGGGCGTTGAACTCTAGCCTATGGTCTACGAGGACGGCGTAGTCGTGTTCCTCGAGCTTGGCAGTGAGTCCACTACCGAGGTCGAGATACAGAGGGAAGTCCTGCACGGTCGGCGCCGCTTCGCCGGCTTTCGGGTCGGCCTCCATTGCGTTGAAGGGAATTGACTGCAGGCTAAGAAGGGACGAGAGTGTGGGAGTAATGTTGAAAGTGAAACGAGATGCCGAAAATGAGGAGCGATGCCTCCTTCCGCCAAGGAAAGGGAGTCGGTGCCCCACAGGCCGGTTGAGGCATCGCCCAGGGTTCGTGGTGCCTGGCTCGGCAGGGTTTGGCGGGCTGCATGCACAAGCGCTCCTTCGTCGCCGAGCCAGCACGTCGACTTCGCGTCCCCCGGCTTCGCTCGGCGAGGGGACGCAATTTCGCATGCACGCGGTGCGTCGTTTCGGCCGACACGTGTCGACTTCGCCCCGGATCGCGAAAACCCCGCGCCGCGATGCGAGCGAACCGATTTCGCCGGGCTCGAAATTTCGCATGCACCCGATGCGAACCCGCGTGCGAGCACGTGGCGTCACCGCAACGGGTCGCGAAATCGTCGAGCTTCCCGAGGGGAGCACCCGAATTTCGCATGGCCCTCGCCTGCCCGTCCGGGCAGGTCGCGAGGGTCACTAGGACGTCGCGGGCAGCGGGCACGAGAGGGCTGCCTTCGCGCGAGGGTTACTTTCCCTCGCGCGAGGGCTCGCCAGCTCGCCGCCCCCACCCGGTAACGTGGGGCGCTGTTCAATCACGCAGGGAGGTTGCGGGGCGGCGGTCGTGCGCTCGGCCCGGCCCTGGGCCAGGCTGGCGGGCCCGCACGCGCGTCAGTTGCCCGCCTCGTCGGGCCCGGCTCCGACGACCCCCTCTGACGACACCGGCAAATCGGTTCTGACGACCGATTTGCGCGGGGATGTTCGGATGTTCTAATGTGCACAATGGGTTCGGATCATACAATATCTTATAGTGAAAGAGACATCCGTGATTAGTTCTAGAAAAAAAAAACAAGGGGTATATTTGCAATATATCATATTCAATGTGAAAAGGCCCAAAAATGGCCATCATACACATTTTTCTAGACATCATTATTTGTGATAATGCATATATGATGGCAGTATTGAACCTATCCCGGAATTTCCATTCCAGATGTTTATTGCCCGTATAATTATTATTAATATTTCCAACTACATCTCACTTCCACGCTAGTTGTATTCTGAATTATAAAATGTGTAGTATTCATAGTCAATATGAACGTTTATTTTAAGAGTAAGCTGGTTCTTGTGTACATTATGTTTCTACCCTGATACGTACGCTTGACTGTACGCTTGTAACCGAAGTTTCATGTTTGACATCTTGCTTGACCCATGCCCACGTTCAAGGGAGATTTTTTTTGTTTGCGCGTGCCAGTTTCCCTAGTCTTGTACGGCTAGGGCCAGCGCGTTAGATACTACTGTGGCGTCACTGGCGTGTGAGTGAAAGTTGCCGTGGGCATTTCTTGCGTGTTCAGATTTGTCTTACTGTGTGACGTGGCTCCCCTCCAAACTGGGGAATGAAGCACTCGGCCTAGGCAGGCCATTGGCAGAATCCGTGGCATGATATATTGGTTAGGCTCAGTGTCAAGGTGGCGTGGCGTACGTTTGGCAGAACACTGAGGGTTGCTCTCGGAGTCTCGGACCGGACCTGTGTGTGAGAAAAGGGAGGGACTGAGTGAGAGGGGCACACCACGGTGTAGCTCGTCATCATTTCATCCCAAGGTGCACTGCATGAGCTGGCCCCCAAACCAGGAGATGTTTTTCTTGAGAAATATATTGATATGTTTTTATCTTGGACCACGAGGCTTGTCAAACAAAAAGTAGCCAATGCGAGAGTGACAAATAAGACGCCCGCACATGCCGACGAACTTGGAAAAGTTTCATGTCTGACGGTCCTTTCTAGCATTATCCGCGCTGGCACAAGGAATCCTCCTAGTGGCAGGCGCTCAGCGTGTGTGTGCTGAAACACACTGTTCCAGGAAGGGCAGTTCCTGATCGTCCAATGGCCGGAATCACCCTAGTTTTGTTATGAGCGGCCATTGGACTCCGCCCGTATAGAAGCCTGGGCAGCTCTAAAAAATCTTGTGATGCCATTTCCTTGTTCGTGCTGGCGCTGTTTGGGCAGTCCCTGATTCGAGGGCATTGGAACGGAATCAAGCCGAGCTCAGCAGCCCCTCGTTCTTGCTCGTTCTGTAGACAAGCCAATGGAAGGCTCTACATTCAAATGCTCACAATCAGCCTTCACGAGGTTTGATACATTTGCTTCGAATAAAATTGCGTCGTAATTCCAGCTTGGAGTCATGGCTGCACGAAGAGCGCTGATTTTCTCCGAGGGTTCTGCCGTTGAGCGTCCTCAGTGGCTTGATTGCCTTCTGAAGGGGGATTTTTTCTCTCCTTGCACGCAACACGTGTCGCTGAAAAAAAACGAGATGAATTTGTTCTGCCTGGACTGCATGGAGGAGCTTTGCCAGCATTGCATGCCAAGTCATCAATCCCATAAAATGCTCCAGGTGCGTCTGTTGCTAAATCCTTCGCATTTAAACTGCTGCATTTTGCATGTTTCACGGGAAATTCAAGCGGATTGCCAATTTCGGAAAGGACGAGGGTCGAATGGACTACATTGAGAGTCCAATTGTCCTTACCTCAAACAAACAGACTCAAACAATTTCACCTTTTCCTTTGTCCAGATTCGGAGATACGTATATCACGACGTTGTTCGGCTTCAAGACATCACGAAGCTCGTGGACTGTGGCGGAGTTCAGGTGCCTGAGTCTCTTTCGGACTTTCCAATTGATAATTCGTTTCAATGTCATTCCCGCCATAACCGAGATTCTTCCCTCTCTTTTTTACAGGCCTACATTGTCAATGGCTCAAGGGTGGTGTTCTTGAACCAGAGGCCTCAGCCCCGGCCGACCAAGACGACCAATTCATGTCTGACATGCGCTCGAATGCTTCAAGACGAATTCAGCTACTGCTGTTTGGGTTGCAAGGTACGTCTCCGACTCGAAAGAACTAGCCGTTCAGAACGGCGTCTCAATTGTCAATTTCGGTCATGCGGTCTATGTCGAAGTTTATTTTTCCGTCCAATTCTCATCAATTGTGCTTCTACGTTGCAGGTAGAGGCTCTTGAACGCCTGAACACGCCTTCGTCAGAGCTGATAAAGAGGAAGGCTACAATTCAGTTATTGACAAGCTTAGCAACCTCAGATAGCGGGTCGTATTCTTCTCAGGATGAGCTGTCGCCTATGAAGCACGACGCCTCGCGAAATTTTGCGTACTCCGATAGTGGTTCGTCCTTCGAGGAAAAGGAGACGACGTCACTTGATTACGACTACTCATCCGTGCCTAAACGTTCGCGAAACTCGCGATCGTCGTGGAGCTCCTCGCCAAGATCTGTCCTTCCTAGCTCGAACAGGAGAAAAAGTACACCACAGAGAGCCCCAGCCTATTGATGGACATCGCCAGCTCATTGACGGATATCGTCAACTATCTGACGGATAACGCCCATTGATTGACGGAAGTCGCCGTCAGCAAATCGATGCTGTCACCCTCTCTAAACTGGTACCGTATTTATTAAGCCGCACAGACAAATGAGGCGACCCGTGACTACCACCACCTCTTACTGCCAACCAGCCTCCTCCCACCCACATTCAAGCCTAACGGTATTTATTCCCAGCTGCACCATCCGTCCCTTCTCCATCCTTGTACATCCTCCAGCCTAGTCTCTATCCTTCAGGCCATGATGTTTGTGTTGTCACGTCTTCAACGCAAATTGGAGACCCGCCTGGCGTACTGCTGTTGCTCAGCATTCAGCCGGGATACTACATGTCAGTGTCGGTCGTTGGGGATACAAAATTATCCTCTGTTGTACTTTTTGCCTGGAAATAAGATCCTGCTGAAAGACTACCATATGCTGTTGCTCAGCCTTTGGCAAGGATGCTACTGAACTGCAATTCACTCTTGGGATTTTGGATCATCTTATCCTCTCCGTTTTGTTGTACTCTTCACATGCAGATAAAATCCCTCTTTGTTGTACTAATTGTACTCTTGTGGCAAGAGTACTCCACCCAATTGCATACCTAGCCCTTAGTGTTTCACTTCATCCTGTTGTATTGGAATTCCGTCTGCAACACTTCAGCAATGCCATACACCTCTTGTTTTTCTGCCAACTTCATGCGGCAAAGTACAATTTTTTGCTCTTCTTCAGCTTCACTCCTGCATCAATATTTTCCAGAAAGCTTTGTATCATGCTTACCAGTTCCGGCACTTAGCAATGCCAGACAACACTTCGCTCATGGGTGCTATATGAGGTGCACAACGCCGCTTGCAACCATGACTCGGTTGTTGACCTCCATTTGCTGCACGACGACACAAGAAAAGAATTAGCTTCACAGGTTCCTCAACCATTAACAGGCGGCCATCGACACTAAGAACATAAACTCTTCGCCAAATTGTGCAGCCACCATTGCATACGGCAACCCACTTGTGTACTCCACCCCAAACGAGAAACAAAGGCCAGAATGACTTAACTCAGGATGCATTCATCCTCACCTCACTCACCATTGTCCCACCCTCATCTCACCCCCTTCTCACCCCAATCTCACCCTCATCTCACCCTCATCTCACCCTCATCTCACCCTCATCTCACCCTCATCTCACCCTCATCTCACCCTCATCTCCCCATCACCTCACCTCCAGCATGGCATCGATTTCAGCCCGAGAGAAGCTCTTTCCCGGCCATCGCTTGTTGACCACCTCTGCCAGCTCCTCCACTGCTATCGACTCGACCCACCAGTCAAACAGATCGCATCAACGAGCCACGAGCCACCAACCCACCCTCAAGCCATACTCATACCACCCTCGCACCTCACCCTCGCTTCACTCCCATCTTACCCTCAACTCACCATAACCTCGACAGCGAGACAGCGTATTAATAAGTCATCATCTCACCTCCAGCATGGCACCGATTTCAGCCCGAGAGAAGCTCTTTCCCAGCCATCGCTTGTTGACCACCTCTGTCAAATCCTCCACTGCTATCGAATCGACCCACCAGTCAACCAGATCCCATCTACGAACCACCAACTCACTCTCATCACCCTTCCACCATCTCACCTCCAGCATGGCATCGATTTCAGCCCGAGTGAAGCTCTTCCCCGGCCATCGCTTGTTGACCACCTCTGCCAGTTCCTCCACTGCTATCGACTCGACCCTCGCTGCCACTGCATGCTCACTGAACGCCAGCTGGAAGGCGTCGAATCTGGGTATTGAATGCACAGGGAGAGGAGAGGGAAAACGCATTGATGTGACCATGACATTCCACCCAAATCCGTCACCCTCACTGCCACCGCATGCTCACTGAACGCCAGGTGGAAGGCATCGAATCTACAATTGTTACGCATAAAAAGGACAAAATAAACACAATAAAAAAGAGGAGTGAAAAACAAACACCCCAAAAAAACAAGATTTTTTGGGGTGGACAACTTTTGAGACGTCTCAAAAGTTGCTTTTGGGGTGGACAACTTTTGAGACGTCTCAAAAGTTGTTATAGGGTGGACATCGACAACAACATCCTGAACCATGCTTTGAGTCGACTCAAAACACAAAACAAACTCCCCAAAAAAACAAGTTGTTTTGGGGTGGACATTGACAACAACATCCTGAACCAAAGAAACGTAAGTCAGAGAAAGGGGCAACCGCTTTTGCCGTGAATCAGAAAGACAGAGAAAGGGCAGAAAAAATAAAGCCCCCCCTTCAGCACTGAACGTTCCATCTGTAGCAGAAGCTGGTGAACGGTCGCCTAGGGCGGTGATGGTGTGAGAGAGTGAGGGAGAAAGGAACAGAAACCCCACCTTTCAGCAGTGAAGGCCCCATCGGCAGCAGAAGCAGATGCCGGGTCACCCAGGCTGGTGGGGAGAGGGATAAGGAAAGGAGTTGGGGTGGGGGTTACGGACAGAAAAAATGGCGATAGGAAAAAAAACCTGGCAAACAAATTGTTGGAAAACAAGAAATCAAAGGCTGTGTTGGTGCGGTTGGGTGGTGGGTGCTTGGGGAGGAGCAAAATCACGAAAGGTGAACAAAAAGAACGTTTGTAATGGGGCAGGAGTGAGATGATGTAAGGCTGCTCAACACCGTTGCCATCCCCACCCTCTTCCTTGCCTTGATTCCCATCCCACCCACTTAAACACCGACAAATAAGGACGGAAGGGAAGACCGAACGTACTGTGGAACCCCGGCTGCAGGTTCTTCCTCCATCTCAATCTCCTCCACCTCTTCCTCCTCTTCCTCCTCCTCTTCCCCCTCCTCCACATATTCTTCCTCGTCCTCCTCGCTGCCTTCCGCCTGTGAATCCCTGCGTTGCCTCTTCCCACGAGACCTGCAGGAACGAGTGGGTCCATCCAAAAGGGAGGGAGGGAGGGGGGGGGGGGGGGCAGATCGCAAAAGCAAGACGACTTGCGGGCACTGATACAGCCTGGTTATATCGTTGACTCAGGAGCCTCCTCGCTCCCTTCCGCCTGTGAATCCCTGCGTTGACTCTTCCCACGAGACCTGCAGGAACGAGTGGGTACATCCAAAAGGAAAGGCGGGAGGGGGACAGATTGCAAGAGCAAGACAACTTGCGGGCGCTGATCAGCCTGGTTCCTTTCCTTGGCTCAGAAGTCTACTTGCCCCCTTTCGCCTCTGAATCCGCGAGCAGTGAGGTGATTTTTTAGGCACCTCAAAAATCACGACTCGCGGGCGCTGATACAGCCTGGTTCATGTGCTTGACTCAGGAGGAGTCTCCTCGCCCCCTTTCTTTTGAGTCAACTGAAAAGTTAACTCACGGGCGCTGATACAGCCTGGTTCCTGTGCTTGACTCAGGAGGAGTCTCCTCGCCCCCTTTCTTTTGAGTCAACTGAAAAGTTAACCCACGGGCGCTGATACAGCCTGGTTCCTGTGCTTGACTCAGGAAGAGTCTCCTCGCCCCCTTTCTTTTGAGTCAACTGAAAAGTTAACTCATGGGCGCTGATACAGCCTGGTTCCTGTGCTTGACTCAGGAGGAGTCTCCTCGCCCCCTTTCTTTTGAGTCAACTGAAAAGTTAACTCACGGGCGCTGATACAGCCTGGTTCCTGCGCTTGACTCAGGAGGAGTCACCTCGCTCCCTCTCTTTTGAGTCGACTCAAAACTCAACTCACGGGAGCTGATATGGCCTGGTTGTCCTTGGCTCACAAGCCTCCTCGGCCCCTTTCTTTTGAGTCGACTCAAAAGTCACCTCAACTCGCGGGCGCTGATACAGCCTGGTTTCTCTCCTTGGCTCACAAGTTTCCTCGCCCCCTTTCGCCTCTGAATTCATGCCAATGCACCACCCTTTGCTCCCAGATTTCATTTGCATATTTTTTCAAAAAGAGTTCAAAATGATACACGCTCCACGTCCCACCCACCCTTCCTGCCAGCCACACAAGAACTACGCACCTTGCCTTGAGCCCGCCTCCTCGCCGCGTCCGCTCCCCCCCCCCCCCCCCCCCCCCCCCCTGCTGCTGCTGCTCCGGCCACACCATCAGCAGCACCACTAGCACTAGCCGCACCAGCCCCATCAGCAGCATCAGAAGCACTAAACAGTTAACGCACCTTGTCTTGCGCCCGCCTCCTCGCCGCGGCCGTCCCCCAGCTGCAGCTGCTGCGGTTCCACCCACACTTTCAGCAGCACCAGCAGCAGCACCATCAGCAGCACCATCAGCAGCACCATCACCAGAAGCAGTCGTGGCAGCAGCAGCAGCGGCGGCGGCAGCAACAGCTTCTTTCCGCTGCTGCTCCACGCGCTGCCTCTCCTCCTCCATCCTCTTGTCGGTTTCATCCAGCTCGCGATGGTACAGAGCAAAGTCAAGGAGGCTTAATGCTGCTGCCACGTCCGATTCCAACACCTGGTGGGGAATGGTCGAGCAGGGGGGGCAAGGAGGGAATAACAGCACTGCCGAATTAACACCCCCCTCCTCCTCCATCCGCTTGTCCGTCTCATCCAGCTCGCGATGGTACAGAGAAAATTCCAGCAGGCTCAGCGCTACTGCTACATCCGATTCCAGAACCTACAGGGGTGCATAGGGAGGGGGGGAGGGAGGGAGGGAGGGAGGGGAGGGGAGGGAGGGGAGGGAAGGGGAGGGGAGGGGAACACAGCTTGACCCCCCACCATGTAACTGCACGCCCCACCATGTAACTGCACGCCCCACCATGTAACTGCACGCCCCACCATGTAACTGCACACCCCACCACAGCCTCACATCAAGCCCCCTTTCACCTCACCTCTCGCCGCAGCTTCAGCTTGGCATGTGCCGTGGACAGGCGGATCATGGTCTCGAGAGAACGGGCCGTCACAGGGAGAGTGCCTTGATCCGACTGGGGGGGTGAAAAGGAAGGGAAGGAAAGAGGAGGAAGGGAAGGAAAGAGGAGGGAGGGGTAGTCAGAAACTGCTAATGAGCTGAAGCTAAAAGGCGCTTAGATAAATATGATATTACATGCACGTTTGCACATGCCTCAGAACACCACGCCTTGCAGATAAACTCAAGTTTTGAGACGTCTCAAAAAATACAACAAGCCCTGAAGATAAACTCAACCTCCTTCACGCGCCCATGCCATGGGCCCTCATCCCTCCCTGCATACGCCTGTGCTATCTTCTCTTGAGAGCCCACCTCTTTGAATGTCTCAGAATCCCACCTCACCCTCCTGCTCACCCTCCTGCTCACCCTCCTGCTCACCCTCCTGCTCACCCTCCTGCTCACCCTCCTGCTCACCCTCCTGCTCACCCTCCTGCTCACCCTCCTGCTCACCCTCCTGCTCACCCTCCTGCTCACCCTCCTGCTCACCCTCCTGCTCACCCTCCTGCTCACCCTCCAGCTCTCGTCCAAGCCAGCCCTCTACTCACCTGCCTCCTTGCGCCCACGCCATGCGCCCTCATCCCTGCATACGCCTGTGCTATCTTCTCTTGAGAACTCACCTGTAGAAATGTCTCAGAATCCCAACACACCCTCCTGCTCTCGTCCAAGCCAGCCCTCTACTCACCCTCCTTCTCGCGTCCATGCCCTGCGCCCTCATTTCCGCGTAAGCCTGTGCTATCTTCTCTGCTGCCTGCAGTCCAGCAGAGGGGGCACGGGGAGGAAAAGAATCGTGGCAACTTGCAGAATGTAACAACAAAGTCAGAATGTAACAACAAAGTCAGAATGTAACAACAAAGGAGGGGGGCCAGGAGAGGAGGGTAAGAGGCGAGAAAGTAATTTGGACGTGCGTGAGATGTCTAGTTTTGAGGCGCCTCAAAACTTTGATGTGCGTGAGATGCAAACGCTGTCTGTAATTTAAGATTCCTAAAAATAGACACCCCAACATGCCTGTTCTCGTTCTGTGCTATCCTCTCTGCTGTCAGCAAGCACGGCAAGAGGTATGAATGACCGCGAAAAGTTTCAGATTCATCGAACCGTGCAGCAATGCGACATGAAAAACCTGCGTTGCTTTGAGACGTCGAA
Source organism: Closterium sp. Naga37s-1 (assembly GCA_947471745.1). Lineage (NCBI taxonomy): Eukaryota > Viridiplantae > Streptophyta > Zygnematophyceae > Desmidiales > Closteriaceae > Closterium > Closterium sp. Naga37s-1. Next base: position 4,215,479 of record CANJKZ010000774.1, on the reverse strand, counting down.
AAAACTAAAGTACTTTCATGAAGGGCCACAAGAAAAGAGTCAAGGGGATTTTTTTTGGCCGGTAAAAAAAACAAAAAAAAGGGGGGGGGGGAGACAGAGTGCAGTTATGAGACACGAGAGAAGGTCACTTACCCGATTGGAGAGCACTGGGGTGCGGCCGCGGGCAAAGTGAAAGAACTTCTTCAGAAAACGCTTCTTAAGTATCTTCCTTATAGGCTCCCCGGCCTTCCTCTCCCCGTGCAGTAAGCGATCGTACTTAACTAAGTTCGCCGCCAAATCAGCTGCACCACTGCTGCCCCCTCCTCCCCTTCCCCCACCCCCATCCCCTCCTCCCCCTCCTCTACCCCCACTCCTGGTCCTAGGCCGGCTAGTGGCCGGATTGGCATCATCTTCGCCGTCCATTGCAGCAGCAGAAGCATCTGGGCCGTCTGCGTCTCCCCCCTCTTCTTCCTCGTCCTCCTCATCTGCGTGTGTTGCTGCCATGGGTATATCCCCTGGGGCTAACGCTGCGAGAATATGGGAGGGAGATAAAGGGTAAGGGGGGATAAGCTATGCTGGCAAAATGAGGCAGCTAAATGCAATAGAGGTGCCTCATCCTGCCTTTTGAGGCGCCTCAAAAGTCGTCTCTCTACCTGCAAGTTTCATCCTCCCTGAGATCAGTGGCCGGCCACAAGCTATGGGTAAGGAGCAAGAGCAGCAGGCAGAAAGGAGCAACGAGCAGCTTACTGCCATCATCGCCAGGGAGGCGGTAGCGGTGCATGCGGAGCACGTGATTGGCTATGCGGGTGTCCACGTCAGCGTCCATCTGATCCACGAGGATGAAGAGCAGATCGAAACGCGACAGCAGCGAGTCGGGCAGGCCGATGTTGCGCATGGGGCTGATGGAGTGGTCGTACTGGGGGGAGGGGGGGATTGGTGGGGTGTGAGGGGCGGAAGGGAGTGAGTTCTGGCACAGCACATGCTGCAGATGGGGAGTGAGCAGCGAGTCGGGCAGGCCGATGTTGCGCATGGGGGAGATGGAGTGGTCGTACTGGGGGGAGGGGGAGAGCACAGCACAAGCGGAGAAGGGAAGGGGAAGGGAGTGTGATGTGGCTCAGCCCTGGCAGCTGGTAGGGGGAACAGCGAGTCGAGTTGACTTTTGAGTTGAATCAAGAGACGAGTCCGACCGACATTGCAATCTTGAGTGGACTGAAAAGCGTCCATCTGGTCGACGAGGATGAACAGCAGGTCGAAACACGAGAGAAGCGAGTCGGGCAGGCCGATGTTGCGCATGGGGGAGATGGAGTGGTCGTACTGATGAGGGGGGAGAGGGGGGAGGGGCGAGCACAGCACATGGGGAAGGAAGGAGGAGGAAGAGGAGGAGGAGGAGGAGGAGGAGGAGGAGGAGGAGGAGGAGGAGGAGGAGGAGGAGGAGGAGGAGGAGGAGGAGGAGGAGGAGGGGGAGGGGAATGGGGATGGGGAGGGTCAAGACGAAGGGTGTGTGGAGTATTGACGGAGCGGTTATACTGTGAAACCCGGGGAGAAGTGGGGGTGGGGGTGGGCGAGTATAAGTCAACCACGTGAGCGCAAAGCCACGTCATACAGAGAGGGGATGGGCAGATACAGGGGCATCACTCACAGATCCGTAGATGGGGTTTGCTGCGGCAACCACGCTGCAGCGAGCGTTGAGGGACGCGTGGATGCCCGCCTTGGCGATCGTGACTGTCTGCTGCTCCATCACCTGGTGGGGGAATGAGGAAGTGTAGCAGCAAAGGGAAACGGTGGGAGCATGGTCAGGATGAGCAGCAGTGCACATGCTGTCAGATAGCAAGTGCGCGTTGAGGGACGCGTGGACACCCGCCTTGGCGATCGTGACCGCCTGCTGCTCCATCCCCTCGTGGGCGGGTGGGGGAATGGGGGAATGGGCGGATGGGGGGATGGGGGGACGAGGGAGAGAGCGACAGCGTGTCGAGGGAGGCATGGACACCCGCCTTGGCGATCGTGACTGTCTGCTGCTCCATCCCCTGGTGGGCGGGTGGGGGAATGGGGGAATGGGCGGATGGGGGGATGGGGTGACGAGGGAGAGAGCGACAGCGCGTCGAGGGAGGCATGGATACCCGCCTTGGCGATCATGACTGTCTGCTGCTCCATCCCCTGGTGGGCGGGTGGGGGAATGGGGGAATGGGCAGATGGGGGGATGGGGGGACGAGGGAGAGAGCGACAGCGCGTCGAGGGAGGCATGGATACCCGCCTTGGCGATCGTGACTGTCTGCTGCTCCATCCCCTGGTGGGCGGGTGGGGGAATGGGGGAATGGGCGGATGGGGGGATGGGGGGACGAGGGAGAGAGCGACAGCGCGTCGAGGGAGGCATGGATACCCGCCATGGCGATCGTGACTGTCTGCTGCTCCATCCCCTGGCGGGCGGGTGGGGGAATGGGGGAATGGGCGGATGGGGGGATGGGGGGACGAGGGAGAGAGCGACAGCGCGTCGAGGGAGGCATGGATACCCGCCTTGGCGATCATGACTGTCTGCTGCTCCATCCCCTGGTGGGCGGGTGGGGGAATGGGGGAATGGGCAGATGGGGGGATGGGGGGACGAGGGAGAGAGCGACAGCGCGTCGAGGGAGGCATGGATACCCGCCTTGGCGATTGTGACTGTCTGCTGCTCCATCCCCTGGTGGGCGGGTGGGGGAATGGGGGAATGGGCGGATGGGGGGATGGGGGGACGAGGGAGAGAGCGACAGTGCGTCGAGGGAGGCATGGATACCCGCCATGGCGATCGTGACTGTCTGCTGCTCCATCCCCTGGCGGGCGGGTGGGGGAATGGGGGAATGGGCGGATGGGGGGATGGGGGGACGAGGGAGAGAGCGACAGCGCGTCGAGGGAGGCATGGATACCCGCCATGGCGATCGTGACTGTCTGCTGCTCCATCCCCTGGCGGGCGGGTGGGGGAATGGGGGAATGGGCGGATGGGGGGATGGGGGGACGGGGGATGAGGGGACGAGGGAGAGAGTGACAGCGCGTTGAGGGAGGCATGGATGCCCGCCTTGGCGATCGTGACTGTCTGCTGCTCCATCCCCTGGTGGGGGATGGATGGGCAGATGAGGGGAAGGGCGGATCGGGGGAAGGACGGATTGGGGGAAGGGTGGGTCGAGGGAAGGGCGGATTGGGGGAAGGGCGGATCGGGGGAAGGGCGGATGGGTGGAAGGGGGAGGGAGAGAGAGCCCGCGTTGAGGAAGGTGTGGATCCACAAGCTCGCCCACACCATGCCACCACACTCACCTCATGGATGGCAACCCGGTCGGCATCGCTCATCTTGTCAAACTCATCAATGCACACCACTCCTCTGTCCGCCAGCACCATTGCTCCTGCTTCCAGCCTCCTTTCACCTGGATGGGAGGGAGTAAAGGGAAGGGAGAGAGTGGAGAGAGACACAACAGGGTGAGCACAGAAGGGGAGAGAGCACAACGAGAGACACAACCTGAGGAGAAGGGAAGAGCGAGAAAGGCAGTAAGCGGTGAGCAGTGTGAGACTCATTGATGGACACCACCCCCTGTCCGCCAGCCCCATTGTGGAATGCAATGGTGGTGACCAACACCATAGCTCCTGGTCGGTGGTGACAGCAGCAGTGAGACCCACGCCCTAAGCTAGCTGCAACTCGGAGCCTTACCACTTGAGGACCCCTACAACAGATTTGTGGATTGACTTTACCCCACCTGTCTCTTGGTCTGTGGTGACCGCAGCAGTCATCCCCACGCCCTAAGAGCCCCTCCCATTGGTGGAGATGGCGAGGAGGGTAGTCTGTGCATGGTGAGTTATCCCTTGAAGACCCTAGATAGAAACAGGCATGCAATAGAAGCCCACCTGTCTCCTGGTCGGTGGTGACAGCAGCAGTCAGACCCACGCCTGACGAGCCCCTCCCGTTGGTGGAGATGGCGAGGGGGGCAGCGTGCATGATGGCTCGAAGCAGCTGCGACTTGGCCACTGAGGGATCCCCCATCATTAGCATGTTCACGTCGCTGCGAGGGGAGAGGAAGGGAGGGGGAAGGGGGAGAGGTGGAAGGGGTTGTTGGGTCTATCTGCAAGCAAGGCAACACCAGGCAACTGCGACTTGGCCACTGAGGGATCGCCCATCATCAACATGTTCACGTCGCTGCAGGAGGGGAAGGGAAAAGATGCAGGGGGGGGAAGGGTTGCAATGCAACACCTGGCAGCTGCGACTTGGCCTCAGAAGGGTCAACCATTATGAGCATGTCTCACCTCAACTTGAATCAGCCACCCTCAACATATAGGAGATACAGAAACCGTCACTCGTTCACCCCCTCATTTGTGTCCTTACAACTCGACTCACCCTCTTATGTGGGTCCCGTTAGGTAGGTTCTTCTCAACCCCTCCCAGCAGCAGCAGGGCCAGGGCCTTCTTGACCCACACGTGCCCACAGATGGAGGGAGCCAGGGACTCCCCCACCACCCCCCACGCCATACCCCCTCGCCTCTACATATTCCCTCACCTCCACACCAACACAACCCACGCCAGCAACTCAACCGCCCTCAATGTCTAGACAAGACGAAAAACGCCAATCACTCACCCTCTTATGTGTGTGCCATTAGGTAGGTTCTTCTCGACCCCCCCCAGCAGCAGCAGCGCCAGGGCCTTCTTTACCCACACGTGGCCACAGATGGACGGGGCTAGCGACTCCCCCACCACTCCCCACGCGTCTGATCGTGCTGCCAGCGCCCTCACTGCCCTCACGTCTGCTGCTGTCATTCTTGGCGCCACTGCGTCCTTGCTCAGCTGCATCACATTGCATGCTACTAGCACCGTTCTGAAAGGGCGGAGGGAGGGAGAGGTGAGGTGCGTGGTGCCATGTTAAGACTACCTCACTGCCCTCACATCTGCTGCTGTCATTCGGGGAGCAACTGCGTCTTTGCTCAACTGCATCACGTTGCATGCCACGAGCACGGTTCTGCAAGGGTGGTGGTGGGGACGGAGAGGCAGGGAGAGAGGCAGGCAATGAGTTGATCTAACCACCCCCCACGCGTGTGACCGTGCTGCCAGCGCCCTCACTGCCCTCACATCTGCTGCTGTCATTCTCGGTGCCACTGCATCCTTGCTCAAATGCATCACGTTGCATGCCACCAGCACCGTCCTGAGTTGGGGCAGAGAGGCAGGGAGAGAGGCAATGAGTGCTGTCCTAGCTTGCTCCCAGCGACTCCCCCACCACCCCCCACGCGTCCGTTCGTGCTGCCAGCACCCTCACTGCCCTCACATCTGCTGCTGTCATTCGAGGGGCTACAGCATCCTTGCTCAACTGCATCACATTGCATGCCACCAGTACGGTCCTGAGTGGGGGCGGGGAGGAAAGAGAGGGGCAACGAGTCGAGATAATGACTCGTCCACCACCCCCCACGTGTCTGACTGTGCTGCTAGTAACCTCATCCGCAGCCCCCACTTTACAACCACCCCGAGACCCACCGGAAGGTGCCTCCAGCACCGGTGCCGAAGGTGATGGTGCCGGTAGCGCGCATGGGAGCAGCCTTATGGATGCCCACTATGGCCACACGGTCCCCCGGCTTGCATGCACCCACCAGATCATCCTCCAGAAGCACGTCCAGGGACCGCGGCAGCTGCCCTGCCTTCCCTGCCCTGCTCTACGCTCCCCTGCCCTGCCCTGCCCTGCCAGGCCTCTGTCAAAGAAAGGGCGGAAACCTCCACCCCATCCTGCCCCCCCAGCAACTGCAGACTGATCCCCAGTATCCCCAGAATGAAACCCACCGAAACGTGCCGCTGATGGTGCCGGTGGCGCGCATGGGAGCAGCCTTGTAGATGCCCACTATTGCCACGCGGTCCCCCGGCTTGCATGCATCCACCAGGTCGTCCTCTAGCAGCACGTCCAGGGACCGCGGCAGCTGCCCTGCTGGGGCGTTCTCAGGCATCTCCTGCATCGCCATCGCCTGGTGGTCGCGGTAGCGGCACAGACCGAATTCTGTGACTAGAATGTTGCCCTTATCGTCCTGAAAGGAAGGAGCAAGTTGTAAAGGGGAGCAAGCAATGAGTGCTCAGGCGTTTCCTGCACTCCACACTGAAGGATGGTGTTGCCTTGGTCGTCCTCCAGCAGCACGTCCAGTGACCGCGGCAGCTGCCCTGCTGGGGGGTTCTCAGGCATCTCCTGCATCGTCATCGCCTGGTGGTCGCGGTATCGGCACAGGCCAAACTCTGTAACAAGGATGTTGCCTTTGTCGTCCTGGTGTGAGTGGGGAGTTCAGAGGAAAACGAGCAAGGGGTGCAAGGGCAGGAAGGGCGTTCTCAGCCTAAAATCCATCAATAGGTCGTTGCTCTTGTCGCCCTGACATGCATGGTAGTCGATACGGCACAGCTTCAGCTCACCTTGGTGAAGAAGATGGCGGGCGTGGGCAGGCCTGTGAGGGTAGTGACATGGGTGCACACCCAAGAAGAGTCGCCTCATTCTGAAGTCATCTCACCTGCCTTACCTCCACACACGCATCACAACCCACCTTGGTGGGGTAGATGGCAGGTGTAGGCAGGCCAGTGAGCACAGTGACATCTCGACATTCCCGAGAAGAAAAGGCCTTCGTGACAAAGTCACCTCACCTCACTACAATTAACTGTCATAGACGCAGCGTCACGCACCTTGGTGGGGTAGATGGCAGGTGTTGGCAGTCCAGTGAGTGCAGTGACATCTCGATATTCCCGAGACGAAAAGGCCCCCGTGTTTGGGCAGTAGTGCACACTGCGCACCACCTTGGGACGCACGGAGGAGCCTGCGGGGCAGGAAGGTGGGGGGAGTGAGGGAGGAGTGGATGGAGGGAGGGGAATATGAGATGCAACCATAGTGGCAGGGCAGCAGTGGCAGGGAGGGAGTGGAATGCCCCCATGGCAGAGCAGTAGTGCACACTGCGCATCACCTTGGGGCGTTGTAGGTTGTTTTGGAGATTTCTAAAAAACAACCTACACCAGCGACAGGGCAGCAGCGACAGGGCAGCAGGGGCACGGCAGCAGGGAGAGTGGCAGCACAGCACTCACACTTGGTGACAATGCCATGCACGCAGACGAGCGAGTTGAGGAAGGGCGAGACAGGGTGGACAGCTGGTGGACAGCTGCTGGACAGCTGCTGGACAGCTGCTGGAATCCAAACAGCCCCTCAAACCCCACGCTCAATTCGTCCCCCCCCACGCCTGTGCCTGTGCTTGGGGTGTGTCATGCGCACTGCGACTTCTGCTACTGTCACACACTGGTAACTGCACACCCATACACTAGCAACCCCACTCACGCACTGGTAACCGCACTCACACTTGGTGACGATGCCATGCACGCAGACAAGCGAGTTGAGGAAGGGCGAGAGCAGCTCGCGAGGGGATAGCTGGTGGAACCCAAACGGCCCCTCAAACCCCACGCTCACTTCGCCTCCCCCCACGCCTGTGGCTGCGGACTCGAGCAGGTGCTTGGGGTGCGCCAGCTTCACTGCATCCTCCACTGCGCTCACCAGCGCTGGGTACAGCTCGCCTGGCGTGCGGATGAGCCTGAGAAGAGGAAGGGAAAGGGAAGGAGGACAGGGAACAGAAGGTCAGGAAACGGGAAGATGGATGGAAACAGCGATACTTTTCAGATCATCATTCAATTCTTGAGACCGTGATCCTAAAAGATGTCCTGACCTGACAATTCACAGACAGTCTGTGACAGCTCATGTGGGGTGAACATAAGCATAGCACATCGATGGGGGAAACATTAACCACTGCAGCTCTGAAACATTCCATCCTTTCTCAAACACATTGTCAAACAACTCTGCACATTGCAACCACTCTCACCCGAGCCTGTACGCCAGGTCCGACAGGCAACCGTACCTGCGGGCGAGGTGCGGGTCAAAGGATCGGAGGTCCGAGAGGTCAATGAGGAGGCGGTGCTTGTCCGCGTCCACCATGGCGCTGATTCGCTGCATGTAGCGCGACTTGGGGTTCTGAAGGGAGGAGGGCGGGGATAAGAGGGAGTTGCAGGGAGGGTGGGGGGGAATGATCATAAAGATCGGAAAATAACTCAAAAAGACTACCCATGACGCATAATGGGACATTTTAAGAGGAATTAGCACACACACCGCAACCTCGACGTACCTCGGGATCGAGAAACCTCATGCGCTGCTACTTGGTACGTGATGCCCCAGAAAGGCGTATATTGTCGACTCAAAAAAGAGAGAGAGAAAAGCCATGAGCTGCTACTCGTTACACGGCGCCTAAAAACATCGTTGTACAGACGGAAACTATTACTAATATTTTTTTTATTTAAAAAGGGAACTGTTTTGCACCTCTGGGGCGAGAAAGTCCATGACATTTTATTCGTTATAAGACGCCTCGCTGTATCGACGTAACACCGACGGTAACAGTTTCGCACCTCGGGGTCGAGGAACTCCATGAACGTGCGCTTGTGCGCCAGCAGCGACTCCTGGTTCAAATCCGCCATGGCTGCTCAACGGATTTCGACGGTGCTCAAATCCTGAGCTCAACGCTATCGCTCAACCAGAATACGCTGTTAATCAGATCGAGTCGCCAAAACGTTGAGACGATCTTGCTTCACTGCATGAAACTCAGATATTGTGGATAAGAAGTACGATCGTGGTACTTTCAAGACAACAGGCGAGAGACACGATATCGAGCCTTCCCTGAGGGGCTAACCGCATGAGAGCAGTCCTAAGGGGGAGGTCTTCCGCGAGATAAGAATGTGCTGCGTCGTGCGACCATGTCAGTATCCCTGGCAGAAAGCAGCTAATCTGCCGGCACTGAAACACCGCTTAGGCTGAACCACAAGTAGCCGTTCGATTTGAATGGAATTGCGTGGTGGCAATCTCGAGATTCAAAGCTCCAGATCAAGTCGCCTAAGCACTTGAGCCACACTAACAATGCTCTGAACCCTACTGAAACGTCTCTAACCTCGTTTTTAGGATGATTTCGAAGGTGATCGAACCTGATCCTCGACACCGCCCCCTGGGGCTCGAGCAGCGAAGCCAGAATATTGCAAAACTACATACAACGATTTCAGATACATAAATTAAAAAAATGATTTCATTTTAGCGAGTAAAGTATTCTTCGGAAAATATTTCATATTTCCCGTATTATGGTTTTAATCAATATATTTTGAATATTTATGCGCCGGAATGGATCAAAATGTGGTGTTTCTATTCCTGTTTTGTAATATAGTCTCCTTACTCTAAGTTGAAGCGCGTCTGCCTTTAGAGGTTACAGGAGAGTGTGGTCCCAGGCTCGCCAGACCCTTCTGGCTTAGAATTTAGGAAGAGGACACAGTGCGCCTCCGCTCGCGTCTCCTTGACAACAGTTCCGTCCCAATTCGAGTTCGACCAATCCCAACCATTTGCACAGCCCAGCCTAGCCAACCGAACGAAAACCCGTCAGAACAAGCAAGAACCGCGGAGAAACCATCTGGTTCCCCTCGGGAATCACCAGACCTCATGTCGCTTATCCAGCAGGCAACCGACCTTATCCGGAAATTCGTCCTCACGGATTTCCTTGCACCTTGCCAAAGCAGCAGATTATTCCGTATTCGCCTGAAACTCCTACGCCTTTCGCGTTCGTGCAGAATTCATCTGCTTCTGCTCCGTTTGGTCGCATTGCACGTCATTTCCCCTGCGGCTGCTAGGTTGAGCCCTGACGTAACCATGGATCACGATCAAGCGCTGCGGCGACTTCAGGTTTACGGTCGCCATATCGCACCCGCCTATTCCACCCCTCCGGAGACCACCAATAATGAAGCTGCTTATAATGATTCCCAGCTGAACCTGCAACCCTGCAGCAGCAGCAGTGGTCGCAGCGCGAACAGCGGTGCGACCGGCGTGTATGCATCGGCCACGGGAAAGCCGTCTAAGTACGCGTTAATGCACGGCGAGGTGTCGAGCGCGCCCGTCGTGTGGCGGCCGGGTCGCATTGACGGGCCTCCGCTCCAAGACGTGCTTTATGAAACGGCTGTTGGAGAGGGCATCGCCAAGGTATAACCGATGTGCTGCACTCCTTAGGAAAATTGTATAGCAAGGGACGTGCATTCGTGAAGGCAGTGCCACAGTGGATAATACTTTGAAAAGGAATCGCCAATTGTCGATTAAAGGAATTGCCTGAAATGCGGCCCGACCCCCCTCCTGCAATCCTGACCGTCAGATCACGATCAACCGACCCGAGAGGAGGAACGCGTTCCGGCCGGAAACGGTCAAGGAGCTGAAGCGCGCGTTCGATGCTGCGAGGGACGATGTGACCGTTGGAGTTATCATCTTCACAGGCAAGGTGGGACTCTAACACCAGGCGAAGGTGAGATGTGAACCTAGGCAAGGTGAGGTTCCAGCAGAGGCACGGTGAGGTGTGAACTCAGGCAACTCGTGGACTGTCTTCTCTCTATTTCTCTCCCCCTTTTGAGTCGCCTCAAAACCGCTTGTAATGAGTCTGCTTTTGAGTCGACTCAAAAGGTGAGATGTGAACTCAGGCAAGGTGAGGTTCAGTACAGGCACGGTGAGGTGAGGTGTGAACTCAAGCAACTCATGGATTATCTTCTCTCTCTTACTCGCCCCCCACTGTCTCTCTCAGGGCGATCTGTCGTTCTGCAGCGGGGGCGACCAGGCCGTGAGGGGCAAGCACGGATACGTGGGGGGCGATCAGGTGCCTCGACTGAACGTGCTGGACTTGCAGGTGTGCTTTTCAGGGGAGGGGAACAGGCGGAGAGGTGAAACATGGGAGGGGAGAAGGGGTTACTACTAGGACAGAGGTATTGAGTTCATGTGTATGTGGGGGACGACCAGGTGCCTCGACTGAACGTGCTGGACCTGCGGGTGTGTGTGCTTTTCAGGGGAGAGGGTGGGGAGGGGAAGAATCGACTTTTGTGTCGACTCAAGAGGAGGGGTTAGGACAGAGGTATTGAGTTCATGTGTATGTGCGGGGCGACCAGGTGCCCTGACTCAACGTGCTGGACTTGCATTGCAAGTGTGTGTTAGTGGTGACGCGTAAGGCGGAAGGCGGAACGGGGGGTTGGGTTGGGGGGGATGGGGGTTTGGGGGGGGAGAGAAGAGGCGAAATGCTTTCATTTCAGACACCTCTCACTCCGCCCTATCTTGGAGTCATTGCCTTCTCCCTTCCTTCCCCCCTCCTTCCCCCCTCCTTCCCCCCTCCTTCCCACCTCCTTCTCCTTCCTTCCCACCTCCTTCCCCCCTCCTTCCCACCTCCTTCCCCTTCCTTCCCACCTCCTTCCCCCCTCCTTCCCACCTCCTTCCCACCTCCTTCTCCTTCCTTCCCACCTCCTTCCCCCCTCCTTCCCACCTCCTTCCCCTTCCTTCCCACCTCCTTCCCCCCTCCTTTCCCCCTCCTTCCCCTTCTCAATCCGATCATATTGAAAGTTGCACTCCCTCCTCCCCCACTTCCTGCCTCTACCACTCGTGTCACTGCAGGTTCAAATCCGGCGAACTCCCAAGCCAGTCATTGCCATGGTAAGTCAACTGTTTTCTGATTACTGAAGTCTGTCCTATGCACGTGCTGCACGTGCTGCACCTGGTGTGTGACACCACCATCGCCTGTGATTCTTACAGAATGTGCTTCATGCTCTGTGTGCTGCATCTTCTCTTACTGCTCTCCCTCGCTCCCCCTGCAGGTGGCAGGGTACGCCATAGGCGGGGGACATGTGCTGCATCTGGTGTGCGACATCACCATTGCTGCTGACAACGCTGTGTTCGGCCAGACGGGGCCCAAGGTGACAGGGGGGATGAGGGTGGGGTAGGGCTAAGAGGCTAGAAGTGGGGCAGGTCAGGAGCTGAAGGCGGGGCAGGGGCCGCAGGGTACGCCATAGGGGGAGGCCACGTGCTGCATCTGGTGTGTGACATCACCATTGCTGCTGACAACGCTGTGTTCGGCCAGACAGGGCCCAAGGTGAGGGCGGGGGTACCCCAACGTGAGGCGGGGGCAGAGGGTGGGCCAGGGTCCACGGTGGGACTGGGGCTGAAGGTACAGCAGGACAGGGCTGAAGGTACAGCAGGGGCAGAGAGTACGCCATAGGAGGAGGGCATGTGCTGCATCTGGTGTGTGACATCACCGTTGCTGCTGACAACGCCGTGAGGAGGGGGTGAAGGTGAGGCAGGGGCTGAAAGTGAGGAAGAGGCTGAAAGTGAGGGAGGGGTTGAAAGTGAGGGTAGGGTTGAAATGGAGGGAGGGGCTTGTTAAAATTGTCTGTTTGCGCCTCCCAAGGCATGCCCAAGTTACCCTCGCAGCTTCGATACAGGGAACGGCTGCTCTTTCCTGTCTCGCATTGTGGCTTGCACTATCTGCATCATCGTCTGACCCCCACCTATGCGGCTATGCCCCCCTGTTGCTGTTGCTCGTCGCCCTACTCTATCTGCCCTTCTCCCCGTCCAGATGGGCAGCTTTGACAGGGAGCTCGTCTTGGGTACGGCAGCTCTATAATGTCTCGCCTGGTGGGCCCCAAGATGGCTCTCCCCCCTGACCAATGCTCCATCACGATTCACACTATTTGCCCTTCGCCCCTCCCAGGTGGGCAGCTTTGATGCAGGGTACGGCTGTTCCATCATGTCTCGCCTGGTGGCTTCCTGTGTGCTTGTTTGCTGATCGTTTCTCTGCATTTTTTACCCTTCGCCCCTCCCAGGTGGGCAGCTTCGATGCAGGGTACGGCACGGCTACTCCATCATGTCTCGCCTCGTGGCTTGCTGTGTGCTTCGTTCCTGATTGTTGATTGTTGTTTGTTGATCGTTTCTCTGCACTATTTGCCCCTCGCCTATCCAGGTGGGCAGCTTCGACGCTGGGTATGGCTGTTCCATCATGTCTCGCCTCGTGGGCCCCAAGAAGGCGAGGGAGATCTGGTTCCTCGCCAGGCACTACACGGCCGCACAGGCTCTTGACATGGGACTCATCAACACCATTGTGCCGGTGAGTGCTGTTGGTCCAGTGAGTGTACTGTTGGTGTTATTGTTGGTGTGTGTACGGGTGTGTCTTGCTAGGCAGCAGCAGTCAAGAAGGCAAGGGAGATCTGGTTCCTCGCCAGGCACTACACCGCCGCCCAGGCTCTTGACATGGGGCTCATCAACACCGTTGTGCCGGTGAGTGCTGTTGATACCGTGTGCGTCTCACAAGGTCACTACTGAGTTCTGTGCATGCTCGTATCGTAAGCACTTCTGTTCCTTTCCCTGTCCTTGTACTTCTGTCTTCCTCTCCTGCATGTTCAATCCGGGTTGCCAGCTGGCGAATATGGAAGCAGAGATGGTGGAGTGGTGTTGGGAGATCCTGAGGAACAGACACCCAGGTGACGACGCATGCTCACGATGTATCCATTCCCTGCCTCCCCATTTCTGTCTGCCTCTCTCACATCAGCTGGCGATTCTGGAGCAGGAGACGGTGGAGTGGTGTTGGGAGATCCTGAGGAACAGACACCCAGGAGACTAAGCATGCTCACTTTCGTTCCCTTCCCTGTTTTCCTAACTTTGCCTTCTCTTCCCTCACATCAGCTGGCGAGTCTGGAGCAGGAGATGGTAAAGTGGTGCCGCGAGATCATAAGGAACAGCCCCACGGCTCTGAGGGTGCTCACCTTGTCCCTTTTAATTGTCTGCCCTCCCCCACACGTGAATTGTCAGCTGGCGAGTCTGGAGCAGGAGACAGTGAAGTGGTGCCGTGAGATCCTAAGGAATAGCCCCACGGCTCTGAGGGTGCTCAAGTCGGCGATTAATGCGGTGGACGACGGCACTGCTGGCTTGCAGGTGGGCTGTGGGTGATGTGTTCTGCGCTGGCGTGTAGGCGGGTAGAGGTGCATGTAAGCATGTGCATGCGTATAGCATGCACTTGGTGTATCATGCACATGCCATAAAGTGATGTGCCATGTGCCACATGATTCTTCTGTGTTATGCAAACCTGCTTGCTTTCTTCGCTACCCGCTTCTTTTGAGTAGGAGCTGGCTGGAAATGCAACGCTGATTTTCTACAACACTCCAGAAGCAGTTGAAGGCCGCGAGTCGTATTTGAGCGGGTGTGCGCCGGATTTTTCAAAGTTTCCACGGCTTCCATGAGCCTCAGATTACCATGTGGCGCTAGCTCTGTTTCATTTGGAATGAAGATTGTTCCAGCTATCAAAGGAAGAGTGGTGTAACAGCTATCTTGGTTATAGTAGTTGATCTCCACAATTGCTGTAGTAGAATTGCTCAAGATGGTTCATTATATATATATATATGTATATTAAAAATAAATAAATAAATAAATAAAAAAAAATAAACCGAAGCCCTCCACCACTTTAGGGGATGATTTGGGGGTCAACCAGCGCACCGCGCTGAACAGTTTCTCTACCGCCCACACCATTCATTGGTGGTTTGACGTGGTTCCTTCCGGCTTGGGCAGAATTCGGTGGGATTCCTTTGGAGACGCTTGGCGGTTTGCCCGAACGATTTGATTTGAGCAGGCCACGCGCTTTCGTTTATCCAGCCCGTGCCGTGCTGTGCCCAGCGTTTACTGTACCCTTCTTGTGGGGGAGGAGCGCTGCAACTAGGCTGGGCAACTTGGTTGGAAAAGCATGTCTCCACCACGTCGCGCTTCGTTGTGGCGAAAGTTGTGGAGTCGCCGATTGCGGGCAGACGGTTCACGAAAATAGAACCACGCGAAAAGCGTTTCGCTTTGCATCGTACGTGCAAGCAAAACCAGGACGAAATATAACATTATTTCGCGTACTGCAATCGACAGCCTTGTCTTCCCTCACGTACGAAACTCGCACGGTCTCGGTAACTTCAGGTTTACCGGAGAGAATCCCAAGGTTCTATCCGTCTGACCTTCAGCCGCCATAAAGCGGGGGGGCACTGGTGCTTCGCGTGGAGCGGAGCGGAGAGGAGACGCCCTGTGACTGAGGGGGTGTTACATTTCGCGCTGGTCCATTTACAAGGAAATGGACCAGCAAATACAAGGGGGTACCATTTTACAGGGACCACTTACAAAAGTGGTACCCACCTGGTACCCGCGTGGTAATGGGGACCATTTGCGGCGGAGCAGCTATGTGCAGCGCATTGAGGTCCAAAAACGAACTGTTAACGAGAACACAAGTGTTCTTGGTCACGCTTGAACGAGCAATCCCAACCGGCGGAGTATTTTGGCGAAAGAAATATAGTGCAGTTTTCGCATGTGATTCACATCGCCTTGGGTCGCTCTGGAAATGGCCCTGCGTGTCGAGCGTCGTTTTCGCACGTGCGCCTCGCACTGTACATGCTGTCCGTGGGCGGTTGCAAGTCGGGTCCACACCTGGTCCGTGGCTGGTCCGCAGCTTGGGTTGCCGGGCCGCGCAGGGTCGGCTTGGGCCGCTGCGGACCAGCTACGAACTAGCGCAAATGTAACACCCTCTGATTGCTACTTATGGTCCAACCCTAATTACAGGTACACAAAATGCATCCTCCCTATCTGAAACCCAACTCTTTCCCCACCCACCCAACATTCCTTTCAATTTCCCCGCTCCGCTATTCTTCGTAGCTACCATGAACTCTGTTCTCTTCTGTTGCTCTTTCTTGCATCCTAAACTCAGCGTGAGCCCTCCAATACCACTCATATGCCAGCCTTTCCCAACGGTAGGGCGAACTCGACTGTGTGGTGATCACCGCACTCATCCTTCTCATTAGCATGGACAAAGAAGGCCGACGAATATACTACCGAGAGTAGACTGATTCTGTCAGCGTTACAGGCCGTTTTCACCATACGACTGGTAGCCGTTAACTCTATTCTAGTGCAAGACAACCGTGATACCCACATCATGCTAAAATTGTGTTGGACGTACATTCAGCGAGGTTCTCTGTAGGCCGTCGTTGTGTCTGAGCCTAATCGTTAAGGAGCTCTCAATGAAACGCAAGGATTCGCGAGGTCCGGTTCGTGAGATATGATTTGGTTCGACTAAAAAATAGAGATATAATGCAGCCTTTTCTGAAAAAGACGAGGCAGAGACGGTGGGGACTGTCACTGCGAGGAGTGGGATCGGCCTCGTCAAGCATTATGCAGACATACATAAATAGTTCTCCTTATAAAGCGCTCATCCTCAGCATCGTGCTGTCCGCCTCCTCCGTCCGTCTTGAACCGCCGCTCCTGCTGCCCGTCCGAGCCGCAGGTGAGAGGCCATGTCGTGCTGTGCTGGTGCGGCAAAGTTTCCTGATCATTTCGCTCCCTCTGCCTCTCTCTCTCTTTGCTGATCCTCGTTCGAGGCGCAGGTGAACGTCCAGATTGTGGTGTCAGTCATCGCCTGGATACTCGATCTGGTTACCACATGATTCGTGCTTGTTCTGGCGCCACTTGCTACTAATATACTCAACCAATTTTGAGTCGTCTAGAACGTCTCGCCTTCCCCGCTTACCCCCCTCATTTCCTTGCGTCCCCTTTTCTTCATTCCTTCACGCCTTCTGTCCCTGCCCCTCCTATCCCAGGGCACAGGAGCGCGCAATATGAGTCGGCTCACGAAACACTTCCTTCACGTCCTTGCTTCCTCTACTATTCATTCCGCCAATATCTGTCTCCCTGCACCCCCTTATCCCAGGGCAAAGAAGCACCTTCCATGACCGATCCCGCCACTCGTCGCTGTACTTTTGAGGCGTCTCAAAAACACGTGAAATGAGGGTGTTTTTTAGGCGTCTCAAAAACATTCCTCCACTATTCATTGCGTCAATCTCTGTCTCCCTGCACCCCCTTATCCCAGGGCACAGGAGCGCATTTCACGAACCATCTGGCCACTCGTTGCTGTACCACCTGCATCAGAGCACTAGTGTTTGGCATCGCAATATAACTGCTTCTACCGAATCAGCGAGTTCATACTCAAACGGGGATGATTACAGAACCGATACGGACAGTCCACAATTTGTGAGAATACAAACACAGTCAGAGTCACCTTCGCTACTGTCACACCGCGCACAGGCACAGTCACAATCACAACTACAACCACAGTCACAGTCACAATCTCTGCGGCGATGGGCCGAGCCTCAGGAGTGGATGAATCCGTGGCTGAGGCAGCAGGTTCGGTCCGAGCCTGCAACGATGGCCTGGTTGGAGGAGTCCCTGGCGCAGGATGCTCTTGCCGTACCTGCAGCGTTGCTTGCTCCCGAACCTCCCTCGGCTGCTGCTGGCTATGCTTTGGTGTCCGCTGCTAATGATAGCATAAAGCAAGGTGAGGGCCGTGAGGCTTGTTCGCAGCGGCTACTCAATGCTGACGTGGCACATGCTCTGCTATTCACCACATCCCCTCTGCCTCACTCGCCCTGCTGCCTGCCTCCTCTTCCCCTTTCTCTTGACATGCCACCCCTGTCGTCCCCTCCTCTCCCTTCCTCCCTCCCCTCTGCTCCCTCCCCTTGTGCAGCAGAATCAGCGTGCTCCCCCCTGGCCTCAGCCGTGCTGCTAATCCCAGTGACCTGGAGCTTCAGAATAATCACGCAGCTTCAAACCTGTGTTCGCTGCACATTCCGTCTGCCTCACTCTTCCTCCTGCCTGCCTCCTCCTCCCCTCTTCCCCCCAACCCCCCTTGCAGCAGGGTCCGCGTGCTCCCCCCTCGCCTCAGCCGTGCTAATCCCTGTGACCACCGAAGCAGATTTCTTCAAGCTCAGGCTCTACCCTCCCTCCACCAACCCCCCTCCTTCTTCTCACGCAGCAGGGTCGGCATGCACCCCCCTGGCCACAGCCGTGGTGATTCAAGTGACCACCGAAGCAGATTTCATCAAGCGCAGGCTCTACCCCCCGTCCACAACAGTAATATTAGAGCTTCAGAACCACGTCACTCTCAAGAGAGGGCTGCTGTTCGGCCCCAAGTATGCGTGCATCGTGCTGCTGTTGAGTGACCTTTCTTGGTTCTACTCACATCTCTCCGCACCCCTCCTCCCAACCCCCCTTTTTCAGGATCAGCGTGCTCCCCCCTGGCCTCAGCCGTGGTGATCCCAGTGACCAGCGAAGCAGATTTCATCAAGCGCAGGCGATACCCTCCCTCCACCACGGTCATTTTGGAGCTTCAGAACCACGTCACTCTGAAAAGAGGGCTGCTGTTCGGCCCAAAGTACGCGTGCACAGTGCTGCGATCGGGAGGCGGGGCCAAAGGGAGGGGGTATCGGCTGTACGTGCATCGGGTGGATGAGCCGATACTGCGTATATGGAACACCAGCAATGTTATAGTGTATCACGTGCAGGTGGGTTGAGAGCGGTGCTGTGCGGTGCTGTGCGGTGCTGTGTGGTGCTGTGTGGTGTTGTGTGGTGCTGGGCAGTGCTGCAGCGTGAGGTGCTGTGTGCAGTGGTATCTGGGTAGGGCAACAGAGGGAGGGGGTATCGGCTGTACGTGCATCGGGTGGATGAGCTATTACTCCGTTTATGGAACACCGGCGACGTGATTGTGTACCGCGTGCAGGTGAGGTATGGTGCTGTGCGGTGCTCTATGGTGCTGTGTTGTCCTGCGCGGTGCCCGGGTGCCCCGGTGCAGTGGTATCTGGGTAGGGTAACAGAGGGAGGGGGTATCGGCTGTATGTGAGTGTGGAACACCTGCAACGTGGTTGTGTACCGCGTGCTGGTGAGGTGAGAGGGATGCTGTGCTGTGCTGTGTGGTGCTGTGTGGTGCTGTGTGGTGCTGTGTGGTGCTGTGTGCCGTAACACGGAGAGAACATCTCAACCCCCCTATGTTGCAGCCATTCCGCCCCTACTCAACCTTGTGCCGCACTCTTCACACACACCTCCTCCTTCTCTTCTCCTTCCCCACACCCTCCTTCTCGTCCCCACAACGCCACCGTCCCCCACCCCTCTCGACCATCACAGATGTCGCAGCCATTCCGAGCCTACGCACCCTCTCCTCTCCCCTCCCCTCTCTATTGCCCCCCCCACCATCCCCCACATTCAGATGTCACAGCCGTTCCGAGCCTACTCACAAGCGTGCCCCGGGGAGATCCCTGACGTGGGAACAGACATCATCTGCCCTCTCATCCACGTTTACCGCTCCTACGGTGTTCAGATCGTCAAGGTGAGTCTGCTTGTAGTGAGTACAAAGGCTGGTAGTGGTTCAGGGGAATCAGAATGTGTACCCTCTCATTCACATCTACTGCTCCCACATGCTCAGATCGTAAAGGTGAGTCTTCCTTTAAGCAAACCTGCGTCTGTGCACCAACCTCCTGCGTCTATCGTTTATGCAAGTCCTCTTCTGTGCTCCACCTGCCCCGATAGACACCCGATAGACACCCGATAGACACCTGATGGACACCCGATAGACACCTGATAGACACCCGATAGACACAGGGTTGGAGTTACTTCTCGAGAGTAGCCCTCCATGCCCCCCATGCCCCCCATGCCCCCCCATGCCCCCCCCATGCCCAGAGCTACGCATTCGATCGTGTGGACGTGGCTCGTCGCATCATGGGAATGACTGACTAACTAACAGTTGCCCGTATTGGACTTGAGGGGCAACTGGCAGACAGATTCGGGCTTGCTCCCCCTCCTCCTTCCCCCAGGGCTACACGCTCGGCCGGATGGACGTGATTCGCACGATGCACAGCCGCATCGACAGCATGGGGACAACAGGCGTGTCGGACGTCAAGAGACTCACAAGGCTCTTCGCCCTCTTCCACCCCATCCATCTCAGGGTTACACCTTCGGCCGCGTGGACGTGGTGCGAACGATGCACAGCCGCATCGACAGTATGAGGATGACAGGAGTGTCGGATTTTAAGCGGGGCAACGGAGTGATCCGAGTGATGCTGTCGGGGTATGGGCCGCTGCTGGTGCGCGCATACGTCTACATCACCAACAATGAGATCTATGGTACGATGGGTTCCTGTTGTGTGGGGTGGGGTGTGGTGCGGTGAGGTGCAACGTGGTATCTCTTGCTTGCCACCACTGTCGGGGTATGGGCCACTGCTGGTGCGTGCATACGTCTACATCACCAATAATGAGATCTACGGTGGGTGGATTTGAGTATACAACATGGCGTTGTATGGTGTGGTGTGGTGCGGTGTGGTGTGGTGTGGTGTGGTGCGATGTGGTGTGGTGTGGTACGGTCAAGCTGCATGTGGTATGCTCTGGTTTGGGCTGCCATTACTCTCTGCACCCTAGCACCCCTCTCCACCTCATTCCACCCTTCCCGTCTCTGTTTCTCTTCCGCCAGGTGCCTGACTACCTGCCTGTGATATTCCAGGCGCGTACCTACCAGTGATGTTTCAGCTGGGAGTGGTGGGGGCAGTGTTCAAGAACAACCACGTGAATGACTATGCCTGAGCTGCTGTACAAACTTCCTGTTCACTAAACAACCCTCTCCACCCCTCTGCACCCCTACTGTCTCTCCACCTCTTTTCCAGAGTCCTACTTGCCAGTGATGTTTCAGTTTGGGGTGGTGGGAGCAGGGTTGAAGAACAACCACGTGCATGACTATGTGTGGGCTGCCATACTTCTGTGCACCGTATGACCCCCCTCCACCTCTTTCCACCCCTCTCAACCCCTCCCAATCCCTGTCTACCCTTTTTCATTCCTCTACGCTCCTTCCTCTCAGTCGCTTACCTGCCTGTGCCGTTCCAGTTTGGGGTGGTGGGAGCAGTCTTTAGAAACAACCATGTGCACGACTACGTGTGGGCTGCCATCCCTCTGTGCACTCTAGCACTCCCGTTCACACCTTTCCACCCCTCTCCATCCCTCTCCCCACAGGCGCCTACTTACCGGTTATGTTTCAGTTGGGAGTGGTGTGAGCAGTGTTCAAGAGCAACCACGTGCACTCCATTTCCACCCATTTCCACCTGTGTCTAACCATCTCCCAGGCGCCTACCTGCCAGTTATGTTCCAGTTGGGAGTGGTGGGAGCAGTCTTTAAGAACAACTATGTGCATGACTATGTGTGGGCTGCCATCACCCTGTGCACTCTAGCACTCCTGTTCACACCTTTCCACCCCTCTCCACCCTTCTCCTCCCAGGCGCCTACCTGCCAGTGATGTTTCAGTTGGGAGTGGTGGGAGCAGTGTTTAAAAACAACTACGTGCATGACTATGTGTGGGCCGCCATCGTGTGTGGCAACATGGTGCACTCACAGGTGAGAGAAGTTGCTTAGAAGGTGCAAGGAAGACGCGAGGAAGTTGCAATGGAGGCATGGGAAGGTGCGAACAACCACGTGCATGACTGTGTGTGGGCTGCCATCGGGTGTGGCAACATGGTGCATTCGCAGGTGGGAGAAGCTGCTAGGAAGGTGTGAGGAAGGTGCGAGGAAGGTATGGGGAAAGTGCAAGAGACTTGTGAGGATTCACGAGCATGTTTGGCGTGCATGCAAAACCTTAGTCACCATACCACAAAACCATCTCAATCTCTCGAAACCCCATTCCATCCCCTCACAGGGCGATTGCATGCTAACTTCAATCTCAAACAACCTTGTTGTGGCCAAGGGCCGGAACCTGACAGGGGGTGGTGACGCGACAGGGATATACTACGTAACGCACTGGAATAACCCGGGTAATTTGGCGGAGTGCAACTACATAATCGGGGGTGACCACTGCTACTACCTGGACTATGCCAGCTCGGGTGTGACTATACGCGGAGGGGCTTGTATCGGGACGGTGGATGGCATGAAGGTTAACAACGGGAAATGGTGAGTCAGCGGTAGGAATCGTTGAGTCAGCAATGGGGATTGGCGACTCAGCATTGTGAGTGCTTGCAAACAAGAGCTGCGTTCTGCTTGTCATTACTTCAGTCATGCATTTGTAACTGAGGGTTGGATTCCATGGAAATCACTTTTGAGAAATCTCGTTTTTTAGAATCACTTTTGAGAATTCTCACAAGTGATTTCCATATTTCTGTTGTCATTATTTCAGCCGTGAATCTACAACTGAGGGTTATATTTCGTGTTGTTTCTCCGCGCTTCGGGGATACTGGATTTTGACAACTTAATGCCAAGTGAAGGCAGCCAAGGGTAAACACACACATATGTTCCTCCTCCCGATTGCCCTTGCCTCACCCCTCTCAGAAACAGCATCTCCCATGTGGTGATGAATGGCATTGGCCTGGCATTGTGTTGCCCTGTCTGTGTCCTGCGCTTCCCATCCCTTGTTCCCCTGCCCCTTTTGCCCCCTCCTCAGGAAAAGCATCTTCCATGTGGTGATGAAGGGTACAGAGGGCACGCGCGGGTGGTGCACGTGCCTCACTGCCACTCTGTCTCCTTCAAAATCTACTGCGTGACTTTCTGTGGCACTTTTGCCCTCTCTTCTCCTTACAGGAACCTCATTCAGCACGTGGTGATGAAGGGCACGGAGGGCACGCCGGGGTGGTGCGCGTGCCTCACTGCCACCATCTGCAATTGCCTCAAGGACCCGGGCAACTACTGGGACCGCATGCGAGCCAAGTACTACAGCACTGCCGTGTTTCAGCAGGTGGGTTATGTACCCCTTATAAGACAACTCGGTAGTCTGTTAGCAACTACTGGGACCGCATGCGAGCCAAGTACTACAGCACTGCCGTGTTTCAGCAGGTGAGTGGTGTCCTCGTCTTGCTCACACCATTCCCCATATACATCGACTCGCGGATTTTCTAGCCACCTTAAAAATGAATAAAATTCACTCGAGCTGTGTTTGTCGTCTCACTTCTTTTGGATTGCGTAAGAGTGAAACCATATGTATGAGCATGAGTGAGCCAGCCAGCCCCGTATACATTTGTCCTTTATGGTACACCTGGAGTTTAGTTTTCTATGCTCCATGTAGGTGTTTCATCCTTTGTCCCCCTTGTTGAGTGCCTCCTTTTCAGAGATGGCCATGGATGAAGAACACTTGTTCCGAGACATCCATTAACGGGGTTCCGTGTAACACAAACGCGCCGGGCACCTTAAAGGACACGGAGACAGGCAACTGCAGCGGGCTGCCCACAAATAATTACATCGACCTGGTGTTGGTCGACGTGCAAGATGCCGACATGAATTACCGTTACTGCGAGCAGTTGCCGAACGTGCTGAAGTTGAACACGCATCGGCATATCAATGTAAGTTCCACTGCAGCGCTATTCATAGACTATGCCAACAACAACTTGGGTGTTAGAAAAGGATCCGATATTTTGAAAAAACGTCCGAGGTTTCAAAACTGCCCCATGAAAATAGTCGGACCCAAGAAGGTTAGGGATGAATTTTATTATGCGTATTTTGGAATCCAAATGCCATGGCATTTTAGATTGGTAAAATGGATGAATGGGAGTCACTTTCATGATCCGAGTCTAATTGATTGATGCTTTCTCATTGCCATCATATAATCTAATTCATTCGTGTGTGTTCAAATGTCTCGTGCATTTCCACACCACATCTTTTGGCATAAAACCGCTCTAAGAAGACAACCATAATCACGAGACAACTACTTCTCAAATCAAGAGGTGTTGGGAGTCCTATAAGGAGTATAATAACTACAATATGCCTTAATGATAGTGATTTGATCATCACTCGAACTCTTTATAGCTCGAGGCCCAAATTGCGGACCGCGCAGTGCAAGTTTAGTAATCTTGATGTTGTGGGGTTCGGAGACTCGAGAACCCACGCCCTTGCAACATGGGACTTAGGAAACAAAACACGAAGCCCCCCTATGACATTGTAGCGAGGGGTAGGGCGAAAGTGCTGTTACGAAGAGTAAAAGATGATGCATTACTGTGCACTCCTGACAGCAGCAAACGAAGTACGCAGTACCGAGGTTGAAGACGGACAGGCGGAATGACGCGAAGGGTCGTACGGTTGCGGAGCATCTGGACCGCCAGGGCAGACAACATCAGGCAGCAACAGTGGCGAGGATTCTGCCCGAGCAGTTTGTAACCGTTTGGAGTCGCACGGTTGGGTTTCGCTGCAATAAGGGAATGTACCCCTTAGAGTACATGGCTAGCTAGGTCGCTTCGTATTCCACCTTGTACTCTTATCATCTCAATCATTTTACATTCACTGAGATTTGAGGTGAAGGGCCCACCACCTCTACCTAGTTGTGTGCGAACCTTTCCTGAGGTGATCTTGGTTACGATCAACTTATGATCGCAGCATGGTATGAGAGCGACTCATGAATCCTTCGCACCGCTACCTCCGAAATCCTTGGCGATCTAAGATGGCGTCCGGCACACGCTCGCGTATAAGAATGGCCGGAGGATCGGAGGTCAGACGAATCTGACCGCTGAAGGCAGCCCAACCTGGCTGCGACAAGCGAGGAAACGACGACGATAGAAACCGCCATCCTCGCACAACTGCTTCAGCGACTCACCAGCCTGGAGCAACGACTCCAAACATTGCGGAATGGCGATGCGGGAACATCTTCCCAACCCTCTCAACCGGCCTCGAGCGGCCACAATATCGCCTCGCACACCTTCTCCTTCGACACAAATGGCTCAACTCCCAAGACTCTCCGTCCCAGCGAAGAAGCAATTCTCTCTGCTCAATCAAAATTCCTGAGCAAATAAAAAATCAAGATAAGTGCGTGTTTTGACGGCATAGACATCTATGTCAGAATGTTATTCTCTAGCCTGTAGTGGGGTGCTCTATAGCGAGTACAACCCATCTAGGGTTTGCTATATGTATCCTCATTGCTGCTAGTGAACTCCTCCTCTTTTGCCTAAACTTCTCTTGCCTAGCTAGGACTTACCTAGCTATGGCTCCTAACTCTACCTACGATTTTCACAATCTATACGTGGAGCTTCGAGCTGGAGCTGCTACTGCAAAACGCATAGATATTCCACTATTTCGACGGGAGCTACTCGGGACCTGCTGAAGACACCGCTGATGCCAGGGCTCAATACTACAACGAGTCACTGATGGCATACGGCGTCCTACTATGAAACATGTCGTCGGCAGAGCAATTGAGCATACGATCGTACAAGACAACATCCGCTCCTGCTCTCGACGCCTGACGACACCTAAATGGCGTGTACCAACCGAAGGATTCTAATTCATCAAGCTGCCTGTTCCAACAGCTATTGGACATCAATCGCTGGCAGCAGGGGAGAAGGCCAATACCTTGTGAAAGTAACGAACGAGGATGAATGAACTAGCAAAGAGTTAGGTACAAGTACTAACCCTAATTGGGTCGTACCCCTTATGGGCTACCCCACTACAGCCTACACAAATGTATAAGCTATAATGTTCTGACACACCCCCATAGGCAAAGTGGGGGAAAACAAGTGGTCACAAGACCAGTCAAGAAAACACAAAGCAAGCTCAGGGTGGATCACAAAGTCACCACACAGTCCGAGCACAAGCAAAGGGCCACAAGGCCAGTTCACATGCAGAGTTATATAAAGAGAATAAACAATACAGTGATCATACCCTAGCAAGTGCAAGCATGCAAGTATATATATAGATCACAGTACAAGCAGAGTCAAGCAGTAAGTAAGTGAGGCAAAGTAGGCACAAGGCCTAACACAGTAACAAAGCGCTGATGATCACCAGGCGAAAGTGCCTTGGTGAAGACATCAGCAGTGTTGGCCCGAGTGGCCACGTACGCAAGACGAAGCTGGCCACGCTGCTGCAACTCTCGAGCAAGGAAGTATCGCAGAGCGATGTGCTTCGTTCTGTGCTCCAGTCTGTGCTCCTGACACAAGGCAATCATGGCCTTGTTGTCTACGTACAGAACTGGAGGCGAACGAGGCCGCTCTCCCAAGTCGGTCAGCAGGTAGGTGAGCCAGCGTAGCTCCTGTGCAGCCATGGCCCCGGCGTAGATCTCAGCCTCACAACTAGAGCTGAGAACCAAAGACGAGCGGGTAGACCGCCAAGAAACAGAGCCGGAACCAAGGCTGAAGTTGTAACCCTGTGACGACCGCTGCGTAGCTGAGTCGTCAACCCAGGAGGCGTCTGCGTGACAGGTGAGGACAACTAGACCCCGTCCTCCAAGCACGAACCCCATGCCTGACGTACTGCACAAGTAACGCAATACCCTCTTCGCAGCATCCCAGTGCACCTTTCGGTGCCTGCCGGGAGCCACGTAGCGAGCTAGGAGGCTGAGAGGGTACGCGAGGTTGGGTCGAGTGCACATCATCAGGTACATGAGGCAACCCACAAGCTCTGGGTACGGACCACTCGGCTCTACGCACTCGTCCGAAGGTGGAGCTGAGAGCGAGTGGCTGGTAGACAGAGGAGTGGGCTGTGGCGAGGAGAACTGGAAGCTGAGGCGCTAAAGGACCTGGTGCACCATGTGTGACTGAGTCAGGGTGATGGTGCGCCTAGCTCTGTCCCGGGTGATCTGCAAGCCAAGATAGCTGTGCAGTTCACCCAGGTCAGTGCAGGTGTGTCTCTTCTGCAGCTCCGACTTCACAAGAGTCAGTGCCTCAGTGTCAGCAGTGGCAAAGACGAGGTCGTCGACATAGACCAGGACGTAGAACGGCGGCAGCGAGGTGTCGGTGCGTAGAAACAGCGACGGGTCAGCAGTAGAAGGAGCAAACCCAAGAGCCGCAAGTGTAGTCCTCAGTGTGTCGTGCCACTCGCGAGGCGCCTGGCGGAGACCGTAGACTGGCCGCCGAAGACTCCACTGAGTACCTGCAGGAAAAGACTCAGTGAAACCAGGTGGGCGGTGCAGCCAGATCTCCTCGTGCAGGCAGCCCTGCAAGAAAGCTGTGCTGAAGTCCAGAGAGTGCAACTCGTAGTCACGCTGAGCAGCGACGTGCAGCAACACCCGAAGAGTAGTCATCTTTGGGGTGGGGGAGAAGATCTGGAAGTAGTCAACTCCCTGTCGCTGACTGAAGCCTCTGGCAACGTAACGCGCCTTGAAGGCAGGCGGAGAACCCAGCGGCCGCTTCACCCTGAAGATCCACATGCCATCGACTATGTTCGCCCCAGGTGGGGGAACCTCATCGACGTAGGTGCCTGTGGACTTCCAGGATGCCATCTCGGCATCCATGGCTGCCTGCCACTGAGAGGAGTAAGGACCCGTAATTGCCTCTGCGTAAGAGCGCGGGGTCGGGATGTCAGGAGCATCCGGGTCTCCCTCAGGGGCAAGCAGCATGGAAGCGAAACGAGGTACAGCAGCTGCAAGACACTCAAAGTCCTCCTGCCTGTCCTCAAGGACGTCCGTGCGAAGAGCACACTCACCCCCGACGGACGGAGGACTGGCAGACGCAGACTCAGCAACAAGAGCAGTGGCGTAGTCTAGACGACAGGCAGCAGCAAAGTCAAGCAGCTCAGCAACGAGAGCAGACGCAGTAGCAGACTCAAAAGAAGGGTCAGTGACAACAGTGGCGAGGAGACGAGAGACAGTGGGACTGGCAGCACAAGCTTGGTCAGACTCAGGGTCAGGGACCTCAGGAAGAGAGGACTCAGGAGGAGCAGGCAGGGGAACACGCAGTGGAACAGAGGAAGGACGGAGTGCCATAGCGTGCGTGCCGGGGACAGGAGGAGGACGCGAACGAGGAACGCGACGAGCAGTGCGAACAGGCGAGACAGGACAAGACGCAGGCTCACGACGCTCTGTAAGACCGCCGGACTGCTCAGTGTAAGGAGCAGGAGCAGGCAGTGGAGGGGCCGGCTGTAACGGCAGCTGCGACTGGTCAGGCGGGGGACACAGGAGGGGAGGAGTAAGGGCAGCAGAAGGCGGGGTACCAAGAACCTGCTGAAGCAGGGGAACGAAGTACGGTCGCGGCCGGACAGCGACACCAGGGTCAACAGCTCCAGCTCCTCCAGCTCCAGCACCTCCAACACCAGGGCCTCCAACTCCAGCGCCTCCTGCGCCAGGGCCACTAACTCCAGCTCCTCCAGCTCCAGCGCCACCAGCGCCAGTAGTACCAGACTCCGTAATATCTCCAGCTCCAGCACCCTCAACACCACCAGTCCCGGCAGCTCCAGTACCCCGGGTACGAGCACCTCCAGGACCAGTGGCCGCAGGATCTCCAGGAACACCAGCTCCAACAGCATGTGAAAGTAACGAACGAGGATGAATGAACTAGCAAAGAGTTGGGTACAAGTACTAACCCTAATTGGGTTGTACCCCTTATGGGCTACCCCACTACAGCCTACACAAATGTATAAGCTATATTGTTCTGACATAGCTACATCAATCGCTGTCGGAGCTTACACGATCAAATCGCGAAATTGAGAAGCAGCATGTCCGAAGAAATCTTCGTCAACATCGTGCTTCAAGGGCTCGGTCAGAATGGCGGCCCTGCAAGGCGCTGCTCCGACAGGGGGTTATCTCGGAAGCCGCCCTATGCGCCACCCTTCTCGTCAAATAAAGAGACATGGATCAGCAGCGACCTGCGCCGCGACGAGACCGGGAACGCCTCGCCTTCTACACGGACAACATGGAAGAGCGACGGTCGCGGCGCCTTTACTGCAAAATCTGCAAAAACTTCGGGCACCTGGCAAATCGATGCAAATTCCGATCTCGCCCCCGCCAGACCAATCCGAGCAACTGGTCTGGCCGACAAGACGTACGAAACGACATGCGTCAAGCCCAGGGGCAAAAACCCCCCTCGCGCAACCTGAACCCAGTGGTTCAACATCAGCAGCAGCAGCCGTCACAGTCTGCTTCAGTCCGCAACGTCATCGGCAACATGACCATGACGAAAATAAGCGGATCATGCCGTCCCCGCGTGCGCACGCCGTCACCAGAGCCAGCAGGCCACCCAATCGGAGCGTTCACGGATAACAATCCGTTCACCACCCGCCACGGTTTCAACGACGACGACGACCAGGATTAGAACCTTCCAATCCCGCTGCTTGAAACCCCCCCGCACGTACCTGATACGCGGGCGGCACCGCTCGATTGGATCTCGCGCGAGAAATTTTTAAAGTTCGACACATCGCACATCGTCACACCGCGACTAGCGCTGCTCACATGTGACGTCAGGAAGCACTACAACACCTGGTACCTGGACAGCTGTTGCGGGCAGCACATGGTCGGATCCGAGAGTTTTGTCTCCAACGCTGTCGCGACCCCCACGGTCACTTCCGTCACCGTTGCGAACAATACCCGCCTGCGCGCAAACGCGCAAGGAATCGTCGTGCTCAAAGCACGGGGAAGCCCCACGCACATCACACTAAATGATGTGCTCATTGTCCAGAACTTGCACTTTAATCTCCTCTCGGCGGCACAACTCATGGATTGCGGAGTCGAACTCTGCACCGACCTCCGCACACACGACATTCTCCTGCACTACACAGTGCCGAAGAAGGCGCGCCGGCAGATCGAACGAGCACACTCCGAGAACAAAGTGTACATCCTCGATTTCGATATCCGCGACTGCAGCGGCGACTCAAAGGAGTTAATCGACCTCGTTCCCCTGAGCTTCGAGCACATTCACCACTCCGACTGGAAGCACCCCGATGGGAGACCCTGGGTGCCACATTATCAGCACCTCGCGAAGTTGCGCTGCACTACCCCAGACCTGATGGCATATGCAGGGATTGCCACACGCCGACTGCTTCGTTGAGCGCCATCGCCGGTCGCGAACTCGCGGCGATCGCCGAAGCTGAGCGATTCGCGCCACCTGGGGAGGGAATGTCAACGATGGAGCTCAAAATCGCGACGTGCAACATCTACGGCACGGAGGAACATCCCCTCCCCGGACCTGCATCTCGCCACCTTCAAGGAATCTTGCGGGGTACAAACATCGGCACCTTCGACGCGGAAGGAACTCCGCGCCCCTACACGAAGGAAGCCTTCCTGAAGATCTACCCCCACTGGCGCGACCCCGACCCCAAGAAGAAACTCACCATCGCACAGGAAGAGGAGCTGGCGCGATGCAGAGTAGAGGAGCTCTGCCAAAGAAGCCTTGTCGAATCGCGCAGAACATTCGCCTGGAGCGAATGGGGCGCTGAGGAAGAGAGCGCCTCCGGGGTGGGGAAGCGCCAGCGGATGGGGAATGAGCCACACAGGCGGATGGGGCGCCGCAACTAGCGGCAACACCTGCGGCACCTGGGCAAGTTCGGGCGGCGGATGGGGCACCGCATCTAGCGGCAAAACGAGCGGTTGGGGTACCTCCGGCGGAGGCTGGGGAACTTCTCGCGAAGACCAAAGGGGGGAAGAAGAAGAGGAGGCGGAACCTCCTGTTGTTCCTCTCGGTCGTCTCCTGCGCCGACCTGCACCTGCGCTACCCCCACCTGACGTCCAGCTGCACCGTGACCCTTGGGACACCATCGACTGGGGGAATGAGCCCTCAACCCCCCGTCGCGCAGCCTACGGACCTGACCCAAAGCCTCGCAAGCCCACCTTCTTTCCCGGAACAATTTCCGGCACCAACATTCCCCTCTCCGTAATTCTTGACAGGAAATTCTTGGAGCTGATGCTGACGACGGCGAATGAAGAAGAAGAAGCTAAAGAAGCAACAGTGGAACCTGCCCAAGTAGCTAACGAGGACCCCGCAGCAGCACACGCACGTTACATGTGCACCTATGGATCCCGTGCCAACGATGACCTCTGGCACTAGCGCCTCAGTCACCCCTCGTGCATGACACGGAAGAACTGCATCGAGGCCGGCGTATTTGCGCCTGGCGCACTCTTGCGCCCCGACGCCACCGAAATAAGGAGCACCACGCAGCCGCGCAACTGCACCGTCTGCCCCGAAGCCGTGCTGAGTCATCAGCCTTTCCCCCTGCTAGAACCCGGAACCAACCGCTACGCCAAGATGGAGAAAGTGTACAGCGATTTCCTTGTCGTAGGCTACTGCGCAACAAACGACGAGCCGTACACGCTCACCTTCATCAACGCAGGAACCCGTTACGTGTGGGTCGTGAACCTGGAGGCCCGCAGCAGAGCTTACGAGGCCTTCCGCCTTTGGCTGGCGCACGCGCAATGTCAGTCCGGAGAGAAATTGAAGATCTGGCAGTCAGACGGAGCGGCGGAGTTTCGCAGCAAAGAAGTTCATGACGACCTGGCACATAAAGGAATTGAACACCATGTCTCCCTCCCCTACGCACATCAGCAGTAGGGCATTGCCGAGCGCACTAACCGCACGCTCATGACGAAGGTGCGAGCGCTGCTGAAGCAGTCCAAGCTTCCCTCGACGTACTGGACGTTTGCGATGCACCACGTCGTGCGGGTGCACAACCTACTATCAACCACCGCCATCACCGGGAACCTGTTGTCAAACATATATTTACTATAGTCTGTCTAGGCTGTAGTGGGGTAGTCCTTAGAGGGTACAACACTTATGTGTTTCCTACTTGTACCCTTCTCATTTCCTAATTCAATCATTCTTTCGTCTATTCTTTCACATGGTATAGAGCTAGTTTCGAGTTTTTTTTTTTAAAGGGCCCACCACTGAATTTTTCGTACCTACTCGACGCGCGCGTCGCGCCTACCCTTTCGAGGCCCGTAGTGGCCCCTGCGCCTGCCCTTAGAGCTAGCGCCGGCCCCGTAAGGCCCCGTTTTCATGCCCCGTAAGGCTCCGTAAGGCCCCGGAATGCCCCGTAAGGCCCCGTAAGGCCCCGGAATGCCCCGTAAGGCCCCTTAAGGCCCCCTTTACGGCCCCGTTTAAGGCCCCGTATGGCCCCGTAAGGCCCCGTAAGGCCCCGTGAGGCCCCGTATGGCCCCGTAAGGCCCCGTTTAAGGCCCCGTAAGGCCCCGTTTAAGGCCCCGTAAGGCCCCGTAAGGCCCCG
Organism: Closterium sp. Naga37s-1; assembly: GCA_947471745.1. Lineage (NCBI taxonomy): Eukaryota > Viridiplantae > Streptophyta > Zygnematophyceae > Desmidiales > Closteriaceae > Closterium > Closterium sp. Naga37s-1. The sequence continues at coordinate 4,183,964 of CANJKZ010000774.1, read as the reverse complement.
TAAGGCCCCGTATGGCCCCGTAAGGCCCCGTTTAAGGCCCCGTAAGGCCCCGTTTAAGGCCCCGTAAGGCCCCGTTTAAGGCCCCTTAAGGCTCCGTAAGGCCCCGTTTCAGGCCCCGTAAGGCCCCGTAAGGCCCCGTAAGGCCCCGTAAGGCCCCGTTTACGGCCCCGTAAGGCCCCGTTTAAGGCCCCGTAAGGCCCCGTTTTAGGCCCCGTAAGGCCCCGTAATGCCCCTTAAGGCCCCGTAAGGCCCCTTAAGGCCCAGTAAGGCCCCGTATGGCCCCGTTTACGGCCCCGTTTAAGGCCCAGTAAGGCCCCGTGAGGCCCCGAACGGCCCCGTAAGGCCCCGTCAGGCCCCGTTAGAGGCCCCGAACGGCCCCGTCAGGCCCCGTTAGTGGCCCCGTAAGGCCCTGCCCCGGCCCTGCCCCGGCACTGCCCCGGCCCTGCTCTGACCCTGCCCCGGCCCTGCCCCGGCCCTGCCCCGGCTCTGCCCCGGCCCTGCACCTGCCCTGCCCCGGCCCTGCCCCGGCCCTTCCCCGGCCCTGCCCCGGCCCTGCCTCGGCCCTGCCCCGGCTCTGCCCCGGCCCTGCACCTGCCCTGCCCCGGCCCTGCCCCGGCCCTGCCCCGGCCCTGCCCCGGCCCTGCTCCGACCCTGCCCCGGCCCTGGACCGGCCCTGCCCCGGCTCTGCCCCGGCCCTGCACCTGCCCTGCCCCGGCCCTGCCCCGGCCCTTCCCCGGCCCTGCCCCGGCTCTGCCCCGGCCCTGCTCCGACCCTGCCCCGGCCCTGCCTCGGCCCTGCCCCGGCTCTGCCCCGGCCCTGCACCTGCCCTGCCCCGGCCCTGCTCCAACCCTGCCCCGGCCCTGCCCCGGCCCTGCCCCGGCTCTGCCCCGGCCCTGCCCCTGCCCTGCTCCTGCACTTTCGCGGACCTACCCCGGCCCTGCCCCGGCCTCGCCACTGGTAAGAGTGCCGCCCTGCCGAGCCGCGCCGCCCTGCCTAGCCTGCCCTGCCGAGTTGCACTGCTGCTACTGCTAGCCTGCTGCTGCACCTGTCATGGCTAGTCTCAATGTTCTTACCTTTGATGCTGAGGGTCGTGCTGTTGACTTTGAGGTCTGGCTAGATGATCTGCAGCTTTTCCTACAGTGCGATAGCAAGGATGGCCTCTCACTGTTCGATCTCACGTCTGGCGCCTCTACTGCCCCTGCTGCTGATGCTGACAGTACTGTTCGCTCGCAGTGGCTCACGCGCGATGCTACTGCTCGTCTTGCTGTGCGCAATCACCTGCCGTCTACTGAGCGCGCGCACTTTAGTCAGTACAAGAGTGCTAGGGCTCTGTACGACGCTGTAGTTGCACGCTACTCCTCCCCTACCACTGCTGCCCTCAGCCGCCTCATGCTGCCGTACCTCTTTCCTGACCTTGCCGCCTTTGCCACTGTTGCCACTGTTGCCGCCTTCACCTCCGCACTAGTGACGCTCGCTACCGCGCTGCCCTTCCCACTGAGTTTCTTCCCACGAACTCCCCCCCCATGTACATCACCCTTTACTACCTAGTCACCCGCCTCCCTGACTCTCTCTCCTCAGTCAGGGATCACTTCCTCTCCCTTTGCCCCACCGCGCTGAGTGTCGACTTGCTCGAGGAGCGCCTTGCTGCAGCTGAGAAGAGTATCTTAGCTGTAGGTGCTTCTCGCGGCGACCGTCGCACCCCCTTCTTTGAGGGGTGTTCCCCTGTCCCCCTTCTCCCCTCTGTTGCCTCTGCTGCTGCTGTCGACCTCGTTGGCACTGAGGAGGTCGGCGCTGCGTCTGCCTCTACTGGGCGACGCCGCCCCGGCAAGGGCAAGGGCAGCAGGGGTGGTGGAGGGGGCGGTGGGGGAAGCGGTGGGGGCGGTGGAGGAGGTGGAGGTGGTGGTGGGGGTGGTACCGGGAGTGGGGGAGTCGGTGGCGGCAGTGGAGGCCGTGGCGGCGGTAGCGGAGGGGGTGGAGGTGGCGGCAGCTGTGGTGGAGGTAGCGGAGGAGGTGGTGCTGGTCGCGGTGCAGCTACGCCGCATGGAGGCCTTGGTGGCAGCCAGCGCCAGCAGCAGCAGCGCACCCGTGAGACCCCGTCGGTTCAGCAGCTTCGTGAGTGGTACGCTGGGTGTGGGAGGTCTGGGGGTGCGGGTCCCTGCTCTTACGTTCTTCGCACCGGCACTCGGAGTGGGGAGGTGTGTGGTCTCCCACACACCACGCAGCGCTGCTTCGGCCGCTTGACTGACGCTTGGCGTGCCCAGTTTCCTGACGCTGTTGAGCTTCCTCGTTGGCATGATCTGCTTCTGCAGAATGTGCCTATCTTTGATCTAGACTTTGATGCTATCCTTGCTGCCATGTATGATTTTGCTGATATTACTGAGGGTGACTGTTACCTGCGTGTCCCGCCCGACCCGGGCACTGTGGCTGCTGCTCTGGGTGCTAGTGCGGCTGCTGCTCTAGGTGCTAGTGCGTCTGCTGCTTCAGGTGCTGGTACGTCTCCTCTCTCTGGTACTACACCATTTGAGTCCTTTCACACCTTCACACTTGACTCTGGTGCTTCGCGCTCTTTCTTTAGAGACAGCACCACGCTCACGCCGCTCCGTCGGCCTGTTGCGGTCTCCCTTGCTGACCCCTCCGGGGGCCCAGTCCTTGCACACTCCTCCACGGTTCTACCGTGTCCTGCGGCCCCGTCGGGCTTGCTGTCGGGACTCCACCTCCCCTCGTTCTCTACGAACTTGGTGAGTGGAGCTGACCTCCAGGACGCGTGGGTTGACCAGTTCACCCCTGGAGGTCAGCGTGTGACCCACTGCACTTGCTCTCGGAAGGGCCGCCACCTGGCCACGTTCACCCGTCGGCCAGGGTCGAGTCTGTACACACTGACTACTGCGCCTCCTCCGGTCCCTACGTCTGGTCAGGTAGCTGTGTCCAGTCAGGTGTTTGCTGCTGCGTCCAGGTCTAGTCCTGCGTCTGCCCCCTGCTCGTGTTGTCCTCTGGCGCACGAGACTCTCCTTTGGCACCACCGCCTTGGTCACCCCTCCCTGCCTCGTCTTCGAGGTATGGCCTCCCGTGCTCTTGTCTCTGGCCTCCCCAGGTCCCTCCCTCCCCTTCCTCCGGGGCCTGCCCCCACCTGTGTTCCTTGTGTCGAGGGCCGGCAGCGCGCCGCTCCTCACTCCTCCTCGTTTCCTCCGACTGAGGCCCCTCTGCAGACTCTTCACATGGACGTGTGGGGCCCAGCCCGCGTCCGTGGACAGGGTCACGAGCGTTACTTTCTGCTGGTCGTTGACGACTACTCGCGTTACACCACAGTCTTCCCCTTGCGCAGCAAGGGTGAGGTCACTGAGGTGTTGATCGACTGGATCCGCGGTGCTCGTCGCCAGCTTAGTGAGAGTTTCGGCTCCGACCTTCCTGTTCTGCGTCTGCACTCAGACAGAGGCGGGGAGTTTTCCTCCGACCTCCTGAGAGCCTTCTGTCGTTTGGAGGGCATCCGCCAGACGTTCACGCTTCCGGCCTCCCCGCAGCAAAATGGGATTGCTGAGCGCCGCATTGGCATGGTCATGGATGTCGCTCGTACGTCCATGATCCATGCGGCTGCTCCCCATTTTCTGTGGCCGTTCGCGGTTCAGTACGCTGCGCATCAGATCAACCTTCAGCCTCGTGTCTCCTTGCCGGAGACCACACCTACTCTGCGGTGGACGGGGAAGGTTGGCGATGCGTCCGCGTTTCGTGTCTGGGGATCTCGAGCTTTTGTCCGCGATACTACTGCGGACAAGCTGTCCTCCCGTGCCGTTCCCTGTGTCTTCCTTGGCTTCCCTCCTGACGCACCCGGGTGGCAGTTCTACCACCCCACCTCGCGTCGTGTTCTGTCCTCTCAGGACGTCACGTTCGACGAGTCGGTGTCGTACTACCGTCTCTTTCCCTACCGCACTGCCTCTCCCCCCCCCCCCGTCGCTCTTCCTAGCACCAAGTACTCCCCTGGTACACCCCCTCCCCCCCCAGGGTCCTGCCCCCTCAGGTGTGTCCCAGGTAGACCCTGCCGAGCCGGTCGAGGTAGCTGTCGACTCAGGTGCTGCTAGGGGTGCTGACCCTGCGGGTGCAGGGACTGGGGGTGCTGAGTCTGGGGGTGCTGAGTCTGGGGGTGCTGAGACTGGGCGTGCTGAGCCTGGGGGTGTGGCGCCTGAGGGTACTGTGTCTGGAGGTGCTGAGCCTGCACGTGCTGCGTCTGGAGGTGCTCTAGGTGTCCCGTCGCGGCGGGAGCCCCTCTCTCCACAGCGGATTCGTGAGTGGTACTCTCGGCGCTGTCGGGTTGCTGCTGGGGTGCTGCTGGTGCTGCTGGTGCTGGAGCTGCTGGAGGTGCTGCTGGTGCTGGAGGTGCTACTGGAGCTACTGGAGGTGCTGGCGCTGCTGGAGGTGGTGCTGGTGCTGGAGCTGCTGGAGGTGCTGCTGGTGCTGGAGCTGCTGGAGCTGTTGGAGGTGCTGGTGCTGCTGGAGGTGGTGCTGGTGCTGGAGGTGCTGGAGGTGCTGCTGGTGCTGGAGCTGCTGGAGCTGCTGGTGGTGCTGGTGCTACTGGAGGTGGTGCTGGTGCTGGAGCTGCTGGAGGTGCTGCTGTTGCTGGTGGTGCTGGTGCTGGAGCTGCTGGAGGCGCTGTGCGGCCGCGGCCGTACTACGTTCCGCTCCTTCAGCAGGTTCTTGGCTTCCCGCCTCCTCCTGGTCCTCCTCCTCCTGTCCTGAGTCCACCGCCTGTCGCAGTTGCAGCCGGCCTCTCCACTGCCTGGTCCTTCTCCTTACTCTGGTCCGACTAGAGGTCTTACGGAGCATCGTGAGCCTGAGTCTCGTCCTGCGTCGCCTGTCCGTACTGTTCGCGCTGGTCGTGTTTCGCGTCCGCGTCTTCCTCCTGTCCCAGGCACTCACTCTATGACACTGCGTCCTTCTACTGCTCCACAGCGTGTCCCTCTGCCCTCTCCTCCTGCGTCCTCTCTTCCTGACGGTCCGGACCCGGAGTCTGACTCCCTTCGTGCTGCTAGTCCTACTGTCACCCGCTTTCTGGCCACTGCAGTCACTGACCCTCTGTTTGAGTCCTCTGCTGCGTCTGCTCTTGTTGCTGAGCTTGTTGACTTTGTTGCAGCCTGTCGCCTAGACTACGCTGCTAGTCTTGTTGCTGAGTCTGCGTCTGCGTCTGTCTGTCCTCCGTCCGTCGGGGGTGAGTGTGCTTTTGGCACGGACGTCCTTGAGGACAGACAGGAGGACCTTGAGTGTTTTGCTGCTGCTTCACCTCATCTCGTGTCCATGCTGCTTGCCCCTGAGGGAGACCCGGATGCACTAGACATCCCGACCCCGCGCTCTTACGCAGAGGCGATAGAGGGTCCCTACTCCTCTCAGTGGCAGGCAGCCATGGACGCAGAGATGGCTTCCTGGAAGTCCACAGGCACCTACGTAGACGAGGTTCCCCCACCTGGGACAAACATCGTCAGTGGCATGTGGATCTTCAGGGTGAAGCAGCCGCCGGGTTCTCCGCCTGCCTTCAAGGCGCGTTACGTTGCACGTGGCTTCAGTCAGCGACAGGGAGTTGACTTCTTTCAGACCTTCTCCCCTACCCCGAAGATGACCACTCTTCGGGTACTGCTGCACGTTGCTGCTCAGCGTGACTACGAGGTCCACTCGCTTGACTTCAGCACAGCCTTCCTACAGGGCAGCCTGCACGAGGAGATCTGGCTGCGCCGCCCACCTGGCTTCACTGGGTCGTTTCCTACTGGTACCCAGTGGAGCCTCCGGCGGCCAGTCTACGGTCTCCGCCAGGCGCCCCGTGAGTGGCACGACACGCTCAGGACGACTCTTGCTGCTCTTGGTTTTGCTCCTTCCACTGCTGACCCTTCTCTGTTTCTACGCACTGACGCTACTCTGCCGCCGTTCTACGTTCTTGTGTACGTAGACGACCTTGTCTTTGCTACTGCTGACACGGAGGCACTCGCCCACGTGAAGTCCGAGCTGCAGAAGAGACACACGTGCACAGACCTGGGTGAGCTCACAAGCTATCTTGGCTTGCGGATCACCCGGGACAGAGCACAGCGCACCATTACCTTGACTCAGTCACACATGGTGCAGCAGGTCCTTCAGCGCTTCGGCTTCACGTACTCCTCGCCACAGTCCACTCCTCTGCCTACCGGTCACTCGCTCTCAGCTCCACCTTCGGACGAGTCCGTAGAGCCGAGTGGCCCGTATCCAGAGCTTGTGGGCTGCCTCATGTACCCGATGACTTGCACACGACCTGACCTCGCATACCCTCTCAGCCTTCTGGCTCGCTACGTGGCTCCCGGCAGGCACCGAAAGGTGCACTGGGATGATGCGAAGAGGGTGTTGCGATACTTGTGCAGTACATCGGGCATGGGGCTCGTGCTTGGAGGACGGGCTCGAGTTGTCCTCACTGGTCACGCTGACGCCTCCTGGGTTGACGACTTGGCTACGCAGCGGTCGTCACAGGGTTACACCTTCAGCCTTGGCTCCGGTTCTGTCTCCTGGCGGTCTACCCGCTCTTCTTCTGTTCTCAGCTCCAGTTGCGAGGCTGAGATCTACGCTGGGGCCATGGCTGCACAGGAGCTTCGCTGGCTCACCTACCTGCTGACCGACTTGGGAGAGGCGCCTCGTTCTCCTCCAGTTCTGTACGTCGACAACAAGGCCATGCTGGCCTTGTGTCAGGAGCACAGACTGGAGCACAGAACGAAGCACATTGCTCTGCGTTACTTCCTTGCTCGAGAGTTGCAGCAGCGTGGCCAGCTTCGTCTTGCTTACGTGGCCTCTCAGGCCAACACTGCTGATGTTTTCACCAAGGCACTTCAGCCTTGTGATCATCAGCGTTTCTGTACTGTGTTAGGCCTTGTACCTACTGTGCCTCACTTGTTGACTTCTTGACTCTGCTTGTACTGTACTCTATATACTTATACCTGCATGCTTACACTTGCTAGGTTGTGTTCACTGTATTGTTTGCTTTCCTTTATATAACTCTGCATGTGAACTGGCCTTCTGGCCCTTTGCTTGTGCTCAGACTGTGTGGTGACTTTGTGATCCACCCTGAGTTTGCTTTGTCTTTCTTGACTGGTCTTGTGACCCCTTGTTCTCCCCCACTTTGCCTATGGGGGTGTGTTAAACATATATTTACTATAGTCTGTCTAGGCTGTAGTGGGGTAGTCCTTAGAGGGTACAACACTTATGTGTTTCCTCCTTGTACCCTTCTCATTTCCTAATTCAATCATTCTTTCGTCTATTCTTTCACATCCTTAGAGGGTACAACACTTATGTCTATTCTATTCTCTCACATTCTATACTTGTACCCTGCATCTGAAGTGGATGGGGATGAAGGGCGACACATCCATGCTCCGCGTGTAGGGATGCATGGTGCAGTACCGCCCGCCGACATCAACCATCGGCAAATTCGCAAGCCGCGCGCTGTGGGGGATTCATCTCGGCATCAGCCGCGAATATAAAGCATGGCTCATTCTGGACCTCATCAGCCAGAAAATCACAAAGGTGCGCGACGTAATCTTCTACGAACGTCTCTTTCTCGGCTAGTTCCGCGAAGACGAGCGAACAAACGCAAATCGCGTTTACGCCAACGACGGATACAGCTACGCCACGCCCGAGAATGAAGCCGCTGCAGCCATCCTAAAGAAAGACACCAGAGGAGAATTCACAAGAGGAGATCGCCGCAGCAGCGACGACGACGACGACCCCTCAGGTGGAGGAGTCGGCGGAGCAGGAGGAAGAGGCGGAGGCGCAGCAGCACCACTGCCTGAACCAGAGAGCGACGACGATGACGTGCAGGAGGCCATCCCGCAGCATCGCCACGACATCATCGTCTTAGGACTGCAACTGCTAGGGCTCCACACCGCCACCTCAACGGCGCCACGTGTCATCGAGCCCAAGAATCCGCGCCAGGCACTAACGGGACCACACAGCAAAGAGTGGCGCGAGGCGATGGATGCAAAAATCAGGGCGCTCGAGTCCTGCGACACCTGGGTACTTGTCGATTGCGCCGCAATCAAGGGGAGAAAGATTCTCTCCGGCAAGTGGGTCTTCCGCGTGAAGACCGTAGCGGACGGCACAATCGAGCGATTTAAAGCACGTTGGGTCATGTGCGGATACGATCAAAGGCACGGCATCGACTTCGATCAGGCATTTGCACCGGTCAGCCGTCACACCTCCGTCAAAATTCTCCTCGCCATCGCTGCCGCCCGACACCTACCGCTCCGACAAATCGATGTGAAGAACGCGTTCCTTTACGAGCTGGTGGACGCAGTGATCTACGTGGAACAGTCGCACACATGCGGGGAAGGAGACTCACGTGTGTGCCAGCTGCGAAAGTCCCTCTACGGGATCAATCAGGCACCAAGGCTCTAGCAGCAGTACCTTCGCAACATCCTGCTTGAAGTAGGCTTCAAGCAGCTGCCTCACGATCCAGGGATGTATCGCCGAGACTTCCGCGGTGATTACATCCTGATCACAGTCTACGTCAACGACCTCCTCTACACAGGGTCAAGCAACGAGTTGCTTGAGCAGTTCGAGAAGAATCTCACGGGGCGCGTTGAAATCACCTGCAACCATGACGTGAAGCAGTTCCTTGGGCTCAACATCTCTTACTCGCCAGAAGCCATTCACCTCTCGGCAACCAAGTATGCAGAAGAACTTGGCAAACGCTTCAACATCGCACCAGCACCACTCTCCACCCCTTACCGCACTCCAGGACCCAACCACAAGCCTGACAACAAAGCCCTATCCCCCACTGGACTCCAGACTTACCAGCAGCAGCTGGGATGCCTACTCTTCGCCTCTGTTACCTGCAGGCCCGATCTCTCGTACATCGCGAGCCAGCTGGCCCAGTCCTCCCGCAAACCAACGGCTGAGAATCTCCTAGATCTTCAGCGGGCCCTACAATTCTTCATCTCAACGCCCAATATCGAGCTCTGCTATTCCACAGTCCCAACCACCTCCTTCAGCCTCATCGGCTACGTGGACGCCGATCACGCTGCCGACCCCAACAATCGACGGTCCAAAACTGGGTTCCTGTTTCGCCTCGAGCCAACAGGACCCATCTCCTGGAATTCGCAGAAACAAGAGCTGGTTGCCCCGTCAAAGGCGGAAGCTGAATTCATCGCCGCAACGGCAGCTGTTCGCGAAGGGCTCTACCTACAAGAGGCAAAAAATCCATCGTCGCCCACCTTCGCGTGCACTGCGATAACCAAAGCGCGATTAGGATCGCGAACAAACCTGGGTTCGTCAACCGCACCAAACACATTGCGCTGCGGTACTTCTTCCTCAAGGACGAAGTTGACAAGGGCAAGGTTTTCCTAACCTACTGCCCGACGGATGACATGGCAGCTGACTTCCTCACGAAGCGGCTGTCACGTCTGCAGTACCAGCACTGTTCCGAACTGAGCGGAGTAGTCAAGCAAGTCAAGACCTGCTACGGCCAGGAGTGAAGGGGGTTGTTACGAATAGTAAAAGATGAAGTATTATTGTGCACTCCTGACAGCAGCAAATGAAGTACGCAATAGGTTGAAGACAAACAGGCAGAATGACGCGAAGGGTCGTACGGTTACAGAGCATCTGGACCATCAGGGCGGACAGCATCATGCAGCAGTAGTGGCGAGGATTCTTCCCGAGCAGTTTGTAACCGTTCGGAGTCGCACGCGGGGCTCTGGCTAGGATTTAGGCCCGTCTGAAACCTAAGTCCCTGAAAATTTTTCGTCTGAGCAAAATATGAGCAACTCTTGGCGGTCTGTAAAATCAGACGAACCAGAAGTCCTAGTCTGGGAATTCAGACGAACAACAGACCAGACCAGAGCCCTGTCTGTATGTATACCATACATTTTACTTGTGTTTAGAACTTTCATTGCGTTCTAATAAAAAAATACCACTTGTGACACACAGCAGACATACTAGAATCACTACTGAGGGAGGAAGGACGAAAGCTTACTCTGAGTCACTACTATCACTACTGCTGCTGCTGCTGCTGCTGCTGCTGCTTTCTACAGTAACCTCTTCATCGAAGGGGTTGTCCAAGTCCAAGGGAGCTGAAGCCTTGGTCTTGCCCCTGCTCTGCCATCCACCTTCCTCAGCTTCCACCCTGGCGCTCTCCTTTGCTACTGCTGCCGCAACTGTTGCCGCCTCCGCTTCTGCTGATGCTGCTGCCGCTTTCGCCAAGGCTTTCTTTTCCTTCTTGGAGCGCTTCACCGGCCTTGAGCCCGCAGCCATCACCACCTCCTTGGCATGTCTGCGTTTCTTGCTGCAGCGCCAGAGCCTAATCAACTCTGGGAAATCCAGGTCGTACTTCAGCAGGGACACCATCATCAGCCCTAACAGCTTCGTGTCGCAGAGGTTGCCACGAAGCCATCTCTTTATGATATTCTAGCGCGAGAATCCGCGCTCGCACTCGACCGTCGACAGAGGAAGAACGACTACAGCGATCCAGAGGTTCACAAGGTTCGGATATGCGTGCGTCTAGTCGGGTGTAGAGAGCATTTGCTTCAGTCCCTCTTGAAACTCAAGGTCGTTGTGGTGAGTGGAGAGGATGGTGGTGAAGTTTTTCAGCTCACGCTGCGCTTTCGCCCAGTTGACTCCTGAGGTAGGGAAGGGAAGGGGTTATAGCAGGGCTTATATTTTACGGGAACTTCGCACATACACGCAACGGAGAACTTGCTATAACACACAACAATCGACGAATATGCTATCTTTTACAATTGCCTCACCCGGTAAAGTGTCTGGCAAGCCTGGCTTCCGCTTGAACATGTCCCGCAGCATCTGAAGCCATGCGAGGCACTTCCTCTGTTGCTTGTTGAGCGACCGTGGGTAGTGTGATTGCTTGAAGAGCTTGCTGCCGCTCAGACTGGCGAGGTCCTTGTAGCGCCAGTCCATGCTGCCGAGAAGCGCGGTGACAAAATCTCGAGCAAGCTTGAGGCACGCCGTCAGGTCCCCGGCGCTGGTTTGGCCTTCGATATTGTCTTCATGAAGAATGTACTTGTGGCTCACAGGCGTCCCTTCTGCATCAATTCCATCCACCAAAACCTCATGCCGTTTCGGATCCGCCCGTTCCTTCAAAAACTTGTGAAGTGTCTCGCTGCCATGCCCGAAGTTGTCATCGTCGCACAGGTAGCGACTCCTCAGAGCCATCTTCGTGTTGTCCGTCACTTGCTGCACGTGTGTGACATCGACCTGTCAAGGAAACATAGAAGGCATGTTAACATATACACATATGACTGATGTGCAACACATGCTATCACCATAACTCGAATCTTACATGCCACTTTTGAAACTTGAGGTTGAGGATGTTGAGCTCCTTCAAAACATCATTCAAGAGAAATAGCAGGAACTGAAACTTGAAGGAGATAACAATCTTGTACGCCTTGCTATCATACTCATTCAAGAATATGATCGCGGCAGGCAAGGACTCCACAAGCCGATGTATCGCCGCACCACACGATAGCCAGCGCACGCTGTGGATTCCTTGCAGTTCGAGATTGGTCTCGCAAAGAACTTCCTGCAGCTCCTTGAATCGACCGTGTTGGTTGCTCGAACGACCCAGGTCTTCCGCAAGCGAGCGGACGACTTTCTCAACAACTTGCATGTCCGGGATTGTCGTTGCTACATCCTTTGCAGAGAGGGCTTCCCTGAACATCACAGAAGAACACGTATTAGCAATGACATTCAGGCTTGTACAAGTAGGTCCACCAAAGCTAAAGTTACCTGTGTGCGATGTAATGGCAAGAGAGGAGGTGTGGAATCTTGGTACGTAGGCGTGCGATGAGACCGTTCTTGTCGCCAGTCATCACGTTGGCACCGTCTGTGCTGATGCTGGATATCCGATACAGATCCACCCCAGAGGATTCCATGTGGGTGAGGAGTGTCACTATGAGCAACCCAGCGTCGCCTTTGTCCACCGTCAGATGCGCGAAGAATTCCGTTGTGACTGCACCCACCCGAAGGAACATGAGGTAAACGATCACGTGTTTACCCCATCGCCTGTCGGTACTTTCATCCAGCTGAATGCCGAGGAAGGGTGAAGTGCGAATGTGCTCCATCTGCTTCGCCCTTAGGTATGTGACAAGAGTCTCAACCATCTGGGCGAAGCCGTACCTGCGCAAAACACAGGAAATAAATGGGTTATTACATCTGTCAGTGTATAAAGGAGTATCGGCAAACACATTGCGGGGTGAAAGCGAGACACTTACTCAGAGTAGTACGTTCCGTTCTACCGCAAAGGCATGTCAGGTGTGCCCTGCTCTGCCATGAATTGCACAAGAGACACAAACATGACAATTGGAGCGTCAGACTTGCATATATAATGAACAAAAGCTAGCAGCCGAATCAAGCGTCTCGCCGGTTTGTCGGTCGTCTCATATTGTTCCAGGGTCTTTTGCGCGGTCAACTTCGCATCACGCCGCTCCTTCTGGATGACTGCAGCCTCGTGCTTGATGGAGTGTTGATGCTTTCGCATCGTCTGCTTCTGGATGTCGTAACCGCCGCTCCCATCCCGGCCGTACTTGGAGTTCGGGTCTGCATATGCCAGGCAGGTGGTGCACTTCATCACGGGCCGGCCGTACTCGTCCTCGCCAATAATCAGCCATGGGAAGTACCGCTGCCACTGATCCTTGCATTTGAGCTGCAGCTCTTCCACCGTCAGCACCTTGGGAACCTCTGCACTACTCTTTGCCGGAGTGAACTTAGGTTTCTCGGGGGTCACCGTCATAGGCGTTGCTGGTAGCGCAGCAGGGCGAGCGAAGTTTATCTTGCACTGCAAGTATTTCGCTTTGCCAGACCTTCTAGCAGGCAAGACAGGGTTAGCGGAGGAGGAGGACGGTCCATTGGTCTCTATGGTCGGAGTTCCAGAACTTGACGGCGGGGGAGAACGTGGCAATTCTCGTTGAGGCGACCATGGTTCGTGGTCCCACTCTTGTGGAAGGGCGGCTGGCGCGGCGGGTTCGGCGGGTTTATCTCCCTCTAGTATTGCTGTCGACGAAACTGGGGTGGGGGATGGCAGTTTACTAGCGCCCCGCGTCAGGAAATCAAGAGCAGTCAGACGCGGGGTATCACCCGGAGCGGTGGTAGGAGATTGGCCAGATGGGCCAGGGTCTGATGCCATGACCATCAAGTACCGGGAGGTGCAGCAGACATGGAATTGGAAGAGTTGCGGGGATGAGCCCAGGGAATTGCAAACAGCAGAATGTGACTGGGTAAGAGGGACAGTCTGTAGGCAGATGGAGCAGCAAGAGGAGTGTGTTAGAAGAGAGAGAATTGATACATTGAATAATGAGCCAAGAGGCTCTTTAGTACAAACAATGAGCAAGAGAGAGATGAGAGGGAAGCTTACCCTATTGGCCAATAAGTTGGCCAATGGGTGAGCTTGCTTGTGACCCAAGCAACCACAAATGTGTGTTGGTTGGGATTGGTTGAGCTAAGGACCAATCCCAACCAACCACAAAATGTGGTTGCTTTGGTCACAAGCAAGCTCACCCATTGGCCAACTTATTGGCCAATAGGGTAAGCTCCCCTCTCATCTCTCTCTTGCTCATTGTTTGTACTAAAGAGCCTCTTGGCTCTTAATTAAATGTATCAATTCTCTCTCTTCTAACATGGTATCATGAGCTAATGGCTCACGCCTACCTCCCTCGGTCCTTAGGCCACCCTCTCCTCCCCGTTCCTCAGATCTAGCCCCACCCACGGAGCTGCTCTCCCTTCACGCGCCCTTTAGGCGTTGTCCTCCCTCCCCGTGCGCCCCCTAAGGCGCTGCCCTCCAAGGCACGTCCAGATCTGCAACTCCAGCGCCCAGATCTGCACTCCCCGCGCTCAGATCTGCAACTCCAGCGCCCAGATCTGCACTCCCCGCGCTCAGATCTGCAACTCCAGCGCCCAGATCTGCACTCCCCGCGCTCAGATCTGCAACTCCAGCGCCCAGATCTGCACTCCCCGCGCTCAGATCT